>CM062620.1:16838385-17438385 GCA_025617555.3 Puccinia polysora | reverse complement strand
AAAAACCAGAGAACTTGAGAGCATATGGATTATTAACTTGTTTTCTCAAAGTTCATTTGCTCACCCTTTTTATTATTAATTTATTCATCACTCCAAAAATTATCACCAGTGGAAAGAGAAAAAAAACAAGAGGCAGAAAGGAAAGGTTCAAGAGGTAAAGGGGTAGAACAACAGATCAGAGAAGATATCAAGGACAAAAGTGAATTACCCTGGGACAAATGTACTTTTTTTTCTAATCTTTTAGTTGATGGAAAACTGGTCAAGAGCAGTCAGATTGTCAACTGACTAGGTTTTGATGGTGGCTGTTTACTCTTGAACATCAATTGACCAAAATCCTCCTTCTTTTTATCATCTGTAGCCTCCTCCATCTCCTCTTGCTCCTTAAATGATCAGCATCATCATCATCATTCATACTGTGATCATCATCAACACCCTCAGAGTTTAAATAGTCTGGATGATCTCAATCATCCTTACAAGCAATCAACAGAGAAATTTGAACAGGACTTCAAATCCAATCCCCTTTGATTGATTGGCGGGTGGGATGATGAAAGACCACCTCCCACATAGGACTAGGGATAGTCATGGCAGTGGGAGTAGTGAGAGCTGTGGGGATTGCTCAAATCTGAGAAGTGGTAGTCAAGCTACTATGGCCAGTAATTCCATTCATCCTAACCCTAGCCATCATCATCATCATCATCCTGATCAACAGTAACCATCAACAGACTGAGCCACTCATCCTCATCATCATAATCCTTCCTCCCACTCCTCCTTGCTGACAACAAAAAAGTCAAGCAGTCACACCTATCACTAAATAAATCCCCCCCTTATGGATTTTTTTGTTGTTTTTTATTATCATCATCCCAATTGAGCTGATGGGGTGCCAGAGGCCTTCCTCATCCTTCTTACCTCCCTTCCTCTCCCCCCCTTCTTTTTTTCTTTGTATTTATTTAGGTGCAATTTTGTTTTGTTTTTGGATCTTGCTCAATCATTCATTTCAAACATTTTCCTGCTTGCTGTTATATCAATCTCTCTTCTCTGCGGGTCACCTTTCTAGAGGTGAGAGCTGAGTGTTTGGAGATTCAAATTGGCTCATCTATAAATTGCATGCTTAGCTTAGTGGTTAAAGCATCACTCATCAATGTTGAGGTCATGGGTTCAAATCCCATATTGTTCAAAATTTGGATTGCAAAAATTCCACTGCCCTCAAAATGTTATACAAAAAATTGAATTACTTGTTAATCCTCACCCCAATCAAAGTATACTTTTGGGAGGGAAAAAGATGGGAGGATATTATTTCAAATACATTAGGACACCTGGAATTGCCAATTGACATCTCAATTGATATCCAATCAATCTATCAATAAATCATGAATTTATTCAGCAATTGATTGGAAATAGATTGGTGGATCAATTTCCAATAAATCAAGCAATCTCAAAATTTAAAAAAAAAATTGAATTCCTTGTTGATCCTCACCCCAATCAAAATATACGGTTTGGAGAAAACAAGAAGGTAGGAGATTCTTTGAAAAACATATAGAGACTTGGAATTGGCAATCTATTGCCAATTCATCTCTCAATCAATCTCCAATCAATCTCTCAATCAATCATAAATTAATTGAGCAATTGATTGTCAATTGATTTCTGGATCAATGACCATTGAACTTAGAGGATGGAGGTTGGCCAAATTGTGTTTCATTTTTGGATCCAAAGCAAACATTGTAGTTGGATGGAATTTTGAGCCAGTTTACAAGGATGATGTGATCATCTCTCTTGAGCTGACTTGAGCCTTTGGAAGCTTATGGGGGAGGATTGTTGTATTTTGATTTCCTGGGGGATTTTTGCTTTGGTCCATTGGATTGTTTAGTGGACTTGTTGGGGGATGATTGCTGAGGGGAAATTTAATAAGAGTAAGGGATGAAGCAATGAAATAATGAGAGGATTGATGTGATGAAAGTGATAATGTGTCAGAAAGTGATGAGAGTGATGAAGCAATGAGAGTGATGATGTTATGAGAGTGATGAAGCAATGAGGATATAAATGAAGCAATGGAAGCAATGATAGTGATGAAGTGATGAGGATAGCAATGAATAAATGAGATTGATGAAGTGTTCCAATGAGGTTTGAGGATGAAACCAGGACTGATTATGTGGAATGAAGCGTGGTTGAGTGGGTGAAAGCCTTTATATACTTTACTTGAAAAAATCCACTTATTTCATGTTAACTTTGACACATCTGATCTGAAATAAGTGGATTTTTTTGATTTTTAATGGCTGGTTTCAATTTGTGGATTTGGGTTAAAACCCCCCATTAAAAAATGGCTGTTTTTCTCAACTTTTATATTCCCTATTTAAATTTATTTTTATATTTTGAAAATTAATGTCTTTTCAGATTCCCCAAAATAATTGGAAAAGAAATATATAAAACAGGGAACAAATTTGTGAAAACGGGGGAAAAACCTTACCTTTAGCAATCAGACTCACTTCTATAGTATAAGGAAAGCTCTCACCCTCAAAATAACCTCAAAAATGGATTCTAAATCAAAAATAACCTACAGTTAATCATCAAAATTACCCCTCTATCTCTCATGGATTAGAAGATACAGCTACAATAATCCATGGCCTACCCATATCCCAATCAGGTATCACAGATTATTGAAAGACATTGAAATCATCTGCAATATCTCAAATGCATACCATATAAATTAAAATAGATACACTTACCAAAAACCCCATCTGTATACACAGCAATATATGCAAGCAGGCACACACACTATAGAAGAAATTCAGACAGCACCAAACAATCACCTGATGTTTATACACAGCAACATATGCAAGCAGAAGTCACATACAGAAGTGATCTATGCAATATAGTACATGCATCACCAAAAAGTAACTAATCACCAGAAAAGAGGCTTTGAAGTAGTATACAGAAGTGATCTATGCAATATATTACATGCATCATCAAAAAAACCACGAATAACCAGACCAGAGGCTGTTCAGAAGTATGCAGAGTAATATATGGAGGACCAAAAAAATGACCAATCACCACACCAGGGGTGGTGAAACACATTTTTCAAAATATCAAAGATTTTTTGACAGGTGGCACACCCCATGATGTCTATCAATAGGGGGCCTCCCTCCATCCATTTTCCCCCCCATCTCCCCAGGCACCCAGCCTGGGGTAGTCACCCCTTATAAAGTTGAATCAACTCTTATAAGCAATATTAAAGCCTTATGAAATGATATTGAAAATAATTAAACAAAAATGAACCATTATTAGGAAGATTGAACCCTTATGAAGTATATCAAAATTTGTCAACATTAACCAACCCTTATAGGAAATATCAAGCCATTACATGAATTAATAAATTTAAGCCATAAATGTAACCATAATCCATTTCCATCATCATAAACCACTACCCAATACATTTTGCCAGCACCATAAACTACCTTGACCATTGTCATCATACATAATCATCATCTCCTACCTTGAACTTCATCATCATCACCTACCTTGACCATTGTCATTATCAACTAAATTGACAATCATAATAATCATATTTTTTTTCAATCATAATCATTATCCATCCATACTATCATAATAATCCATCAATACTTTCATCATCATCCTCCATACTATCATTATCAACCATCCATTACCATCATCACCATCATCAACCAATATCAGTGCTTACCAACTATAGGCTTAACCATTTAAACCTTATTACTCAACACCTGTAACACTAAAGAAGTATCCATCAGCAAACAATAAAAACAGATAGAGGATAAGACAAGATGAAATTATTCCCTTCCTCAGCTTCTATCCTTCAATTCACCGGTATGATCCACCACCTCTTCCTCATCAAGTTTGAGCACATTGATCCTAGGTCTCATAGAGACTACTATAGTAGAAAATCTATCTAAAAATAAGAAAAAAATATCCTTTTTTTTTCTTGTTGAAGGACCTACTATAGTACTCAAAGGGGCAGGAAATTCAAAAACAGAATCAGTCTTCATCTTTCATATAAATTTTTGTATTAATAAATTCCCCCTCAAGTTACTTCAAGCAAGTAATTTTCCAAATTTAACCCAATTGCAATGGAGTCCATACAATTTAATGTATCATAAATGTTTTTTCTCAAATTTTCGGAAATAATTTTGAAGGACTTTAAACGGACCAGAAACCCCTGAAAACATTATTATAGAGTTTTTGGATATCCACCTACACTCCAGAATTTTATTTTGTTTTATTTTTTAAATCTCAAAAAACGCCCAAATTTAAAGAAAACTGCACAGATGAAGGAAATTTGGGAGACATACAAACTGAAAAAAATCAAGGATTGGGGGTGTGAGAAAAAAAAATTAAATTAGGAAATTTGAGGTTTGCCAAAGCTTTTGGGGTTTTGAGGAGTGCTTGCGGTGAGAGAAAATGCCTTCCGATTAGATGTTGGCCCCCCCAAGTTTTTTAAAAATCAATGGAGGTGGCGGGGGACTAAATTCAGGCCTCCAGACCGCCTGTGGGGTAATTTTGATGTAACGTTCCTAGGGGAATTCACTAATGGAAATCACTTCAGTTGATTTGACAGTTGAAAATACAATAAATATCAAAAATTTCCAATGAAATATAAATAAATGTGTAAAAAAACATAATAGAGAATAGAAAAATGTGGCATGAAACAATTTGATGAAGGAAACTGAGGTATTTTGAAATATCCAAACAAAAATGTTGTCATTTACATGAATCATTCTAAAAATATGAAAAACAGATTTCTTTGAGGAAAACTCATAATTTATGAAGGAATTTAAATACCTTTGTACCAAAAAAAATAAATAAATATAAAAATGGATCAGATATCTATTTAATAAGGGAAAGACAAAATATTCTGAAATATTCCAAAAAAATTTTCATCAAGTAAGAAAAAAGCAAATTATTTTTCTCATGTCCCCTACCCTTAAAATAATGGGTAAACTACATCCCTGCATCATAAAAACTACACGGCTAATTACTCAAACTCACAGGTGTTTTAAGAAATTTCAATTTTTTGGGAATATGAGACTTCCAATGCTAATCTGGGTGTCCAAGGCCCAAAGCAAAAATACTACAGAGGTATAAAACTACCTTAAGGCCTTCAAAATTCCATTCTTAAAATGAAAAATTAAAAAATTAAATGTTCCACAACACTTTTTTGGACCATTTCATTTGGCATTTTGCTTACTTTCTTTTTTTATTTTGAATTTTGAAAGATATTTGAAAGGGTGATGTTAAATTTATGGCTACACGGCTAAACCTGAGCCATGCAGACCCCACACAATTTGAGTGTGGTTGGGCTGTACTCCACACGGCACCGGACCGCCGCATAGTGGCTGCACAACCACATTTGAGCCATGTTGTCACACGACCACACCATGTACTATAGGACAATTCTTAGATGATTGTGAGCACAAAGGAATGCTGAGTGCAAGGGCAAGTGCAAGTAGCAAGACTCAGTTGGGAAGTGCAAACTTGGTTATGCCACTCAACAAACGGCAAGAGGAATGGAATGTGTTCCAAGGAAGGAAACTCAACCTGAGTCCGATGTGATAACTAGGCTGTAGCAAAATGTGAGAACGTATGAAATTAACTAACTGAGGAGACAATCATCAGGCAAGGGGATAGCCTTTATAAGGTAATCCAAAGTAACTAGATACAACCTGGTGATGAGCTAACTACAGTTGAAGCATTGAGGCAATGAATGACAGGAACGGGATAGGAAATGAAGCAGTAGTACATATCCAAGGTCATAGCCTAAGTGCAAGACAATAGAATCTGAGCGTAAAATTGTTATGGCAAATTGGGACAGGAGCAAGTGACTTTGAAGGTAATGCAAATGAGAAGTAATAGTATATGCAGGGTAGGGACTAGTCCAATTGCAAACTGTACAGTAATGATGGCTTAGTTAGACGTAGATGCGAACTAACAAAAAGTGCGTGACCAAAGATGGAAGTCCGAGGCTGTTGATTGGCCAGGGAAGGAGATTGGATCTCATAATGGATGGCCAACCGGTATGAGGTTAACCGCGAAGTTTGCAAGTATATACTGAGTTGGTCACCAAGATTGGAAGGTCAACGCAAGCCAGAGGAAGTAGAGGATCGCACCATTGATTTTGTGCTTTATTTGTGTCACGCTTTCAGACTGAGGTAGATGGTACTGATGAGAGGACATGTCAAAGTGATGAAGACAATAATTCCTAAGTGCAAGGCGTGAAAGTTTCCCGGGTATAAAGATGCAAGCTCCTGCAAGCGTGCAGATAAATTTTCCCATTGATTTCAAGTTGTTAATAATTACTGTATACCCTTTACACATTATTTAATTCATTACTTGATAGATTTATAATTTATATAAAATTTCATCATTTTTGTCCCTCCGTTGCAAAAACTGTATTTGTCAAAACAAGCAATGTGTCCCTAGTACTGCCGTACAAGGCCTTTGAGGCAAGTGCAAGCAATGTTTCCTTCGCAAAGTATCCTGCAATTTCACTATAAATTTCAGGTCAACTGTCAAGGGTCCCGCAGAGTCATCAAGGGAGATGCGGAGTTGTAGGTCCGCGCCAAGCTTAACTACAAGATACCACCGTTGCCAGAGATCAAATACTTGGGGACTTGAGTTCCTGGTGAGTACTAATCTGGAATGACTAATGATCATAAAAATAGTAACTAAATTTTGCTTTTTTTGCTAGTGTTGCCCCATTTCCAAAGGTATACTACAAACACACCACCGCCACCACCACCTTACTGGGGTCCGCCAACTGAACTCCCAGGGGCCCAGATGAATGCCAAGGTGCGAGGCCAAGTGCCCGGTGTGGAACCGGTTGGGGTCATAGCCGAGGAAGCAAGGGAGGAAGAAAGGAACAAAGTGGAAAGAGGAGAAGGAGAGGGAGGAGACAAAAATGGAGGGAGAGAAGGAACAGAAGAATTAGGAGAAGGGAATGGAGGAGATGGAAGGAGTAGAGTAGATGGAATGGAAGAAATGGAGGGCCAAGGCAAAGAAAATCCAGTGCGAGTTGTAGGGCCAGTCAAAACAGATGCAAGGCAGCTGACGGGTGACATTGGAGAAGGCTTGTTGGGAGGCCAAAGGAAGAGAGCGTAGAAAGAGCTCTTGGAGGAAGGTGGATGGAATGTTTGGCCAAAGCAAGCTTGGATTGCGAGGTGCAAGGAAATCTTTGAGAGGCATATCGTAACAGAGGTGCTAGTTCTCCAAAGGATGTCCGCACTAATCAATGATGAAGACCTGGATAATTTTGATACATGGTTGCGGAATTGACTGCAAATTGGGAGGATGCGGAGAAGGAAGTAAAGGAGACTTTGTAATTATTTATTATAAATATATTTTCTTTTTTTTTTTTTTATAAATAATTTTTTTTTAATAATAAGGAATGGAGTTTTACTTGCTAGAAATGAGAGGGAAATGAGAAATAGGAATAACACGGTGAGATGGAGGAATTGACTGATGGAATGATGGTGTGAAATAAAATGGGGTTATATGAGATGGAATGTGGAATGAAATGAGATTGGATGAGATAGAATGTGGAATGAAATGAAATTGGATTGGATGGGATGGAATGTGGAATGTAATGCGATTGGATGGGATGGAATGTGGAATGTAATGGGATTGGATGGGATGGAATCATGATTGTTGAGGTTTGCAAGGGTAGCTCGCATGGAAGTCTCAAATCAGATTGGGTGAATTGCAAAGGTGATGGGCTGGTTCCCACAAGGTGCAATCTTTGTCGGACTGGAAGCCAGACCATTCAACAAGTTATTGAAGTTTTACTTTGCGTAACCTGGAATCCAGAATACGGCTTACTTCCCACTCTTGATGATTGAGGACAGTGACTGGTTCAGGAGGGGGATGAGTCTTGCCTGGGTATAAGACTCAAGCTCGCTCTAGGAGAGACACATGAAAGAACGTGTGGATACCTTTCCATTTTGCAGGTAAAGTAAGTTTAAAGGCATTAGGGGAGATGACAGATTCTACTTTAAAGGGGACAAGCTTTCTTTTGGAGAGTTTGTGAGTTGGCCAAGTGCTGGGAATGTTGCAAGCATCAAGCCATACTTGATCTCCTACTGCAAAGGTTGGAGCCGTAGTGCGAGATTGGTCTGCTTGCTCCTTCTAGCGCTGGTTTGCTTCTTCAAGGTTGGTTCTAAGTTGCAATTGAAGGGATTGAATTTGTTCAAGGTAATGGGTAGCAGGTTGAGAAGGTGCTACGTGAAGGGAAGAGAAAGTCAGGTTTCTCCCATAAAGAGTTTGGAAGGGCGACTGTTTGGTGGAGGAATGAGTGGAGTTGTTGTAGGCAAATTTGGCTAGTGGGAGCCATTGCAACCAGTCGTCTTGTTGATAGGCGACATACATTCAAAGATATTGTTTGAGAATCTGATTAACTTGCTTGGTTTTCCCATCCATTTCCTGGTGGTAAGCTGTTGATAAATTGCAAGTGATCTTCAAATGTTGGCATAGAAAGGTCCAGAAGCTTGATACAAACAGAGATCTACAATCACTAACTATATTATCAGGGAGACCATGTTTCAAAAATACATATTCTATGAACAAGTTAGCTAAGTCTTCTGAGGAGGCCGTCACATTACTGCGCAGAAATAAAGCCATCTTTGAGAAGCAATCTAATATTACTGGAATAGAATCATATCCACTAGAAGAAGGTAATTGAGAGATGAAATCCATAGAAAGCAACTGCCAAGGAAAAGGCGGAATTGGAAGTGGCTGGAGCAGCCCATACTTCCGGTGTTTGAAGGACTTGTTACAATTGCAATCATAGCACGCGCTAACATAGTCTTTTACTTCTTTGGTCATACCAGGCCAGTAGAAGTCTTTTGCAATCAATTGGTAGGTTTTATCCTTCCCATGATGACCAGCAAGCGGAGAATTGTGCCGTGACTCAAAGATATCTAACTTAATGCAAGAATTATCTGGTACTACAATACAATTATCATAGACTAAAAAGTCATTATCATCAATAATGTAACTACTATCTAATAAGTTTGCACTTTTGTGAAGTTCGATGCACTTGGGGTCGTTGCTTTGAGCTTGTTGGAGTTCAGAAGCCAAATCTTGTAAGTGAGCAATGATCAAACTGAGTTGGGCAGATTGGGTTGAGAAGAGTGTCCTAACGTTTTCAGGGTTGTTTTTGGCAAAGATGCTCCCCCCCCTGGATAAATGTTGTCCCAACGTGATAAAGCATCAGGAACTAGGGCTTGTTTCCCAGGGCGGTACCTGATTGTAAAGTGGAATTCAGAGAGGTATTTGGCCCATTGTGCCTGTCTACGTGTGAGGACTTTTGAGCTCATGAAATACTTTAAAGAATTATGATCAGTTAAAACTTCAAAGAATTCCGTAAGGCTCAAAAGGTATGAACACCATTTCTTTAAGCAATAAACAATTGCAAGAAGTTCCTTGTCATGAATCTCATTGTTAAGCTCTGCAGCGAGCAACTTGCAAGACTCAAAAGCTACGGAATGAAAGAGAGAAGTGGAGGAAGAGAACTGCGAGATTACTCCTGCAATTGCATAGTCGCTTGCGTCTGTTTCAACAATAGTGCCAGCTAGCTCGTTGAAGTGAGAAAGTATCGGAGCAGTGGTGAACACTTTCTTCAGAGCTTTGAACTCCAAAGAAGCTTGTTTGGTAAAAAAAAAGGAGTGTCTTTTTGAAGAAGGTTAGTAAGATTCATGGTTTTCTTGGCGTAACTCTCAATAAACCTTCTATAAAAATTACTGAAACCAAGGAAAAATTGAAGGGATTTAACAGAAGAAGGTGGGGGCCAGTCCAATATGTGTTTTCTTCTGGCTGGGTCCATTGATAGTCCTTGCTGCCAGACTACAACACCTAGAAACCAAAGAGAAGAGGAATGGAATTTGCACTTAGAGGCTTTTGCAAACAGGTCATTCTTGCAAAGTTGCTGCAGAACCTCTTGCACATTTTCAATGTGATCTTTGAGGTTCCTTGAGTAGACTAGTATATCATTGAGATATACCACAAGGTATTTTCCTACAAGATTGGAGGAAATGTTGTTGACAAAATGTTGAAAAGTGGAAGGAGCGTTACAGAGGCCAAAAGGCATGACAGTATACTCATGACTGCCAAACCGGGTTCTCATTGCGGTCAAATACTCATGAACTTCACTAATGCAAATTAGGTTATAGGCACCTCAAAGTTCTAACTTTGAGAAATAAGCAGCTCCATGGAAGAGGGTAAGGAGATGTGACATAGGCGGTACTGGATAGGCATTCTTCTGGGTTACCTGGTTCAGTTTCCTGTAGTCAACACAAAGGAAAAGTCCGCCGTCCTTTTTTGGAACAAATAGGACAGGTGAACCAGTATTGGAATAGCTTGGTTGAAGAAATCCTTTTGCTACATTTTCCACAATGTAGTCTTGAAGTGCAATTGATTCTTGCGTCGAGAGAGAGTAAACTGGTCCTGGTGCCGGAGGTGGGCCAGTAAGTTCAATCTTGTGATTGTAAGGACGGGATGGATGCAGTTTATCTGCTCTTGCAGCTGAGAAGACGTCAGCAAAGTCATGATAAACTGAAGGTAAAGACTCTTGAATGATTTCTAAATCTTCAATCTCTTCATCTTTGAGCACCGGATTTGAGGTGCTTGCATGGTGCGAGAGGATTAGGGATCTCAAAATACACTGTTTGGTTGGTGTATTTTTCTCTTTGAAGGAACAGGAAAGAGGTAAGCTGGATAGGTAAGCAATGACTCCTAAATCTGAAGAGGGAATTTGGGAATGAAGGTCAGGATATTGCAAATCTCCTGATGGAAAAGTGTCATCCAACTCAATGAAAGTGTCAGGTAGGCTGTTTAATTCCTGATTGATGGAAAGATTAGCGTTCTGGGGGTGCAAGGTTTGAAGTTTAATTACTCCTTCTTGCCAATTCACATCCAGATTCCAGTAAAATAGGAAATCATGGCCTAGAATGGTATCATCCATTTCAGGTATAGCCTAGACAAATAAATCCCATTCAAAGCTGGGGAAATCGGAGAATGCAAAGGTCCATTTTGCCTTTTGGGAAACCCAATAAGATGGTTCAGTCGCACTACTTACTAAATAGATAGGAAATTTATCTATCTCGGAACGCATAAGATTTTTGGAAGTGGAGAAAGATTCACTGATGAAGGAAACATTAGCGCCGGAGTCAAGTAAGACTTGATAAGGAGTTTTGTCAGAATGGAATAGGATAAATCTTGAAAGGGGAGCACCTAGTTACTTGCAAGTGCAAAGATTTACTGGCGGTGATTTAGATAATGTGTAGTTTCCCTGCAAGTATCAGAAAAACTACAAGCTAATTTTTTGACTGCTTAGCCGCTTTGCACCACTGTTGACATCATGTTTTCCTCCACAATACATACACAGCCCATTCTTCTCCCTTTGTAGCCGTTCCTTGTTCCGTAGCATCCCAGTTTCTTTGTCCAAGAACTTTGGAGTTCCAGTGATGTTTTTCCCTTTTGAGTTGGAGTTCAAAGTTGGGGTTGGTTTGGATGGTTTTGGGTTCCTCATGTTTTGCTTTGAGGAGTTGTCCACCCTTGGAGCCAAGGTGGATGGTCCATGGTTGTTTTGCCAAGAGAAATTCTTGTTGTGATAGCCATTATCAAGCTCAATCACTCAATCAATTAGCTGCTGAAGCAAGGTTGTCTTATGACCCCCAACTGCAAGCTGTTTGATTAAGCGTGCCGGTAAACCCTTTTGGAAATGGAATAGAAGAGCGGCCTTGTTCCACTGGATGCAAGACTGCAAGGTTTGAAAATGAGAAATACAAATGGAAGCTCTACTATTTTCCTTCATAACTAAACTATTAAGCTTGTATTTGGCGTTTTGAACTTCATTGGGGTCGCAAAACAGGGTGAACAGTTGTTGCTCAAACCTGTCCCATTTGTTTAGAATACACGTGGGACTTTTGTTGGACAAAGGTTTGAGGTACGGTTTGAACCACTGCAAGGCTCTACCTCCTAGGAAGGACAAGGCATACATAACTTTATGCCTATTGGAAGGGAAATTGTTGGAGTCATTTGAAAAGATGATTTTACAAGACTGTAGGTAGGATCTAAGCTTATGAGGGTGTTCTCCTGTAAAGTGATTGGGTTGTTTCATGCACGGAGTGCAAAAGCTAGGGGTACTTGGACTAGATTGCTGGGCACCATGAGTGAGGGCCTGGATCAATGTTGAAAGCAGGCTTGGAGCATTGGGCTTGGGAGCAGTAGTGCAAACCCCTGGTCTACCACAAGTTGAGGTTTCATTGGAAGAATGGTTGGAATCGGCATATTCTGCAAGAGGGTCCGTCGGAAAATCCCGTGAAGGAGTCCAAGGATCATTGAGGGTTTCAACAGATGGCTATTTTGAAGGAGGAACGGGATCTAAGGGTTGTTGGGCCCAAGGAGTGCTGTTTCTACCTACCCAATGGATCTCATCATTGTAAGGGGCAAGGGAAGCGTTCCCGGTTGAGCGAGTACGTGAAATTGAAAAAGAAGTCTAATATAGGTTGGCAAGCTACAATAGATGAGTTGAGTTAGTTAATTTACTGTCACACAACCACCCAACATACTATAGGGCAATTCTTAGATGATCTTGAGCGCAAAGGAATGCTGAGTGCAAGGGAAAGTGCAAGTAGCAAGACTCAGTTGCGAAGTGCAAACTTGGTTATGCCACTCAACAAACGGCAAGAGGAATGGAATGTTTTCCGAGGAAGGAAACTCAACCTGAGTACAATGTGATAACTAGGCTGTAGCAAAATTCAAGAATGTATGAAATTAAGTAACTGAGGAGACAATCATCAGGCAAGGGAATAGCCTTTATAAGGTAATCCAAAGTGACTAGATACAACCTGGTGATGAGCTAACTACAGTTGAAGCGGTGAGGCAATGAATGACAGGAACGGGATAGGAAATGAAGCAGTAGTACATATCCAAGGTCATAGCGTAAGTGCAAGACAATAGAATCTGAGCGTACAGTTGTTATGAAGAATCGGGACAGGAGCAAGTGACGTTGAAGGTAATGCAAATGAGAAGTAATAGTGTATGCAGGGTAGGGACTAGTCCAATTGCAAACTGTAAAGTAATGATGGCTTAGTTAGACGTAGATGCGAACTAACAAACAGTGTGTGACCGAAGATGGAAGTCCGAGGCTGTCAATTGGCCAGGGAAGGAGATTGGATCTCATAATGGATGGCTGACCGGTATGAGGTTAACCGCGAAGTTTGAAAATATATACTGAGTTGGTTGCCAAGATTGGAAGGTCAACGCGAGCCAGAGGAAGTAGCGGATTGCACCATTGATTTTGTGCTTTATTTGTGTCACGCTTTTAGACTGAGGTAGATGGTACTGAGGAGAGGACATGTCAAAGTGATGAAGACAATAATTCCTAAGTGGGAGGCGGGACACATGTAGAGCCCCACATGGCTCAAATTTAGTTGTATTGCCGCGCCACAGAGCCCACCCAACCACATTCCAGTTGTGTGGGGCTCTATGCAGCTCAAATGTAGTCATGTAGCTGTGCCACATGGCTACAAGTCTGGTGGGCAAAAAATTAAAATAAGAATAAAAAAATAAATGGTACAAAATAAACCAAAATAAAATAAATCAAAATACCAAAAAAAAGCAGGAATCAACCAAAATATCAAAAAAAGATGATTTTTTGGATAAAAAAAACAAAAAAAATAAGAAATCAAATAAAAATAACTAAAAATAAATGAATAAAAATAAAAACCATAAAAAATGAAGACAACCAATGTTTTATCTTCAGATTCAAGTAAAAAATTCAAGTTCAACTTGACTAGCCCTGGAGTAAAAGGGAAAAAAAATGCAACAAGTCTTTTTACAAGCCCTAAATGAAAAGTGCCAAGAAAATACCAGTCTTTTGACCAGCCAAAAAATAGAACATGTGTTTTGAACAGCCCTAAAGTAAAAAAACCAAAAAAAAACGAGTTCAACTTGTTTTAAGCTGATCCCATCACAAGCTTAAGACAAGTTAAGCTTGTGATGGGATCAGCCCAACACAAGTTGAACCAACTTACCATTGAAATCTCATTCAAAAAACTCATCATAATGGTGTTAACTAAAAACACTCAACATAATGATTTTCAAAATGTGATAACCCTTTATATTAATAGAATGAAAATATCAGCATGTTAGACCCTACCCAAATGATGAAATTGATCTGTAAGTTAGAATACGACTTAAGTTGATCTTTGAGTTGATTGACCCAAAAATCTGTTTTTTTAGAAATCATGGAACGTGGTTTTGAAACTATGGGCAGGATTGGAATCACATCTCCCTTAAGTAAAAGCTAGAACAAATGGTTATTGTTAAAAAATAAAATCAACATAGGATCTGATTGTTCTTTTAAACTTATTTTCATAGGTGTAAAAGAAAAAAATGATTCCAATGTGTTAAACTGATGTCTTTTATTGTTGAGTAATTATAAATCAAAAACCAGAAAACTAAACAAATTGGTTAGACAGAAGTCACAACAAAACAAGCAGTTGAAGACAGTCATACCCAAGCTGAAGTAATTGAGAAGACTCAGAGCCACTAGAAAACAAAAGATTCAAGAGACAACCACCAAACGTGTACAAGCTAAAAGAGGAGAATGTGTAACTTTACGGATGAAGATGTTAAACATGATGAGATTAGAGAATTAGTTCAGACACCGGATAAAGTACCAGGAAATTGCACCGAATTATAGTAGGTTGTCCAGAGTGGCCACAACCTTCTGATCAAAATTGTCCTCGAGGTTTTGTATTGGATGAAAAACTTGAGGATCGTTGACAAGTTTGTAAAGAAGGTCCGGCCGGGAAAGGAAAGGAGGGAGAAAACTCCCTCATGCAGGTATTTAAGCGGGTCAAGTACTGCCGTAGGGAATAGGCGCGAGATGAATATGCATAACCGTAGTGTTGTGCGCGCAGGAAGACCGGTTGTGAGATGAGCCGCGCAATCAGATGACTAGAGGAAGGAAGCGCGCGTGAAAGAGGTAATAAAGGAGATAAAGTGATAAAAATAGAAAAGAGACAGAAGAAAATAAAACACCAGAAATAAAGGAAAATATGGAATGATAACAGAACACATATAGAACAGGTAAATATTCCAACACCCCCCCATAATTCAGTGCAATGTAGTTGAAAAACACCTAGACGTTAGAAGTTATAGAGCCTGCTTGTTTGCTGCCTTCGTGAGTGAATTGGCAACCATTGACTTGGTGGCAATAAGATTGATTCAAATTCTTTCAGAGTTTGATTGATCCCGCAACCATTTCATCTTCATGTTGATGTATTTAGTCTTGGAGTTCAAGCCAAAGTGCTTGATTCTATCCACCATACCTTTATTCTGCACGTAGAAGTTTGAAGGCTGAAGCTGAGAATTTTTCCAGAGGTCACCAACGACTGATTCAATCCAGAGCGAATCTTGTGCCCCGTTGACTAGTGCGTTTAGCTTGGCTTCAGTAGAGGAAAGGGTGATGTTTTCCTGTTTTCGACTTTTCCAGGCGACAGGAGTTGATTTCCAGAAGATGATGTAGCCCGTTTGAGATCTCCGACTGTGGGGATCATCTGCCCAGGTCAAATCGGTGTAGACCTGCAACAAATTTGGTCTGCAACCACCAGGCTTGAGGGTGTTGAGGGTGAGAGAGTAGGATGAAGTCCCGGAGAGATATTTCCAGACAAGCAGGACCTCCTTCCAGTGATACAGACCCGGACTTTGATTGAATTGAGATAAAAGTGAGGACGCCGCAGCAATGTCTGGTCTAGTGCAACACGCAAGATAGTTTAGCACACCTGTATATTTCCTGTAATTGATCCCCAGCTTGTTAAATTCCAAGATTCCCGTAAGGGAAGCCAGGACCAGTTGAATACCAGGAGTGAGGGGAGTAATGACTGGTTTGCCATTGGATAGGTCAAGTTCCAACAGCGTTTTTTGAACAAGTTTGGCTTGACTCAGAGTTATGATGCCATTAGTTTGGGAGAATTCCATTCCAAGGATTGTATCTGGATTGTGTGCTGAGGAACGTGGAAATTTCTTTAAGAATTTTTGTTTGAACCACTTGACCTTCCCACACACAATTAGATCATCAACATGAAAAAAATAGAGAGGAGCCTTGATCCTTGTGGGTGTATAGACAGGGGTTGGCGTTGGATTGACAATAGCCGATGTCTTCAAGCCAACTAGTAAGATTTTTGTAACAGTTTGAGGGCGCTTGTCAAAGTCCATAGAGCAATTTATTGAGTTTCAAAAATTTTGACAACCACGCGCTTTCCTTGGGTTTGAGAATGTATATATCTTCCTCTAGCGGAGAAAAAAGGAAAGCCCCCTTGACATCAAACTGTCTAATTTTGAGATTCAAATCCAGGCCACCTAACAGAAGAAGAAGAAGGGTTTTAAACTTCCCCGTGGGAGCGTAGGTTTCTCCAAAGTCTACACCTGGAGTTTGTAGATTCCCCATGATGCACAGTTGTGATTTCTGTTTTTCCGGAGAAAGACTTGTAGCTGGTTTCACCTTATCAACCCACATTGTCCTCAGATAGTGATCCAGTTCAATATTGGCATCTACCCAAACACCTTGAGCCTTGATTTTGTCAATTTCAGTTTGTCTTTGGCGTGAGTAGTCCAAACCTTTTGTCTTTGCGATCGACCCATAGGAGTACTTTGATGGTTTGATTGCAGATGTTCGTTTGCGCAAATTATACGTTTGAGAGGGTGGAGTCTGGTTCTCCTCAACAACGTGGATGGCTTTGGCAGGTGGAGAAATTGTGCCAACATTGTGGGCTGAAGAATTTTCCCCGGAGGATTCAGACTGAGAATTTGGTTCCATGATTGGTTTATCAAGGGTCCCGTCCTCCTTGCACGAATCCACGCACCAATTGCCAACATCTACATTGTTGTCAAATTTCTTAAGATTGGAGTCAAAATCAAGTAGGGTCACATGCTTTGTATCAATTACTTTATTGTTGGACATTAGGACTTTGTACAATAGGAGGTTGTCGTTGTAACCTATCAATCTTCCAACTAGGCCACGAGGTTCAAGCTTTGAGAATGGAGGTCTGTTGTTGAGGATGTAGCTGACGGGATTTCCTAAAGGATGAAAATAGTCTAGATTCAGCGTCTTCCCCTTAAACAATTCATAAGGCAATTTTTTTGACTTGTGAGCGGGAATTTGATTGAGTGCCAAGGCGCACAACCTGATGATTACATTCCAGTGACGTTTATTTAGTTGGGAGGCAAAAAGAACAGTTCTGAGAGACTCCAGAATGAGACGGTTGAAGCATTTGGCTAGCCTGTTTTGCTGAGGCAAATATGGATCGGAAAAGGTCTGCCTGATCTTGTTGTCCTTACAGTAGCTGGAGAGTTTGTGATTCCAGAATTCCGTTCCACGATCCGAGTGAAGAATGATTGGCTTGTAATTGAATCTTTTGGATTCTAAATTGATGAGGAATTCCAGCTTGTTAGCCGCCTCACTCTTGTGTTTGATGGGAATGACTGAGACGAATCTTGTACAACTATCAACAACTGTTAGGAAATAGGAATCCCCGTTGGTGCTCAAAGGAAAAATGGGCCTGACCAGATTGCAGTGAAGCTCCTGAAAGGGTCTTTCGGCACGAGAATGTTTTTTATTGAAAGGACTTTGGCTCATTTTACTTATCATGCATGCTTCACAGGTTGAGGGCCTTTTGATTGGTATACCAAGTTTTTGTCGAATTCTCCCATAGCTGGTGTGTCCCAAAGATTTATGAAGGATCTCCTCCCGAGTAAGGAGAGCTAGCTTGCGATCAGAAAGGTGAACAATTGGTATATTGCAATCATAAAATCCAATCTTTTTCCATTTCTCTTTCTGTAGTACAATATTGTCTCTTCCAAAGTCAATGTTGAATCCATCAAGAATTGGACATCGCAGGGACAGCAAATTGACGGTGGAGTTGGGGGAGAACAACACGTTAGAAAGAGTAACCTCATGAATTAAATCATCCAACATTGTCATTGACCCAACACCTTTGTACTTGAGAGAATCTTTCCCCAAAGTGGTTGAAATTAATCCGGTGAACAATCATTCTAGATGAGAAAAGAATTGTGAATTAGACACAATGTGTCTTGATGAACCAGAATTGACCACAAAGTGGCCGGGAGAAAAGATTGATGTTTTGAGAAAGGAGCTAACAGAGGCTGAGGTTCCCTCCAACGGATCTGTTGCGTTCTTCTTCTTTTTTGGAAAGGAGGGTTTAAGATGTGGATACAATTTCCAACATCTGCCTTCAGGGTGAGTTGCCTTGGGATTTTGCCATTTATCATTGCATGGTTTGACGTTTGAGGTGAGGAAGGATACAGAAGTCGAGCTCTCTTTGGGCTTGTCACCGGTTAAGTCCCTGTTCAAGAATCAATTGTTGTTGAACATTTTTAAGTGGTCCAAGACTTGTTCCAGGAAAATCTTCTTGTCGGGATGAGTGATTTGCTGTACCACTGTGTCCATGTTGGCAGGCATCTTCTCTAAGATGAGATAGGCAATGATATCCGATGGAAGGTCAATTCCCACCTTGTGAAGTCTAGATAAGGTAGTTTTTGTCTTGGTGATGAATCCCGGGATTTTTGCCAGCGTGAAAGGAGTACGCAGGAATTCCTTGAAGATCCTAGCTCAATTGGACGCATGATTTGATGCAAAGTACTTGTTAATGTCTTCCCAAATTTGATGGGCATCCTTCTCATTATTGGGTGTGATGATGTTGGCTTGGACGGTTATGTTGAGTTTGGAGGTCAAGATGGTCCGGATTCTCACGTTCTCGCTATGGTTGAGCCTGACCGGATTGCCGTTGACATCTCTTTTTTGCTTTGTGAGTTAGGCGTAGAGATCTTCCTGCAAGTCTATCATGTTGAAGATTTGATTTCTCCAGATTGAATAATTATCAAACGTTAAAAGTGGAATGGCCTCTATGGTGGTTTTGAGAATGGTAGCCGTGAGCCAGTCCGTCATTGTTGAGAGATCTGGTTGATTCCTTTTCAACTGTTAATTGTGTTAAACTGATGTCTTTTATTTTCAAGGAATTATAAATCAAAAACCAGAAAACTAAACAAATTGGTTAGACAGAAGTCACAACAAAACAAGCAGGTGAAGACAGTCATACCCAAGCTGAAGTAAATGAGAAGACTCAGAGCCACTAGAAAACAAAAGATTCAAGAGACAAGCACCAAATGTGTACAAGATAAGAGAGGAGAATTTGCGACTTTACGGATGAAGATGTTGAACATGAAGAGATTAGAGAATTAGTTCAGACACCGGATAAAGTACCAGGAAATTGCACCGAATTATAGTAGGTTTTCCAGAGTGGCCACGACCTTCTGATCGAAATTGTCCTCAAGGTTATGTATTGGATGAAGAACTTGAGGATTGTTGACAAGTTTGTAAAGAAGGTCCGGCCAGGAAAGAAAAGGAGGGAGAGGACTCCCTCACGCAGGTATTTAAGCGGGTCGAGTACTGCTGTAGGGAATAGGCGCGAGATGAATATGCATAACCGTAGTGATGTGCGCGCAGGAAGACCGGTTGTGAGATGAGCCGCGCAATCAGATGACTAGAGGAAGGAAGCGCGCGTGAAAGAGGTAATAAAGGAGATAAAGTTATAAAAATAGAAAAGAGACAGAAGAAAATAAAACACCAGAAATAAAGGAAAATATGGAATGATAACAGAACACATATAGAACAGGGAAATATTCCAACACAATGAAATGAAACATTTTACTCTTCCATAAGTATCAGCTATCATTTGACCCATGTCAAGATTTGAAAGCCATTTCACGGAGTGAATCTTTTCATTGATGTTATTGACATCAAGTCTTTGTTCTATCTTCTCAAAACCTTTACTGTGGCCAAAGATCTTAGAAAAGAACCCCTTATTTTTCCTCAATGTTTCAAGTATTTCTTTCCAAAATTTATACCATCCATCCTCATCATAACCAAGTGATTTAGAAATGACTCTAAAGCTACAATTTCCATCACCAACTGGGTCCCAAAACTCACCCAAGTACTTATGTAAGTTGTAAGGTATTTGATTGAGTTAATTTACTTCCTAAAATCAAAAAGAAGCCAGCCAAAACTCTAATCTCATTAAATCAATCACCACTCACCAGAGATGAGCTTCTGTTTTCCTCCTGCATTGCATCTGCTTTATCCTTTGAAAAGGAATTGGATTCCAATGGCACCAAAGCCAATGAACTTTCAGTCTCTTCCACTGAAGTATGAAATTTAGATGAAGAGCCTGAATTGGACTATAAAAATTTCTCAATCAGTTCATCAAACCAAAAAAATTAACCTTTCACAAAAGGAAAGACTTACAATCATTTGTATTTTCTTCTTTGGTGCCCTTCTTCTTCTCTTTGCCTGCTCAAGTTCTTTTTCAATGTGTTCAAATTGAGAAGAATCTTTCCCAGTTTCTTTCAATTTTGGATGGCCTCTGCTTGATTGATATGATTGATAATTGGCTGTCTCTTTCATCAATTGCTTCAACGGCCCTCAATAATTTTGTTCAGGATGATCCTATATCATTGCATTGAGCTTCTCATGTAACTGAGAATTTCTGAGCAGTTCATAAACATTGAACTTTAAAAATTATAAAGGAGCAAATATTAGTCAATTAGGAATTATGATTCAAAAAGCATTTATCAAAAAGAATTAATCACCAAGTTATTTGACCAATCCAACTTAAACTAACTTACAGAACTAGAACTGCAAGGGTCATAATCCAAACCCCACTTAGTATTAAAATCTTCAGGCACAACAGAGCCTCTTGATGTTATTAGGTCCCCTATTTGGTGGAAACAGGGCAAACCCATAGTCATTGAGTATGACTTGATGAACACTTCCCCATCATGGTCCCACTTTAACCTCCCTAATTGACCCCCAACAAGTTTGATTGCCTGTAAAAACACCTTTTATCCCAATTTTAACAGTTTAGTAGGAATAACTATTCCAATCTTTATTTGAGAGTTGTATAGCGCAGCCTGAACAGATTTAATTTGATCAGAAACTGTGCCCTATAGGTTTTGCAAAACATCAAACATGTTTTGCCACAAGTTTTCAAGGAAAAATTTGAGAGTAGCATGGGCCCCTTCAAACTAAGACGTTGTTTTATTTCCAAAGTCTGTGTTTTTGCAAGTACAATCCATTACAAACATCTCTTTGATAAGGGAGATATTATGATCCTAATACTTGAGTACATCCTCAGGGTCTGCCAAAAAACACTCTATACAAGTCATAATGTAAGCAAACCAAAACTAGGAAGATTAAAAGTAGAGGCAGGGATTTTGCACTTACTCCAAGTTCTTCATCATTTACCTCTGCCTCCTCCTTGGCATTTGAGGCCCCATACTTAGCCCACAGAGACATATAGCTTTGCCACCCTTAAATTTCATTATTAAAGCACACTTTATAATTTGCTTGTATGTTTTTAGAAAAGTTCCATTGACATCACTGTCTTGTTGACTCAGTGAATATTTTTTCTAGAGAATAAATCAAAGCTTTTCATGGTCCGTCACAAAGACTTTGGGAAGTCTCATAGGATCACAAGACAACTCCTATAGCGCATTTACAGACCAACTGTAGAACTCAAACGTTACTCTTGTCATCAAAACAAGAGCTTTTGTGAAATTGTTCTGTTTGGAAGTACTTCCTAAAGGTGAAATAGGGGGATGTTGTACTTATTTTTCTTAGAAGTAAAATGCATCATAGCTATATGATGGAATTTCTTTCAAAGTTTTAATGACTCTGGGTGAGCCAAGAATAGGGCCTCCAAGTGACCCTCTACACTGAATTTTGTTGATAAACCCAACCTGATTACCAAGTTGTTCAAAGAGGACCTGCATAAAACTTTTTCACTCCAGTTCTTCAAGAACTACCTTACGCTTAGTGTTATAGATTGTTTGGTCATCAACATATTTGCCACCATCTATCCTGCCCAATTTTCTTTTGAGTCATATTGTTTTGATACCATCATTCATGCCTTCTTTTAGATTGTCTAAGGCTACCCCAGAGATTCTCCTCAAGTTAGAATGCACTGAGGGGTGTGGAGATGGTTCATGGTTATTTTGATCATTCTTGTAGGAGATTTGCCACAAGGGATCCGCCTCTGTGTGACTAGCACGGATTAAAAAATTGCACCCAAACTTCCTTGTGTGAGTTTTCCTTGACAATTTGGTGAGCAATTGCCCAGAGTACAAACCATGTTGATCACAGGCTAAATCCACATATTTATCAAGCTTTGAGTTGAAAATTGTTAAAGAATAACCATGCTTCATTTCCCATGTTTGAAAATATTTTTGTGCCTCTTCCCTGGTAGGAAAAGCTCTCACAGGAGGTGGGGCAAGTGGATCTGTCATATTTACACAGTTATATTGATTGTATACACTCCACCAGTTTCAATCAAATTAAATACGGCAAAGACCAGTAACATCAAATGTTAATCACCACCAGAGGTCATGTCCATTTGTGAAACATTTTTTTCCTCCATTGCCACCCTTGATGAGGATGAAATTTGGGCTTCCAATGATTCATTACCCAAATCCTTCTTTTCCGCAGCTTTGTTCATTGCGCCAATGTAGTCCTTGAACAGGGCCATGTCAAAAGGAGAGCTTGTCACTGTTCCCATAATTCAAAAAAAATGCAATGCTAATTCAGTATTCAATCCAAATTTGAATTGAACAACTACCAAGTTAGCTCAATTTCAAGTTGATAAAGATCAATTTTGTGGGATGTTTTATTTGCAGTTCCCTATAGTGTCACTTTAATTTCAATTTAATTTCACTTTATTTCACTTTAATTTCAATTTAGTGTCACTTTATGATTGCTAGATGTGGAACAACAGTCCCACATATTAAGTATTGATCCCAAATTTGGGTTGAAGGAACCAAAATGTGGTCCAGGGGGACCCAAAATGTTTGGAACAACCCCTGGAGGCTGCTTACCCCCAAACACGGCTCAAAACCGCCGTGTATGGGGTGTATACGTCCCCCGGGGGTCTCACATGTTTGAGAAGACCCCTTGGGCGCGTCTAGACGCATTTTCGTCCTGAAAGCGCGTCATGGACGCGTGTATGGGCCCCAGGCGTCCATTGGGCCTAGTAGGGCCCTACACAACTCCCACACAACTGGGAGTTGCAAATTTAACATCACCCTATTTCAAATCAATTAAAGAGCTTCAAGATATTTTTTTTCATTTTTTGGATGGATTTTTTAACTCCCAAAATTTGAACCAATGCAAAAAGAAAAAAAGGACTTAACACATCAATCTGAATTTTTTTAAACCTTGAGCTTGGATATATGTTAAAATCTATTCTTTAGGCCTTTAAAAAAAAGTAAATTGTAAAAAAAATCTTTGGATTATTAGGGGGGTTTTAACCCCCCCAAAATATTCGCCACAAAGATCATAACTTAATACAAAAGGGGAGAGGGGATTATGCTGTTAAATCAATTTTATGTTTTATTTTTCTGAACCACTTTTTTCAATTTTGAGAAATTTGAGGGTGTTTTTTTGAAGATGGATATTCAAAGTTTGAAGAAATTATTTATTTTGTAATTTTTGAGGGGCTATTTGTGCCTCAAAGATCAAACCAAAAAAGGAGGGAATTAAACCCATTTTAGGCAGGGGTCCACTTTTTTGACCCCTTTTTCATAATAAATTATTCAATACAATTATTATGAATTCATTGAAGGTACCTACTAACCTACTGGAGCCCTCTGGTTCTCCTCTTCAACCACCCTAAACTACACTCAACACCCAACCTATCCTCACAGCCAATCAAAACCACTCATAATCACTCACCCCACAATGTACCACTCATCAATTATCACTCATCATTTACCACTCACCACTCTTCAACATGGAAAATCAGAGTTAAAACTTCCAAAAAAAATAGGGCAATACTTTTCTCATGCATCCAACCCTTTCTTTCCCGCATTTTGACATGGTCAAGCAGTTGTGCCCGTTTGGTATTTCACACACAAATACTTTATTTCACGCACAAATACTTTATTTCACGCAACTTTCAAGAATTCATTTTTTTAAATTCTGACTGCGCAGCCCTGTAGCGGGGGTTCTTAAACCTCTAACCAAAATCTTTTGTAATTTTTGAGCCATTAGAACCCCTTAAAAAATGCAATCAAAAAATGAAAAAAAATTCGTAAAAACAAATTTTTGCATGGGTTTTTGGATCATCATTTTGGCTATTTTCATTTTTTTTTTGGTTATTTCAGCTGCCATTAATTTCAAAAAACATTCTAGAGTCTTCGAATATTTTTTTCATATTTTTTGGACGTACCCTTTTGCCTTAAAGAATTCCTTCAAAAAACACAAAAAATAAAAAAATTAAATTTCTCATTGGAAATTTGAATCGTTTTATTTTCCTTTTATTTAATTTTTTGTTTCATTTTTTTTGGGTAATTCAAGCTATAAAAAAATTTAAAACAAAATTAAAGAGAATTTAAATATTTTTTTCAGATTTTTTGGATGTATTATTTTAAATTCAACAATTCCTTCAAAAAAGAAAAAAAATCTCAAAATTCAATTATCTCATTTGACTTTTGGCTCCTTATTTTTGCCATTTTCACTTATTTTTTTTGGTTTTTCAAGCTTTGATAATTTTAAAACAACTGTTAAAGAGATTTTTAATTTTTTTTTTCAGGATTTTTGGATGTCATTTTTGTCCTTTAAAAATTCCATCAAAAAAGCAAAAGGTTTGAAAAATTCACTTTTCTTACTGCATTTTTGAGTTCTTTTGTTGGTATATATAATTTTTTTGTTTTGGGTGATTCAAGATTTCAGATTTTTGAATGTTAGAAAAACAAAAAAAACATTTCATTAATACTTTTTGAAGATCATCTGAATTCTTGCATACACCTTACAAGCTTCATTCAAAAAATTAAAAATAAAGAAAAAATATGGATACAAATATTAAAATTTATTCAACTATTATTGGTTTTATTTTTGTACTTGATTTTTGTGGAGGGAAAAAAAACTCATTAATAAGATTCCAATTTCTATGAACAATGGTTTTCCAAGATTTGGAATCCTTTTTCACAAAGCTTTTCCAAAGTGGATCTAACCTTGGAGCTGGCCAATGATCAGATTTGAAATTGAATGAGACTATATGTTTGTATTCTTCTAAAAAAATGAGGCAAATAGGATAAGTTTATGAATTTGAAGTGGGAGGGAATTCAGAGTAAGATAAGTGCAAGGCATTAAAGTAGAAACCAGAACCACTGGACACTTATATGATTCAGCTAGAAGGAAACCATGGCATGTAAATTTCATCCACATATTTGTGGGAGCTGGCTGATAAAGGTGGTTCAGTGGCCTTCTTTCTTCTTGGAAATTTTCACCCAAGATATCACACAGTAATCTTGTGCCCTTGAAGATTGGGTTTGAATCAAGCTCTTTCACCATTTCTTTCCTGACTTCAATCTAGTATTCTGAGATCCTCCCCAAGCAAATTTCTGCTTCTATAAATCCACATTTCCCGTCCTCTATGATATCTTGAAGATTTTAGATATGTGGAATGGCTGTTTTTGGGGGAATGGAATTTTTTTATTGGAACTAAAACCAAAAATCAGAATGTTTTATAACAGAAAATATGGACTAAAGATAATACTCACTTCTTCAATTTATAATTGGTCAAATATTCCAGAAAAAGAATAATTTGGCGCTCTAAGATGGGTGGCGGTCTCAGAAAAACATTTGAGTCATATTGAATATATGCGTGTGAAGGGCTCAAAGAAGAGTGATTTTTCAAATTTTATGGTTTTTTGATGGAATTTTCCAAGTTCAAAAATGACATCCAAAAATCCTCAAAAAAAATTAAAAAATCTCCTGAAAAGGTTTCTTAAAATTTCAAATCTTGAAACAAAAAAAGAAATAAGTAAAAATGGCAAAAATAAGGAGCCAAAAGTCAAATGAGAAAATTTATTTTTTTTGATTTTTTTGCTTTTTTGAAGGAATTTTTTAACATAAAATAATAAATCCAAAAAATCTGAAAAAAAATATTTGAATTCTCTTTACATGATTTTTTTAACTTTTTGATAGCTTGAATTACCCAAAAAAATGAAATAAAAAGGAAAATACAAGGATTCAAATATCCAAAGAGAAATTTGATTTTTTTGATTTTTTGTGTTTTTTGAACGGATTTTCTAAGGTGAAAGGATAATTTAAAGAAATATGGGAAAAATTTTTCCAGAATCCATTAATTTTTTTTGAAATTCATGGCAGATAAAATAACCAAAAAAAAACAATCAAAAAAGCCAAAATGATGATCCAAAAACCAATGCAAAAATTTGGTTTTATGGAATTTTTTCATTTTTTGCTTGCATTTTTGAAGGGGTTCTAATGGCTCCAAAATTACCAAAGATTTTGGTTAGGGGTTTAAGAGCCCCTGATATGGGGCTTTTCATTCAGAATTCAAAAAAAATGAATTATTGAAAGTTGCGTGAAATAAAGTATTTTTGCATGAAATACCAAGGGGGCGCAACTGTGCCCCAACGTCAAAATGCAAGAAATGAAGGGTTGGATGCGTGAGAAAAATAATGCCAAAAAATTAAATGGCTAATTCCAGGATTATCCTTTTTTTTTCGAAATTTATTTTTTTTTTGAGTTGAACCCAGTGGTTCATTGTGTATCTTGATAATTTCTTTTTTGAAAAATTGATAATTTCCCCAAAACAAGCAATTTAAATTTTTCAAATTCTTAACTCTTATATTCCCTAATATAAAAAACTTTCAAATCCAAAACTACTAAATAAACCCTGTTGAATTCAATTATTTCAACAAAAGTTAAGAAAATTGAGTCCTGAACCACATTTTTTGAACTTTTTGAATTTTTCAACTCAAATCCTCAACCAACAGTAAAACTCAATAAACACCTAAGAAAACCTATTTCCACTCTATATCAAGTCTCTTAATCCATTTTCCACTAAATTTCTGCTGAATCTATTTCTGAAGTCTCATTTCATCACACTTCATCCCATGTCAAAATTCAACTCCAATCTCCAACTCCTTTCAAAAACAAAATTGTTTCAAAATTTCTCAATAAAACATCCACCCGATTTTCAGGAATCTTCCTCCAGCTCTATCCTCCATTTAAACATATAATACCCCAGCTCTATATTGAATTTCATCATATCATCCTTCAGAACCATCATCCATTTTTTCATACAATCCCCTGGCTATATTTTCCATTTCATCATATAATTGTCCACCCCCCTCCATTTAATCTTCTAATTAAAATATTGATTGCACAACTCTGTTGCTTCCTCCTGAGCTATCATATAATCAAAGGGAGGAGCTGCCTAAGGCTGCCCCATGAAGGAAATATTCCAATTTATATTCCCAAAATCAACTTGGATTCCATTTCTAATTTTTGTGCTGTAAATCCTTCTAGATTTGTAATATAATTTTACGAGAAAACAAGATAATATCAAACATGGGATTGTATTGGTTTTTATTGAAATCAATTTTGATGAATTGTTTTTTCCTAATCATTTTTCAAGATTAAATTCAAGAAGGAAAAATGGATATAAAATATATTGCATCTCTATTGAGAACCAAAGAGGATTTCCTTTGAAGATTGATTGAATTCTGTCTTCCTTGATGGATAAATGTTTTTGAACCAAATGCTTTATAAAATTGAAATTTATCTGAATTTCATGTCTTAATCACGGTGGAATCAATTTTAATTTCATTAAATTTGAAGCCAAAATCCCTTTAAACCAGAGTTCAATCAAAGCAAAATGTGGTTTGATTTCATTTTCAATAAAGGGAACCATTGAAAAAAATTTCTATTTAAAAAATTGGAAAGGGAGGTGTTAAATTAACAACCCTGGGTTGCAAATGGGTGAAAAGCACTATCCATCACCTATATCATTCATGAACATTCATTCAATAATCAACAAGTTGCAAGCCAAGTTATTTACAGCTTGAAAATCCCCCCGAGGGTTTTTTAATTTTTCTTTGCTTTTTCATTTTCTTATTGATTTTTTTGTTTATTTTTCTTTTTTTTCAATGGTTTCAATTTGTTTCCTTTTTTCTATTTTTTTCATTTTTTTCAATTTTTTCTTTTTTAATTTTTCATTTTTTTTTTATTTTTTTATTCCTTTTTACTTTTTTTACTTTTTTTATTCATTTTTATTCACATTAATTTAATTTAATTGATTTTATTTTTTTTGCTCACAACCCTGGGGTTGTGAATGGCATGCCAAAACCCTGGAGTTTTGAATGGCATGCCAAAGCTCTGTAGTTGTGAACAGCATGCCACATATTAAAAAATGGGTTATGAACAGAAATTTGAAACAAAAATGAGTTGTTAATGGCCATTCATAACTCTGTGGGTTGTGAACAGCTCTTAAAAACTCCAATGGGTTGTGAAATGCGCCACAAAACCCAATTCAAGCCATGAACAGGTTTGTAGGTTCATAAATTTAACAATTTTCAAGTGTAAAATGCTGTTTCCATCTTTCTTTTATGAGTTAGGAATGGCAAGACTCTTCAGACACAAAAAGGACCAAAAATGGAAAAATCATATCACTTTTTGGCCATATCCTCCATTTTTTAAATGCCTTATTTTTTCATACGATTATACCTCTCAGAATTTGTTTTTTAAATTTGAGAAAGAATTATTTTTACAAAATAAATTCCTCTCTCCTTTATACACCCACCACCACCTAACATAGCACAATTTTTATCTGATATTTCCCATGTTTTTCCTGGAACTTCATCTACTCACCTAATCCACCTGTTTCTTCTCACAACCTCTGGAATAATGTGGGTTTTTAAATGAAATGAAAAAACCCCTGGCTCTGAAAAATTCCCGCAAATAAAGTTAAATTCACCAAATTTTGGGCAAAAAATATGTTTTCCTTCAGCAAAACAAAGGATAAGAATATCCCTAAAACACTATCTTTAGAAAAATCAAACAATCCAACATTCTCAAATTCTTCAAAAGTTTGTGATTCCAGGTAGAATGATAAAAAATTCTGATTCAAAGATTTTCACTCCAAATCATTTTAAAAATAAATAAATAAATAAATTGGGAGAATTGATTAAAAAAAATCCTTTCAGAAAACACCAAAAACCATTAAAAATACCTCATGCAAACAAATTTTTTTGTGGATACTTTTCAAAAGAAAAAAATCCTTACAGAAGAGAATTAATTGAAGAAATTTTGGGTATGATTTGGAATTCACCAGTAATACCTCAATGACACATTATGAATACTTGATCATATTTCAAAATCATTTTTTCAATTCAAGTCTACCCATAGCCATAAAACATAAAAATAGTCAGTTTTTATTTTACCTTTGATTTATCCTTTCTCTATGATTATTTTATGCCATAATTTAAAGATACCAAGTCAGTATGTAATTAGGCCTCTCAATGAAAATAAGAGCTTGAATCTCAATATTTTTTTTCATTATACCACAAAATGACCCAGGTACTGGAGATCAAAGTTGATTCTAACACTAGAATTTGTTTGATATTTCACCTTCCTATGGGTATTTAAATCTCTGACTTATTACCAAGAAACCCAGATTCTGCACCTCAATGATAATCAAGTGATTTTGAGTTTGAAGAATTTAACTAAATTTTCAATTTTCCTATATTTAATCTTCTAGATGAGCACAGAAAACTTACACCATGGAGACTACAGAATAAATGTTCAAATCTAAATACACCTTGAAGTAGGCACCTTATCCTTTTCAAAGAAGGAAGAAAGATGCACCATGGAAAATCTGATTTCACCTGGTAGAAAATGCCATCAAGGAATCTCTGTTTGAAGCTCTGTGCATTCTATAGTTGAATCTATGCTCATGCTCCAACCAAGTTTTTAGTGCAGAGTCACTCTGCATGGGAGCTGGGATACAGCTGGACCTGAGCTTGGTCATAGATTGGGCCTGAGCTCCTTGATTGCACTTCCTAGAAAGTGAAATAAAGGTTTTTTGGTGAGGAAAGTTTGATAGGGAAGCAATTAATCCAAGATCTGACAAGCAAATTTGGGACTGGAATTGAGGACATTGCAAATATCTTGGAAGACATCCAATTCAATGAATTTTTCAGGTATTATTTTTGACTTCTGGTTGAAGGAATGAAAATCACAATGGTGATGAAAGGTTCAAATTTAAATTAATCCCTCTTTCCAATCCACAGAAGCAGTCCAATTTTCTAGAAAGAAAACATGTGATATTTTTGGAAGGAGAAAATTCTAGAATTTTGAAGGAGTTTTTAGCACCCATTCAAGGAGTATGTGGTAAGGTGTATTGTTGAAATGAGAAAGAAAGATCTCAAAATAGGATTATGACTGGTGTGGCATTTTTGAGGATTGAATTTTATTTATTTAGATGATTTTTATTCCTCTTTTCAAGTATCAAGGAAACTACAAGCTATTTTTTTACATCTTGGATGCTTCATGCACTTAAATCCTAGGAAAATATCATTCACATTAATTTCATGTTTCCTGCTGCAATACATACACAAATTTTTCTTCTCTCTCCTTTCCAATCCCTCATTCTTAAGAAACTTGTTTTTTTTCAGGAATCTTGGCATTTTGGGGGCTTTGCGTGTTGAATATTTTATTGCTCTTCTTTTTATTTGTTTATTTTCTCTTACCTTCTTTTCTTTTATGTTCTATGTTCTATGTTTTCTTTTCTTTAAGTTCTTTGTTCTATCTTTTCCTCTCAGATTCCTCTCTCTAGCTTCACTTTTCCTCTGTCACCTAGCTGTCACTTCCTTGACCCACGCGCGCGATCCCACATCCCTGGCCTAACCTAAATCCATTACTTGGAATGGAGGTGATTGGGGAACACCTCACTTGACAAAGATCAACTCAACCAAAAATTTCAACTCTACAAATCCAGAAACTCAATACACTTTGAATCTCAAAATCTCAACTTTCACTATTGATTTCTCTCTTCAGCGCCACCCTCTTTCCCATTTTCTTTCCTCTCTCTATATTTCTTCAACTCTTTTCTTCATTCTCACTCAATCTCTACCTCAAATCTCACACCCTGGCTGTCCTCAATCTCAAGTATGTCTGCTATGGCTGGTTTCTTTCAAGTTCTCAACCTCTCAATCTGATTCTCAGTCTATTCTTATATTAGCCTTCTCCCTCCTCAACCATCAACTCTATTGGCCACTCTTTTTCCAATGATCTCTTTCCGCTATCTCTAGAGTCAATCCGCTTGATGTTGGTTTTATGCGTGTCTTCTTCTTTCTTTTTTAGAGTCTTTTCTTATCTTTTTTCTATTCTTTTACTGAATCTTTTCTCTGTGCAGCCCTTTTTATTATTATTTCTTTGAATTCAACTTCAGAAATTTATCATTGCCCTTGTTGGAAATGGGTTTAAAATTTCAAGTTCCTTTTGAATGATTTGGCCTATTTTAGTCCTTATTTGAAGATTTTTTGGTTTCAAAATTTCATGCAGACAGCACATGAGTGTTTCTTTAGAAAGAAAACATGTAATATTTTTGGAAGGAGAAAATTATAGAATTTTGAAGGAGTTTTTAGTACCCAATTCAAGGAGTATGTGCTAAGGTTTATTGTTTAAATGAGAAAGAAAGATCTCAAACTATGATTATGACTGGTGTGGAATTTTTGAGGATTGAATTTCATTTATTTAGATGATTTTTAGTCCCCTTTTCAATTATCAAGGAAACTAAAAGCTATTTTTTTTACATATTAGATGCTTCATGCACTAAAAGCCTAGGACAATATCATTCACATTGTTTTAATGTTCCCTGCTGCAATACATACCCAAATTGTTCTTCTCTCTCCTTTCCAATCCCTCATCCTTAAGAAACCGGTTTTTTTTCCAGGAATCTTGGCATTTTGTGGGCTTTGCCCTTGTTGGAAATGGGTTTCAAATTTCAAGTTCCTTTTGAATGATTTGGCCTATTTTAGTCCTGATTTGAAGATTTTTTGGTTTCAAAATTTGATGCAGACAGCCCATGAGTGTTCCTTTGAGGACATTTCTTGTGGTTATAGCCATTATCAAGCTTGATCACTGGTTCAATTTTCTGCTGAAGTATTTTGATATTCTTCCCTGAATCAAAAAGATGCTTGATTGGGATTGCTGAAAACCCTTTCCAAAAATCAAATAAGAGAGGGTCCTTTTTCAATTAGATCAAGCACCTCAGATTTTTAAAATTAGAAATATAAATGGAAGCCCTACCAAAGTCCCTCATAACCAGATTTTCAAGTCGTAATCTGCATTTTGGACTCTGTTGTGATTTTAAAAGCATTTGAACATTGGCTGATTTTATTTTTCTCAGTTGACCAGAATGCAGCTTTTCCTTGTATCTTCTATTAGTTAAAGGTATGGTTCAGACCATTCTGCTTCCTTACCTCCCAAAATTCAGTTTTTGTACATGGTTTTTTTATAGTTCATTTGGAAGTTTTTTGGGTTTTTTGGGAAGGTAATTTTCAGAAAATTGAAAGAAGTATATAATTTTATTTGGACTTCCCCTGTGAGGTGATAAGGTAACTTCACTCCGAGAGTTTTAAAAAGTAAGCTTCCACTACCAGACCTCAAAACATTTTTTTGGGAGATTTGATACAAGTTCTCAGGAGAATTTGCACTTCCAGATTGCAGTTTGAATCTCTGCAAGAAATTGATACACCAGTTGAGCTCAAAAGTGATGGGACATCTGGGGCAGAAGCAGATTGAAGTGGAAGGATAATTCCATTTCTTCATTGATTAGAAGATAAAGAAAGAATAAAATATTTAGAAGAAGAGAAATAAAATAACGGGGGAAGCAGCACAGTGAAGTGGAATGATGGAGAAAGAGAATCCTTCCAAAAGTAATCTGCTAGCCCAGAAATACTATATAGATGATAACATGTGTGTGAAAGGTGTGTAGCATAAATGGAAATGAAACACAATGAATGAATACAACATGAATCCTACACCCCCTTGCTTCCAACCTGGAAAACAAATAGAAGGGAGAAAAGAAAGGCTGAGGAAAAAAATTTTAAATACAAGACCAAACAACTGTATGAATGTGAAAATAAAATTTTTCCTCTGGGAATCAAACCCAGGTCTCTAATGTGCATTGCAAGTGTACAACCTAATATTCTAAGGAGGTTTTCTTCCCATTGGTCAAGACATTGTTGTATAGTTCAATGATAATGCCAATTTTGTTTGAATTCTGATCTGACTCTGTAATGATTGTTGTCAACTGATCTCATTGTACTTCTCATTTTCAATCACTTGGTTCATGACTCTCAAGAACATCCTATGTGTTGTGTGTACCATTTTTAATTAATATGAATCTTTTCTTCTTGTTAATTCTCCATAACTTCAATGTTGTATGCACCGGGACGTTCTTTACTACAGAAATGCTATCTGCAGATGATGCAACCGCAGACAAGTCAACCTGCCTCCAAATCAAACTCCACCACACAACAATTGGTAAAACGCGAAATCTCATCTCCATTCCAACTGATCCCTCAAAAATCAAGATCAATCCAATCAAACTCCTAAATACCTCAAACGGAATAACAAAGCAGCCAGTCAGAACCAAGTAAGATCACTATGTTGCAACTCATCAATCAGTGAATTGATCTAATAATCTTACTTCAGATCTTTCAAGGCACTTTTGATTCTTTGCACTCTCAATATTGTTTCTTGCTGAAAATGTCATTAATTAACAGGTTAATAGTAAATACCCTCAAGCAATTACTCATCCATCCTACTCATACTGATTAGTTTTGAAACTCAGACTTCAGAATAAGTCTCTTGTCTCTTTTTCATCTGATCTGATTCTTGATCTCTAGCCTGCTCCATCCTGTTGGTATTTTTCTGTCCCTTTCTATTCTCAATAATTCATTGTAGTCTTGTTTCATCTTGTCATGTAGTCTGATTTCCACAAAACTTCACAGCCTGCTCTTGGTCTGCAATTCAGATTTTATCAATTTTGAGGACATAATGATGAATTATTAACAAACTAAAAGCATACAGGGACTGGTCCTAAAGACTGAATGAAAGCATGTATCATATCTCAAAAACAACTGGTAATGCCTTTCCAAGAGAATGTGACTGAGAGGCTTAGTGAGGATCTCTGCTAGCTTTTCCTTTGTGGAATCATGTAGCAGGTGGATGGAATCTTCCTTGATGCATTCAAAAACTAAATGGTACTGCACATGCATTTGTTTTGTACGGGAATAGTGCTCAGGGTTCTTTTCCAGCGCCTCAGCTCTCTGTTTGTAAATGAGGATGGGTGTAGCTGCTTTGGGACAAATTTGCAATTCAGTGAGGTGATTCTTCAGCCAGATACTCTCTTTGAAAATATCTGATTGGCTTTGTGCTTGGCTTATGTGCTCAATAGTGAGAATGTGGCCTGTTTTGGGGATTTCCAGGAGATGGCACCTTGACCCAGACAAAAATTGCAAGCAGAAGTTGACCATTGGGTGTCACAATCTTCTTCCCAGTCAGAGTTGGGATAAACCAACATCTCCAACCTACCACCAAGGAGTAGTCAATGATTCCATGTTAATGCAATGTAGTTGAGAAAACAAAATCTGTCTGCCAGTGAACTTCAGAGGACTCCAAGAGGTGTTGAAACATGCATTTGACAACAAGAGAAATTTCAGGGAAGGTAAACTGACACATCCAGAGGAGGGAACCAATTTTTTGGTTTTACGGGCCACTGTATGGAAGATCCTGAGGATTTCAAAGAAAAATTTTCTTGAAGTTTGATTTGGATGGGGTAGACACGTTAGTGTGATGTCTGGAGAAAAAAAATTTGCACATTTCATTTTTTTAGTGAGCTTGATTAAGATAGAGGAAGTGATTTTCATGGTTGTGAGTAATATGAGCAAAAGAAAGGGATAGAGTTCTTCATTTGCACCAATTTTAAATGTTTGTCCAAGAGATGAGATGAGGTTGTTGATGCAGGAGGGTTTGCAAAAACTTGTAAGGTCATGCACATCAAAAATTAAAGTAGAAAATAATTCCTTGTTTCTCAGTTTGAAATATAGGTTTTGATCATATTTTGAAGGTTCATGTTAAATTCACAACCCATTTGAGTTGTTTACACAAGTCAAATGGGCTGTGTGGCACGCTACACAAATCATGTTGAGTTTTGTGGCCTCTACATGACTTGATTGAGTAGTGTAGCCCCCACACAATGGGTTTTAGTGCTTTAGCATGCCACACAACTACAACCCATTGTGGGACAAAAAAAAAGAATTAACAAAAAAAATAAAAGAATAAAAAACTAAAAAAAAAAACACTAAAAATTGGTGGGACCCAGGACTCAACTTGGCCTGGTATCATCCTCACATAGGGGGGGGGGGGTGTAACCGGCGGAAATATCTCCCCCCCCCCTCTTTCAGTCTATTCCCTGGAGGGGGTGGTCAAATCCCCCCACCAGGGCCCTGGAGGTTGATTCCCCCAGGGTTTTGCTAACAAAAGATGGGCTGGGGGGGTGGTCAGTTCCCCCCCACAATTTTTTGCCTTGATGAAACTGTCCCAGTCTTCTTTTCTGGGTGGTTGCAACAGGGGTTGCGGGGAATCCTGTATGGAGGCCCCATACCTTGAATGGGCTGTATAGGGCTCTACAAAACTCCCACACGACTGGGGGTTGTGAATTTATCATCACCCTATTTTGAAATCTGAATCCCAAGATCTGTTAGTGTCCAATGAAGCTCCAGATTCAATTGTTGAGGGGATTTTTTCAACCCATTTAGCAAGCAATTGATTTTGCATACCCAATCCAGATGTTTGGGATCCTTGAAACCTGGAGGCTGCTCAATTTATACCTTGTGATTGATTTTCCCATTAAGGAACACTGTTTTGAAGTCAACTTGTTGACCTTTCCACCCTTCTTATGGAATGAGAGTGAGTATGAGCTTGAGAGTTTCAAGTCACAAGGTTGGGGAGAAACTGTTTGGTACTTGAGTCCTTGGGTTTGACACTACCCCATTGCAATCATTCAAGCCCTGATTTATTGGATGGAGTGGTCCAAATGGAACTTGATCTTGAAGACCCATTTTGATTTAATTATTTTTCATCTTTGAGGATTTCAAACCAGTTTCCCCGTCTGCATTCCAAGAAGTGAAGAAAACTAATCATCTGCTGCTTTGAGCCACTTGTGTTTGTATGGAGATCTGAGAAGCTGACACCAGTTTTTGGGAGTGTCCGGGTCCACTGCTTCCTTTGAAATTCTTGACCACTTCCCATACTGGTCAGGGGCTTTTCTTTTGCAATGCAACTGACATCTCAGGGGAAGAGAGGGCAGCTTGGCCGGGCCTGGAGCACGCAGGGTGCATTCTGAGTTAGAGGGAGCTTGAGGATCATCATAACTTACTTCAGAAGGAAACTTTGAGAGAGGAGGGAGAGAAAAAATGGAGATTTGCAGATTGGGCAATGACAAGTAGGTGGGAGACATAGGATTGAGATTCTGTGAACTAGAATTGGAGTTTCATTGGTCCTTTGAGGGGATCAAGGAGTGTTGCAGGGTGTGTGTTTGGAGGCAGTGAGACGACCTTTTGGTACATCCCAAAGACAAAAGTCCTGTTGAAATTCTGTCTGAATTAAAATAAAAAAATTTAAAATTATATAGTCGGAAAAATGCGACTACATCAACTAAAAATGGACTAAAAACTAGTTTTCCCGATTGGGATAACTCATGAGGAGTCAGAGCTGCAGTTTCCGCAAACAGGTCGTGCCTAAACATTCCTGGCGCGACTTCACCTCAGTTTCTCTCTCTGCTCCTTGCTCCCTGACTCCTCCTTTGCTTCCCCATCCAACCAACAACAAAAAGACCGACTGATCACCCTCTGACCAATCGCCACATCAACCTCAAGACCAAAAAGACCATTGGATTGAAGACTGAAGGCCACCAACCAAGCCCAAGACCTAACAAACTCAAGGAGCCGCCAATCAATCAAACAAACAAAATATTGATTGCGCCAGAACAACCAACTAACCTCTCAGACATTGAATCAATAACCAAGGAACAACTAGACAATTGTTCAAGTCTCCAAGATAGATAATTGAATTCACAGTTGGGTAGAGAGTAAAATAACAAGGACCAACCACTGTCAACTAGTCCACAAGAATTATATCCACCAGATTAAGAACAGCAGCAAGAGCAGCCCAGAATCAATTCAGGCCCTGTTTCTCACCTTCCTTCTCTGCATTGAACTGAAGACAGAAAATTTCCTTTATTTTTTAACTTTACTTCCCACTCCTGTTAAACCATTCCTGTAAATTATAAAACTGCTGGTTTTTAAAAAAAAGGGTAATAAACATCAAAGTTCAGCACTGAAAACCCTGAACTTTACCACAATGAAAAGTAAAAAAAGGCACCACCGCAAATAAAAGGGATTTTCAACAGCTCAAGCACTGATGTAAGGAAGAATCCTTGAGAAATCTCAAAAGACAACCAAAGTTACTCTTAAAAAAAAAAAAAAAAAAAAAAAAAAAAAAAAAACCAGCAGCTATCATATTGGGCACACTCACTAAAGCTATTCTTAAAACATTTGTTGATAGTATCCCAAGCCTGAATATGGATAACATTTTGCTCTGGAAAACAAGGATCAAAAAATTTCTAGACCTCCAAGGACTCCAAGACACTCTTGACTCACCAGATCAAAATCTGACAAGCAAAAATAAAATCATTGTCAGAACCATCCTCATTTTCATGCTAGACCCTGTGATTAATAAAAACATAATCAATTTCAGAAAAAAGGAGAATTACAAAACCATCTGGAAGTGAATTCTGAAATTATTTGCCTCCTCAGAAGCATCCAATAGAGCCAGGGTGTAAAAGGAATTTCTTTTGATCACCTTCAGACAAAATGAAATTCCAGAGTTTGTCACTCAAAAAAAGAAAGCCATCAAGCTGCTTTACAAAGTGGGAATCTCCATCCCTGAATAAATACTACAATACACCATGCTTGACAAGTTTCTGTCAAGCCTAGAATATTTCAGCCAAGAATCACCCACTCTGACAAACCCATCAACCCAGTACTAGTTTTTAGTCACCTCAGAGTACTCCTCAAAAAAATCTGTAACAATCCCAGTCAACACCAAAGAAGCCCTGCTCCATACCACCACTCCCAGCACAACCAAATCACAAAAGGAGAAACACTCCATAAATTTCAGCTGCTTATATCACTGCCATTCAACCTTAGAAAACTATCTATTCCTTGATTCCTGTTATACCTCTCAAATTTTCTCAGACTCCAGTCATTTTAAACACCTCTCAACAGAAAAAATAGGGTAAGTAAAAACCAGATCTATAAACCATATACTGGAAATCAAAGGATCTGAAACAGTGTGCTTGAAAAATGCAATTGTTTCTGACCTCTGGCTAAAAGATGTCTTATATGTTCCAAATGTATCAGCAAATCTCTGTTCTGTCCGCTGTATGCTCATGGACCAATAAAAAATTTCCTTTGAAGTCAAAAAATTTTCTTTGACTAAGGAAGGAAGAAAAATTCTCAATGGAAACTATCAAAACAACCTGCCTGTATTTCCGCTCAACCAACTGAAGGAAAAATTCTTCCTCTCCAGTTCCATCTCCTTCACAAATCCCTGGGACATTTCAGTTTCAATAGAATCAGGAACAAGGTGAACATACCTGTCAAACCAAAAACAATATGTGAATCTTGTGCAGTTTGGAAAATAACCAAGGCATTGTTCATGAGAAGACATAGCCCAGGCTCCAGAACTTCTGAAGAACTACATCTTGATATTGTAGGACCTATCACACCAGCCTCAATTGAAGAACACAAGTAATTCCTGACCGTGGTTTACAGCAACTCCAGACATTGCTCAGGAATCCCTCTCAAATCCAAAGAAAAAACCTTCAACATACTTTCTCACATTCTAGATCTGGAAGCAAAAGGGTTTGGCTACAACCCTGGAATCCTGCACTCCAATAGAGGTGGAGAGCTCAAAAAGGAGGAATCAAACAAATACTGCAAGAAAAATTTGATAAAAACACCCACTCTGATCCCTACACTCCTCAACAAAATGGAATGGCAAAGAGACACCACAGAAACATACTTGAGTGACCCAGAACCATCTTCTGTGACTCTTGCCTCAACAAAAATCTGTGGAATTTTGTTCTCAAGGCCAGTACTCTCACACTCAACCAAATAACCTCACACAAATCCTAAGAATTACCCTACTCTATTTTCAAGAACAGGACTCTTCCCTTGTATTACTTCCATCCCATAGGAACTCCTGTCTCCTTTCTCACACTTCCCAGAAGAACCTTCTCCAAGCTAGATCCCACCGGAAAAACATGCACTCTAATTGGCTTTCACAATGATCTCAGATCCTACCATATTCTCTCAGACTCTGGTACAATCATCAAAACCAAAAATGTCAGATTCCTCAATTTTGCTCCCAAGAACAACACAAAAACTTCCATTTAACTCAAATTTGAGAACTCAGACCATACAAATCCAAGTAAAAAACTCAGAGAAAAAACAAAATTTGCAGATTCCAAGAGTGAACACAAAGCAAATTCTGAATATAGTGAAGACAAAGAATCTATTGAGAGTTATGGTGAGGACTTGTCCTCAGATCATGAGCCTGAGAAAAAAGATTCAATCAAATCCCTGACTCAGGAAATACCACCCGCTCCTCCCAGATAAAACCTTAGAGAAAGATCCTCAAAGGTCTAGCCTACAAAACACACCTAACCCAGTACCCCAAAAATTATCAGAAGCCATAAAAACCAAATTTGAGTCTATCAATAAAATGGAAGTATGGGATGATGCAACAAAAATCCCTGACTTCTACCTGAAGACAATCATGGTTATTAATACTAAGCCAGCTACTTCCTCATCACCCAACAAGAAAAAAAGCTAGACTCTGCATTCAAGGATTTAAGAAAATCCGTGGCATTGAATATGATGACACCTTCTCACCTACTGGGAAACTCAAAAATCTTCTAAAACTTCTAATCCTCTCTATATCAAATAAACTAACCCTCAGACAGTTTGATGTGAAAGCATCTTTTCTGCACACACCCCTGGAAGAAGACCTCTACATCAAAACTCCTCAAGGATGCTCAAGTATTTCTCCTTTCCTCAAACTAAAGAAATCTCTCTATGGCCTGAAAAAAGCCCCTGAAAACTGTTATAGCACCCTCAACAACTGGCTAAAATAAATCAAATACTTGCCTTCAAAATCAGACCCTTGTCTCTATATCCACCAAGACTCAGACTCAGTGCTTTTCTTCCATGTTGATGAACTCAGTGTAGCTGGAAAGAGACAAGAATTCAAAACCATCTTCTCAAAAAATTTGCAAACTCCTCAGCCCACATTCATGAAATTCTTCTAGAAATGGATCTAACCATTTCAGACCTCAACATAACTCTCTTGAAAAACAAGCTTGTCAAGAAGGGACTTTAACTTCTTGGAATCTTAAGCTGCAAACCTGTCTTCAATCCTCTCACACCCGGTATCCAACTCCTGAAGGCCAACAAAGAAGAAATTAATCAGTTCCAGAAAATCAATGTAAATTAAATAACCTACACAGGAACTCTAAATTACCTCTCCTGTAGAACTAGACCAGATATGGCCCCTGAATTTTACCATTCTCTCCCAATCAAAAATGAATCCAGGAATAAATCACTGCAAAGAGGTTCTTCACTGCTGGAAATACCTGGCTGGAACAACCTCAAAATCTCTTCCTTTCTCTCTGCTCCCTTTTCATCATCTTCCAAACTCATATATTCCAGTGATGCTACTTGGGCCAATGATCTTGACTCCAGAAAATCAAGAAATGGTTACATCTGTTTCTGGTTCAACTGAACCATCTCCTGGAAGAGCTGTAAATAAAACAATATCATAATGTCATCTACCGAAGGCAAATCAAATTCACTCAAAGAATTCCATCAGGATAGCCTTTGGATTGAAGAAATAATTCAAGAACTGTGGCCAAACCATTCTGAAATCCCTGTCTTCAACATAGAAAGCAAAGGACTGACCAAAAAGATCAAACATTTTTTCTCAAATTCTAAGACTAAACACCTAGAAATCAAGGTCAAATATATCAGAAAACTTTATGAATGCAGAAGACTGAAAGTAAATCTTATTCCTTTGGAATATATGGTTGCTGAAGCCCTTACAAAAGCCTGAAAATCATTCTTCCTCAGAAGAATAAATAATATGCTCTTCACATCAAGGCATTGATTGTGTTGAAATTCTGTCTGAATTAAAAAAAAATTAAGAAAATTAAAAATTAAAAATTATAAAGTCAGAAAGATGTAGTTGCCTATAAGTAAATCAATTGACTGAAAATTTACTACAAATTTTTTTTCCCAATTGCATTAACTTGTGAGGAGTCAGAGCTGCACTTTCTGCAACCAGGAGTTCTTCCATTTGGGATAACTCCAGTAGTTGGGCCCACACATTCCTTGCGCAAATAGATCTCAGTTTCTCTCTCCACTCCTTGCTCCCTGACTCCTCCTTTTATTCTCCATCCAGCCACCAACAAAAAGACCAACTGATCACTCTCAGACAAATTGGCACATCCACCTCAAGACCAGTAAGGCCATTGGAATGAAAACTGAAGGCCAAAAACCAAACCCAAGACCTAAAAAACTCACGGAGTCACCAATAAATCAAACAATCAAACTCTAGATTGCGTCAGAAATACCCAATAACCTCTTAGACATTGACTAAAAAACCAAGGAAAAAATAGACCATTGTTCAATTCTCCAAGATAGGGAGTTGAATGGACATTTGGGTAGAAAGTAAAAAAACAAGGACCAACCATTTTCAACTAGTCCACAAGACTGATATTCAACAGATTCAGAACAGAACCAAGACCTGACCAGAATCAAGTCAGGTCCTTTTTATCACCTACCTTCTCTTCCTTGACCTGAAGAGAGAAATTATCCTTTAAATCAATCTTTTAACTTTATTTCCCACTCCTGTCAATACCTTCCTGTAAATTAGACCACTGCTGGTTTTAGGAAAAAGATTAATGAAAATTAAAATTCAGTACTGAGAACCCTGAACTCTATCAGGTACAATCTTGGCTGATAAAGAGAGGGAGGGAGTAATGGGGGAGAACTTGAGCATGGCGGGATATTGGCAGAGACTCTGGCTGATCTAAAATTAGTTCCTGCAGGTACCACTGCATGGACAGTGGAATGGGTAGGTAGCAGCCAGGAAGCTTCAACAGTGAGTTTCTTTGGAGTGGGCTTTGTTTTTGAATTATACAGGAATATGGATTCATTGAAAAAAATATCCCTGGACTTAACATATTTCCTCTTTTGAAGGACCCATAGAAAAACCCATTTCAATTGGAAAGATAGGAGAGAATCATTGAATCTTGTGATTTGGTATTTAGTTCCTTGCAAAGGATGGAACAAAGAACCTTGTTATCCAAATTCCAAGTTGAGGAGGGACTGACAGATTTTGGCTTATCTATGATTTAGTACAATCCTGCAGCTTTGAAATATGAAATGAAAACAATCTCCCAGTCAAGATATTTGGATTTGGGACCTGGACTCTCCAGAAATGCAAGCTTTGCCCTATATACTTTTTGGGTGGTGAATGATGAGAGGTAAGATCCAACCAAGATGGAAGTGTCTTGGCACCAGGGCCAAATTGGGGTCTCTGGCTGACCAGTGACATCAAGTCACTATTTGTGGCCACTGTTTTCCTCAATAAGTATCAAAATGTTTTTCATGAAATCAAAATCATTGATTCAATTTTTTAAAAAGCTGTACACAACATTTCTTGTTGGTTTCACCTTTATTTAAAATGAAATTCCAAAGGATTTCACTGCTGAAGAAAAAGAGAATCAACTTGATTTCACCATTTTTTAAATTGAAAGTCAAATTTATTTCCCAAATCATTAAATTTTAAGTCTGGCATTGTGAACAGGATAAACCAAGAGTATTTCTGAAGAAAAAAAGCAATTTTTTGAAACATGTCAATTTTTTTACAGGAAAATTGATTTCTGTTTTTTTCCTTGAAGAAATTTTTTTGTTTCAATAAATTGAAATGATTATATAAATTTTTCAGTTTGTGGAATTCTCACTTGTCACAGAGTCAAAATTATAATTTTTCAAAGCTCCACTTCCTCTACAAACAGTTGGGATTTTTTTTCCAGCCATGATTGAAGTTTTATAGAGTGTTTATGTAATTAATGTGAAGATTCATGTGTGAGAATATAAAACTGATCCCTGTTTGAAATGGAATTGATCCTAAATTTATTCTAAAAAAAATAAATAAACAGATAAAAAAATAAAGCAGTTTATAGCACAATCTCAAATAATTTCCTGTTCAGAGATGGATGTTTTAACCTAGGAGCTCAATAAAATTAAATTAAACAATGCTTTTAAAAAGGTGTAACCAAGTGTCAATGTAAACTCACAAGGGAATTCCTTCAAATAAACTAAAAGGTAAATTAAATTTTTTAAGATTTTTTATGGATGCAGTTGAGGATAGAGAAAGGGCTTTCATTTCATTTTTCAAGAAATTATTTCATTTAAAAAAGCAGGATATCTCTTTAAGAAAGTGTAGCATCCAAAAAGATATCCCCATCAATGTTTCACATTGAGGGTTGGCACAAATCCAAGGTGGCACTCACTAACATTGATGGGAAGAAGTATCATACTAGGAAAAGAAAGTCATCCAGGCTGAAAATTCCAGCAGAAAAGGAAGTTGAAGCTCCAATGCAATTGAAAGAAACAAATACCATTTCAAAAAACCCCTCAACAGCTCTCAAGGAATGTGAATTTAAATAACCTTTGTGGTGTTGTATTTATATCCTTGGATATGGAACTGCTTTGTGGGCTGCGCGCTCAGCAGTTGGGTAGGTAAGGCTCAGCATTTGGTGCGGGTTGGTCCCAGTCCAGGGATGGCAGGCTTGCAACCTTCTCAGACGGAGCGGACCAAGTAATTGAGCCGACCAGACCAAGTTTGCGGGAGGCTAGTTGGGAAAGAAGGAGTGGGGAAATTGCAGGGTTATACATGTGGGGGAGATCAGCGCAAGAATAGGCGCGGACCCATCTGTGGATTACAGGATCTGCAGACAAGCGCGGATAGATAAACACAGGGGGATCTGAGTAGGACCAGGCGTAGGGCCGCCCCATGAGAAGGAAAAACAAGCCTTACTTCATGGAAGAAGGTTTGGGATGGATTGGGCGGTATGGCTTAAGTTTGGGCTAAGGTTCTGGATTTTATGGGTTCTTTCTTAATTTTTGTTTAGGCTTTCAGTTGTGGTTTTACTTATGTTAGGGTTGAGAGGGAGGACTTAAAACCTCACTCTAAACTCCGGGTTGTAGGATCATCTCACCACTGAAGTATCAGGGAAGGATTGAAGGGCAGGAATATACAACATCATTCTTGTTATTCATCTTTTTCTTATAACTATTTCTTATTCTCAAAACCCATCAACACTCAACCTCCTTACAGAAGCTTGGACCAGTAACTTCCAAACTTGTGGAGAACTTAGTGGATTATCCCACTCTTGTTTCCACACTGTTTCTAAGATAAATCCTCTTTTTCCTCATTCTCCCATCATAGATGAAGTTTTTGTGTTCCATTTTATTCATATCAATCAAATTTCTGCATTAAAGTTTCTAATGCAATTGAAATTAAACAATTTTCTATTTTAAATATCTATCTAATTTCAGGGTTTATTGTATGCTTTCTCAATAATCAACTGAGGAGCTTCCTTAGTCAAATTTATTTTGCATGCATTTGTTAATCCACATTTTTGAGTTAGTTGGCTTTCCATGCTCAAATCTGTATCATCCTTTTGGGTATTTATTTTAAAAAAGGTTCTCTTGGCTCATCATCTCAAACAAACCTTTTTCTGCCAATAAAGCCACTCTGATTGGAACCTATGTTCAAAGCTACATGCTTGGATTTTTAATTGAAGAATTAAATAATCTTTTGTACAAATTAAAATTGTACCCTTCAAACAGATTTATGCCCTTTCTTGACTGCATGAATTTTTCCTTCAAGAATATTTGACTAAAAATCACATGTAGGAAGGAATGCCAATTGAGCATGGCTTACACTTAGCCCAAAAAGACAAATGCTATAAACATTAGAAGCCCACACATTTCCAATTTTCCTTAATGGACTCATTTTCAAATGTGAACCAATGTCTCCAGCATGCAAAGGCAAACAAATATTGAACAGAGCACCTCCCCAAAACTCTTTGTTTGAAAATATTTTAGAACAAAAATCCACATTTATTTCATACAAGAAACTTGTTTCTTATAAAAAGAGTGAAGGTACTTTACATAATCAGAAGTTTGTTTATTTCATTTACATGAGAGAGTGGGTAGAGCAGGGACTAAACTCTTATTTTATTGTAGTTTCACTGTTTCAAGTGCAGTGGTGTGCACTCCCATATTTTAAGGAAGGCATGGTAATTTGGGATTGCAGCACCCAAGTTTGGTTCAGGTGACTTGAGCCCCACCACCAAGCTTAAGTTGAACAACACTGGTATGTTCTGTAAAGCCCATTTGGGCGCCAACCCACATTTTTCCAAAATTTGCTAGAGCTTGCGTGTCGCCTGGCAAAGCCACTTGGGCCCCTAGCAAAGCCTTCTTGGTGCCTGGCCAAGGTTGACTTGGTGCCTGGCCAAGGTTGACTTGGCGCCTGACCAAGTAAGTCCAGCACCTTGCCAAGCTTGTTTTTGTGCCAATCAAAGTTGGTCAAATTGAACATATAAAAAATTATTTTTATTTTTTAAAAAAAGAAAAAAAGGTACAAATCCTGATAAATTTGTGAATACAATTTTTTTGACTTTTTTTAATAAAATACACAAAAAACATTTTTAATGGGTTTTTTTCAATTTTTTTTTTTGGAAAAGGATACATTGTTTTTTTGGAATAAATTAATAAAACAAATTTTAAAAAAGGAGGAAAAACTTAGAAATTGTTAAGAATGTTCCAAGAGAGGACCTGTGATAGGTTGCATCTCAAGGCAGTTATTATAATAATTTTGAACATGAGAAAAGCAATTTTGACTTTTGTCTAGAGTTATCAAATCTTCAATTACAGCCTTGATTTGTTTAACTAATTCAGCCCCTGATTTGTGCCGTTGCCCTCTAACATAAAATTTGATTTAATGAAAAGAATATTCAATGGTATTGAGGAAGGGTGAATAGGGAGGAAGGAATTCAATTTCAATTGATTTTAAAGGTTGGAAATCGGCTTGCAAGTTTTCAAATAGTTCCCCACGGTGAATTGGAGCATTATTCATGATGATGATGGAGTCCCTGGGAAGTCTTGATGCAAGTGAGGAGAGAAACAAACAAAAATAATTGGAACCTACACCCTTAGCCTTGGTTCCATCAGCTTTGAGGAGTCTGTGATACACAAACCCTTGATTGGAAAGAGCTCTAATCAAGGTCAATTGCTTGATCTTTGGTACAAGGCTGAGAACAGCAGGGGTACATGGTAAAAAAAATGAATCCAAAAAAGAAATTAATACTTTATCAAAAAAATTAAGAAAAAAAAGAAGCTCACCTGAAGGAGCATATCTGTTTGATCTTCCTAAATGCAAATGAAACCACAATTCATCAACAAAAACAATGATTTGATCCAAGTTGGTCCCACTCCAATGAAAAAAATTTGCTTGTTGTTCAATGAGATTTGCCCAATTCCATCCAGCAGGAATGTTTTTCACCTGCTTCCAAGTTACATCAATATCCCTGAGGATGTTACTGATGGCCTGGGTGGTTACTATCATCTCATGCTTGTTTTTGAGGAACTTGGCGATCTCCTTGAGTTTTTTGGTTGATCTTTGATTGATGAACATGAGGAGATTGGTGACCATTTCATTTTTGAAATTTGTTTGTCTTTGCTTGTTTACCTTGAAATGGAGGGGTTCTTCCTTAATTATTCTCTGAACTTGACGGCAAGATATATTGAATGTTGAGACATCTTCCTTTTGAGAAATTCCTTTTTCCAAGATGTTAGTTTGGATCAGATTGTGAACCTCATCCTTGATGATAGCATTTGGTTTTTGATCTTTATGAGTAAGCCGTTCATTCATTATGTTTGTCTTTTGATCAATATTTTGGTGAGCTTTGAGGATTTTCTCAGTCTGATAGTTTTTCTAATTGAGTTCTTGAAGTTGTTGAGCTAAGCCCTTTGCTTTGGCTTTGCTTGCTTCAAGCTCAAGTGTTGCAGGATTGGGTGGTGCTTCAGATGGTGTTTCTTCAGCCATCTATCTATGTAAAGACATGAAAAACCAGAAGATTAATCATGAAAAAAATAAAACAAAGGAAAAAAAAACTTATGATTTTGGACAGATACAAGTAGGAGTAAGTGGATTGTATGGGAGAAATGAGGCTGTTTGGTCAAGTGAGACCAGCTTCATTTGGCGCCAAGAGGAGCTTGGATGGGAGCCAAGTTTTTACCCCCGCAAGCTCAAACTAATGAAGCCCTCTTTGCACCTATCCAAGTCCCACTGGGTGCACGCCAAGTCAAACTTGGAAAGGCATCAATTTCCCTTGCAAATTGCTTTCAATTTGGGCTGGGTGGTGGTCAAATTGCTCACAGCAGGTGGCTGCTCCCCCTCCATCACAGGGGGGGGCGGGGATGGCCCCTACTTGTTGGTAGGTTCGTCAAGTCCCCACCACTTCTGGTTTCCTTTTTGCAACCAGCCAGTTCCAATTAGTTGCTTGCACCCTTGAAATCATGGAGGGTTGGGGGGGAACAAAGCTCCCCTCACCATTACAGGGGGTGTAAACAGTGGACATGCCAGCCCCCCTCCACCCTCTTTACAACCAATTCCCTGAGGGGGTGATGAAATCCCCCTCCAAAGGCCCAGGGGGTTGATTTCCCCAGGGCATCCATTTGAGTTTGGGATGGGGGGTGGTCAAATCCCCAACAGCCCAATTCTCCACCCCCTTGATAATGGGTGGGGGGGGGGTAGATGGCCCCTATTTTGAGGTAGGGTGATCAAGTTCCCACCACCAATTGTTGCCTTGTTGCAACCAGCTGGGTCAAATAGGTTGCTCCCACCCTCACAATGATGGAGGGATGGGGGGGACAAAGCTCCGCCAACCTGTGCAGACGTGAAAGCCCCCCCTCCCCCCTCCTTACAACCAATTCCCTGGGGGTGTGATGAAATCCCCCTCCACATCACTTCCAATTTGGGCTGGGGGGTGTTCAAATCCCCAACAGCCCATTGCTCCTCCCCCTTGGTAACAGGTGGGGGGGGGAGGGGGGAGGGATGGCTCCTATTTGGTGGTAGGGTGATCAAGTCCCTACAACTGCTGTTTGCCTCTTTGGAACCAGCCAGTTCTGTTTTTCCCTCCTGCCCTTGCAACAATGGAGTGATGGGGGAATGGGGGGGAATGAATCTCCCCCCGCATTTGTGGCTGCTACCCCGGAGCCAAAACAACCTGCCGGGGTTGTGCGACTCCATTTGGAGCCTCCCTTCCCCCACAACAGCCCCACACAGGCTGTCAGGCCCCACAGTGGGCCAGAGGCAAGAAAAAGCGGCCATGAACAGGCCATCCAAGCACAAACATCAGGAATGACTGTTTTGGAGGGCTGGTCTGGACAGACTGGTATGTCCACAGTCCACAATACAGAAGAAGGTATAAAGTGGCCCCTAAACCTAATTTGGCTGGGGTGGCCCATCCACCCCAGTGGGCCTGTGAAAGCCCATTTCCAAAGTGACTTATTTCAAATTTTTTGTGGCTAGTCTCTCTAAATCAGTGAAATTCATGCAGGCCTGCATGAACTGTGTTATTTACCAATGGGCTGTAGAGGCCCATATGTGAATAAAATTTGAATTAAACTCATACATGGCACACACATGAGTGGCTGTAGGCACTAAAACAAATTTTTGAACAGAAATTTTTATGTTTGATGCATGCCTCAAAGCACAAGCAGTTGGGTTCAAGTGCCTTCTAGTGGGCTGGTTGTAACAAAGAAACTGGCAGGGAGGGCAAAAATTTCTCCCTCCATTGCCGTGAGGGAGGGGATGAAAAAAGCGGGCCAGTTGCATCAAAGAAACCAGAAGTGGGGGGGACCTGACCACCCTCCTATTTCAAGGGTTGCTGAAATGCAAGCAGGGCTTGGTAGAAAGAGGACTCTACTCTCAGTAGGCTTGAGGGAAAGGATACTGGAAAGTGCTACCAGGAGCAGAGTAGGACTGAATTGAAGATAAGGTGCCATTGACACTTGCTGGGATGGAATTCCTAGTAAGAAGCAGTAAACTGCTTTCTTGGGGAACAATCAGGAAGGAGGAAGAGGAGGCCAGTATAAATAGACTAGAGGTTGGAAATACAACAGAGGTAAAACTTATTGGGGCTCAGACTACATATGTGATGACAAGGGAATAGCCTAGGTAACAGATAGGGCTGATCAGGTATGCTACTACATTAGTTTAGACTGCTTCTACATTGGGGCAAGGTTACAGTTCTGTGCTGTCTAATATGGGAGAGTAAAGTTGAAGGATTTATAGTGTACATGCAGGTCATGACACTATTTACTGATTAGAGATACTATTAAATAAAATTAGCAAGATGATGTACATAAGGATTCCCAAAGGATAAATCATCACAGAATATGGGTTAGACAGAGTTAATAAGGTTAGAGTATGTGTAGAGAATAGGTAAAGGGTTAACCTGCCGCTAGGCTATCCTAGTTGTCATATGCATTTCCAAGAATGCAGTACATGGGGTCCTTACACTTTCCCACAGGCTAATTCAGTGAAATTGGACTGGAAAGTATTAAGGAACCATGAGATGCCCTGAAAAGAGGTTTTAATCCCTGAAAGAAAATTTTAACTTTCAACTTTCATACATTTTTTTCTACTAGATATTAAGGAAGTAATGGAATTTTTTCTGCAACTGGAGTGAGTTGCAGGACTAAATCAGGGAGGGTTTTGCAACCTTGGTGGCAACTGGCAGGCAATAAGTGATTACCGGGTGATTTTCTGATGCATGAGAAACCAGATGAGGGTTGAGCATGGATGGCCAGAGGAGGGCCACGCGTGAATGGACGGATAAGGGCCAGGCGTGGATGACCAGATGAGGGCCAAGCCTGAAATATCTTGGTAGGTGTCTGGTGACATGGTCATTACAAGGGTGGATTGAACAGGTGACAGTGGTACTGCTGGTCTCATAAACTGTAGAGAATGTCAAAAGGTTTAACCCGCTGCTAGCCTATCCTAGTTGGAATATGCATTTCCCAGAATGCAGGACATGGGGTCCTTACAGTATGTACATATTTGGAGATTAAGTATGTGCAAGCCATGGAGTCCATCTGCATAATTTATGAGGTTAGAATATATGTATATATGTACTGCATGAAGATCCAAAGGTATATAGTTCCTGGAGACATATTGATATAAGTCTTTTGAGCCTTGAAGTTGAAGTTCCTTGGAAAGTGGATTAGGCCTGAGGGTTAGATTGGGTTTCCTGAGTCTACATGCCGAAGTTATACTGAGTTAGGTGTTTATATGACAGTACCCCCTGGTGAAAAGAAGAGCATCTCCTGATGGCCATAAAAGGAGAGATTGAAGAGGCCATCCAGTTTGTTCCTTCAGCCATGTCTAACTTGAGCTTCCCTTCCCCCTACCCACAAACTTCACAACAATCCACCCCATTAAGATCCTTATCCTCCTAAAAAAGAGCACCTAAACCAACTTATACCATGGAGAAAACCAGCAACTACCATCCAGTTGAACAATATTTCCCAATCTATGAAAGACGTATGAATATGAACAGAATCTGGACCACTAGTATCAAGCACAACTCTTCCAAGTGTGCAATCTTTAGGCAATATGGAAGGAGGTTTGAAATGGAAAAGCAACAAAGAAAGGAATTTGGGCCAAATCTGTGGATCCTAGAGAAGAGTCAACCCTTTTAAGTGAAAGAGCCCCCAGATGATGATAACATGTCTGTGGGCTATTCATCCAGGATGGATGAATCTTCCAGTAAGTATTGTCAGATTGCTTTTTTGGTGATGATTGATTTGCTGATATGGGGTTGGTAGTTCAATTGATGCAGGAAAGGATGCAAAAGTTACAGGAGAAAAGAGATAACTTGCATCAAACCGGGTATTTAGCAATGGCAGTAAGTATAAGCATCAATAGCAGGATCTTTGAGGAGTGTTTATAAGATTGGGAACACGTCACATGGATTTGGATGACAATCTTGTCAAGGTTCCTTTGAAGAGACTTAAGAGTAGGGACGCAATAGAACCCATCAAACCCATTGAAGGGGGTGTTCCAGGTGTCAACAATGTCAAAGAAAACAGTCAGGGTTTGACCAGTCAAAGTTTTGGAGCGGTCAATCAAAGCTTCAAAGGTAATCTTGTCAAACCTCAATGTCAAAAAGTCAAAGTTTCAAAGGTCAAATTTTTGAAGGGGTTTTTTGAAGTGTCAAAGGTCAAACCATTGAACCTTTTTGTCAAAGCATCAAAGAATATGAAGAAGCCAAGGGGAGTTTGGAGATGGAGTTGAGCAATATGGAAGAGGATAGATAAATACAAAAAATTGTAGGGAAAGGAAAGGAGAAGGAGGCCATCATCAAAGAAGGGGGCAGATCAGATGACTCCCTGGAGTTGGAAGATCTAAGGAATAAGACGAAAGACTTGGAAGTGAAGATGAAGGTGGTGGAAGATAGAAGAAATAAGAATGAAGGGATTGAAAGGAGGAATTCTTCAGAGTTTTTTTTTGGAGGAAATATAAAATGGAGAAAGGTTGTTCAAGATGATGTAGTACAATAGGTTTAGAGAAGATTAAATTTTGAATTAAGTTCATGTAAATCAATCTTTTGAATTTTAAAATAAAAATTCTAGGACTTTAAATTATAATTTACAGGAGGGTTTGAAAAAAGGATGGGGTAGTGAAATAAGGAAAGAAAAATATTTATTTTGAGAGGCTAGAAATAAAAAGGTTTTAGAAATAAAGCAGAGATTATCTGATATTTCAGCTTTAGCTGGTCATACTGTTCAAGTGGGGACTACTGTAAGAGGAACTAATTTTTATCAAGTTAAAAAATTCAAGCTAGTAAATTCATGGATGTCTAGAATAAAAGAGTTAGAGGAGTTGATGTGTGAATCTATTTTAATATTTGTTTTAGGTGAGTTTATGATATATTTTTTATTTATCTTCCTTTGATTTTTTTTATTTTGTTTGATTTTTTTATTGTTTTTATTTTTTTGAAAAGTGGATATGGTTTATTTAATGTAAGGAAGTTTTTTGTTTCAAAGGATAGAGTTTATGGAAATCTTGAAGTAAGGCAGGGAAGTCGGGAATATTAGAGTGGGGTTCCAAATTGGTGCTTTCATAATCATTTTGAAAGCCTTTCCATTCAACTAAGTAAATCAATTCACCCTCTCAAGTCTTGAGTCAAGTATCTGAGACACTTTGCACTCTTCTTCCCTGTCAATTTTGACTGGTTCGGTTGGTTGTTGGTGCCTGGAGGATAGTGATTTGTCATGATATGGCTTGAGTAGGGAGGAGTGAAAAACAGGGTGAATAGTGAAACATTTTTGAGGAAGTTGAAGCTTAAATGAATTTGCTCCAATATGTTCCAAAATCAAAAAGAGACCTGACCATTTCTCTGGAAGATTATGATTTGGAAAATTATTTTTGATGTTTTTTGAAGAGATCCAAAATTTGTTTCCTACAGAAAATGTGGCAGGGAAATCACTTCTTTTTAGTTCAGCATATCCCTTATAGGTTTTAATTGACTTTTCCAATTCAAGACATAGTTGTTTCTGATGCTGGTTAATCTGAGTTATGTAGTAACTTGCAGGTTGGTTGTCTAATACATGGAGGCTGTCAAAGTTGGGTTTTTGACTGTGAATGGCGAATAATGGAGATTGATTACTAGAAGTATGAGTGGAATTTTTGTTGGCAAATTCAGTAAGAGGGATCCAGGTATCTCAATTGTCTTGGTGATAAATGACATACATCCTAAGAAATCTTTCTAGGATCTGATTTACCCCTTCCGTTTGGCAATCCGTCTCAGGGTGGTAAGCTGTGGAGAGATTTCTTTTGATCTGTATTTTTTCACATACATTTTTCCAGAAGGAGGAAACAAATAAAGATCCTCTGTTGCTGAAAATGTCAGTTGAGATTCCATGTTAAGTAAATACATGAGAGATTAGAAGCTTAGCCAACTCCACAAAGGAGATATCAGTTCTGGTTTTAATAAAGAGAGAAATTTCCAAACAAAATATCTACTACCGCAAGGATTCAGTCAAATTCATGGGATAGTGGAAGTTGTGAGATAAAGTCCATAGAAAGTGAAGTCCAGGGAGAATCTAGAATTGGTAGGGGCTGGAGGAGTCCTAACTTCTTGTGGTTACTGGGTTTGTTTCTGCTGCAAACGTAACAACAAGAAACATAATATTTGATCAAGTGAGTGGTATTTTCCCAATGGAAGTCTCTTTAGACTAGATAAATTGCTTTGTCTTTTATGGGGTGAACAAAGAGAGGAGGTTTGTGTGGTTGTTGAAGTATTTCAAGTTGGATTTTTTCATGTTCTTTGAGGATTGTTACTCTATTTTGGAAGATAAGAAGGTCAGTGTCTGGATGTATGAGTTAACTGTTTACTTTTTCCTTTTATGTAACCTCTGAATAATCTTCTGGGTTTATTTTTTGGAGATCTGGGATTGAATTAAGTTTTCCAAGTGTCCATCAGCCTGTTTTTTAGAAATAAACAAAATTCTAGAAGGTTCAAAGTCATTCTGTTTCAAGATTGGTTTGACATTTTCTTGGTTCTTTTCTGCATAGGGCATCCCCCCTTCGCATAAATGTTGTCTTTAAGTGACAAAAAATCAGTCAATATAGATTTATTTCCAGGTCTGTAGACTATATTAAAGTCAAATTCAGATAGAAACTCATCTCAAAAGGCTTGGCAACAAGTCAAGACTTTACAGGTCATGAAATATGTCAGATAAAAATGATCAGTGAGAAATTCAAAGGGAGATGTGAGGCTGAGGAGATAAGCTATCCCAATCTTGATAGCCCATACAATGGCTAGGAGTTCTTTATGGTGGATTCCATAGTTCATTTCAGAAATACCCAATTTTCTGCTGTCAAAGGCAATTTGGTTCTTGGATCCTTCGGGACAGACTTGGGTGAGGACAGCCCCAATGAAATAGTCACTAGCATCAGTCTCCAAAGGTTTTTGTAAAGAAAAATCAAAAAATTTTTAGAATAGGAGCCTTGGTAAAGGCCAGTTTGAGGTCCTCAAACTGCTTCAGGGCCTCTGGGGACAAAGGAAAGATGGGTTCTGAACCAGTGAGAGCAGGTAAAAGGTGGACCTTCCTGAAATAGTTGATGATAAACCTGTGCCAAAAAAAGAAAAAACCCAAAAGCTTTTGCAAGGCCTTTTTTTTTTTTATGTGTTGGTTCTGGTAAGTAGTCCACAGAGAAGGCATGAAATTCACACTGGGAAACTTTTTTGTATAATTTTTTCTCAAAAAGTCTGCTTAAGATTTCACACACATGAGCTGTATGATCTTTTAATTTTTTGGAAAAAAGAAGAATTTCATCACGGTATAACACCACACAGATGGTTAGGAGTTCTTAAAAAATTTCATAACCAATAAATTAGAAAGAGGAAGGAGCATTCATCAGTCTAAAGGTTATGAACAAGTATTCAAAAATTCCAAACTGAGGTCTGAATGCTGTAAGATGTTATTCCCCTTCTTTGATTCAAAGAAGATTATAAGGACCCATGAGGTCAATTTTGGAGAAGATGGTAGAACCGGAGAAGACTTTTAATAAGTGAGTCATGGGAGGAATAGGATGCCAATTCTTTTGAGTAACAGAGTTAAGCTTGCAATAGTCAACAAACAATTGAAAACCACCATCTTCTTTTTAAAAGAGGAAAGGTGCACCAGTGCTTGAAGTGCTGGGGCAAACAAAACTTTTCCCTATATTTTCTGCTATATAGGCTAGTAGAGCCTCCTTTTCATGACAACTGATGGAATATATGGGCCCAACTAGAGGCAAACAACCTTCCAATTTGATATGGTGGTTTCAAGCATGGTGAGCAGGGAGTTTATCAGCTTTTAACTTGGAAAAAACATCCAAAAAGGCATTATAAGCTTCTGGAACTCTCTCCATCACAGTTTCAATTTCATCAGTTTCCTCATCTTCATCTAGGCCTTCTAAAGAAGTCTGTTTTGGGCCAGAGTAAGAAGTGGAAAAAAACATAAGCAGTATTTGAATGGATGGATCATCCTCTATATCCTCCAAGAATTTCATAGAATGTCCAATGAATATCCTGTTCACAGAAGTGGTTGTTTTAATAAAAGGGAAGTTTTGTGAGTGCATAGATTCTGAAATAGGAGCAGGATTAGTGACCTGCAGCTTCACTGGCGTAATGTGATTAGTGGCTGAAAAGTGTTCAACAGAAGGGGAATGATCCAAAGTTGGTTTCTGCCTTGGGTTTAGCAATCCCAATTGCCAATTTACCTCTGGCTTCCAGAAATGGAGGAATTAAATACCTACAATAATATATTCTTTTGGGGGAGTATCAGCAACCAAGAAATCCCTTTCTAAGTTGGGAAAGAAAGGTAATTAAAATTTGAAGGAAACCTTGTGAGTGATTTACTGGGAAGGTGAGTTAGAAAGACCAAAGGTTAACAAGAAAATGGGAGTGGTCAGAGTTTTGGGAGAAAGGGAAAACTTTGAAACCATAGATTTGGAAATAACAGATTGAGTTTCTACAGATTCAAAAAGTACACTATAGGCCTGATTATTGAGCAAACAAATGAAACATAATTCTTTCCCAGGGAGATTGTAAGCTTTCCCTCCTAAAGTTTTTACTTGAATATTGGAGGGGTGATGGCCATGGAGTACCACATTTCCATCACCTAGTCTCTTCCCTGTTGGGGCTTAGCAGGAATGGGTTTCTGACTAGGTTTGAAAAATGGAAGTTTCCTGCAGAGGATGAATTTTTGAGCACCTCCACAGTAGTTACACAAACCCTCTTTTTCCCTTCTAGACTTTCCCTCAGCCTTGAGGTGTCCATCTTCTCCTAGGTTGGGATTTGACAGTAGGTTGGAGTATGATTAGAAAGGGGAGCCTTTGCTTTTACCTTGAACTTACCTTGATGGCTGGGCTGTTGAAATTTAGGAGGAGTTGGGAAACTGGGTCCTGGTCGTGAAGACTGGTGGTAGTTGAAAGACTTCTCCCGGATCCTTTCATGGTATCAAAAATCACAATTAAGGAAAATTTCCATTAGTTCTCATAAATTTTCTTGGGTTCCATCATACCCTGCTAGTTGGACAAATAGTCTGGCTGGAAGTCTGTGTCTAAAATGGAAGAAAAAGGCTTTTTCCCCCAAGCCAGAGACCTTAGTTGTAAAGATTCTGAATTCAGTTAGTTAGTTAGTTACATAACCAGTATCTTTCATTTTAAGGAGGTTTAACTCCTTTTAAGCACATTGATTTTCCAAGTGATCCCCAAAAAGGGTATGGAGTTTCTGAGTGAACAAAAACCAAGATTTAAGTAAGAAGTCTTGCTAATGATTATGAATGTGATCCAGATAGAGCTGGATACATCTACTGGGATTTGCTGTAAGGTAAGAGACTATAAAAAATAATTCCTTTCTGTAATTATCAAAAACCCTTTCATCATTAGAAAAGATGAGTTCACCACCTTGGAGGAAGGGTCTGAGCTTGGTTGGGTTTTTCCCATCAAACTTATCTGTGGCATTAATGGATGGAGACTTGAAATTAGTACAGGGTTTATGGTCAGCATTTTTAAAGAGATGGTTCATTGCAGTGTTAATTTTCTGAAGAATTGCCCGCAGAGCATGGTCAGTTGAAGGGCCCAGAGAAATGGGAGGAAGGTTAGTAGCTGGGGAAGGTGAAGGGATTTCTGTTACATTAGAAGTTGGGCTAGGATTACCCTTTGGGGAGGGTGGATCCAAGCCACTGGAGATTCTGGAATACAATCCTGAGGGCTCATCCTCATCATCTTATTCATCCTCTCCTGGAATTGGGACCAAGCTGGCATCATAAGCAGGAGATTCCAAACCATGGTGACCTGGACTTGGAAACTGACCTGTAACTCTATGGAGGCTAGCATGTTCAGAAGAAGGAATGGTAAAAATAGATAATTGGGGCATAGCCTCCAATAAGCTAGTATCCATAGGAGTAGAGGTAGTAGCCACTGGGGATATTAAATTAGAAAAGGTCCTACCCGTCCCACAAGCTCTGGGGGTAAAAGGGTCAGTAGATTCAGTGATGCCTCTGCCCCTAGAACTAAGTATGACAGCTGGGCTAGAGATTTGAAAAAAAAGAACCCCTTGAAGGCATTCTAATTATTAAGAATAAATAGTTACCCAAAGGATTTCTTCACCTAGAAAATGAAAAAAAAATGATTCAAAAGATTATACCAAAAATTAACTTAATTATTGGTAAAATTATAAATAAAAGAACCTTGTTGAAGCTTCAAAGGAAGGCGACAAAACTGGGGTCAAAAAATCAAATTAAATACATTGAGGCATTGAAGCGTTGAAGCAAGGAGTCAAAGGCGTTTAAGGGGGGTTTATGAAATTGATTTTTGGTGTTTTGAAATTGTTCATGGAAAGATAAGGGATAGAATGAAAATGGCCACAAATTCAATAGCCAATTCAAGGCTAAGGAAGAATAGTTCAAGAAAACAAAAAAAAAATCCACAAATAAATAGCAAGATTTTGATGCTGTAAATAGGGTAAGGATTGTTGGTGGTGAAAAGGGTTTATTGGGGTAGCAATCAGTTTAATGTCACAAGGGCTGCTGACATGCAAGCAGGTCTTGTCACAAAGGGGACCCTACTCTCAGTAGGCTTGGGGGCAAGGATACTGGAAAGTGACACAAGGAGCAAAGTAGGACTGAATTGAAGATAAGGTGCCATTGTCACTTGCTGAGATGGATTTTCTAGTAAGAAGTAGTAAAAGAATTTGTTGATGAACAATCAGGAAGGGGGAAGAAGAAGCCAGTTTAAATAGACACAAGGTCAGAACTACAACAGAGGTAAAAATGATTTGGGCTCAGACTACATATGTGATGATAAGGGAATAGCCTATGTAACAGAGAGGGATGATCAGGTATGCTACTACACTAGATTAGACTGCTTCTACATTGGGGCAAGGTTATAGGTCTGGGATGTCTAATTTTGGAGAGTAAAATTGAAGGATGTAAAGTTTAGATGCAGTTCATGACACAATGTACTAAGTAGAAAGAGTATGTAATAAAATCAGCAAGTGGATGTACATAAGGATTCCTAAAGGATAAAACATGAAAGAATATGGGTTAGAAAGAGTTAATAAAGTTAGAGTATGTACAGACCTGGGAAATTAAGTATGTGCAAGCCATGGAGTCTATCTGCATAATTTCTGAGGTTAGAATATATGTAGATATGTACTGCACAAAGATCCTGAGGTATATAGTTACTGGAGACATATTGATATAAATCTCCTGAGCCTTCAGGTTGAAGTTCCTTGGAAAGTAGATTAGGCCTGAGTTTTAGATTGGGTTTTCTGGGGTAAGATGTTGAGGTTATACTGAGTTAGGTGTTAATATGACACCACCCACCTACAGGGGCCATCTCCCCCCCCCCCCCATTACTGAGAAGGAGGAAGCACGGGCAAGGTTCTTTGCACCAAGATGCTTGTGTTTGGATGTATGCCTCCAAACACAAGCATTTTGCTGCAAGTGTCTTCTAGAGGGCCAGTATCAACAAAGCAACTGGTGGTTGAATTGCAATAATTGCTTCCCCCATCCCCTCACTTTTATTGCTGAAAGGGAGGGAACAAACAAAGTGTTGGAATAGCTGGTCTTCTGATCCATGTTCCGCAGTGAATGAGCATGTCAATTACCTGTGACATGTCTCATCTAACCATGGAACCCCAATTCTTCCCTTCTAAACTCTCAACCAAAAAGAACCTCTCAACCACAACTATTAAATCCTTGATCCATAACTGAAAAACATCAACTCCTGAATACTCACCAATACCAACAAATTCTTATTTCTTTTTCTTTAATTCTCCTTCTTCTCTCCTTCTTTCTTTCTTTTTATTTATTTCAACCTCAACAAAAAGCCAACCAGCAATTCAAATCATCCAAACTCAACTCCATCAAACTACCATTCATTGATTTACTGATGCAAAGCTCAATACCACCAAATGGCAATGGATTCTCCTGTTTGGTGAGAAGGAATAAGAAATCTCTGAATTCCAAAAAGAATCAAGCTTTCCCCAATGTTCTTATCTCCTCATTTTTTTGATTGTTGCCGTGAAGATCTTAAATCTTCAGCAAACTCATTTCCAAGCCTTCTTCTAGTCCGTCATACTGTTTTTACATACATTATTGGTGGGTAACTCTTTTCCTTTACACCTATTCTTCAATTACGTCCTGTTAATTTTTTTATTCAACTCTTGTAGTCTGGTTCTTAACTTTTCTAATTCTAGAGTTATTTCAACACAATTAACGGTCAAAATTCTATCTCAACAAATTATCCCTCTATCTTCAAAGAACCAGGCCCTACTATGGACTCTATAAATCCTACCATCCTCAAAACCACCATTGAGGCTTTTCCCCTTCTGACTGAGGAGAACTTCACCATCTGGAGAACCAGAATAAATTCTCCACTAAACTTGGCTAAACTAAAGCAATCTATAATGGCTGGCAATCCTCTTGGTAATGATGAAAACTTGATTCTCACGTCCATTATCATCTCAAAACTCTCACCAGCTGTTCATTCCAATATCATCACTCCCAACAATGAAGAAAATTCTGTACTGATTTGGAAGGCCTTACTTAGGCACTTTGTGTTGTCTCAACCTTCCAATTGCGCTTGCATTTACAGCAGCTTCTCCTCTATCATCTTTGACAAGTCATACATTCAAAAATTCATAACCAATGTCAAAAATGGAGTCAAAACACCTTCTAGAAATTGGTATTTTTATTCCCACTAAAATCCTTGTGTATATGATCTTAGATAAGCTGCCTTCCCCCATGATGAATATCAAGCAGCAGATCAATCACTCGCAAGCTTAATCAGAAGTTACTCCAGAAGCTGTACTCAATCATCTCCGAATTCACATGAATGAACTAAAGATGAACGGCAACTCTTCCATATCCACTGTCTCCTTATATACAGAGGCATACAAAAAATGAAAATCTTGTATGCATAAAACTCTGGATAATCACCCCAAACATAAGTGCTGGATGCTATATCCCCACTTGAGACCAAAAAATACTCCTAACAACAATCAACATTTTAGCGTTCTCTCATCCTTCAAAAGTCTTGGAGAAAATTTTTTTGTTATCAACTCTGGCTCCTCCTGTCACATGATAGCTGATAAAGACCTCTTTTTTGAACTAGAAACCCAATGCCAAGGAGTAATCAAGACCAGAAATAAATCCAATACCTTAGATATTAGCGGTTACGGAACTGTCAGACTAGAAGGGGGGAATAATGAAATTGTTCTCACCAACGTGCCTTATGTACCTCATTTTTCTAAAAACCTTCTTTCTTTAAGAAAACTAGTACTGGAGGGATTTCATGTTGATTTTTGTTGTGACTCTTTCAGTATTTTCAAAAGCAATGAACTTATTCTCTGAGGCTGCTGCCAAAATAAAATTCCCTGCCTGCGGATCTTGCCAATGTCACCCTCTTCACTACTCTCCTCTTCCAAGTTAATTCATAAGTTCATGGGTCACATCAGCTATCACCAACTGAGGAATAAACTGAACTTTCCTATCTCTAAGGAAAACAAATGCTTAGCTTGCTCTGTATCTAAGATCACCAAAGCCTCCTTCAAAAACAAATCCTCCCAAGATTCTTGCATATTTGGGGAAATTCATTTAGAAACTATCTTTCCTCTCTCTCCTTCATACAGTGGGCACAAGTATGTGGTTACAGTGTTGGACTCCTTTTAAAGATACTTTGCTGCCATTCCGATTTCATCCAAAGATGGATTTCCATTTGCGCTTATTATCAGTTTAATTCTTGAAGCTAAAAGTCTAGAATACTAACCCTCTGTCCTACACTCAGATTGTGGAACAGAATTTACAAAATCCAGGCTATCTGAATTTTGCAAGAAGAACCTCATTAAACAGCGGTTTGCAGACCCACACACACCTCAACAGAATGCCCTTATCAAGCCATTTAATTGCAACAATCTTGAATCCATTTAAACTATTCTGTACAACTCTGACCTCCCTTGGTACCTATGGCGCATAATTCTCCATTCTTCCACACTCAATCTTAATCAAATTCCCTCATGTCAATCCAAGAAGAGTCCTTATGAAATGTTCAAACTGCATTCTCTTCCCCTCTCCTACTTCAAAAGAATTCTCAGTCCTGTCTATTTTTTGACTCAGCCAAAACCCTCCGGCAATAAATTAGGCATACCCCAAAAAGCTGGTTGATTAATTGGCTACAATCCTGAGCTTTTATCCTACTGCATTCTCTCCTCCGCTGGAAAGAGTTTCAAAACCAAGAGTTTCACCTTCCTTTCTTTCCCCTCAAAATCATCTTCCACCCACTCTCCCTCTTCCTACAATAAGCTATGTCAACACTCCAAGACCTATTCAAGGAAAACCACCACTCAAACTCTCAGAAAATATCAAGACTCAGTCTCCTGAACCTTCCAAAGCTATCAGCAACACCCATTCTGAAAGCCTGTCAGAAGAAGACCCAGCCTTGAATTTGAATGAAGAAGCTAAACTCATTCCATCAGGCAGAGCTCTTTGAGAAAGAACTTCTGCTGTCAAACCCAATAAGTATAGCTACCTGTTTCACAGTGACTCTTCCTCAAAAATAACAGAAGCAAAACAAGTGGAACTTCAAAAAATTGAAGACCATGATGTTTGGTAAGATATTGAATTCATTACCAAAGGATATCTTAAGACCACAAGATAAAAAGGCTACACTTTCCTTGCCGGCTAAAAAAAAAGGCTTGCCTTTGTATACAAGGTTTTCTTCAGACGCCGGTTTTGGACTTCTCTGAAACTTATGCCCCTACTGGTAAATTTCTGTCCCTTCATCATCTTCTTTTTTTTTATCTTGATTGTTCCTTACCCATTGAAAAATTTTATTTTAAAAGTTCTTTTCTCTATTCTCCTTTAAAAGAAACTCTCTTCATAAAAAATCCTTCCAAATCCTCTTGGAAAATTTCCTTCCTCAAATTAAAAAAGTCTCTCTATGGACTTCAACAAGCACCACTCAACTGGCATGATACTCAAACTACCTGGCTAAAGCCTCTTGGATTCTTTCAATACAACTCCAATGCCTGCTTATTCATTCACTCTGATTGAAAGACATTCCTATTCTTTCACCTGGAAAACCTTATGGTAGTGGGTGACGTGGAAAACTTTGAGAAACATTTCCTATCACAATATCCCAATTCATCCGGTCACATTCCTGATACTCTTCTAGGAATGAATATTAGTATTGAAAACCAATTTTTTTATCTTTTTCACCTTCTCTGATAACCAAAGGACTGGAACTTCTCAAACTAACCAAAGGTTTCCCTTTCAACACTCCTTCAACTCCTGGCATTAAATTTATTCCCCCCACCAAGGAAGACTCCCACATGTCTAAGGCTCTCAGATACAATTACAAAACGTTTACTGGCTTGTTTAACTATCTGTCCTGTAGAACCCTTCTCTATCTCTCAGAAGCCGTCTTGATACTATCTAGATTTAACTCCAATCCAGTTCTAAGCCACTGGAAAGAAGTCATCCATTTCTGGAAATATCTAAAAGGGTAATCTCAGCTGGCACTAATACTCAATCCATTGGAATCAAATGGTAATAACATCAGATACTACACTGATTCTACTTTGGGAGACAAACTATTGAATTGTAAATCACAAAGCGGATGGATCTCCTTTTGTAAAAACTACCCTGTGACATGGACTAGCAAAAATCAAAAGAATGTTTCCATGTCCTCTACAGAATCCAAGCTAAGTTTGCTAGCTGATGGTGTTCAAGAAAATCAATGGGTTACTTCTCTCATTGAAGAACTCTGGCAAACCAATCCAAATCCAAAAATTTTTCATATTGATAATAAAGGTCTCTTAGAAAAAATCAAAAACATAGGATCAAAGGCAAAAACCAAAAATCTTAACATCAAAGTAAAATACATCAGACAATTATATGAAGAAAACAAGATTGTCATTCAAGTCATATCTTCCTCTGAAATTGTAGCCAATTCTCTGTCAAAAGGTTTGCTCAGCAGGGTCTCCAGAATTCCTCAGAAAAAACTGCCTCCATTGATCATCAGTTCTCCTTCTCACAAAACATCCTGGGGTGTTGGAATAGCTGCTCTTCTGATCCATGTTCTGTGGTGCATGAGCATGTCAATTACCTTTGACATGTCTCATCTAACCATGGAACCCCAAGTCTTCCCTTCTAAACTCTTGACCAAAAAGAACCTCTCAGCCAAAACTATTCACTCCTCAATCCATAACTGAAAAACATTAAATCCTGAATAATCAACAATACTGACCCATTCTTATTTCTTTTTCTTTCATTCTCCTTCTTCTCTCCTTCTTTCTTTCTTGTTCTTTATTTCAACCTCAACAAACAACCCGCCAGCAATCCAAATCATCCAACCTCAACTCCATCAAACTATCAATCTGTCATGGTTTGCACTTAAGGATTATTGTCTTCACCACTTCGACATGTCCTCTCCTCTGTACCATCTACCTCAGTCTAAAAGCGTGACACAAATAAAAGCACAACATCAATGGTGAAATCCGCTATTTCCTCTGGCTTGCGCTGACCTTCCAATCTTGGCAACCAACTCAGTATATACTTGCGAACTTTGCAGTTAACTCCATACCGGTCAACCATCCATTATGAGATCCAATCTCCTTCCCTGGCCAATAAACACCCTCGGACTTCCATCTTTGGTCATGCATTGTTTGTTAGTTCGCATGTACTTCTAACCAAGCCATCACTACTGTATAGTTTGCAATTGGACTAGTCCCTACCCTGCATACACTATTACCTCTCATTTGCATTACCTTCAACTTCACTCACTCCTATCCCAATTCGTCATGCAATTGTACGCTCAGATTCTATTGTCTTGCACTTACGCTAAGACCTTGGATCTATACCACGGCTTCATTTCCTATTCCGTTCCTGCCATTCATTGCCTCACCGCTTCACCTGTAGTTAGCTCATCACCAGGTTGTATCTAGTCACTTTGGATTACCTTATAAGGACTATCCCCTTGCCTGATGATTGTCTCCTCAGTTAGTTAATTTCATACGTTCTCGCATTTTGCTGCAACCTAGTTATCACATCAGACTCAGGTTGAGTTTCCTTCTTTGGAACACCTTCCATTCATCTTGCCGTTTGTTGAGTGGCATAACCAAGTTCGCAATTTGCAACTGGGTCTTGCTATTTGCACTTGCCCTTGCACTTGGTATTCCTTTGCGCTCACAATCATCTAAGAATTGCCCTATAGTACGTGGGGTAGTCGTGTGACACAATCATTGAATGACTGAAGAAAAGCTCAATACTACCAACTTGAAATGAATTCTCCTGTTTGATGAGAAGGAATTAGAAGTCTCTGAATTAAAAGTAGACTGAAGCTGTCCCTCATGTTCTGATCTCCTCATTGTGTTGACTGTTGCCGTGAAGATCTTAACTATTTAGCCAAATCATATCCTCAGTCTTCTTCTAGTCTGTCATACTGTTCCTACATACAGTATTTGTGGGTAACTCTTTTCCTTTACACCTATTCCTAAATTATGTCCCGTTAATGATTTTCTTCAACTCTTGCAGTCTGGTTCTTAAATTTTCTCATTCTAGTGTAATCTCAACACAAAGCAAGCACGTTGCATCATATTTACCAGCGGTGGGGGAAGCCTCTCCACCCTCCCCCCAACAGGGGCCATCTCCCCCCCCCCCCATTACTGAGGGGGGGGGGAAGCATGTGCAAGTGTTTTCTAGTGGGCTGCTTGCAACAAAGAAAGAAGCGGGGGGAAACAATTGCTCCCTCCATTGATGCAAGGGAGGGGAAAAATAGAGCAGGCTGGTTGCATTTAAGTGACCAGTGGTGGGTGGGACCTAAACACCCTCCCACCTACAGGGGCTGTATACCCCCCCCCCCCCCCCTCATTACTGAGGGGGAGGACGGATGGGCAAGGTTCTTTGTACCAAAATCCTTCTGTTTGGACCTGTGCCTCCAAACACCAGAATTTTGGTGCAACTGGTTTTTTTGGATTAATCCTTCTGGAACAGAACAAAAAATAATAAAATCAAATCAAATAAAAACAATAAATTAAAATAAAATGAAAATAAACAAATAAGATAATTAAATAAGGGTAATGTTAAATTCACCACTCAAATTATTTGTGTACACAACTCATTTGAGTTGTGTGGCATGGCTACACAACTACATTTGGGCCATGTAGAGCCCCCACGGCCCAAATGTGGTTGGGCTGTAGGCCACAAGCACCAGACCTCTGTTTAGGGGCCGCACGACTACACTTGGGCCATGTGGAGCTCTACATGGCTCAAATGTATTTGTGTTGCTGTGCCGCAAAAACAGCCCAACCACATTTGGGCCTTGTGGGGCTCTACAAAAATTGAATGTAGTTGTTTGGCTATGCTGCACAACTAAGAGTCTTGGGGTTCAACAAATATAAAAATAAAATAATAAAATAATAATAATAAACTAAAAAAATACAATAAAAACAGAAATCACCCAAAATATTAAAAAACATAGTTCTCTTGGTTGAAAAATAATAAAAAATAAAATAAGAAATAAAATAAAATAAAAAAAACTGAAGACACCAACCACAAAAGAATGCAATTTCAACATGATTAGCCCTAAAGTAAAAAAACCAAAAAAAATACAAGTTCAAATTGACTAGCCCTAAAGTATAAACACCAAAAAGAATACAAGTTCAACTTGACTAGCCCTAAAGTAAAAATAACAAAAAGAATACAAGTTCAACTTGACTAGCCCTAAAGTAAAAACACCAAAAAAAAACAAGTGCAACTTGTGTTAAGCTGATCCCATCACAAGAAGTAAAATACTCCTTAGTATCAGCCCAACACAAGTTGAACTGACTAACCAATAAGGTTTCATTCAAAACACTCATCAAATTGATTTTAACTCAAAACACTCAACATAATGATGTTCAAAATGTGATAACCCTTTATATTAAAATCATTACAATATCTGCATCAGAAACCAAGCCCAAATAATGAAATTAATCTAAAAATTACAATATAAATCAAGTTGATCTTTGAGTTGATCAACCCAATCAGGTGCTTTTTTGGAAATCATGGAATGTGGTTTTGAAGCTATGGACGGAATTGGAATCACATCTCCCTTAATGACAAGCTGGAGCCAATAGTTATTTTTAACAAAGAAAATGAACATAGGATCTGATTTTTTTTTTACACCCATTTTCATAGAAGTAGAAGTACAACATGAATCCAATGAAATGAACCATATTGGTCTTCCATAAGTATCAGATGTTATTTGACCCATGTCAAGATTCAAAATCAATTTTGAAGAGGGAATCATTTCATTGATTTCATTAAAATTTATTCTTTTTTCCATCTTTTCAATGTCTTTGATGCCACCAAGGATATTAGCATAGCACATCTTATTTTTCCTCAATTTTCAACCATTTCTTTCTTTACTTGAAACCTTCCATGCTCATTGTACCCAAGTGATTTAGCAATGACTCTGAATCCACAATTTCCATCACCAACCGGATCCCAAACCTCACCCAAGAACTTGTCTAAGTTCTCAGGTATTTGATTGAGGTAATTCACTTCCTAAAATCAAAAAATAGCTAGCCACAATGCTAAGCTCATTAAGCAAATAAACACTCACAAAAGATGAGCTTCTGTTTGACTCCTCCATTTCTTCTGTTTCATCCTTTGAAGAGGAATCTGATTACAAAGGCACCAAACCCATTGAACCTTGATTCCCTTCCTCTGAACTATGAAATTCTGATGAAGAGCCTGACTTGGACTATAACCATTTTTCCATCAGTTCATTAAACCAAAAAAATGAACCTTTCACAAAAGAGAAGACTTAAAATCTTTCGTCTTTTTTTCTTTAATGCCCTTCTAATTCTCTTTTCCCGCTTGAGTTCATTTTGAATGTGTTAAAATCAAGAAGGATCTTGCCGTATATCTTTTAATTTTGGATGGCCTCTGCTTGATTGAAAGAATTTAGGTTCAATTCTTGGCTTTGATCAATAAATTTCCCTCTCCTTCATCAAGTGCTTCAACAGCCCGCAATAATATTTCTCAGGATGAGCCAATATCATTGCATTGAACTTTTCATGTAACTGAGAAGCATTTAGCAGTTCATCAATATCAACCTTTGAAAATTCAAAAGGATCAAATATTAGCCAAGTAGGAATCCTCATTTTAGTAAAGTAGGAATCATCATTCAAAAAGAATTTTTATCAAAAAGCATTAATCCCATTAAAACAACTTGAAGAAGTAGAAATTCAAGGGTAATAATCCAACCTCCACTGAGGATGAGCATCCTCAGGCACAACAGAGCCTCTTGAAACTAGTAGGTCACCTATTTGGTGGAAACAGGGAAAACCGATTGTCATTGAGTATGACTTGGTGCACACTTCCCCATCATTGTTCTGCTTTTATCCCTCTAATTTATCCACAACCAGTATGATTTCCTGTAAATATACCTTTTATCCCAATGGTAAAAGTTCAGTAGGAAGAACTATTCCAATCTTTATTTGAGAGTTTTAAAGGGAAGCCTGAACCAATTTCATGTGATTGGAAACTTTCCCCTCTAGGTTTTTCCAAACATCCAACATGTTTCCCAAACAATTTGCAAGGAATCATATGAAAGTAGCATGGGCCCCTTCAACCTAAGATACTGTTTTATTTCCAAAGCTGGGGTTTTTCAAAGTAGAAGACGTTACAGACTTTTTGTTGATAAGGAAGATATTATGATCCATATACTGGAGCACATCCTCACGCTCTTCCAAGAAACACTTTATACAAGTCATCATTCAAGCCACCAAAAACCAGAAAGATTAACAGTAGATGAAGTGATTTGGTACTTACTCTAAGTTCCGCATCATTGACTTCTCCCTCCTCCTTGAATTTTGAGGCCCCATACTTATCCCACAGAGACATAAAGCTTTGCCACCCTTCAACGTCATTATTAAAGTTCACTTTACAGTTTGCTTGTATCTTTTTAGGCAATTGCCATTGACAGCACTGTCTTGTAGACTCAGGGAAAATTGGTTCTAGAGCATGGATCAAAGCTTTTTCATGTTCTGTCACAAATACTTTGAGAATTCTCTCAGGATCATAAGCCAACTCCTTTAGCACATTTAAAGACCAATTGTAGAACTCAAATGTTTCTCTTGTTATTAAAAAAAGAGCTTTTGTGAAATTTTTCTGGTTTGAATTAATGCCTATGATATGAAATAGGGGCTTGTTGTACTTATTTTTTTAATAATTACAATCCACCATAGCTATATGATGGAATTGTTTTCAGATCTTTAATTCCTCTGGGTGAGCCAACAATAGGGCCTCCAAGTGGCCCTCTCCCCTGAATTTTTCTTGATAGCCCAACCTGAATTACCAATTTGTTCAAATTGGACCTCCATAACACTTTTCCCCTTCATTTCAGCTAGCGCTACCTTACACTTGGTGTTATGGATTTTTTTTTCATCAACATATTTGCTACCATTGATCTTGCTCAATTTTCTTTTGAGTTGAGTTGTATTGAGAAAATCATTCATGCCTTCTTTTAGATTTTCTAAGTTTACCCCAGAGGTTTTCCTCAGGTGAGGATGCACTGAGGGGTTTGCAGATGTTTCATGGTTATGTTTATCATTTCTGTAGGAGATATTCCACAAGTGGCCTTCCTTTGTGTGACTTGCATGGAATAAAAACTTGCACCGAACCTTCCTTGTGTTAGTTTGACTTGACCTTTTGTTGAGTGATTTCCCAGAGTACCAACCATGTCTATCACGGGCTAAATCCACATATTTATGATGTTTTGATTTGAAAGCTGTTAAAGCATAAACATGCTTCATTTCACATTTTTGACAATATTTTTGTGCCTTTTCCCTTGTAGGAAAAGATCTCACAGGAGGTGGGGCAAGTGAATCCGTCATTGGTACCCAATATTCACATTTTCATAGCTCATTTTCCATTAAATTAAGTCAGCCAAAGACCAGAGTAAAATAAAATGTCACTCACCACCAAAGGTCATGTCTGTTGAGTTGACACCCGTCTTCACCCTGAATCATCCTTTTCCCAGTGTCAACACTCCAAATACAGAATCATCCTTGCGCACCTCAGCCTCAATCTTTCATCCATCGTCATTGACCAATGAATTTGATTTGATCGAATCCATCCTTGCCCCAATCCTTCTCTCAATCACTCTCCCTCCATGTCTCCAGCCTTCCCTCAATCTCGCCCTTTGACATCTTCCTCCATCTTCCTATTTTCCTCTCTTTATTATTTTATTTTCCCTTTCCTCACTTCTCAGCTTCTCCTTCCTTCCAATAATTCTCTCCCTCCCGTCCTCGACTTACGACTGATCCTAATCCTTTGACTTCCAACTGAATCTAATCATCCTCTCGACCTTCCTTGACTCTTAATTATCCTCTCGACCATCCTTGACTCTCAGACCCAAGCTCTTGATCACTCTACGCTCATCCCTCCAAATCCAACACTACTTTCGACGGCTATCAACTCCTGATTATGTCTAGCTTCCTACCATTCCTCATTCCTTGTCATCTAAAACTATCCTTCATCGTGTGATTCTCCAATCTTCTCTTTCATCCTCACTATCAATTCCGTAGTATCGACCTGCTGGTCTTTAGATTTTGAAATTCATCGTCCAAACTTATCACGGTTAAAAGCCGAAATCAACAAACCGACAAACCGACGATATGGATTCAACTTCAACTGGACCAGCAGATCTGAAATCCTCCTGCCTCAAAACCCTGACGGACTCCATCCTGAACCTTCACAAATCAAACTTTTCCCTCTGGAGATCGAAATTGACTACCATATTCTTGCTCAAAGGAATCTCTCACTGGCTCAAAGCCCCAGAAGATAAGGAATGTCCGTCAAATGTAAACCTGGAGATTGCCAGATACATCTTAGCCAAGCTGGACAATCAAACATATATCAATTGTGTAAAGGACAACGACTCTCTGGATGGAATTGCGCTTTGGAAATTGATCAACAAGTATTACGCCTCATCACAGACAGCAAATTGATTGCGGATTTTCTTCAATTTCCTTAATCTTGCTTTTGACCCCAAGAATGTCGAAAAGTTCATCACCGACGTACAATCCTGTTTACTCCAAATGTCTGAAATTGGGATTAAGACGGACAACAATATTGTGGCCTATCTAATCCTATACAAGTTTGCTCCACAACTCAAACATTTGAAGACCACAATAACGCACCCTCTGGGCAAAGCCAAGATCAACGGGGATCTTGTGCTTAGACATCTAAATCAAATCAAAAACGAAGTAGCAGCTGGAACGTAATCCTCCGCTATGCTCGCCAGTCAAGAACTTCTAAGATGTAAGCCAAACTGGCACAATCCACAGGCCTTTCACCCAAAGAACAAATGCTTTGCATTTTATCCTCATCTTCGACCTAATTATAATGGGTCGGGCAATAACTCCACTCCTCAAAATCAAATCCCTGCGTCTAACTCCAAAGCTTCCGTGAATCTAGCCTATACGTTCTCTGTCACTTACCTGCACCACATCAATTGTAACTCTCTTCTATTGGATTCAGGCGCGTCCAATAACATGTTCAATAATCCAGATTATTTTGACTGGATGAAGGATGATAGTACCAAGGTGAATACTGGTAAACCAAATGCCTCAATCAAGTCCCGAGGAGCTGGCAATGCCACTATCCACACTAAAACAGCCTCACTCACTCTTACCGAGTCTCTGTTTGTACCCGATCTAACTGTGAACCTTATCTCTCTTGGTCAACTCATCCAAAAAGTTTGTACACTTGCTTGACTTGACTCAACGGGTTTCGGAGTATTTTTTGAAGATGAAATGATCATATCTGGTCATATTCGCGATAACCTCTTCTATATAGAAGAGTCCAACTCCAACATCTCCAACTGTCACTTGTTTCTCTAAATTTCGATCATACATAAGCGCTTCGGTCACGTCAGTCAAGAACAGGTAAAACTTCTGTCTGCCTCCTTCCCTAACTTAAAGTGGGACCTCGATTCCTGTACAGCCTGTGCAAAAGGGAAGATCCATCAAACTTCCTTTCAAATTCACATTCCTCCAAGCTCCCTGCCTTTCAAATTCATCCACGCCGACGTCTTTGGACCTATAAATCCTGTCTCCAAATCCAGATGTTGATATTTCCTGTTACTCACCGATAACTTCTCTAAATATAAAGTCTGCATCCCAATAAAGCTCAAATCTGATGTTACCCAAGATGTCATTAACTTCATCAAGCTCCACTCAAACCGCCTCGATCAAATGCTGAAAATCTTCCATTCCGACAACAGCGGTGAATTTGTGAACTCTAAACTATCCTCCTTTCTGAAAGAAAATGGTATTTTAGATACAACCTCCAAACCCTATACTCCTCAACACAATCCCATCGCCAAACGTGGAAATTGAACTCTCGTGGAAGCAACCAGAACGACCATGATTGAAATGTCCATTCCTCTTTTCTTGTGGGATGAGATTATGATCAGTGTCTGCAAGATTCTCAACTCGATTCCTTCCATAAAGCTCAAGCAATCTCCTTTTGAAATCTGGCACAACAAGACTCCCAAACTTAACCTTTTCCAAACATTGGGTTCCAAGACCATTGTTCTTGACAACAGATCACCTTATTCCAAACTCAGTGAGAAGGGCATTGAAGGAATGCTGGTAGGATTCAATCTCAACCTAAACTCCTTCAGGATCTTCAGCCCGGAATCAGGATTTATTGTCCGTAGTAAACACGTTAAGATTTTTGAGAACATGAAACTCAATGATTCCTCTCTACCCTCCTCCGATTCTCCTTTTGACACTATTCTCAATATTGAACCCCTTACTGACATTCTAACCTCCTCCGCTCCAAAAAACTCCCCATTTTCATCTTCCGACCTTCCTCACTCCAATCCTTCATCCATCAAACCTCAATCCGCTGTTCCCCATTCTTCATCCTCCTCCGCCACTCAGGATTTAAATGAGGATTCATCCTCCGAATCCAATTCTAGTGTCCTGGACGACAATCAGGTTGCGGACTTACTTACTGCAGATAATCCTTACCGTCTCCGAGATTGATCCAACATCCAACGACCCCAAAGATATGGCTTTCTGATTAGATCAACCCCAAGATCTTACAAAGAAGTAGAAAAAAGTTCCAATCAAATCCATTGGTTAGAATCCATGAAGACTGAGTTAGACGGCATTGATGTGCTGAAAGTCTGGGAGTGATGTCATACCCTTCCAGATGGAAAGCAAGCCCTTTCTACCATTTGGGTCTATTGATTGAAAGAACAACCCGATGGTGCTGAATCCCTCTTCAAGTCAAGATTGTGTGTTCAAGGTTTTAAGCAGCTCAAATTCTGTGACTATGGAGAAACCTACGCTCCTACTGGTTCAATAGTCACGCTCCATACTCTTTTAATATACTCTTATCACCACCATCTGGTCATCGTCCAGATGGACATTAAGTCAGCCTTCTTGCATGCACCACTCGACGAAGAAGTCTTCATCAAACGACCCAATGGATACTCCTCGCCATTTCCATACTTCAAACTAAATAAAGCATTGTATGGCCTCAAACAAGCTCCGAAGAGTTGTTTTGACACCCTACGTGCCTGGATTGTATCTGAAGGCTTCAATGCTTCTAGTGCGGACCCATGTCTCTACATCAGCAACAACCATTCCATTTTTATCTTTGTCTACGTCAATGATTTAATCATCATGGGCAATTCCTTGAACTTCCGAAACAAACCCCAATCACGATTCTCAATTTCCCATGAAGGTCCTCTTCAGAAGATTCTCGGGAATCATTTAATCAACACTCCACAAGGTCCTGCCCTTTTGCAACCCAAGCACATCCAGTTTGCGCTAGAAGAACTAGGCCTCCTTGAATCTAAACCAATAACCACTCCCATGACTCTGAACGTTCACCTATCCCAAGCATCCAACAATGAGCACGCAGAATTCCTCAAATTAAAGATCAATTTCCGATCATTGTCTGGATTTCTTAACTTTATTGCCAGCCGAACCCGGCCCGATCTTTTGCATGCAGTATCTACTCTATCACGATTCAACGTCAAGCCAGGTCCTCAACATTTGTTGGAAGCTAAACACGCCTGGCGATATCTTAATCACACAAGGAATCAAGCCCTTAAGTTAAAATCATCGAACTTCAAATATGATATTGAGTGCTTCAGTGACTCTGATGGCGGGAACAATGCAATAACCCAAAGAAGTCATACTGGTTTCATCATAATATTTTATGGTTGCCCGGTTTCGTGGAACAGCAAATTGCAACCCTCTGTCTGCCTATCCTCCACCAAAGGCAAATTGAAAGCCCTTGTCTCCATTACCCAGGAAAAACTTTGGCTGGAGAATCTTCTGCACAACCTCAATCCCGATCTCAAGCTTTCCCATTGTTTCAACATAGACAACAAGGCTGTTGACAATCTTGTCAACTTTCAGTCTCACCACAGCGCTCTCAAGCACGTGGACACACAAATTAAGTGGCTACGAGAGCAGCGAGAGGCCAAGAAATTGATAACTAACCTGATCCCCTCAAACCAGATGCTTGCCGATCCCTTAACTAAACCCGCTATCAGATCCTCAGTATTAAATCTCACAAATAATGTTTTGACCTCTCACAACTAGGCACGGCGGCGTGTTGAGTTGACACCCGTCTTCACCCTGAATCATCCTTTTCCCAGTGTCAACACTCCAAATACAGAATCATCCTTGCGCACCTCAGCCTCAATCTTTCATCCAACGTCATTGACCAATGAATTTGATTTGATCAAATCCATCCTTGCCCCAATCCTTCTCTCAATCACTCTCCCTCCATCTCTCCAGCCTTCCCTCAATCTCGCCCTTTGACATCTTCCTCCATCTTCCTACTTTCCTCTCTTTATTATTTTATTTTCCCTTTCCTCACTTCTCAGCTTCTCCTTCCTTCCAATAATTCTCTCCCTCCCGTCCTTGACTTACGACTGATCCTAATCCTTTGTCTTCCAACTGAATCTAATCATCCTCTCGACCTTCCTCAACTCTTAATTATCTTCTCGACAATCCTTGACTCTCAGACCCAAGCTCTCGATCACTCTACGCTCATCCCTCCAAATCCAACACTACTTTCGATGGCTATCAACTCCTGATTATGTCTAGCTTCCTACCATTCCTCATTCCTTGTCATCTAAAAATATCCTTCATCGTGTGATTCTCCAATCTTCTCTTTCATCCTCACTATCAATTCCGTAGTATTGACCTTCTGGTCTTTAGATTTTGAAATTCATCGTCCAAACTTATCAATGTCTATTTGTGAAACATTTTGTTCCTCAATTGTCAACCTTCATGAGGATTCAATTGGGGTTTCCAGTGTTTAATTACCAAAATACTTTTTTTATGCAGCTTTGCTCATGGCACTATCAATGTAGTCTTTCAATGTAGCCATGTTGCAAAAAAGATGGCTTGCCACTTTTCCCATAATACAAAAAAAATCCAATTCTACTTCAGTATTCAATCCAAATTTAAATTCAACAGCTACCAATTTTGCTCACTTTCAAGTTGAGAAAGATCAATTTTGTGGGATGTTTGTTTGCAGTTTCCCTCTAGTTTCAATGATTTGATTTGGAGATTCACTTCATTTCACTTTAGTTTCACTTTGGTGTCACTTTGGGGTCTAAAAAAGTCCCACATAGTATGCTTTGATCCCAAATTTAGGTCAATGGAACCCAAACATGGTCTAGGGGGTGCCAAAAATTTTGGCACAACCCCCCGGTTTGGTGCCCAATCTGGGACACCTCTGGAACAGTACGAAGGAAGTAAAATTTTTATGAACTTTTCTAAAGCCTCCATTTAGATCCTTAAAAAAAAAAATTCTGCTCTATTTATAGTATCTCTTGTAAATTGTCTACAGGGACCCATGGTCTATAAAAGGAAGGGCTCTTCCCTGCTTTTTCCAAACATCCAGGGGAGTGTATGCATATGTTCCCCCCATTATCATTGAAACCTGATCCTCATACTCAACCTGGGTATATCTATGATTGCCCCCTGATCCATTAATCCTTAGTCTTTGCTCCTCTGTGGCCTGATCCTTATCACCAACCAATAGCCTTGCCAGTTGAAGCGAATTCTGTCTGTTGGAATTCTTGAGTGTGTTATGCCACTCCTTTATCCCTTTTTCTTACCATACTGGTCTTGATCTCTGCTTGATCATCTTTCTGGGGCCAATCACAATTGATTGAAGAGGTCTTATCAAGCTTAAGACCGGGAGTGCTATACGTCCCTTATTTTTTTTTGGAGTTGCATTCTGCTAGCCTACTCTTGGGTTCCTTGAGAAGTGTTGAGGTTATCCTTGCTTCAAATCAGTTTACTGTTTGCTTTTAGAGCTTCTTAGGCTTCTTAGACATAGTTCTTTGTCTTTTACAGCCACCCTCAGTTATTTGGTACCCTTCAAGCGCTTGATTGCGGAGAGTTGGGCAGGTTCATTGAGAACCTGGAGGTTGGTTGTGTTTGAGTTGATCATCCCCAATCTTTTGCTGACAACCAGAGATATTAGCTTGTGGGCATTTTTTACATGCAACAGCTTTGTTCTTTGGACTTTTTCCAAGTTTTTCCCACATAATCTTGGCTCAGATAGTGCTGTTCCAATGCTACCAAACTACTATCATCTTTATCCTTTGATACTTGATTCCTCATTTACCAGGTTCTGGACCTTGATCTTGGTTACATTTAAATATTCTTGTAACACTCAGGAGGGAAGCCTAAACAGAACCTTTCCCCTCCACAGAACTGCCATGGCCTAGCAGCGTTTGGAGTCTTACATTTGGTCCCCCGGGCCAGGATCAAACCAGAAACCTTGGAATTTACAGTCCCAACTTGAAGAATAAACTCTGAAATCCAATCCAATCCTTTTCTTTTTTTTCTTTTTTCTGTCATCATCCAGATCTGATCCGTGGAGGCAACTTGTTCCAGAAGTAAGTCCTCCCAATTGTGCACCATCTGGGCAGGATTCTTGTTGTTTTTGTGAAACTCTACCCTTTCCACGCTTGTGAGCCACCTTGGAACTCTGCTTTTTTGATCCCCTTAGGAACTCTTTCTCCAAAATGGAATCTGTTCCCTCCAACACTGTTTGGGCCAAGATGGTCAAGATCAAACCCCAGAACAAGAACCTAGGCTTCAATGGAAAAAATGTGGAACAATTTTTGTACTCCTATGAAATGGCTGCTGAAGTGGATGGTGAAAGTGAACATGATATGGCCTATAAGTTACAATTTTTTATCTCCTCTGATGAAGTTATGGAAGTGATCAAATTGTTGGGTGGATTCAAAACTCATAACTGGAGGCTCTTGAAGGAGGCTATGTTGGCTTATTGGGGGAAAATAGATGTGTCTAGGTTTACCTTACAGGACTTGGATGCTCTGGTTTCTCAACAGATATCCAATGGTGGTGTCTCTTCAGCCTCTGATTATCAGTCTTTCAGGATGTCTTGGGATCCTATTCATTTTTATCTTCTCAGGAACAATCACATTGACACTGTGGACAAAATTTGAGTTTGATTTTTCCAATCTTTTTTTCCAGGAGTGCAAGAAAGGATTAGGGATGAATTGGTCAAGTCTGGATCCATGATCACTACTAGGATAATAGATTCAAACTCCCTGTCTTTCTGGTCCTTAGGAATGTGGTGGACAAATTCATGAAAGGTCAAACTGATTTAACTTTTGAAAAGCCCAGGATCACTGAACCAGTCCATGCTCCTTCCTTCCAAGAATCCAATGAAATCATGAACAAGATGGAAGCAAATTTCAGACCTAAATCAAGCCCTCAGGCCAATAATGATACTGCTACCATAGATTAGATTAATAAGCTACTTAAGTCTTTTGGGAATAAAATAGATCAGAAAATATCCTCTTTAGCTACCCCTAAACCTGCTAATTCTGTTCCTAAATCCACCTTAGTCTGCTATAACTGTCATAGAGAAGGCCATGGTACTTGTAGATGTCCTGAACTCCAGAAGGACAAGGAGGAGAAATTAGTAGAGCAGAAGGGAAAAAATTTCTTTCTTCCTAATGTTTCTTTGATCCCTTTTGACTCATCTTGTCCAATCCGTCATGTGGTGGCTTCTTACCAACCACCAACTCCCAAGAAGGCATCTCTGGTCTCCTTGGATTTTCGATCATCCTGTGGCACTTTTCAACCTTGGTATCCTCCAGCTATCACTTCTTCTAGCTTCTCTGGTGCTTATCAATCTGATCCATCTAGGAAACGCCATGAGGAACCCAAAACTCACAAGTCTCCTCCTGTTCCATCTTCAATCCTTCAAAAACCTGTCAAAAGTCAATCTTTGCCTGAGCCTCCTTCCTCTGATGTGGAAGACATGGAAGTAGAAAGGGAACCACTCATGGAAAGGTTCCAGGACCACTCTGATCCTTCTCCTCCTCTTCAATCTGGTTGGCCCCCTCAATACTCTGATCCTCTTCCAGTACTCGTCTCACCTGATCTTCCTCCCTCCACCCAGCCCAAAGTTTGGTTTGAGAGGGGCATTTCCAAGGACTACCCTAATGCTGTGGAAGGAGTATTAAAGAAATTTTCTGATCTCAAAATCCCTGATCTATCTGTGGCTGAACTGCTGTCTATCTCTCCATCTGTGGCTGAAGGCATGAAGAAATGGGTTTCTTGTTGACGTGTGGAAATTGGTCTGGACAAATTGAAGGTCTCTTCTGGCACTTTGATGGGGGACTCTGGTGGAAAAGATCCCCCTTCAGATGCCAATCTTTATTCCTGCCCTCTTGAATTTCTTCCCTGCTATCTTGGTGAATTGGCTAAAACAGTTTCTCTTCTTGTGGATTTGGGTTCTCAGCTCAACTTAATCTCAGATGCTATGGCCTTCAAACTCAAGCTTAGCCCAAGGGTAAGTTTTACTTCTGCGGTTTGTGGTATAGGGAATCAGTCATGTGAACTGGTTGGTATTGCTGAGGATGTTCCCGTTTGAATTGGTCAAAATATTGATGGAACTTGTCACTTCTGGATCACTCGTTTGGAAGGTCCTATGATCTTGGGCCAACCATTCTTAATGCATTTTGGTGCTACCCTGATTTTTTCTGATCAAGATGGGGAGAGAATCCTTCTCCCTGATGCTGATGGCAGAAAAATTGAAGTTCCGCTTTGTTCCTTGGATTCTGGTTGTTGGGAACAAGATTTTCCTGGTTGTTCTCCCAAAACAGCTCTAAAGGGAAAGCAGAAGGACAACTCTCATTCCTCTCAGCCTCATTTTTTATTGGGTTATTTGATCCTACTGATAGTTGTAGTTTCTCTCAACCTCAGACTTCAACTTATGGATCAACTTCAAGCTCAGAGGCGTATTTTTTGTTTTCCTCATCATCTCTTCTTCATCCAAATAAGATCAAAATTCACAAATATAAAAAATACAAAAATTCCAAAAATATTTCTTCTCTCTTGGGGTCTTTTGTATCTTCTTTTCTTTTTCCCTTCAGCCTGATCAATTATTCTCTACTCCAGTTTTGAATCTCCACAATGAGTCTAAACTAGATCCCAATCTCAATTCTTTTCTTGATGGTTTTGGTATGAAGGAGTATGGTCTTAAGTGGAGGCAATGTGGGGTAGAAGTAAGTCCTCCCAATTGTGCACCATCAGGAGCCTCTACTACTGTCATTTTTGAAACTCTAACCTGTGCCACACATGTGAGAAATGCATTACCTTTTGGATCCTCTTTTATGGAAAAGGAAACTTTCAAGGACAAGGCGGAACATCAAACTTGGAAGATGTTGGAACTTGGCCTTAGTTTTTGTAGTCAGGTCTCACTTTTCAATGCTTGGAAGAAGAAGGGATTCCTCTCTGTTGCCACCAAGTATAAACCAGTTGCAAAAAAGGTTCAAGCAGTCAACCAACCAATGCCTCTCAACCTCAACCCTCCTCTTATGCGGCCCCCTCTATCCCCCAATCCTTACTGTGGTTTACCTCAATCTCTTACTGGTCCATTCATCCCTTCTGGTTGTGTCACTGAACAAAGTCTGAAAGTGGTCAAATTTGGTCCAGATGGATGCCTTCTTCCTGAAGAGTTGAATTTGATCAAAAATGTCTTAGCCCTTAGGTAAAAATCTATTGCTTTCTGTGAAGAAGAAAAAGATCTCTTGAAAGAATCCTATGGCCTACCTTACATTATCCCTGTAGTAGAACATGATCCCTGGCAAAAGAAGATCCCAATCCCTGCTTCTAAAGTTGATGAATTCATCAAGTTGGTCCGCAAACAAGTCCAAACCGGTTTATATGAACAATCAACTTCTAGCTGTTTCAGTCCTGTTTTCCGTGTTCTCAATAGTAATGGTAAACTTAGAATAGTTCATGATCTCCTGCCTCTAAATAAGGTTACTATTAAAGACTCTGGTATTCCCCCTGCTACAAAAGAATTTTTCAAATCCTTCTCTGGGAGAGCTTGCTATGGTCTAGGTGACATTATGGGTGGCTATGACAAACTATCCTTAAATACAATTTCTTGTCCTCTCACTACTCTCAATACCCCTCTTGGTTGTTTCCAACTTACTTGATTACCTCAAGGTGCCACCAATTTGTTTGCAGTCTATCAGGCTCAGATGGTTTGGATCCTCCAGGATGAAATCCTGAATCATGCTGGTATCTTTATTGACAATGGCGGGATTAAAGGTCCAGTTTCTGATTATAAAAATGAGCTCTTACCCTGGCATTCAGGAATCCGTTGATGTATCTGGGAATATGCAACCACTCTGGAAAGGATCCTGTTTTGAATTGAGGAGTCTGGTCTCACTGTCTCTGGATCCAAATCGCCTGCCTGTGTCCCTTCTTTGGAAATTGTTGGTCATGTGGTCTGCGAGGAAGGAAGAAGGATGGCTCCATCCAAAGTCAACAAAATTCTCTCATGGCCTACTCCCATCAATCCAACTGAAGTCAGAGGTTTCTTAGGTGTTGTAATCTATGTTTGGATCTTTATCCCTTCTCTATCCAAAATTTATATTCCCTTGCGTCACTTAACCAGGAAGGATGCTGAATGGTTTTGGACCAAAGCTTGTGAACAATCATTTCAGATGCTCAAAACAATTGTTGGAAAAGACATTTTCTTGAAGAAGATCACTTATGGACCTGGGGCTGGCAAGATCAAGCTGGCTTTGGACTCTAGTTATCAATCTGTTGGGGCTTTCCTTACTCAGGAAGATGAAAATGGTTTGGATTGTCCTGCTCTATATGAATCTCTTCTTTTTTCAGAGGTGGAATCCGGGTACTCCCAGCCAAAACTGGAACTTTGTGGTGTGGCCCAAATGTTGAAGAAGCTCAAAACTGTTCTCTGGGGTCAACACTTTGAGTTACAAGTCAATGCACAATCCATTATCAAAATGATCAATGCCCCCAGTCTTCCAAACACTCCAATGACTCATTGGGTGGCTTCCATCCAGTTGTTCTCTTTTAATATTGTTCATAGGCCTGGAAAATTTTTCAACATGCCTGATGGTTTATCTTGAAACCCTCTTGGAAATGAATAATTGGATGTTGGAGTTGATTTTTACAAGGAGGAACCCTTAATTTGTCCTTTCTTCACCTTTTCCTCTCAAGATTATTCTGGCTTCCAACAAGGCTTCTGGCTTAAATTAGAGAAGTATTTCTCCACTTTCCAAAGGCCTCCTGATCTCTCTGCTCAAGATTCTTGATCACTCAAAAGGAAGTCCTCCAATTTCTTTGTCCAAGGTACTAGGATTATGAAAAGAGGCAACACTTGTGCTCTTATTGTTGTCACCATCCCTTCTAAACAAGATTTGATCCTTGAAAGTCTCCATGAAGGGCTTGGTTATTGTGGGGAAACCAAAACTTATTTTCAAATATCCAAACAATTCTGGTGGCCATCCTTGAAGAAATCAGTCTCTCAATGGTTCAAGAGTTTTGAAGTATGTCAGAAAGATGATCTTAGGCGCAAAGCGGAAATTTGTTATCCCACTGGAGAGTCCACTGTCTTTGGAAGGATTTCTATGAATGTGGTTCATATTAAGGCTGGTGGAGCTAAGTACCTCATAGTGGCTAGAGATGATTTTTCTGGATGGGTTGAAGCTAAATTCCTTAAGAACCTCATCTCTGAATCAGTAGCAGCATTCCTCTATGAGACTTGGACAATGTGTTATGGCTTGGATCAATCTTATTCAACCAATGGTGGCTCTGAGTTGGGCGGCAAACTGGCTGAAATGACCCAATTGCTTCCTGGTCAACATGAGGTGACCACTCCTTATTATCCTGAAGGTCAAGGCATGGTGGAAAGAGGCCATGCTGCTTTGAAGGCTGCCCTTGTCAACCTGGCTGGTGAAAGTGGAAAGGATTGTTGCAAATTTCTTCCTCTGGTCCTCTTCTCCAATTGAAGTTCAACTAAAAAAACCACTGGCTACTCACCTTATGAAATTATCTTTGGACAAAGGGCTGTCCTTCTTCTTGATCTGAAAATGGAATCTTTCTTAGGTATTTTTTGGGAAAAGGTTTCTTCCACCACTGATCTATTAGTTTCCAGATCCAAGAAACTGGCCCAAAGTGAAGATGTTTGTGACAGAGCTTATCAGAAGATGATGGATTCAAGAAAAAAATAAGTCCAGTATTGGGAGGATAAGCACTCCAATCAAATCAGGGATCCCTTGAATCCTGGGGATCTAGTCTTAACTTATAATCAATCCTTGGAAAATGAGTGGGGAAAGATTTTCTCTAACCGCTGAAATGGTCCTGATCAAGTGGGCCGTCAAGTCAGAGGTGGATCATATGTTTTGGAGGAGCTGGATGGTGCTCAGATGGCAAGAAGGTTCTCTGCTGATAGGGTCAAGAAATTTCATTGTTGTGGAGGCAACTTGTTCCAGAAGTAAGTCCTCCCAATTGTGCACCACCAGGGGTCATCTGCTGCATTTTGTTGTGAAACTCTAATTTATGCCACATATGTGAGCACCTGGCACGCCATCTTCATTCTTTTATCTCAGCCACTTCCAGGAACTTTTCTTTGGATGGATCAAGCCCCCTTTTAAATCACCCTCAAGATCAAACGGGCTTTTTTCTGTTTCAATTCCTCAGTTTCTTATTTTATATATATCATCAAAGATAATCAGATGCAGACTAGGGAAAGTCTGTAAGTTGGGGAGAGATGTGGTGCCCAATCTGGGACACCTCTGGACCAGTACGGAGGAAGTAAAATTTTTATGAACTTTTCTATAGCCTCCATTCAGATCCTTAAAAAAAACCTTTTTTTCCGCTGTATTTGTAGTATCTCTTGTAAATAGTCTACAGGGACCCATGGTCTATAAAAGGAGGGGCTCTCCCCTGCTTTTTCCAAAAATCCAGGGGAGTGTATGCATATGTTCCCCCTGTTATCATTGAAACCTGATCCTCATCCTCAACCTGGGTATATCTATGATTGCCCCCTGATCCATTAATCCTTATTCTTTTCCCCTCTGTGGCCTGATCCTTATCACTAACCGATAACCTTGCCGGTTGAAGAGAATTCTGTCTGTTGGAATTCTTGAGTGTGCTATACCACTCCTTGATCCCTTTTTCTGACCATACTGGTCTTGATCCCTCCTTGATCATCTTTCTGGGGCCAATCACAATTGATTGAGGAGGTCTTATTAAGCTTAAGACCTGGAGTGTTATACCTCCCTTATTTTTTTTTGGAGTTGCATTCTGCCAGCCTACTCTTGAGTTCCTTGAGAAGTGTTGAGGTTGTCCTTGCTTCAAATCAGTTTACTGTTTGCTTTTAGAGCTTCTTAAACATATTTCTTTGTCTTGTACAGCCACCCTCAATTATCTGGTACCCTTCAAGCGTTTGATTGCAGAGAGTTGGGCAGGTTCATTGAGAACCTGGAGGTTGGTTGGGCTTGAGTTGATCATCCCCAATCTTCTTCCGAAAACCAGAGATATTAGCTTGTGGGTGTTGTTTACATGCAACAGCTTTGTTCTTTGGACTTTAAACAAACTTTATCTTCTTTAATGGAACAGCACTATCTGAGCCAAGATTATGTGGGAAAAACTTGGAAAAAAGAAGATAGTGCTGTTCCATTGCTACCAGACTACTATCATCTTTATCCTTTACTACTTGATGCCTCATTTACCAGGTTCTGGACTTTGATCTTGGTTAGATTTAAATATTTTTGTAAAATTCAGGAGGGCAGCCTAAACAGCACCTTTCCCCTCCACAGAACTGCCACGGCCTAGCAGCGTTTGTAGTCTTACACTGGCATGTTGTATGGCCCCAGCCAAGCGTCAAAACCCGCGTGTATGGGGGTACAAAACAAAAATATGCTGTGTACGGGTGGTATATGGCATCCTGAGGGTTGCGCCTGTGTGAAAAAATCCCTTGGCTGCATGCAGACATTTGTTTTGGCCCAAACTTGTGTTTTGGATGCATGTATGGGCCCCCACGCGTTCATTGCGCTGTGTAGGGCCCTACACAATTCCCACACCCTGGGATTTGTAAATTTATCATCACTCAATAAATAAATAATAATAAAACAAATAAAACAAAACAAAACAAAAATAAAAATAAAATGCAAAAAATAAAAATAAAAGTAAAAGTCAAAATAAAAATAAAAATAAAAATAAGAATAGAAATAAAAATGAAAATAAAAATAAAAATAAAAATAAAAATAAAAATAAAAATAAAAATAAAAATAAATATAAAAATAAAAATAAATATAAATATAAATATAAAAATAAAATTAAAATTAAAAATAAAAATAAAAATAAAAATAAAAATAAAAATAAAAATAAAAATAAAAATAAAAATAAAAATAAAAATAAAAATAAAAATAAAAATAAAAATAAAAATAAAAATAAAAATAAAAATAAAAATAAAAATAAAAATAAAAATAAAAATAAAAATAAAAATAAAAATAAAAATAAAAATAAAAATAAAAATAAAAATAAAAATAAAAATAAAAATAAAAATAAAAATAAAAATAAAAATAAAAATAAAAATAAAAATAAAAATAAAAATAAAAATAAAAATAAAAATAAAAATAAAAATAAAAATAAAAATAAAAATAAAAATAAAAATAAAAATAAAAATAAAAATAAAAATAAAAATAAAAATAAAAATAAAAATAAAAATAAAAATAAAAATAAAAATAAAAATAAAAATAAAAATAAAAATAAAAATAAAAATAAAAATAAAAATAAAAATAAAAATAAAAATAAAAATAAAAATAAAAATAAAAATAAAAATAAAAATATAAATAAAAATAAAAATAAAAATAAAAATAAAAATAAAAATAAAAATAAAAATAAAAATAAAAATAAAAATAAAAATAAAAATAAAAATAAAAATAAAAATAAAAATAAAAATAAAAATAAAAATTAAATACAACTTAAAATTAAAAAATTAAAAAAACCATTGCACCAAAATCTTTCAGGATTAAATTGACCAAAAACAAAGGATTGATGAGCCAGAATAATCTGGGAAGAGTTTCTTGACTTCCAAAAGCCTCCCTTGCTCAGATTATTTGGAAATATTGAGTTCTTTGAGAGTGAGGTAAAGTTCAAATTGGGCCACTGGCTTGGTAAGAAAATCCAAAAGATTCCTCTTGGACAATATCTTCTGAAGCTTGATTGGGGTTTTGACAATTTCACTGCAAAAATAGTGGAACTGCAACTCCATTTGTTTGGTATTGAACAAGGCTTGGTTTGCTCAATTGATAGCAAGGTTAATGCAGCCCTCATTGTCCTTGTGAACTGTGGCTGGCTTGATTGCTTCACATGGTTGCACCTCGCTCATGATGGATTCAATCTAACTAATTTCTTTTATTGCATCGCCCAGTGCCTTGTATTTGTCTTTGGTAGTGGACAGAGATAGTTTGGGCTTTCTCCTGCTTTTCCAATTTATTAAGCTTCCTAACCAGCGGACGGCCATAGCAGAGATGGACTGCCTGGTGGTAGGATAAGTTGCCCAATTGGCATTGACATAGGCTTCAAGGTCAGTTGCAACGCCAGCAGAGGTAAGGAAAATTCCATATTTAGAACTGTGCTGAAGATAGTGCAGGATGTGAAGAGCAGCTTGAAAGTGGTGAATATTTGGTCTTAGCAGAAATGGCGCCAGATAGTTGACTGCAAAGGTTATGTTGGGCCTGGTGGATATTCTGATGTGATTAAGCTCCCCCAAAATCTTCCAACAATTTGCCTCAGATTGAAGGAATTCCTCATGATCTTCCTCACTTGATGGGTAGAGTTTTCCATTTGGCTTGAAAGATGCGCCAGAATTAGCTGGAATCAAAGGATCAGGGATAGTTGAATGTGTAGCAGTAGAAAAGGAAGCAGAAGTAGGGATGTCAGATGGATGTCCAGAAGGTTGTCAACAGTTGGTGGCAGGGAGAAAAATGGAGTCAGTGTGAATTCCAGATTGGGAGAGTGAGAAGAGGGGTAGGCCCCAGATGGAGAGGGAAAGGAAGATTTGGCAAAAGCAAAGTTGGCAGAGATTAAAATTTTGGATGAATCAAGATCAATTAGTCTCAATGACAAGAATTCATTGACTTACCAAAGCAGAATAGCTCTTTGGCTGGTGGGAAGAAGTTAGAAAGTGTGGTTGGATTAAGGAATGACTGAGAAGGCAGAGCATCCAAAAGGTTGTAAAAAGTTGTAGTTGAACTTCTGTTTATGCCAAGTTTCATATAGAACAGAGTTTCCACCCAACTTGATGGAAGTACATTCAGAATATGGACAGGGGTGTTGATGGCCTTGTCCCAGAGTTTCAGCAGTGTAAGACTCCAAACAGCGCAGGGCTTTGGAAGTTCTGTGGAGGGGATAGGTGATTTTTTAGGCTGCCCTCCTGAGTGTTACAAAAATATTTAAATGTAACCGAGATCAAAGTCCAGAACCTGGTAAACGGGGAACCAAAAATTAAGAGGATAAAGATTTTAGTGGTTGGTATCTGGGAGACATCGCTATCTGTGGCAAGATGATGTCGGGGAACAATTGAATAGAAGGAGTCAAGAATTGTTCAGAGTTCAACAAGAAAAGGCAATTTTGAGTGACAAAACCCACAAGCTAATAGCTCTGGTCGTCAGCAGGAGCTTAGGAAAGATCAACTCAATCCCAAAAAACCTCCAGGTTCTCAATGAACCTGCCCAACTCTCCACAATCAAGCGCTTGAAGGGTACCACATAACTGTGGGTGGCTGAACAAGAAAAAGCTAATTGTTTGAAGAAGCTCTAGAAGCAAAACAATAACTGATTCAAACAAGAATAAACCAACACTTCTCAAGGGACTCAAGAGTAACATGGCAGAATTCAACTTCAAAAGAAGTAAAGGGAGGCTTAACACTCCAGGTTTTAAGCTTAATAAAACCTCTTCAGTCAGACGTTACTGGATCCAGAAAGGTAATCAAAGGATGATCAGGACCAGTATGGTTGGATAAAAGGATCAGGAGTGGTGTAAAACACTCAAGAATTCAATTAGACAAATTCTTCTTCAACCAGCAAAGCTATTGGTTGGTGATAAAGGTCAAGGATCAAGGGTTTGAGTATGGAGGCTCAAGGATCAAGGGTGTGCTGATTTCCTGCTGATTGCTTGATTATTTCATGCTCCTCCCTATTCCAAAAGGCAGGGGAGAGCCCTTCCTTATATGGGCAGGAGGCCCTGTTAGACTATGTACAACGGATTCTACAAATAGAGCGGAAAAAGAAAGAAAATCAGGTGACCGGAAAAATTTGATCACCCGGGCCGGTGGAAATCCTTCTCATCCCTTCACCCTCTCTTGCATCCGTCTGTGGATGGGTGCGCGCAAAGACACTGGAATCACCCACCCCTTGTCCAAAGGAAGATGGGGTGGGAAAAAAAAATGAACTGGACCGCCACGGGTGTCCGCGGGCGGTACTCAACACTCTCCACCCTTGGCTGAAGGCGGAAGAGGGTGGGAGAGTCCCAGGAAGGGTGACGGATGAAGTTCATGAGAGCGCGGATGGGCAGATAGGAGATTGGCTCAAGGCAATTAAGTAAATCCTGACAGGCTTGAGATTGACAACTGATAGATTGAGTGAGGTGGGAGATTGATGGGTCTGAGGATTGGACAAGTGCTTGCAGGTGCAGTCGGGATGGGTTTGATAAGGTATGGATGAGCGTTGCGCAACAATGACGGATGAGCGGTGGGAGTGCAATGATGATGAGCGACGCGGCTGGACCGCCACGGGTGTCCGCGGGCGGTACTCAACACTCTCCACCCTTGGCTGAAGGCGGAAGAGGGTGGGAGAGTCCCAAGAAGGGCGACGGATGAAGTTCATGAGAGCGCAGATGGGCAGATAGGAGATCGCCTCAAGGCAATTGAGTAAATCCTGACAGGCTTGAGATTGACAACTGATAGATTGAGTGAGGTGGGAGATTGATGGGTCTGAGGATTGCACAAGTGCTTGGAGGTGCAGTCGGGATGGGTTTGATAAGGTATGGATGAGCGGTGCGCAACAATGACGGATGAGCGGTGGGAGTGCAATGATGATGAGCGACGCGGGACGCGCAAGGACAAAGCTGAGCAACGCGGGACGCGCGAGGACAAAGATGGGAACGCGGGACGCGCAATGATAATTTTTTTTTTGCTGATTTTTCCAAATGGTGCACCACATCTCTCCTCAACTTAAAGACTGTCCCTAGTCTGCATCATAATTTGAAAACATGAAAAAGAAAATAATCGGCTGTTTATTGATCCTCTAAGCCAAAAAAAGAATTTTCAAACCCATCTTGATCCACCCCAAAGAGCCTAAATTCGGAGAAGATAAAAGAAAAGGCGTCCCAGATGCTCACGTATGTGGCATAAAGTAGATTTTTTACAACAAAACGCAGCAGAATCCCCCGGTGGTGCACAAGTGGGAGGACTTAATTTGAACCCAAATTGCCCCCATGACAATAAAATATCTTAACTTGATCAGCAGAGAACCTTCTAGCCAACTGAGTACCATCCAGTTCTTCCAAAACATAAGATCCACCTCTAACTTGACAAACCACTCTTTAAGGACCATTCCAATGATTTGAAAAAAGTTTTCCCCACTGAGTTTCTAAAGATTGATTATAAGCCAATACCAGATCACCAGGGTTTAAAGGATACCTGATTTGATTTAGATGTTTATCTTCCCAATACTGAACTGATTTTGCTCTTGATTCCATCATCTTCTGATAAGCTTTGTTACAAATATCTTCACTCTGCTCCAGTTGCTTTGATCTGGAAACTAATAGGTCAGTAGTTGAAGAAACTTGTTCCCAAGAGATGCCCAAGAAAGACTCCATTTCAAGATCAAGGGGAAGAAAAGCCCTCTGACCAAAGATTATTTCATAAGGAGAGTAGCAATTGGTTTGCTTGGCGGAAATTCAATCAGAGAAGAGGACCAAGGGGAGTAACTTCCAACAATTCTTGCCACTTTCACCAGCCAGTTCAACCAAAGGGGCCTTCAAGGGAGCATGGCCTCTTTCTACCATGCCTTGTCCTTCAGGATGATAGGGAGTAGTAACTCTATGTTGCCCAGGGAGAGATTGGATCATTTCAGCCAGTTTCCCACCAAATTCCAAGCCACCATCAGTATAATAAGATTGAGCCAAACCGTAACGCATCGTCCAATTCTCATGAAGGAAAGCTGCCACAGATTCAGAACTTAGGTTCTTAAGGAATTTGGCTTCAACCCATCCAGAAAAATCATCTCTAGCCACAATGAGGTACTTAGAACCACCTGCCTTGATATGAACCAAATCCATAGCAACCCTTCCAAAGACAGTGGATTCCCCAGTAGGATAGCAAATTTCAGATGGAGGCCTAAGATCACGTTTTTGACAAACTTCACAACTCTTGGACCATTGAGAGACAGATTTCTTCAGAGATGGCCACCAGAATTGTTCCGATAATCGTGGATAAGTTTTGGTTTCCCCAAAATGACCAAGGCCCTCATGGAGACTTTCAAGGATCAAATCTTCCTTAGCCGGGATAGTCACCACAACAAGCGCACAAGGAGTTCCTTTTTTCATAATCCTAGAACCTTGGACAAAGAAACTAGAGGACTTTCTTTTAAGGGATCAAAATTCTTTGGCAGAGAGATCAGGGGGTCTTTGGAGAGTTGAAAGGTACTGCTCTAACTTAAGCCAGCAACCTAGTTGGAAACAAGAGTAATCTTGGGAGGAGAAAGCAAAAACAGGGCGGACCAAGGGTTCTTCCTCATTGAAATCCATTCCAACATCCAATTCATTGTCTCCAATAGGTCTTCTAGATAAATCATCAGGCATAGTAAAAGATTTCCCAGGCCTATGGACAATATCAAAAGAGAAAAGCTGGATAAAAGCTACCCAGCAAGTCATTGGAGCATTGGGAAGACTGGGAGCATTGATCATTTCCAAAATGGATCAAGCGTTAACTTGAAGTTTGAAATGTTGTCCCCAGAGTACTGTTTGGAGTTTCTTCAGCATTCTGGACACACCACAGAGTTCCAGTTTGGGCTGAGAGTATCTAGATTCCACATCCAAAAATAGCAAAGATTCATAAAGAACAGGGCGGTCCAAACCATTTTCATCCTCCTGAGTAAGGAGAGCCCCAACAGATTGATAACTAGAGTCAAAAGCCAATTTTATTTTTCCAGCTCCAGGCCCACAAGCAATCTTTTTCAAAACTATGTCATTGCCAACAATAGTTTTGAGCAACTGAAATGATTGTTTGCAATCTTGGGTCCAAATCCATTCAGTTTCCTTTCTGGTTAGACGACGCAAGGGTGCACAGATTTTGGATAGGGAGGGAATGAAGATCCTGACATAGGTTACAACACCTAGGAAACCTCTAACTTCAGTTGGATTTATTGGAGTAGGCCAGGAGACAATTTTGTTGACTTTAGAGGGTGCCATCCTTCTTCCTTCCTTGCAGACTATATGACCAACGATTTCCAAGGCAGGGACACAGGCGGCAAGTTTTGATCCAGAGACAGTAAGGCCAGATTCCTCGATTTGAAACAAAATCCTTTCCAAGATAGTAGCATACTCCCAGATAAATTGTCAAATTCCTGAGTGCCAAGGTAAGAGCTCATTATCATAGTCAGAAACTGGACCTTTAATTCCACCATCATCAATAAAGATACCTGCATGATCCGGGATTTTGTCCTGGAGGATCCACATCATCTGAGCCTGATTAACTGCAACCAAGTTGGTGGCACCTTGAGGCAATTGAGTCAGTTGAAATTGACCAAGAGGAGTATCAAAAGTAGTGAGCCGCCAAGAAATAGGATGCAAAGACCGTTTTTTGAAACCCCCCATGATGTCTCCTAAACCATAACAGGCTCTCCCAGAGAAGGATTCAACAAATTTTTCAGTGGCAGGAGGAACACCAGAGTCTTTAATAGTAACTTTATTAAGAGGTTGGAGATCATGAACTACTCTAAGTTGACCATTACTCTTTAGAACACAGAAAACAGGGCTAGAGTAACTGAAGGTTGACTGTTCATATAGACCAGTGCGGACTTGTTCGCGGACCAAATTTATGAATTCATTGACTTTTGCAGAAGTAATAGGGATCTTTTTCTTTTCCCAAGGATCGTGTTCAACTACAGGGATGATATAAGGGAGACCATAGGATTCTTTCAAGAGAACTCTCTCTTCTTCACAGAATGCAATAGATTTTTCCCTTAGAGATAAGATATTTTTGATCAAATTTAACTCATCAGGTAAAAGCCATCCCTCTGGACCAAAGTTGACCACCTTCAATTTTTCTTCCGTGACACAACCACAAGGTACAAAGGGGCAAATAAGGGAGTGAGATAGACCACAATAAGGATCACAAGATAGAGGAGGACGCATGAGAGGAATATTAAGATTGAGAGGCATGGGTTGGTTGAAAGGCTGGACCTTTTTTGCAACTGGCTTATACTTAGTGGCAAAAGAGAGAAGTTCTTGTTTCCTCCAAGCATTCACCTGCAAGACCTGAGTACCACAATTGAGACCAGATTCCAACATTCTCCAAGTTTGATGTTCCATAAAATTTTTGAAAGGTTCCTTTTCCATAAAGGAGGATCCAAAAAATAACGCTTTGCTCACATGTGTGGCACAAGGTAGAGTTTTGAAAAATATGGTAGAAGAATGCCCTGATGGTGCAAAATTGGGAGGACTTAATTCTGCCCCCAAGTGCCTCCACTGGAGCCCATACTCCTCCATACCAAAACCATTAAGAAAAGAATTGAGATCAGGATCTAGTTTATACTCATTGCGGAGAATCAAACCAGAGCTAGAGGAAGATTGATCAGTGATAAGAGTACAAGGAAAAGAAGAAACAAAAAAACCAGAGAGAAGAGAAATATTCTTGGAATTTTGTGATTTAACATGTTTTTGATTTTGGACATTTTTGAGATCAGGAGAAAAAGAAGAAAGAGATGAAAAGGATGAAAAATATGCCTCAGAGATAAAAATTGGCCCTGTAGTTGAAGTCCAAGGCTTTGAAGAACTACAACTATTAGTATTACCAACTATTCTGCTAAAAAATGAGAGGAGTTAGAAGAATCCTTCTGCTTCCCCTTCAGAACTGATTTGGGTGAAAAACCAGGGAAATCTCTATCCCAACAACCAGAATCCAAAGAACAGAGAGGAACTTCAATCTTCCTACCCTCAGCATCAGGAAGAAGGCTTCTCTCCCTAACTTGATTGGAAAACATCAGGGTGGCTCCAAAGTCTATTAAGAAAGGGCAACCCAAAATCATAGGACCTTCCAAACAAGTGATCCAAAAGTGACAGGTTCCAGCAATATTTTGGCCAATTCAAACTGACACATCCTCAGCAATACCCACCAACTCACAAGATTGATTCCCAATTCCATAAACCGCAGAGTTGAAGCTGACCCTTGGACTGAGATTGAGCTTGCAGGCCATTGCTTCCAAAATTAAGTTTAGTTGGGACCCAGAATTGACAAGTAGAGAAACCGTTTTGGATGAGTCACCTAAAGAGCATGGTAAAAATCCAAGAGGAAAAGAATAAAGATTTGAATCAGAAGGAGGATCTATTCCACTGGAGTCTTCTATCAAGTTTCCAGAGGAAACTTTCAATTTGTCAGGACCAATCTCCACACGTCGCCAAGAAACCCATTTCTTCATGCCTTCAGCCACAGATGGTGAGATGGAAAGGAGTTCAGCCACGGTTAGATCAGGGATTTTAAGATCAGAGATTTTCTTTAATGCCCCCTCCACAGAGTTGGGGTGATCTTTGGAAATTCCCCTTTCAAATCGGACCTTGGGTTGAGTTGAAAGAGGAAGTTCAGGTGAGGGTGGCACTATAACTGGATCAGTTGGTGAAGGTGATATGGATGGCAGAGGAGAAGGATCAGAGTATTCTGGGAACCTATCCTTGAGGGGTTCCTTTTCTACTTCCATGTCTTCTACCTCAGAAGAAGGAGGCTCCGGTGAAGATTGACATTTGACCAGTTTTCAAAGGATTGGGGATGGAACGGGAGGAGCTTTATGTTGTCATTTTTCCTTTCCACTGTTGTCATGTTGTTTTCTTTCTTTTCTACTCTTGTCACTTTCCTTCCTTTTCTGCTGCTGTCTCCACTTCCTCACTCCTTGTCCACTCTCCGCTCCCACCTTCCCATAACACCGCGACCTCTCAACTTGACCCGGTGTGGAATCCTCAAATGAAGAGAGTCGGCACACCCAACTCTTCCCTGACACAAAATTGAATCAATCCCTAACTCATCCGGATCCTCCACTTCATACTTGACGGCTCTCTCATCTCTTTACTCTGCATCATTTGTCCTCGACTGGTCTCTATCCCTTTGATCCATCCATTTAATTCAATCCTCTGTTTCCTTCCGCTTCCCATCCAATCACTCAACCTCAATGCCATCAATCCTCCATCTCAATATCTTAACCATCCAGCTACTCCTTTGACTACCCTCTTAAATCATTTCCAACCACTCCTCACACAGCTCTGATCACAATTCACCTCAACATTACTCTCAACAACTATTTCAGACAGATCACTCAGGCTGATCAGATGTGAGATATCTGTCTGCCGCTCTCATCATTTGTCAATCTCTTCATTCTCATCCTCATGTGCTTTCTTATTATCACAGATCCATTTCTTTCTTTATCTCTTAATTATCTCTTCCTCTACTCATTCTACCACTCATTACCGCCAATTTCATCATTAGAAAAGGTGCCCTGGGTAAGGTTCCTTCAATCTTCATTTCTTTTCTTGTCATTGTCACGCTCTTTCATCATTGTTAATTCAAACTGCTTGTCAGTTCATTGGTCTTTGCAAGAAAAAAATTTAGTTTCCTCCTGTCAACTTAACACGGTTAAAAGCCAAAGTTTTTCTCGACTGAATTTACCCAAAGAACCCTCAACCATCAAAGACCAATGGACCCCTCGCAATCCCTACTGAAAACTCTGACGGATTCCATTCCCACTCTTAGCGTCTCCAACTTCTCCCTGTGGCGATCCAAGATCACAACCATTCTCTCCCTGAAGGGAATCTCCCACTGGCTCAATACCTCTGAACCCAACAAGTGTCCGCCGGAGGTGAATCTTGAAATAGTCAGATATATTCTCGCCAAGTTGGACAACCGTACCTACATCAATTGCTTCAAGGATCATCATCTGACCAATGGAATAGAACTGTGGAAATCGGTAAACAAATACTATTCCTTGTCTCAAACTGCCAACCGCTCTAGAGTTTTCTTTAACCTTCTCAATCTCCAATTCAACCCCAAGAGAGTATAAAAATTTATCACCAATGCCCGATCGTGCCTTCTTCAAATTGCCAAGATTGGTATACAAATGGACTATGACATAGCCGCTTACCTGCTTCTCTACAAGTTCCCTCCAGCACTTGAGCACCTCAAGACCACTATTACCCACTCGCTTGGAGAGGCCAAAATTGACGCCGACCTTGTCCTGCGACATCTAAATCAAGTTAAAAACAAAATCTTGGGTGGATCAAGTGCGTCAGCTCTGGTTGTTAAAAATGAAGCCATTAAGTGCCAATCAACCTGGCATAACCCCCAAGCCAACCACGATCAAAGCAAATGTTGGTGGCTTTACCCCCATCTGCGGCCAAATTATAGTAATCAACAAAGTGGTCAGGAATCGACACCTCCATCCAACGCTCCTCAAAATCCTCAAAAGTCATCCTCAGCTCACCTCGCCTATATTTTTGCCATGATCTCATCTCCCATCCTGAGTTCTAATCGAATACTGCTGGACTCTGGCGCCTCCATAAGTATGTTCACAATCCAAATTTCTTTCCTCACCTTCATCCCAATGAAACCAAAGTGCAAACAGGTAACCCTAGCGCACCAATCTCCTCTCTTGGAAAAGGAACGGCCATCATAACGACCATCTCTGCCACCATTCACCTTCAAAATTCTCTCTACGTTCCCGACCTTGCAATAAACCTAGTGTCACTCGGTCAACTCATCCAGAAAGGATGCTCCCTGACTCTCCTATCTCCAAATCAGTTCGCCATCACCCTCAATGGCACTCAGATCATGTCTGGAATCATAGAGGATAATCTCTTCTTCATCAACAAAGTTTTCAATATTCCTGCTCTTTCCTACTTGTTCATCTCTCTATACACAATCCACAAAGGGTTCTGCCACCCCCATCTTGAAAAAACGCGCCTCCTCTCCAAAGAATTCCCCAATCTGAAGTATGACTCAATCGACTGTGTCTCCTGTGCAAAAGGAAAGATCCATTGACAACCCTTTCAAAATCACTTACCTCCCAGTCAACAATCCTTCAAACAGATTCACGCCAATGTCTGTGGGCCAATTAATCCACCATTGCTTTCTGGATGTCATTACTTTCTGCTACTCACCAACAACTGGTCAAAGTTCAAGACTTGTGTACCAATCAGACTCAAATCCGATGTACCTGACAAAGTAATAAAGTTCATCAAACTCCACGCCAACCAGAAAGGATGAATGTTGAATTCTTTTCATTCCGATAACGGCGGCGAGTTTGTCAATCATTGACTTTCAACCTTCTTCTCCGAAAATGGCATCAAGCATTCAACCTCCGAACCCTATACTCCTCAACACAACCCAGTGGCCAAAAGGGGAAACCGATCCATTCTTGAAGCGGCACGAACTGCCATGATCAACATGAATATTCCCGCCTTTCTCTGGGATGAAATTCTAATCAGCTCATGTCTTATTCTCAACCTTATTCCCTCCTTCACGTCCAAAATCTCAGCATATGAACTCTGGACCGGAGCTCCTCCCAAACTTCACCTCATTCGCGTCCTTGGCTCCAAGGCCATCGTCTTAAATCAAGCCCACGCCACCGGCAAATTGGAAGAAAAAGGCCTAGAGGGTATTCTGACTGGATTCAATGTCAATCTCAACTTGTATCGAGTTTATTGTCCATCCTCCAAGTCCATTGTCCGTTCCAAAAATGTCAAAATCTTTGAAAACCTATCTCCTTCTTCTTCTCCCTCAGATGAATACTCCAGTTCCGACTCTCTCTTTGATTTGCTTCTTACTGAAGATCCTCTTCTCAATGACATCCTCAATTCCCACTCATCTCCTGTCTCATTTTCCCACAATGATACTTCTTCCATCTCCATCAATACTCCTCTCTCTCAAAATTCTCCTCAGAACAAACTCACCCTTGATCATTTGCCCCCTTCCCATGTCGACTCAAACCCCAAATCATCAAAGTCCAATTCGGATGATGACAACGCTGCAGCTGAGAATCTTCTCACGTCCTCTGCACCAACTCTACGTAATCGAAACACTCTCCAAAAACCCCAACAATCTGGCTTCATGGTCCGATCCGTACCAAAGAACTATTACAAAGCCACAAATTGCGAAGAAAGCACTAACTGGATTAAATCCATGAAATCAGAACTGACCTGTATTGAAGTCATGAAAGTGTGGGAAGGATGCCACTCACTTCCCGAAGGCAAAAATGCCCTGACAACGGTCTGGGTTTACCAAATCAAGGACAACCCCAATGAATCTGGGGTCTCTTTCAAATCTCGCTTATGTTTTCAAGGATTTAAACAGGTGGAATTCTTTGATTATGGTAAAACCTATGCCCCTACCGGATCAATCACGACTCTACGAGTGCTTTTTGTTTATGCCTTGCATCAAAATCTCACCCTCTGGCAAATGGACGTAAAATCTGCTTTCCTTCATGCCCCACTTGATGAAGATATTTTCATTAAAACCCCTCTTGGCTAAGACTCCCCATTTCCTTACCTTAAACTAAATAAAGCACTCTATGGATTAAAGCAGGCCCCAAAAAGTTGGTACAAAACCCTCAAATCCTGGCTTCTGAACGAGGGCTTCACCACTTCCAGCACCAATCCATGTCTATGCATCAGTACATCAAGACAACTCCACATGTTTGTCTACATTGACGATCTTCTAATTGCCGGAAATTCCATTGAATTTTGAAACAGCCTCAAGACCGTGTTCAAAATTTTGCAGGATGGACGGCTCTGCAAGATTCTTGGAAACAAACTAGTCGAAACCAAGAAAGGATACGGGCTCCTCCAAATCAATCACATCAAGACTGCACTCAGAGAACTTGGCCTCACTGATTGCAAGCCAATCAGCACTCCGTTTAATCCAAACATCAAACTCTCCAGCGCCTCCAATGATGAGCACAAGGACTTTCTCAAACTTCACATAAACTTTTGATCCTCCACTGGATTTCTCAATTTCATTGCCAGTCAAAAACGACCCAATCTCTCCTACGCCGTATCCAATCTTTCCCGCTTCAATAACAAACCCGGCACCCCACACTGGCTAGAATCAAAACACGCTTGGCGTTACCTCAACACCACCAAAGACTTGGCTCTGCGCCTTCAAAATAACTCCTTCAAATACGATATAGAAGTCTTTAGTGACTCCGAAGATGGAAACGATTCAGAATCACGTCGAAGTCACACTGGATATCTGATCATGCTTTATGGCTGTCCAGTCTCGTGGCACAGCAAACTGCAAGGCTTGATCTCTCTATCATCCACCAATGGTGAGCTCAATGCTCTCTTTCTTGCAACGCAAGAAAAAATCTGGCTCTCCCAACTCCTCCACGAAATGAATCCCTCCATCAATCACACCTACTGCTTGTTTATTGATAATAAAGCCTTGAACGACTTAGTCAATCAAGAATCTCATCATGGTGCTCTTAAGCACGTTGATACGCAGATCAAGTGGCTACGTGAACAACAAAATAATCATTTGCTTATCACTCATCTCATCCCCTCAAGTCAGATGCTTTCTGACTCCCTCACAAAAGCTGCTCTAAAATCCTCTGTGCTTAATCTCACCTCCGCTACCCTTTCCTCTCACATCTGATCACGGCGGCGTGTTGTCATTTTTCCTTTCCACTGTTGTCATGTTGTTTTCTTTCTTTTCTACTCTTGTCACTTTCCTTCCTTTTCTGCTGCTGTCTCCACTTCCTCACTCCTTGTCCACTCTCCGCTCCCACCTTCCCATAACACCGCGACCTCTCAACTTGACCCGGTGTGGAATCCTCAAATGAAGAGAGTCGGCACACCCAACTCTTCCCTGACACAAAATTGAATCAATCCCTAACTCATCCGGCTCCTCCACTTCATACTTGACGGCTCTCTCATCTCTTTACTCTGCATCATTTGTCCTCGACTGGTCTCTATCCCTTCGATCCATCCATTTAATTCAATCCTTTGTTTCCTTCCGCTTCCCATCCAATCACTCGACCTCAACGCCATCAATCCTCCATTTTAATATCTTAACCATCCAGCTAATCCTTCAACTATCCTCTTAAATCATTTCCAACCACTCCTCACGCAGCTCTGATCACGATTCACCTCAACATTACTCTCAACAACTATTTCAGACAGATCACTCAGGCTGATCAGATGTGAGATATCTGTCTGCCGCTCTCATCATTTCTCAATCTCTTCATTCTCATCCTCATGTGCTTTCTTATTATCACAGATCCATTTCTTTCTTTATCTCTTCATTATATCTTCCTCTACTCATTCTACCACTCATTACCGCCAATTTCATCATTAGAAAAGGTGCCCTGGGTAAGGTTCCTTCAATCTTCATTTCTTTTCTTTTCATTTTCACGCTCTTTCATCATTGTTAATTCAAACTGCTCGTCAGTTCATTGGTCTTTGCAAGAAAAAAATTTAGTTTCCTCCTGTCAACTTAACACTTTATGAGGTCTGGGTTCCTCATGTTGTTTCCTAGCTGGATCAGATTGATAGGTTCCAGAAAAGCTGGAAGAAGAGACAGCAGGAGGATACCAAAGCTTAAGAGTTCCACAAGCAGACTGGAAATCCAAATAGGCCAAGGATGCCTTCTTGGGAGCAGGAGGCTGGAAAGAGGCCACCACATGACAAATTGGACAAGATGAATCAAAAGGGATAAGTGCACCATTAGGAAGAAAGAAGTTACTCCCTTTCTGTTCCACCAACATTTCCTCCTTGTCCTTCTGGAGCTCAGGACAGTGACCAGTTCCATGACCTTCTCTGTGGCAATAATAGCAAACTATGGTTGACCTAGTAACAGAGTTGGAGGGTTTAGGGACAGCCAGAGAGGAGAGTTTCTGATCCATTTTATTCTTGAAAGCTTGCAGGAGTTTGGAGATCTCATTGATAGTTGGTGTTTCTTGGTGGATCTGAGGATTTGGTTTAGGTCTGCAATTGGCTTCCATCTTATTCATGATTTTGTTAGATGCTTGAAAAGAGGGGGCAAGGACTGGTTCAGTGATTTTAGATTTTCAAAGGTGAGAGATGTTTGACCTTTCATCACTTTATCCACAGTATTCCTAAGAACCATGAAAGCAGGGAGCTTGAACCAATTATCTCTTGTAGTGATCATGGATCCGGATTTCACCAATTCATCCTTAATTCTTTCCTGCACTCCTGGAGAGAAAGACTGAAAAAATTGCACTTGAATTTCGTCCAAAGTATCAATGTGATTGTTTTGGATAAGATAGTATTGGATAGGCTCCCAAGATTTTCTGAAAGCTTGATAATCAGAGGCTGAGGAGATACCACCATTGGATGTCCATTGGGAGACTAGAGCATCCAGGTCTTGGAGAGTGAACCTAGCTATATCAATTTTTCCCAAGTAGGCAATCATTGCCTCTTTAAGAAGTACCCAGTCATGGGATTTGAATCCATTGAATGATTCAATCACTTCCATGACTTAATCAGAAGAGATAAAGAATTGCAGATGATAAGCCTTTTCATATTTTCTGGCACCGTCCACTTGAGCAGCCATCTTGTAGGAATCCAGGAACTGTTCAACATTTGTACCATTAAAGGATACGTTCTTGTTCTGAGGTTTGATCTTGATCATCTTGGCCCAAAAAGAGGTAGAAGGGGTACTGATAGATTCCATTTTGACAAAAATATTTCCTAAGGGATCCAAAGAGCAGATTTCCAAAGGGGCTCACGAGTGTGGCAAGGGTAGGGTTTACAAAAAAACAACTAGGATCAAACCCCTTGAAGGTGCACAATTGGGAGGACTTACTTCTGGAACAAGTTGCCTCCACGGATCGGATCTAGATGATAACAAAAAAACAGAAAAGGAGGGAAAAACAGAGAAAGAAAAAAAGATTGGATTTCAAAGTTGATTGCACAAATTCGGGACTGTAAATCCCAAGGTTGCTGGTTTGATCCTGGCCCTGGGGACCAAATGTAAGACTCAAAACGGCGCAGGGCATTGTCAGTTCTGTGGAGGGGATAGGTGCTTTTTTAGGCTGCCCTCCTGAGTGTTGCAAAAATATTTAAATGTAACCAAGATCAAAGTACAGAACCTGGTAAACGGGGAACCAAAAAGTAAGAGGATAAACATTGTAGTGGTTGGTAGCTGGGAGACAACACTATCTGAGGCAAGATGATGTTGGGGAACACTTGAATAGAAGGAGTCAAGAATTGTTCAGAGTTCAACAAGAAAAGGCAATTGTGAGTGACAACTCCCACAAGCTAATAGCTCTGGTAGTCAGCAGGAGCTTAGGAAAGATCAACTCAATCCCAAAAAATCTCCAGGTTCTCAATGAACCTGCCCAACTCTCCGCAATCAAGCGCTTGAAGGGTACCAGATAACTGTGGTTGGCTGCACAAGACAAAGCTAATTTTTTGAAGAAGCTCTAGAAGAAAAACAATAACCGATTCAAACAAGATTAACCCAACACTTCTCAAGGGACTCAAGAGTAGCGTGGGGGAATTCAACTTCAAAAGGAGTAAAGGGAGTCTTAACAATCCAGGTTTTAAGCTTAATAAAACCTCTTCAGTCAGACGTGACTGGGTCCAGAAAGGTAATCAAAGGATGATCAGGACCAGTATGGTCGGATAAAAGGATCAGGAGTGGTGTAAAACACTCAAGAATTCAATTAGACAAATTCTTCTTCAACCAGCAAAGCTATTGGTTGGTGATAAAGGTCAAGGATCAAGGGTTTCAGTATGGAGGCTCAAGGATCAAGGGTGTGCTGATTTCCTGCTGATTGCTTGATTATTCCATGCTCCTCCCTATTCCAAAAGGCAGGGGAGAGCCCCTCCTCATATGGGAAGGAGGCCCTGCTAGACCATGTACAACGATTTCTACAAATAGAGCGGAAAAAGAAAGAAAATCAGGTGACGGGAAAAATTTGATGACGCGGGCCAGTGGAAAGCCTTCTCATCCCTTCACCCTCTCTTGCCTCCGTCTGTGGATGGGGGCGGGCAAAAACACCGGAATCACCCACCCCTTGTCCAAAGGCGGACGGGGTGGGAAAGGAAAATGAACTGGACCGCAGCAGGTGTCCGCAGGCGGTACTCAACACTCTCCACCCTTGGCTGAAGGCGGAAGAGGGTGGGAGAGTCCCAGGAAGGGTGACGGATGAAGTTTGTGAGAGTGCAGATGGGCGGATAGGAGATTGGCTCAAGGCAATTGAGTAAATCCTGACAGGCTTGAGATTGACAACTGATAGATTGAGTGAGGTGGGAGATTGATGGGTCCAAGGATTGGACAAGCGCTTGGAGGTGCGGTTGGGATGGGTTTGATAAGGTATGGATGAGCGGCGCGCAACAATGAAGGATGAGCGGCGGGCAGGCAATGATGATGAGCGACGCGGGATGCGCAAGGACAAAGATGAGCAACGCGGGACGCGCAAGGACAAAGATGAGGACGCAGGACGCGTGATGATAAAGATTTTTTTGCTGAGGTGTCCAAATGGTGCACCACAGCGGTAAACTGCTTTTATTCAGAAGGAATCAAGCCTTCTCAAGAATGAGACAGTTTGATCTCTTGGCCAAACCATTTTGTAGAGGAGTGTGGGGATTTAAGAAGTGCTGATTGATCCCCTTTTTGAGGCAGTAGGAGCAGAGTTTGGATGAGACAAATTCACTGCCATTTTTGGAGATCAGCAGCTTTACCAAAAGACCAGTTTGACTTTCAGCTTCAGAAATGAAGTCCTTGATTTCAAGAGTGGCATTGCTCTTCTGTTTGAGGAGGGCCACTGACCAGAAGCCTGAGAATTGATCCATCAGCAATAAAAGGTACAAGAACCCAGAGTTGGAGGAGACTGAGAATGGCCCTACAAGATCCAAGTGGAGAGCTTCAAGGGGTTTGGAGACCTTCTTGAAATAATGATTCAAGGGGGTCAAGACCTGCTTACAAGTTTTGCAGACCTGAAACACCTAATTGTGAGAGCAGGGAGAGTTGTGAGATAGAAGGTTCAATGCCTAAAGAGATTGGGAGCTGGTGTATCCCAGACAGATGTTCCAAAGATTTTCTTGAGCCTTGAGGAGAAGTGTGTAGTTTTCAGAGGACACAAATTTTTTGCCACAGAGTTTTGTTAGCTTGTTGCTGGTAGTTCCAATTAAGTTAAGGTTTTCCATTGTAACTTCAAACCCGGAGTGACAAAATTTGGAAAAATTGGCCTTGGAGGAGTTCAATCAAGTGATGGAGATGAGACAGAAATTGTTGGTTGGGATGAGTAGGACATCCCACATAACAATTGTTGAGCCAGAATGATTGATTAACTTGGCTGAGCGCAAGTGGGTGGCTGCAAGTGAATTGTTTGTTGATCCAGTTCCAACTTCAAGGTGAATAGGTGTGGATTCAAACAGGAATTTGGGGTCATTTAAAATTTGGTGGCTAGCACCAGAGTCAAGAACTGGGAGGTGAGAAATTTCTTTGCTGGAGGACAGGTAGATTTGAGCTTTGAAGTGGGTTTCAGCATTCTTGGAGTCACTCTGGTTGTTGGAACTGAAATTTTTGTCAACAGAATGGAGATTTGACAAAGGAGTCTTGTTCAAGTTGGGCCTGAGATGGGGGTGCAAAAACCAGCACTTACTTTCGGGGTGCTTGGATAGAGGGTTGTGGTGTCCTTTGGAGCATGGGTTCTTGGGTCTTTTCTGAACCGCAGATTTTTGGAGTGAGATGGGGGAAGGAGTCTTGGAGGATATTTTGGATTCAGGAAGTTAAGAAGTTTCCAGATGCAAGACTTTGCAGAGCTTGTTCACTATTTCAGTGGGGTTTTGGAGGAGGTTGTTGTTGAGGATTAGGGTATCAACAATTTTATAGAAAGAGCTAGGAATTTTAGCAAGGATATTTTAACTCAGAATGTCAGGGGGAACTTGAAGTTTAACAACAGAAAGTTTGTTCATGAGCTTCCTGCAGTCCCTGATGTACATTGTCAGATTGCCTTTGAAGTGGTACCAAATGAAGTTCAGGAAAAATCCGCTGCAATTATTCAAGGACTGTGAGGCGCAGTGTTCAAAAATGGGATTCCAGATGGCATGTGGTTCTCCATTGTTTTCTTGGTTGATGATGGCTTCAAAGGCCAATTCGCCAAGGTTTTGGAGGATTTTATCCGCAGCTTCAAAGACCTTTTTATTGAGAGGACCTTTCAACATGGAAGGAGGAGGTTTGAAAGTGATTTTGGGATTTTCTTTATGGCAATGGTAGTCCTGAGGCTCCAAGAAAAAAAGTTTGAGTCCATTAGCAGGGTTATGTTGAGATTGGATGAGTTGAGTTCCTCCAAGTCAGAAATTGAGCCCAGCTGGTCCAGGGAGCCGCTTGGGATTGTAAATCTGAGAGAATTTAAGAACCTAAAAAGTACCAGATAGCATGAGACAAAATAATAGACTAAGGAAAGGAAGATAGAAAGTGGAGGGAAGCTTGATTGGTTGAATAGCTTGAGCAGTGATTGACTCCTTGAATAGCTTGATTGGTGGAGGTGATTGACTCCTTCAGTGATAGAAGTTGAGATGAGTGGTTTCTGGATGGCCGGCAGTCCAGTAAGCAGTTGGGATTGGTCATTCCTGTCAAGAGAAGTAACTGGGATAAGGATCAGATCCTGTGTTGAAGCTTCATATTTGCGTACTTGGATTTGGAGTTTTATCAGCGGATGAGTTTGAGCGCGCAAGTCTGCGTTTATGATGATTGGGGCTGTGTGGTCATACAACAACATTGGGTGAAAGAAAGAGACAGCAAGGAGAATAGGACAGGGGCAATAAATAAAGAAGAGAATGACAGAAGAGAAGAAAAAAAGGAAGGATTGATGAGCCAGAATAATCTGGGCAGATTTTATTGACTTCCAACAGGGGGTTCCAAGGCCAAAGATTTTTTGAGGCTTCTACCAGATGGATAAAAATAAGAAGTAACAGGATATAAATATTTTCAAGCCCATGAAATGCTTGGTCTTGCTATCCTATCAATGTCAGTATTTTATGGGGAAAGGGAAGCATTCCTGGTTAAGCAATTACATGAAATCAATAAATAAAAAATATTTATAAGGTTTTTGAAAGTATTTTAGAATATTTTCCTGACCTATTTAATTTGATTTCACATTCTGAACCCATTCAATAAGAAGGGGAAAGTATTTAGTCAGACATGGTACAATTGAGAATGACCAATGCTACAAGAAATATAAAATTTAGTCAGGCTATCCTTCAAAGTTTGAAGATAAACCTCAAATTCAAATGAAATTTACAAGGGGAAACTTTTCAATGACAAAATCTGAGGAAAAGATTGAGATAAATTCACATACTTGGAAATTATGCAAGAACATATGAATTAAACTAACTGAGTAAAAATTCTTCAGCCCAGTTCTTTTGCTTTTAAGTTAATCTAAATTGTGATGCGGATAAATAGATAAAATCTGATAGATTTACTCTCTAGCTAAGAAGAGTAAGGATACAGAAAAAGTGTCAACATCCAAGGCTAAATGATAATAAAAAACTCAAGGAACAAGCAATGAATGGTAACATGTCAATGTAAATGACAATTAAATTCAAGAGGCAGAATAATCAATGTAGCAATGGTGAAAAAAGTGGCCTGAGTCCTGGGCTTGAGAAAAATTGTGATGAATTTTTCAGAAACTAGTTTTGTAGTTGAATATACAAGGCCTGACAAGAAGCTTTGGCATTGACCAGAAAATTACTGGAAGGGGAAGCTAGGATTGTGCAAGCTCCATAGCTGTCCAGACATCAAAGTTCAATGGTGTTATCCAAATTTTAAGGTCAATTTTAACAATTTTTAGATATTAATGGATAGTGTGAGTGCAATGGTAGTTGATTACTGAGTTTCTGGAGAAAGAAGATCCCTTTAAAGTCAAAATTAGAAACATATTGCATTTTATTGTTGAAATTCTTTTGGTTTCATGCTTTTGGAGACTGGTAGATTATACTGAGGAGAGGGGGATTTTTCAAAATGAAGGCAAACAGTAACCCATCAGCTTGAAGCATGACACTCTTTGGCCTATTTAAAAAATTAGAGATGTGAATCTATTTGAATTTAAGGTGCTTGAATGTACCTTCTTTCAAAATGAATTATACTAAATTTATACTATTTTTGAATGTGCTTTTTTTGGTCCAAAAGTTTTCATATTTATTTTCAAACTGAGAAGGGCTGATATAATATCTGAATAAAATGTAAATTTAATCTGATTTCAAATAATGATAGAATAATTAATGAGTTCAGTTTAATCAACTTTCATAAACTATCTCAGGTTCAAATTATGGTACAAGCCGCATGGAATAGACAAAGGCCTAATCTGTAGTAAAATATTTACTGAATGAAACTCAAAACATCTTGCAAAGCATTAAAAAAGGTTTGCTTTTAATATAGGGTGTTGATTTTCTCACTCCCCCAATCCTGGAAATCATGTGGTTTGGACATGGCCACAAAGTCCTCCAACGTCCATGATGCACATTCAACCTGGAAAAACACAGTTTTTTAGGGTTTTTAAAGAAAAAAAAAAAGAAAATTACTACGGGATAGAAAGGAATCTCAAACCCCTGTAGAATAACTTTGACAAATTTTGGACATTTTTCAGGCCTTCAAAATTTCCCTCAAAAAACCAAAAAAAAAACCTCCATGTCTCAAATCTTTTCAAATTTTTGATATCTTTTCTTTGATAATTTTGAGAAATCTAAAAAGAAAAATTTTTTTCAAAGATGAAAGGCCATTCAATTATAATTTCTACAGAATTTTAGTACTTCAACTTGCCTCCAGAAAATGGGATTTACATAAAAAATGAGAATTAATTTGAAATTCTTTTTATTTTGTTATTTTTCCATGAGATTTTCCAAATTATCAGTTTGCAGTATTTTATTGGCAATTTTGAAGGGCACAAAAAAAAGTTATTTTGGGTTTTTTAGGATCAATTATTCACCAATAAAAAATTGACGCATCTACAACAATAATGGGAAGTGTCTGTTTTGGGGTGCATTTTGAAGCAATTTCTGATACTATTTTGATTCTTTTAATGGAAAAACTGAGTTTACAGTCCAAAAATGAACATAAAAAAAACACAAATATATTTTTTTCATATTTTTTGGACCTTGCTTTGGCCCTCAAATGTCTAACCTCAAATTACCATGTTTGAACCCCTTTTTGGGGTAAGTCTGCATTTTTGGACTCTTCTATATGAATAATCCAATATTCAATATGATTTTGAATGATTTCCTGCCTCCTCCTCACCTCTTGGAGCGTTCCAGTTCTCTACTAAAACACAACATCACCTGTCAAAATCCGGAATCTACTCCACACCACACCAATAATAACCACCATCACCAATCATCACAACTCAACACCAACCAACCAATCACACATCACTACTCAACACAACTCAACCAATCAAATTAAACACTCCAAAGCCACTAAATCAACCACCCTGAATCCAAGAGATCCATCAAAAATCCAAAAAAATCAAGTCTTCATCAAAAAAAACATCTCAAAATCAAAATCCCAAACACAAAATGTCTGAAAAACACATCAACCCATCTTTGCTATCTTGCTCTTCTGCTTCCTCTTCTGCTTGACTATCTGACTCTGCTGCTTCTCTATCTACTGCTTCAACTGATTTATATCACCCCCATGATTCCACCCCTTTGGATTCTCCACCTCAATTATCATATAATTCAAAGGGAAAAATTAAGGATGCTGTTCAATAGTGGAATAAATCCCATGGATATTCCATTTCCACCAAAGTTACCAATAATAAGGAGCAAATATATAATTACCAATGTGACAAATATGGAAAATATGAACCCAATTTGGAAAGAAAAAGACTTTAATCAACTAGAAAAAAAAATTTCCCTTCAAATTCTCTGGAAGCTTTTACAAGAGGTCTTGTCTTTGGGAAATAAAAATCCAATGCCCTTATCATGATAATCAACCATCAATTGATCTATTAACCCATCCATTCCATAGAATAATTCAGGGTTATCAAGAGGATATGGTCAATTCTTTAACCAAAGCTGGTGTTACTTCCCCAAAAATTCTTAATTCTTTCATGCAATCATCCAATTCTCCTCTCCACAAAACCCTTAGTACAATCTATGACAAAAGATCAAAAATTAAAAAAGAAAAACTGCAAGTGAAATCACCCATAGAAGCTTTAATAATCAAATGAAGAAACTCTTCTTTACATATGGATTCAATAATCAAAATGGTCATATTAGTTCTTTATTCATTTCTCACCCAGATTCTATCAAATTAATCAAACTCTTTCAATCATTATTAATGATGGATTGTACCTATAAAACCAACAAAATTTCCAGTCCTCTTCTTCACATTGTTGGGGTCAAAACTTGTGCTTTGAAATTCTCTGTTGGTTTCTGTTTCCTCTCCAAAGAAAGAAAGGAAGACTATAAATGGGCTCTCCATCAACTTCATAAATTATAAGAACATGGATAAACCAAAGTTATTTTGAATGGAAAAGAGCAAGCCCTGATTCATTCCATTGAAACTGTATTTCCCAACTCTCATAATTTACTCTATGTCTGGAATATTTTCAGAAAAATTCAAACAAATTTAAGAAAAAACTTTAAATTGGAAGAAAAATGGATGATATTCAGAAAACACTGGAATATGCTGGTAAAATACAACTCTTAAAATTCTTCTCATGATAATATTACCAAAATGAATGAAGTCTGAAATACCCTTACTTCTGACTACCTTCTTGAAAACTGACTTCCCCTAAAAAGAATTTTTTTTCATATTCTGCAAACAAGCAACTGCATTTTTAAGATACCAGCACATCTAGAATAAAAGGACTTCACTCTTATTTCAAACAATTTATCACAAATTTTTCTGGTTCTTTTTCTGATGTAGTTCACCAAATATATCATTCAGTTCAAATTCAATTTCATGAAACTGCCATTGAAATTTCTCAGCAAGAATTCAAGAACTTGATTGGTCTCATATATTGTGTTGAACACCTCTCAGGAAAAATAAGCCACTATGCTCTCAAGATTGTGCACTCCTTTCACATTTCAGCAGAAAAATCAACCACCTGTTCTGATTGTGATTATTCTTATTTCATGGGAATTCCTTGTGTAAACCAATTGAAGAAGGCCATCTCAAGAAGAAACATCTTTTTGCTTGATGATTTTCATCCCCAGTGGAATTTCAAACCTCCTATTGTAGTATTTTTGTTTTCTCGGAGAAAAAAAAATCCAACATTGATTTGTGAATTTTTTTCTTTTATTTTGTAATTATTCATAGCTTGCTGAGAAGGGGTCATGCCAAAATTCTCAATAATCTCATGAATCAAAGTCCCAATAAAACAACATACACCGGTTTCAGAATGAAATCTTCAAAGAATTTCTTAAATTGAACCCAGGAGAACAACATTTTTACCTTGGAGAAATGGTGAAACTGTTAAAAAGGAAGTATCAACTGACTCCCATTCAAGAACCCCTATCAAAGGAAGACAGGAAAATTTGTGGAAGACCCAAAGGAGCCCCCAATAAAAGAAAAAGATTTTCTCAGCATTCATTCAAGAAGGATCCATCTGGGTTTGAATATGTAGAAGCACCTAAGAGAAGAGGAAGACCAAGGAAGCACCAAGTGGTTAATTCAATGGTTAGTTTTTTCTTTTTTTGTTTTTTTATCCCTTTCTGTTGAATTGATTTTGAAATCATATGGTTTTAAATTGGCTTTCTCTAATTTCAGACTCTGAGGAAAAGAAAATTCAAGGAAGACCATGAAAAGTCCAAGTGAAAAAGGAAACAGGAACCAGAGGGAGATGTGATTTTTTTTGTAATTAGGCTAAAATTGCATTTTGAACAGGATTATTTTATAACAGAAGAGGAATTGAGTGTAGAAGAACTCAGAGATCTTGAAGAATTGGATATAATGAAGACAGTTAGTAATTTTCTTTTTTAGTTGGGGGGATCAGGATTGTTTTTCTAGTTTCCATTTATTTTTATATATTCATTTGTCACTCAGAGGTCTGGAACCATTGTCAATAAGAGGTTTTTTTTCACAGAATTTGAGTCCTGGAGCTTTGAAGATCATCAACAGAAGAAAAAAAGATGAAGATGCTTATAGGCCTCCAGGGAATCCAATCTTTGCTCCCACAGCCACAGCCTCTAAAAGAGAAAAGGTGAATGAATTTCTGAATTAATCTTGCTTCATGGTTCACCTATTAACCCCCTTTTTTTTAGATGAAGTTCAAAACATTTGCTTTTTCATCTTCTGATAATTTTGAAGTGGTGGCTATTGATAAATTCAGTAGGAATTGTTTTTTTTCATTTTATCTTAAATAATATTCATCTTTTTTTCCTTAGTATCAATAGAAAAATTTAATTTTACCAAAGACAGCCATACCACAAATTCACATGTTCAAGATTTGATGAGTCATGGGAACTGAGGGTTTTGATCTGTCAGCAATGAGACATATACCAATGTCCAATTTTCTGCACAACTCATATGTTTACTTAGTACATTGGTTGAGGAATTTCTCTGTTATCTACTTTCAGAGAACTCAGTTTGTGTGTTCAAGCCCCCTTTGAGTTATTGTATCAATAGTATTGATTATTTTAAAACTTTGTAAAACAATATATAATCATACTTTTATAGTATGTTTTTAGCAACAGAAATCATCACATAGAAACTTGATAATTTATATTATAAGTTATGGAAGATATTATAATTTTGTTCTGGTTTATAATCCTCTGGATGCTTCAAATTGGATGCACAATGAATGTCCATAAATATTTCCCTCTCTGGAAATAATATTCTTTAAAAATTTCCATCTACCATTACCCATATATGGGTAAACTATTATTAAATTTCTATTTACTCTCCTTCCAGCCTGTAGATAACTTTCATGAACCCAAAAATTCTGGAAAAGCTTAAATAAAGAGATCTTTAAACTCACCTGATGTATATGAACTCTGTAGGAATAATTACCCAGAAGGTACATACTTATGTAATTTAATTTAAATCTGCTAATATGGGTTTAAACCTTTTACCACATGCCTAGATGGATCTATTTAGAGTTATGTAAGGAGATATACTGATTCTGAGACCTTGAGATATTCATCAAGAAGGATAATAAGTTTTTGGGGTAACTTACCTTTCCTTTCAAGCTTCTGGATAAACAACTTACAACCCTACATTGAAAATATGCCCCAATTAGAGTGTTTTTACTGTTAATCATGGGGCAAGATTACATGGGGCTCTGAGCCACTGGAGACGAAATCAAGGACAGCGGTGTAGACCCCTGATGATCCCCTGAGTCCCCTGAGGACTCCTGTTAACATAAAACAGGAGGACCTTTCCCCTGTTAGACCTTTTCCTGGTTGTAATATTATATAAGATATTCTAGAATTTAACAAGCCCATTAAATTTAATCTCAAGAGGAAGATTGACTGGGGCCTTTTAATTTAATATCACAGCAACCAAACAGTCCAAAAATTTAATATCACCTCAACCAAACAGTCCAACAACCAACTCCAACTTTTTTTCCAAGGTCCTTTTTGGAGTTGTTGCCCTCTAAGGCTATTAAAAAGGGTGTAAAAATCCAGGTTTAAGATAATCTCCTTTGAGATTTATTAACTAAAGCTAGCCCCCTTAACTTTTACAAAGGGTTTCAAGGTGTGGCTATTTTACTCATAATGCCTTATTATTATTTGATTTTTTATGTTTTAAGCTATTGCTAAAGCCATTTATTTAATTAAAGCTGATTTAATTCAACTTTTGTTTTAATTTGCAGGTATAACCACAGCCCTTGTGTGCAATGGAGGTTATAACGCTGAAAAGATCAGTAGCAGTTAATTTGGGCCATAAATCTGAAAATTGGAACTCAATAGGTCAGGAAATGATCAAGGAAATGGAATCAAACTCTATCTTCAAGGATGAAAACTTCATGGATCCAATCTGGGATGAAAATTTTGGAAAAGCAAGAAAACATCTCAACCACAGTTCTGGAATTTCCCCTCAAAGTTAGTGGATGAAATTCCCTTGCCTTGGTTTCCTGCTTGCAGATAAATACAAAGGGCCAGTGGTACTTTTATCTATGTTGATCCCATCAACTTATTTGCCCCTCAATTCACCTCCAACTGCAAATTATCAACATCTCCCATATGTTTAATTATTTTGGATTATTTTCAGAACATACTTTTTTCCACTATAATTCTGAACTGTGGCCAGCTAACCAATTAGATCCCCTTTGGAAGGCTTTTGCTAGCAAGGAATCACAAAAATGGGAATGTTTTATTTGTAATAACTTTGAACTTGGTTTGAAGGTTTTATTTCCTGGTAGTAGAAATAATAAAGTAGTACTAACTGATCTTGATTGAATCGTTTGCCTGTTCTTTTTCTCAATTTTTCATAACTTTTTTACTCATTGATTTAGACCAAAAAGCACTATTTTTGTTTTTTGATTTATGAATTCTTTAGGTAACAATAAGCTGCAAGAAATACCTGGATAATATTTTTGGGCCCTTTGAAATTATCACTAAAATAATGCAAACTTAAACTTTTGAAAATCTCATGGAAAAATAAATAAAAAAGAATTGAAAATAATGTCTCATTTTTTATGTAAATCCCATTTTCTGGTGGGAAAATGAAGTAAATAATTTCCAGAAATATTTTAATTGAATGGCCTGCCATATTTGGAAAATTTTTGTCTCTTCAGACTTCTCAAAATAATCACAGAACAAAGATTGAAAATGTGAAAAGATTTGAGACATGGAGCTTTTTTTCCCCAGTTTTTTGAGGGCAATTTTGAAGGCCTTAAAAATGGCCAAAAATTTTCAGAGTTATTCAACAGGGGTTTTAGATGCCTTCCTATACCCTATTATTTTTTCTTTTTTTTTGAAAACCTCCCAAAACCACATTTTATCCAGGATTACCGCATGCTTCATGGACGTTGGGGGACGTTGTGGCAAGTCAAAACCATGTTATTTCCTGGTTTGGGGGCGTGAAAAACTCAACACCCTTAATATATTTTCTCACATTTAAATTTTTGTAGCCACGTGAACAACCACTTGTGCCAATAAGAAAGCTCAGTGTATGCATGATTTTGATTTGAAATTTTACATGTTGCACCAAGAAGTTTTAGCTCAATGGTTGGAGAAAATTGAATTCATTGAGTGGTATAAGGTTTCATTGAAATTTAATTTTTTCATTTTAATCATTCATTTACAAAATATAAGGCCAGAAATGCATCTTCTGGAATCTAATTCTTCAATTGTTGTTGAATATGCATATCCAGGATTTTGTTCTTGCAAGGAAAAAAGGGGTGAAACGTCATGCGGGTGGTTTCTGGGTGCATGGTGACATATTAGGTTTCATTCAGCTTCCACATGTATCTGTAAATTTCATTTTCCCCTCCGCACCAAATGAGAGTTACAGGGGTTTAAAGGGGTTCCAGGAATAGTTACATCTCTTGGGCATTTGGCAAGCACTGTAACCCTTCAATTGTAACTTCAACAGAATTTTCACTCTCACACTTTTCCCCAAAAGAAGAGGTTACAGAAGTTGCACTCTCACACTTCCACCTGAAAAAATAGGTTACAGAAAATTACAAGTTTTTTGGATTTTAATTTGCTGTAACAAGGCCAAAATACAAGTTTACAGGCACCAATCCCCAGGGATGTTTGGCTGTGGGGCCCCGGGGTGAGGCAGTAGTTACAGTTACAGCACCTCCAAGTATCAAAATGGTGCCTTAATTTGTATAAATTACACCAAGATATTCTAGATAAAATTTCATGAATCAGATTTTTTTCATGTTTGAGTCTGTTCTTCTGTGCTTACTTTTCCCCATGTTTTTAAATTCCCTATTGCAATCACCAAAAAAAATAGGGCGCCACCCGTATGCAGTTGGCAAGTTGTATCTCACCTGTATCCAAGCTATATCTCAAGAAGTATCTCTGTTGTACCTTCAGTTGATCCCACCTCCCCCCCCTCTGTCATTGACAGAGGTTTTCACATCACCCTCAACTCTGCATGCACATATCTTTACCCTACTACTACACCTTCAATCTCCTCTGGTCCTGGACAGCATCCATCAGTGGAGTTCAACCCATATTGCTCCACCAAGTTCCAGGGGCAAGTGGAAAACACATTCAACCTCCAAATCATCATAAATTCTACCTCCAATTACATAACTATGTAATTTCTGCATTGGGAAAATGAACTGAGGAGTGAGCCACCAACCCCAACACACTGTTGGAGTGAAGAATTCACTTTTTCAACCACCAGGTCGCAGTAATCATTTTACTGCCTGTTGAACCAGGAGGATTATAATTCTCTTGCAGGAACATAGTTTTAAATAACACCCTAGTGATCAGTAACCACATTTTATTTCATAATATGACCAAATAGATATAAGCATTATTTGTGCCTTTGAGAATTGAGCTCACAAGTTGAATTGGATTACAGAATTTGAATATTTCTTTCAAATTTATTTTTGATTGTTTATTTTTTTTTATTTGTATTTTTTCTCATGGTTTTATCTTTTTCTGCAAGAGTTACTCATTGGATGATGTGGGAGAAAATTAAATGAGTGGTATCTTCTGGGAAACCCATCCTGGTATGGTGTGCTCTGAAATATATATATTTATATTTTATTGTTTTTTTTCTCATGTTTTTTATCTTCTCCTGCTTGAGGGACAAATTGGATGATGTGGGTGAAAAGTAAAGTGGGTAGAAAAAAGTCATGGGACTGTTTGTCAAAGCATATTCAACAAGGTAAGTGTTTTTTAAACCTTGTTTAAATTCATTTCATTAATTTGTGCACAGCTATTTAAAGTAAAAAGTAAAAAAAAATAACTTTTTGAGTCAAAAAAATAGAAACAATACAGTTGAGAATTGGTTGCGCAACCAGCTTTGATTGACACCCAAACCAACTTGGCAAGGCACCAGACCAATTTGGGGATGGGCCAACTTGCATTTTAAAGGGCACCAAGATCACTTGGCTGGGTGCCAAGCTAGCTTTTTTGGGAACCACACACACTTTACAAAAAAAACCTGGAACTTTGCCAGGCCCCCAGATGGGCTTTATACACCATCAATTTGCAAATGGGGGTGTATATTGCAACACAAAGTTTTATCTTTTTGATGGAAAAAGGTTGTTTTAGGCCTCTCCCATGGCCATATACACATATGGTGTGTAAAGCAAATCTGAGCGCCTGTCCAGGTTTGACTTGGCATGTGCCTAGCAGGACTTGGATTGGCGCCCAGGTGGCGCCCAGGGAGCTTTATTAGGTTGGGCTTGCAGGGATTAAAACTTGGCACCTAATCAAGCTCCCCTTGATGCCAATCAATACTGGTTGTACCAAAATTGACCAGCCTCCCTCCCCCCAACTTCAAGCCTTTTTTTTCAAGTATGATCATGTTATTGGTGGGTCAATGCAACCAGCTTTGATCTGCACCAAGATAAACTTGGCCAGGCACCAGACCAATTTGGCCAGGTGCCAAGTGGACATTGGCAAGGCACCAAGAAGGCTTTGTCAGGTTCCAAGATGACTTTGCTAAGTGCCACGTGGGCTTTAGCAAATTTTTGAAAAACTTGGCTCAGCACCCAAACATGCTTTACAGACAATACACATACACCACAGGGCCAACTCGCTGTTGAGCCCTCAGCTCGGCCAATGCTGGTTCAACAGCACTCCCTTAGTGGGAGTGCGCCCGTCAAAATAAAGTTGGTGTTCCAAAACCTCAAGCATGGTTGAGGGCTTGCTAACGGCTTGACGCTGATTCCACCTCCGTGCGGTTGGGCCCTTGTCAAATTGCTTTCAAGGTTGATCTGAAAGCAATTTTACTTGAGGTTCAGAAGTTCCTTGTGGGTCAAATCATTTTCATTCTCAACAATGATTCAATCTTTTTTTTTTGGTTTCCATTGTGGGTACAGGGGGCTTTTCAGATCAAATAAATCATTTATATTCATTTTTTTTTAATTGCTAATGTTTTAATCTTTCATAAATATTATTAAATGATTTTTTATTTTTTGTGGGAGAATTCTACAGTGGTATTTTAACAATGAAAAAGAAATTAATTTACAAAAATTAAAAAAAAAACTTTTGTCAATTTTTCTCATGGGATGGGGATTATAGAAAAATTGGTGTTTAATATTGATACCCTCCAGCTCCCCAGTACTGTTTATTGCAATCAATTTGTTGAATCAAATCAAGGTTTTTCACAGCTTTCAATGGGGGTGAAGAGGCATGAGATTGAAGTTGTGAATTGATTGATTTGTTGATGATGACAGGGAGACAACAGACCTGTGTTATGGATGGATTATGAGGGTGACATGACCACCTGCAATGGGCAAATGAGAGACTGGGTAGCAGAGAGAGGAGAGAAGGAGAACAGAGGAGTCAAGCAAAGGGAGAGGGAGGGCCAGAGGAAAAGTACTCAACTTATTTCACCCAGTGAGGCTATGATGTTCCAAGCAACTGGTGGTAGTAATCTGAGTGATGATTGAGTGGTTTCAGTGGATCAGAGAAGGAAAGAAGAGAGGGGAATTAGGTAGGGAATGAATTGCCCAACCAGTTCCCATGAACAAGAATTCCATCAGGAGACCAAGGGGGCCACCATTGTTGGGAAGTGATTGAGTGGTACCCAAGAAGAGACTGGTACCTGTGAGAGGGAGATTCAAAGGAGAGAGAGAGGGGGGTGTTGGATGGATGGATGGATGGATGGATGAGGAGGGAAGGAGGGGATAGGATGGTCAGGTCTTGGTTGGTCTAGAGAGAGGGAAGTAGTAGTAGCAGTCCAACGTGGTGGGATGGATCAAGAGAGGTGGAGTGAGCAAGAGCAATGATGATTATCATTGTCTGAGCCAATCAATAGTCAACAGGTAAACAGCTGATGTCATGGGTCAGAAACCATGACGTCACATGGATCCACCCTGTGCGTCCAGCTGGTGAATTGACCGCGGGGGTGAAGTGATTTTGCCTCAACCCCAAAGGCAAGTCACTGACAGCCGCCCCTGCTGGTGATTCAACCGCAGGGGAAAATTGCCGTTACAAAAACTCTGACCACCTGTCACCAAGCAGGCAACTGGTGGATTGATGCATGGGTTGGTGGACCATCATTTGTTGGTTGGTCAACCATCATTTGTTGGTTGGTCAATGTTGAATTTTGAGTTAGATGCTCCGGTTGAAAGACTTAAAATGATGAGGAAGAGGTCTTATATTGCTACAAGGAGCGGATCTAGGAGTCAGACAAGGGCACTCAGGTTCAAGGTGGGTAAGAACGGATGCATGAATTCCACTTGATAAAGCATCAGCATAAATAGACTAGATACATGATGGCTGACAAGTGGGAGAAAAATGTAATGAATAAATATAATGATTATTCAATACCAGACCATTTAGAGTCTGCACAACTTGGAGAACCACTTCAGGCTGATTTGAGATAAGGCAGAGAAACAAGGATTCAAGATAGAGAGCCCACTAGAATTATGACTAACTAGAAAAATATAAAGAGGCCACTGGACAGAAGCACTCATGAGCAAGTATGGAAGGAGGCCACTTGGATTCAACATAGAGATTATACTAGATCTATGACCAACAAGTATAGAATAAAGAACATATTGGAGATGAAAACTCAAGAGCTTATTATGAAAGAGGTGAATACTCTCAAGGTTTAGGCAGAACAAACTAAGACACCAAAAATATCAACAGTCAACTGTTGGCCAACCCGGTTGTCAAAATGTCAGGCGGTTGAGGCTTGCGCCGTCCAATCAACCCTTTTTGTTGGCTCTGTGGTCCTCAACGGCCAAAAGTGGCCCCATGGTGTACACATACATGTGCATGGTTTCCAAAAGCAGTTTTATATGTCAAAGGTATGTACAACATCAAATCATTGCATGAAGGAGGTTTTATGTCAATGGTATTGGTACAGTTATTTTGATAATAATTTCACAATGTAGAGTGTATTTGGATGCAGGGGAAGATAATTAAAACACTTTGGACATGTTCAAGATTTAATGATATTTATGTGATTTTACAACACAGGTATGTCTAATGAAAAAAATATCCCAAGTAGGATATCCTTGCAAGAGTCTATGGATTAAAGTAGTGAGAGTTGAACATTCTATTATCACAAGAATCAATATTAAAACATGAATTTAGATCTACAAATAATTTATGGTATGATTTTAGACATTATGAAGGCAAGGTAAATTCAAGGCTGCATATCCAAAAACTGTTTTCCCTCTGGAGAAAGGGAAGAAATCAAATCAGGATGATAACAGTTGCTGGGGAGTCTTGTTGGAACCTTTGTGAGTTTTTCTTGGAGGTTGGAAGGTTTCCTCATCATCCACATTTAATGACAATGTTTGTACCATCTACCAAGTCTCTCAGCTTTCATGTTGTCAAATGTTTTATCTATTTGGTGACCAAGGGCAGAGAAACCTTGAGATTTCCATTGGCACTGGACCTTCTGGAAGACCTTTTCATTGGAGACCTCAGTTTCAGAGCAACATTGTGTTTCACTTAATATACTGGACTGATTTTCTGGTAATCCAAGTGATTCCAAGATCTCTGTTTGTTGATTTAAGAGCTTTAGGCAGAGAGGAAAAACCATGTGAAAAAAATGGGGTAAAAAATGCCATGGGATGATAGGGAGTAATTGCTTCCTTGTTTGCGCCATCTGGATTTTCTTGTCTGATTTTTTTTTGCTGCATGGGCTTCTGAAAGATATTTTCCAGACTTAATATTGGATCTCCTGCCCATGAACCACCTCTTGAGGACAATGGTAAGGTTGAATTTGGTGTTATGCACTGAGTTGAATGGGTAGTTTCAAAATGGACCATGAGCATGGGCATGGTTCTGTTAAAATGCGGATGCACTCAGGTAATGTGCATAGGAGTGTGTAATCCAAATGGGATGCAAAAATGGGCCTCCACGGCCCATTGGACATCACGTGGGCCATGTGGGTGCTATTGGATTTGGGCATTTGGGCGCCAAAACACATTTTTATGGTCTTTTGGGACACGGTCCCTCACAGAACTGCCAGGGTGGATGGGCCACCCAAGCCAGATGGGCTTATTTGGGCATAAAAGGGCCCAAGCTTCATTATGGACATACTTGGCCAGCGGGGCTGGCCCGCCAAAGTATGTAATTCTCACAATTTGGGCTTGGGGCGGCCCGTTTGGGGCCGCCGCCCGCGTCTCGGCCCGTTTGGGGCCGCCTGTGTTCCTTGGTGCGGCCCACGCGGGGCCCGACGGCCCGCGCAGGGCTGTTGCGCGGCCGAGGGATCCCGTGCGGGCCCGGCTGCTCGCGCCCGGCAACCAGCGCCATGGAGCCGGGGCTCGCGGCCCTGGCTTGCTCCCCCTCCCCTTGCTTGCTGTCGCGAGGGGGATGGGGGCGAGCTGGCTGGGTTGAACCAGCCAGAGACCAACCGCAACAGCGCGGTCAGTCAGGGCAGGGGGAACCTGACCACCCCCTTGCCCAAGGAGGTAGAAGCGCCAGCGGCAAGAGTAGCAACCGGCAGGTGGGGGGGATTTCATCACACCTCCACCATCTAGTGTGTTGGGTGACCGTAAAGGGGCGCTCTCCCCCCCCCCCCCCCTTTACCAAGGGGGAGGAGCGATGGGCCTGGGGGGACCTGATCACCTCCCAGGCCAACTTTCTTGACGATGCCCTGGGGGTATCAACCCCCAGGGCCCCTGGTGAGGGGATTTGACCGCCCCCACCAGGGATTTGAGAGAAAGAGGGGAGGGGACAGCATGTCCGCTGGTCACCCCCCCCCCCCCATGTGAGTCTGAGACCGGACCCAGGTGTGCCCTGGGTCCCACCTGGCCCATTTGAGGGGCCAGGGGCTGGCTGCATGAGGCAACCAGCCCTTAAACAAGGTAATGAGGTCATCATGGCTTGTTGTAACGGACAACCAGCCAAGGGGATTGAACATTTAAGGGGCTGGTTCAGCCCCATTGAGGTGGAAACACCAGAAATAACCAGAATAGGCTGGTTTTAAGGGTACAGGGGCTGATGCCATATGGGCTGATGTAGTCCAAACCAAGGAACAAGGCCAGTAGAGCCTGTAGAGCTCTTTTGGGGCGGAAAATTTGCCTTTTCCTTTTTTGTATCATGGGCTCACAAGGGGCCAATCTTTTGTCCTTAAGGAGCACTTCTCCCTGCTGTTTTTAATCCATTCATTCATCATTCCAATCAAATTCATCCAACATATTTCCCATTGTGAGAGACCCATTAGAAAATATTGACACCCAGTGTCCAGCATTTTTTTTTCTTTAAATACTGCTCATTTTCCTAAGCTAATTGCTGGCCATAATTCTAACAGGTTCCAATGTTTAATGATAAGTCCCATGAACAACTGGTTCCAATGCAATTCCCAAGGCTCAGACCAATTGAAACCACAGCAAAGAAAAGTTGATTTTTTCAAGGTCTTGAAGAAACACCTCTCTTGCTAGGGTTGATATGGCATGTAGTAGACATGAAGACTTGGATGGGACTAGAGAGGTAGTGGAGTGAATCTGTTGATGAATGCAACATGATGGGAGTGATTGAACCTGGTATTGTTGTAGGGAATTGGGTATTTTTTTCCAGTGCGTATCCATTTACTTGGTGATATTCATCACAACTCTACAGTAGGATGACATACATTGAGAGAAGTGGGAGTTGGAGCCAGGGACACTTCTGGAAACAGCTTGATTGAAGATTCTGGGGTTTTTTGACAGGGCTCCATTCAAGAGGTATTGTACCATGATGGGTTGTTTGTTGTTTGCACTGCATGATTATCAAAGTAGGAGAGCAGGGTCAGCATTCAATAATTGCAAAGCACAGGGGGATGATGAGTTGAATGTTAAAAAAGGTGTAATTTTGCCAAAGGACAGCCACCATTGCAGCAGGCTCATGGCCAACAACCATTGGGGAAACCATTGGGGAAAGCTAATGGTTGGAAACCATTGCGGCAAGCTAATGGCCAGAAACCATTGGGGCTTGCTAATGGTTGGTGTCCATTGGGGCAAGCTAATGGTTGGTGACCATTGGGGCAAGCTAATGGTTGGTGACCATTGGGGAAAGCTAATGGTTGGAGACCATTGGGGACAGCTAATGGTTGGCAACCATTTTGGCAAGCTCATGGTCACCAACCATTGGGCCAAGCTCATGGTCACCAAACATTGGGGCAAGCTCATGGTCACCAACCCTTGGGGCAAGCTCTGTTCCTGGCCAAAATTCAGGGCTGAAAAAGCAGTCTTGGATAAGCTGCACTATGTAAGCATTTTTCCCCTTCCATAATTGTTCCTTGATGTCCTTGGGCTCTAGCTTGTTGGCTTTGGAGACAAGGCTCAGGAGCTGGAGGGATTGAACCAGGGGAAATTTCCTAATGTCTGATGGTATCAGAAAGAGGCCACGTACTCCGGCTACAAGGTAGGCCACAAGAATGTGGTAGTAGGGTTGGGATGTGATGGTGACCATGATGGTGTTGAACTTGGCCTGCTGTGGTGCCACTGCTGTGGGGGACCCCTCCAATCAAAGTTTTTTCCGCAGGAGAGAAAATGCAATGAGCAGGTGGTAAATTTTGTCAACCAATTTGTCCAGGGAGTTGAAGCCAGATCTGTGACTAATGCTGTCAACTGGCTGTCCTTCAATCTGAGCCATGTCTTCATGTGAGCCAAGAAAAGTGGCAAAATACTTGATGATTGAGATATCACGGCTTGACTCATCTTCAGTACCTGGTGGTTGGATAAATGCTGGTGGCTGGGTGAGTTCTCTTGAGAACAGGAGGATTGATTGGAACCATAATTGTGCACATCTAACCTGTGAAAACTCTGGAGGGTGAGTAAGGTGGATCCAGACATTGTGCAGCTTAGACCCTATGGTTGTGGCTGGTGGGGGTGGTGACCCGGGTAGAAGAGGCAGAGCAAATACATCTGGCATGTAATATGGCTCAGATGTGCAAGTTGGGAAGGGATTTGCATCTGTAGGAATGAGGAGAGGTTGGCTACTGTGAGGGCAAAAGATCCCAGTGGAATCAAGCTTACCACTTGTAGCCAATTGACTGATCCATTCCTTAATACCAGCACTGATGGTTTTGAAACAGATTGTGTGGGATAGCAATTGAGGGTAAGATCCCCATTCTTTGTGGTCTTTTGAACGTAATCCAAAGAGGTGCACTGCTGCCTCAACAGCGCTCTTGTAGCACTTTGAGCTGATTATGCCATTTGCAAAGGGTTGAATGGCTTCCTGGAGTTCATCCAGGTTTTTTTGAACAGTGTAGGTGAATCTATGGAGGGAGCTACAGTGATTGGCAGTCAGGGAAGGTATTTGGATGGATGTGATGGATGTGACTTACCAGGGTCATTTGCAGGATCGGCGGCAGAGGGTGGGTAGCCCCCTTGATGGGTTGAGAGACTGTTACCATTGTTGTAGCGTTGGGTTCAAGGGGAGTGGTGATGGAGGCCTGCTCTTCTGGGACTTCAGGGGTAAAGAGTGGATGTTGGGATTTTTCCTGAGGGAACTTCATTTGGAGAAGCTTGTGTGGGCGGAGTAGCGGGGCTTGGGGTACTTTCCTCTTCATCACTTTCCATCAAGGGGACAAATTTATGCCTCTTCTTGTTGGGATTGGCAGAGGCAGTTGCAGCCTGTCTTTTGGAGGGAAGTTTCCCTGACCCAATCTGAACCTCCTCCTCAGGAGGGAGGTCATCACTGTTTTCAACCACTGGTGAAGGACACAATGAGGATCAGCCAGGGATTAGACTAGCATTCAAGTGTTTCAACTCACAGGCCATTGCATCTTGAAGACCCTTACAGGCCTTGACTGCCATGTCTTGCACTGATTGTGGCAGTGATTTTTCATTGGCCATTTTAAGGAGCTTTTCCATTTGCCGCTTGCTATTAGCAAGGAAGTTAGACTTTGAGACAACCAAGGATTCCTGTGTGCTCATCAATCCACTGGTCTGGGCTGGGGCTGGGGGTGGTGGTACAGCATGGCTGCTGTAAGACTCCAAACAGTGCTAAGCCGTGGCAGTTCTGTGGAGGGGAAAGGTGCTGTTTAGGCTGCCCTCCTAGGAGTTACAATAATATTTTAATGTAACCGGAATCAAGGTCCAGAACCTTATGGATGAGAAATCAAAATAAGAGAAGAGGATAAGAGTTGTTGGTAGCAATGGAAACAACACTATCTGAGACAAGATGGCGCAGGGAAAGACTTGAACAAATAAGTCAAAGTTTGTTCAGAGTTCAATAGAACAAGGCAGTTGTAAGTAACAACGCCCACAAGCTAATAACTCTGGTCGTCAGCAGCTGATTAGGAAAGATCAACTCAATCCCAACCAACCTCCAGGTTCTCAATGAACCTGCCCAACTCTCCGCAATCAAGCGCTTGAAGGGTACCAGATAACTGTGGGAGGCTGAACAAAACAAAAGCAATTTGTTTATGAAGCTCTAGAAGCAAATCAATAGCGAATTTGAGCAAGAATATCCCAACACTTCTCAAGGAACTCAAGAATAGCGTGGGGAAATTCAACCTTGAAGAAGAAGGGAGGTATAACACTCCAGGTTTTAAGCTTAATAAAACCTCTTCAATCAAACGTGATTGGCTCCAGAAAGATGATCAAGGGAGATCAAAACCAGTATGGTTGGAAAAAGGGATCAGAGTGGTATAACACACTCAAGAATTCAGGCAGGCAGGAATTCTTCTTCAACCAGCAAGGCTATTGGTTGGTGATAAGGATCAAGGTCACAAAGGACTAAGTTTGAGTATGGAGGCTCAAAGGATCAAGGGGCAATCATAGATATACCCGGATAATTTGCTCAGATAAGTGGGGAAGGATGCCCACGGATAAATTGCTTATGATTATGGGATGCTGAGACGATGATGATGCGATGATTCGCTAGGATCTGAGGTACTAGGAATGATGGAATGGTCGGCCAAAAGGCAGGGGAGAGCCCCTCCTTATATGGGCAGGAGGCCCTGTTAGACTATATACAACGGATTCTACAAATAGAGCGGAAAAGGGAAGGCAACCATGTGGTCACTCGCGTTGGTCAAGGATCTGCCAAATGCTTGCGGGAGCGGTCGGGATGGATTCAGTAGATCATGGATGAGCGTCGCGCGACGGTAGCAAAGAGGAGATTGGGAGGCGCAACGACAAAGATGAAGAAACGCAACAACAAAGATGCGGACGTTCTATAACAACGGCGGAGATGGGAAGCAACACGGATAAAGAACGCGCGACGCGCGCGGATGAAAGGAGCGCGGCGCGGCGCGGGGCGGAGCGCGAAGCGGAGCGCGACGCGGAGCGCGACGCGGATAATGGAAGCGCAGCGCGGCGCGGCGCGGCGCGCGCGCGCGGGTAAACAATAGTTGGATGAGCCTGAGGATAAGTTGTCCAGCCGGGCGGTACGTTTGCAACAGTTTATGAATTGAGGTCTTAAGGCGGTCCGGGTGTCCAGGATGGGGCACCACATCTCTCCCCAACTTACAGACTGTCCCTAGTCTGCTCCCGAGTTTGATGCCATAGGAAGAAAGAAAGGAAAGACAGATGATTGAAACCAAAGAATGGCCATTTTGATCTTGAGAGTGGTTGAAGAGTTGAGGAAAATATCTTGATTCTTCCAAATGAACCCTAGAAGCGGCAGGAATAGAACAAGGAGGGCGTCCCAGGTGCTCACATATGTGGCATACAGTAGAGTTTTACAACAAAAACGCAGCAAATGACCCCGGTGGTGCACAATTGGGAGGACTTACTTATGAGATAAGTTGCCCCCACGACAATGGAACTTCTTGACTTGATCAGCAGAGAACCTTCTGGCCAACCGAGTACCATCCAGCTCCTCCAAAACATAAGATCCACCTCTAACTTGATGAACCACTTGATAAGGGCCATTCCAACGATTAGAGAAAAGCTTGCCCCACTGGGTTTCCAAAGATCGATTATAAGCTAAAACTAGGTCACCAGGGTTCAAGGGCTCCCTGATTCGATTAGAGTGCTTGTCCTCCCAATACTGGACGGATTTTGCTCTGGCCTCCATCATCGTTTGATAAGCTTCATCACGAACGTCTTCACTTCGCTCCAGTTGCTTGGATCTAGCAACTAACAGATCAGTGGTTGAGGACACCTCTTCCCAAGAGATACCCAAGAAAGATTCCATTTCCAGATCCAAAGGAAGGACTGCTCTTTGACCAAAGATTATTTCATAAGGTGAGTAGCCAGTAGTCCTTTTGGTTGAGATTCGATCAGAAAAGAGAACAAGAGGAAGGAATTTGCGACAATTCTTGCCACTTTCACCAGCCAGTTTAACAAGTGCAGCCTTCAAAGGGGCATGGCCTCGTTCCACCATGCCTTGTCCTTCAGGATAATAAGGAGTAGTAACTCTATGTTGTCCAGGAAGGGATCGGATCATTTCAGCAAGCTTGCCCCCAAATTCAGAGCCACCATCAGTAGAGTAAGATCGAGCCAGGCCATAACGCATTGTCCAGGTCTCGTAGAGGAAAGCTGCCACTGATTCAGAGCTAAGGTTCTTAAGAAATTTCGCTTCAACCCATCCCAAAAAATCATCCCTAGCCACAATGAGGTACTTAGCACCACCTGCCTTAATATGAACCACATCCATAGCAATCCTTCCAAAGACAGTGGACTCCCCAGTAGGATAACGAATTTCGGCTGGGCGCCTAAGATCACGTTTTTGGCAAACTTCACAACTCTTGCACCATTGGGAGACGGATTTCTTCAAAGATGGCCACCAGAATCGTTTGGATAATCGCCGATAAGTTTCAGTTTCCCCACGATGACCAAGGCCTTCATGGAGACTTTCAAGGATGGAATCTTGTTTAGAGGGAATAGTAACGACAATAAGAGCACAAGGATTGCCCCTCTTCATAAGTCTAGAGCCTTGAACAAAAAAATTAGAAGACTTTTGTTTGAGAGATCGAAATTCCTTAGCAGAGAGATCAGGAGGTTTTTGAAGAGTTGAAAGGTACTGCTCTAATTTAAACCAGAAGCCTTGTTGAAAGCCAGAATAATTTTGTGAAGAAAAAGAGAAAATAGGTCGAATTAAAGGTTCCTCTTCATTGAAATTGGTTCCAACATCAGATTCGTTGTCCCCAAGAGGTCGTCGAGATAAACTGTCAGGCATGGTGAAAGATTTTCCAGGCCTGTGAACAATATCAAAAGAGAAAAGCTGGATAAAGGCCACCCAACGAGTCATAGGAGCATTGGGAAGACTGGGAGCGTTGATCATTTCAATGATGGATCGGGCATCAACTTGCAATTTGAAATGTTGGCCCCAGAGAACGGTTTGAAGTTTCTTCATCATTCGAGCCACACCACAGAGTTCCAGTTTGGGCTGGGAGTATCTGGATTCTACATCTGAAAACAACAAAGATTCATAAAGAACAGGAAGGTCCCAACCATTTTCATCTTCCTGAGTAAGGACGGCCCCAACAGATTGATAACTAGAATCGACAGCCAGCTTGATCTTGCCAGCTCCAGGTCCGTAAGAGATCTTTTTCAAAACTATGTCTTCACCAACTATCCTTTTGAGTAGCTGGAAAGCACATTCACAATCTTGGGTCCAAATCCATTCAGCATCTTTTCTGGTTAGACGACGCAAGGGTGCATAGATTTTGGATAAAGATGGGATAAAGATTCTAACATAAGTGACAACACCTAGAAAGCCTCTAACTTCAGTTGGATTGATTGGGGTAGGCCAAGAGATGATCTTGTTGACTTTGGCTGGTGCCATCCTTCTTCCTTCCTTGCAGACCACATGACCAACAATTTCAAGAGCAGGGACACAAGCCGCCAGTTTGGATCCAGAGACAGTAAGGCCAGATTCCTCGATTCGAAACAGAATCCTCTCCAAGGTAGTAGCATATTCCCAGATAAAACGACGAATTCCTGAATGCCAAGGTAAGAGCTCATTATCATAGTCAGATACTGGACCTTTAATTCCGCCATCGTCAATAAAGATACCAGCATGATCAGGGATTTCATCCTGGAGGATCCACATCATCTGAGCCTGATAGACTGCGACCGAGTTGGTGGCTCCTTGAGGCAATCGAGTAAGTTGAAATCGACCAAGAGGAGTGTCAAAAGTAGTGAGAGGACGAGAAATAGGATGTAAGGATTGTTCGTCATAGCCACCCATAATATCCCCTAGACCATAGCAAGCTCTTCCCGCAAAGGATTCAACAAATTCTTCAGTAGCAGGAGGGATACCAGAGTCTTTAATAGTAACTTTATTAAGAGGTTGAAGATCATGAACTATTCTAAGTTTACCATTACTCTTGAGGACACAGAAGACGGGGCTGGAGTAACTAAAAGTTGACTGTTCATACAGGCCAGTTCGAACTCGTTCCCGGACCAACTTGATGAATTCGTCAACTTTAGCAGCGGGAATAGGGATCTTTTTCTTTTGCCAAGGATCATGTTCAACTACAGGGATGATATAAGGGAGGCCATAGGATTCCCGCAAGAGACCTCTCTCTTCTTCACAGAAAGCAATAGATTTTTCTCTTAGAGATAAGACATTTTTGATTAAATTTAACTCATCAGGAAGAAGCCATCCATCTGGACCAAAGTTGACCACCTTCAGACGTTCTTCAGTGACCCGTCCATTAGGCACAAAGGGACCAGTAAGAGATTGAGGAAGCCCACAGTAAGGATCGCGAGATAGAGGAGGACGCATAAGGGGGGGATTGAGGTTGAGAGGCATAGGCTGGTTAACTGGTTGGACCTTCTTAGCAACTGGTTTATACTTAGTGGCAAAAGAGAGAATTTATTGTTTCCTCCACGAGTTGACCAGAGAGACTTGATTACGAAAGCTGAGTCCAAGTTCCAACATCTTCCAAGTCCGATGTTCTGCAATATCCTTGAAGGGTGCCTTTTCCATAAAAGGAGAACCAGGAGATAATACGTTGCTCACATGTGTGGCACAAGGTAGGGTTTCGAAAATGACGGTAAAAGATTGCCCTGGCAGTGCACAATTGGGAGGACTTACTTGTACCCCAAATTGCCTCCACTGCAGCCCATATTCCTTCATACCAAAATCGCCAAAAACGGAATTGCAATTAGGATCTAGTTTAGACTCATTGCGGAGATTCAAACCGGAACTGAGAGAAGATTGATCAGACTTAAAAGTAGAAGGAAAAGAAGACACAACAGATCCAGAGAGAGAAGGAGATGGAGGAGAAATATTTTTCGATTTTTGTATTTTGATATGTTTCTGTTTTTTAATATTCTTGAGCTCAGAAGAGAATGATGAAAGGAATGAAAAATAAGCCTGAGGGAGGGGAGTTGACCCTTGAGTTGCAGTCTGAGGCTGAAAAGAACTACAATCATTAGTAGGATCAACTATTCCCCTAAAAAATGAGAGGAACTAGAGGTATCCTTCTGCTTTCCCTTAAAAGATGATTTGGGAGAATAACCAGGAAAATCTCTTTCCCAACGACCAGAATCCAAAGAGCAAAGAGGGAATTCAATTTTCCTGCCATCAGCATCAGGGAGAAGGATTCTCTCCCCAACTTGATCAGAAAACATCAGGGTTGCACCAAAGTCCATTAAGAAGGGTCGTCCCAAGATCATAGGACTGTCCAAACGAGTAATCCAAAAATGGCAGGTTCCAACAATATTTCGACCAATCCTGACTGGTACATCTTCAGCAATACCAACCAGTTCACAAGCTTGATTTCCTATCCCATACACTGCAGAGTTGAAGCTGACCCTAGGACTAAGTTTGAGCTTGCAGGCCATAGCATCCGAGATTAAGTTAAGCTGAGATCCAGAATCCACAAGAGGAGAAACAGTTTTAGCTGAGTCACCAAGATAACAAGGAAGAAAGCCAAGAGGACAGGAATAAAGATTGGATTCTATAGAAGGACTGGTTCCACCAGAGTCCTCCATTAAAGTGCCAGAGGAGACTTTGAGTTCTTCAGGGCCAATTTCAACATGTCGACGAGAGACCCATTTCTTCATTCCTTCAGCAACAGATGGAGAGATCGATAGGAGTTCAGCCACAGATAGATCAGGAATTTTGAGATCATAAATTTTCTTTAATACTCCCTCCACAGCATTAGGGTGATCCTTGGAGATGCCTCTTTCAAATCGAACTTTTGGCTGGGTGGGGGGAGGAAGTTCAGGTGACGCAGGATCTAAGATTGGATTAGAAGGTTGAGGTAAGGGAGAAGGATCAGGGCGATCTGGGAACCTTTCCATGAGTGGTTCCTTTTCCACCTCCATGTCTTCTACATCAAAGGAAGGAGGCTCAAGTGTTGATTGACGTTTAACGGGTTTTCGAAGGATCGAAGTTGGCAAGGAAGGAGCCTTATGAGGTTTAGGTTCCTCATGTTGTTTCCTGGCTGGATCGGATTGATAAGTAGTCCCAGCAAGACTAGAGGAAGAAATGGCTGGAGGATACCAAGGTTGGAGGGTACCACAAGATGATCGAAATTCAAAGGAAGCAAGAGATGCTTTCACAGGAGGTGATGGCTGGTAAGAGGCCACCACATGTCGGATAGGACGAGACGAGTCAAAAGGGATTAGGGCACCATTAGGGAGGAAGTAATTGTTTCCCCTCTGCTCTACCAACTTTTCCTTTAAGTCCTTCTGAAGTTCTTGACATCGTCCGGTTCCATGGCCTTCCCTATGACAGTAGTAACAGACCAGAGTTGATTTGGGGACGGAAGAAGGAGTTTTAGGAGTAGCTAGCGAAGAAATCTTTTGATCTATTTTGTTCTCAAAGGCTCTAAGTAACTTGGTGATTTCATCTATAGTAGTAGGTTCTCGATTGGAATTAGGATCTGCTTTAGGCCTACAATCTGCCTCCATTTCAATCATAATATCGTTTGACTCTTTAAAAGAAGGAGCATGGACTGGTTCAGTAGTTCTAGGCTTTTCAAAGGTAAGAGCAGTTTGACCTTTCATGACTTTATCCACAGTACTCCTAAGGGTAAGAAAAATAGGGAGCTTGAATCGATTATCCCTGGTAGTAATCATGGATCCAGATTTGACCAGTTCTTCTTTAATCCTTTCCTGCACAGCCGACGAAAAAGATTGGAAGAACTTTGCTCAAATTTCGTCCACTGTGTCAATGTGATCGTTTCGGATAAGATAGTTTTGAATGGGGTCCCAAGACTTCCTAAAGATCTGATAGTCAGAGGCTGAAGAAATACCACCATTTGAGATCCACTGAGAAACCAGAGCATCCAAATCCTGCAGAGTAAACCTAGCCACATCTATTTTACCCCAGTATGCCAACATAGCCTCCCTGAGAAGCGTCCAGTTGTGGGATTCGAATCCCTCGAAAGACTCGATTACCTCCATAACTTCATCTGAGGAGATAAAGAATCGCAACTGATAAGCCATATCGAATTCACTAGCTCCGTCCACTTCAGCAGCCATTTCGTAGGAGTCCAAGAATCGCTCGACATTTGTACCGTTGAAGCCTAAGTTCTTGTTCTGGGGTTTGATCTTTACCATCTTAGGTCAAACAGAGGTGGTTGGAGTAGCGGGAGATGCCATATCGAATAACAGAGTTCCTAGGGGATCCAAAGAGCAGATTTCCAAAGTGGCTCACGAGTGTGGCAAGAGTAGGGTTTCGCCAAAAACGACAAGTATCTTGCCCGAGCGGTGCACAAATTGGGAGGACTTACTTCTAGACCAAGCTGCCTCCACGGATCGAAAAAGGGACAAACAGAAAAAGAAAGAGAAATTGGATAGGATTTCGGAGTTGATTCTTCAAGTTGGGACTGTAAATCCCAAGGTTGCTGGTTCGATCCCGGCCCGGGGGACCAAATGTAAGACTCCAAACGGTGCTAAGCCGTGGCAGTTCTGTGGAGGGGAAAGGTGCTGTTTAGGCTGCCCTCCTAGGAGTTACAATAATATTTTAATGTAACCGGAATCAAGGTCCAGAACCTTATGGATGAGAAATCAAACTAAGAGAAGAGGATAAGAGTTGTTGGTAGCAATGGAAACAACACTATCTGAGACAAGATGGCGCAGGGAAAGACTTGAACAAATAAGTCAAAGTTTGTTCAGAGTTCAATAGAACAAGGCAGTTGTAAGTAACAACGCCCACAAGCTAATAACTCTGGTCGTCAGCAGCTGATTAGGAAAGATCAACTCAATCCCAACCAACCTCCAGGTTCTCAATGAACCTGCCCAACTCTCCGCAATCAAGCGCTTGAAGGGTACCACATAACTGTGGGAGGCTGAACAAAACAAAAGCAATTTGTTTATGAAGCTCTAGAAGCAAATCAATAGCGAATTTGAGCAAGAATATCCCAACACTTCTCAAGGAACTCAAGAATAGCGTGGCGAAATTCAACCTTGAAGAAGAAGGGAGGTATAACACTCCAGGTTTTAAGCTTAATAAAACCTCTTCAATCAAACGTGATTGGCTCCAGAAAGATGATCAAGGGAGATCAAAACCAGTATGGTCGGAAAAAGGGATCAGAGTGGTATAACACACTCAAGAATTCAGGCAGGCAGGAATTCTTCTTCAACCAGCAAGGCTATTGGTTGGTGATAAGGATCAAGGTCACAAAGGACTAAGTTTGAGTATGGAGGCTCAAAGGATCAAGGGGCAATCATAGATATACCCGGATAATTTGCTCAGATAAGTGGGGAAGGATGCCCACGGATAAATTGCTTATGATTATGGGATGCTGAGACGATGATGATGCGATGATTCGCTAGGATCTGAGGTACTAGGAATGATGGAATGGTCGGCCAAAAGGCAGGGGAGAGCCCCTCCTTATATGGGCAGGAGGCCCTGTTAGACTATATACAACGGATTCTACAAATAGAGCGGAAAAGGGAAGGCAACCATGTGGTCACTCGCGTTGGTCAAGGATCTGCCAAATGCTTGCGGGAGCGGTCGGGATGGATTCAGTAGATCATGGATGAGCGTCGCGCGACGGTAGCAAAGAGGAGATTGGGAGGCGCAACGACGAAGATGAAGAAACGCAACAACAAAGATGCGGACGTTCTATAACAACGGCGGAGATGGGAAGCAACACGGATAAAGAACGCGCGACGCGCGCGGATGAAAGGAGCGCGGCGCGGCGCGGCGCGGCGCGGGGCGGAGCCCGAAGCGGAGCGCGACGCGGATAATGGAAGCGCAGCGCGGCGCGGCGCGGCGCGCGCGCGCGGGTAAACAATAGTTGGATGAGCCTGAGGATAAGTTGTCCAGCCGGGCGGTACGTTTGCAACAGTTTATGAATTGAGGTCTTAAGGCGGTCCGGGTGTCCAGGATGGGGCACCACACCGCTTGATGATGATTCCATGCCAACAACTTCAAACCATGGTGGGGGTGGTGGAAGAGAGGCTAAGGGAGGTCTGGTCAGTAGTTGAGACAAACATCACAAAGTGAAAAGAGGGCTCACGGTCTAGAGTGATGATTGATGGGCAATGAGCAGTTGTTTGATCTCCAGTGGGCTCAGTGGGCTGGGCAGACAGAATTGAGGGTGGGGGTTTTGTGTGTACTGGATCAGCAGTTTGTTGATCTCCAGTGGGCTCAGTGGGCTGGGCAGAGTGAATTGAGGGTGTGGGTTTTCTGTGTGCAGGTGATGTAGACATAGTGGAAAATTCTTGTGGTGATGATATCAATGTATAGATGGTATGCATGGATGGATAGCTGGATGGATGGATGGATGGATGGATGGATCGATGGATGGATGGATGGATGGATGGATGGATGGATGGATGGATGGATGGATGGATGGATGGATGGATGGATCAAATGATGGAGGGATTGATTGATGGAAGGAGGGATTGATTTTTCCATTGGGTGCACTATCACCCACACCTTATACACTACCTTGTATGCATTTATGCATTGGGGGTGACTCACCCTCAATGGTTGCCATCCATTACCTTAGCCTCATTGTTGCTGTTCATTAGCTTAGGATGAGCTTGCCCCAATGGTTGCTGACCATTAGCTTGCCCCAATGTTTGCCAACCATTAGCCTTCCCCAATGGTTGCAGACCATTAGCTTGCCCCAATGGTCACAGCCCATTAGCGTGCCCCAATGGTTGCTGACCATTAGCTTGCCCCAATGGTCACAGCCCATTAGCGTGCCCCAATGGTTGCTGACCATTAGCTTGCCCCAATGGTCGCTGACCATTAGCTTTCCCCAATGTTTTCCAACCATGAGCTTGCCCCAATGGTTGCCAACAATTAGCTTTCCCCAATGGTTGCCAACCATCACCTTGCCGCAATGGTTTCAGAGCATTAGCTTTCCCCAATGGTTTCCAACAATTAGCTTTCCCCAATGGTTTCCAACCATTATCTTGCTACAATGGAATCAATCATTAGCGTGCAAACCAATGGTTTTTGACCATTAGCTTGCCCCAATGGTTTACAACCATTAGCTTGCCCCAATGGTTGCCAAACATTAGCTTTCCCCAATGGTTGCCAACCAGTAGCTTGCCCCAATGTTTGCCAACCATTAGCTTTCCCCAATGGTTGCCAACAATTAGCTTTCCCCAATGGTTGCCAACCATTAGCTTGCCCCAATGGTTGCCAACCATTTGTTGTCTTTTTCTGTTCATATTCTGTAACTAAAAAATTTAGTTACCTTTATCTCCAACTTACTTTTTCCATTAAATAACTACTCATGTCTCAGGCCCCCTCTAGTGCTCTATAGTTGTCACTAACCTGCTGTCTTAGGCCCCTTTTGGTGGTTCTCTAGTTGTCCATAAATACTGTTCCTTCCCTTGGACCATGAATGAGAAACCATCTGATTACCAGTCAACAATAACGGAGTGCCCCTTCCTCCTCATCAGATCAGTTCCTCTTGACTATACAAGACATATCCTCTCTCTACTGGCTCTTTGTAGCCTTATTATTCCTCCTCATCAGGCTCCTCCACAGTGTACCATTACCGTTTCATCCCTCATGGCAATGTAGTCATTCTTCAACTCTTCATGGTTAAAAGCCAAAATCTCATCCCACTAAGCTATCCAGTCAAGTTCATTGTTCCAAATGGTTTACTTATCATTATCTTCTCAACCCATCTCGCCCCTTTGCCAATTTGCTGCTCAGCCTTGCAACTCCTATTACTACATCTCTCATTGGATCATTCATCATCTGTTCCATCTCATCCACTAGCACTCCTCTCAAGATCTCATGTCTTCCTCCAAGTCCATTCATCCTACAATCCTTCAACTCAAACTTGGAACTCCCAAACTCGCTGGTTCATCCTCCCTCTCCCATCGTTCAGCTTGAATGTTTTGCTTTCAAGTCATCAGAGATCCTTATCTGAACCCTCCCAGTATTGATCGAACTACTTGGCCATCTATGATCAAATCCCTCAACCTCAACCATCTCACCTCATCATCTCCTACTCATCCCACTCTTCTTCCTCTTCATCATCATCACTCAATCCAAATCCCTTCCCCTGGGATCCTCAACACCGTCCTTCAAATTGTCCATCAAGAGGGAATTGGCTTGCTATGGAGAGGTATAGGACCGACCCTATTGATCTCGATACCCTCTCAAGCAATCTACATGTTGGGTTACGACGCACTCCGTTCCTCACTCCTTGACTTGCTACCCTCTTGATTGAGATTCAATGACTCTAAATCCAACTTGTTATCCTTCGACCGTGATACCTTGATCCCCCTCATGTCCGGTTCCATCTCTGGATCCTCCATTGCCATCCTCTTCTCACCCCACGACTTTGATCACAAGTCTGCTCAAAAGGCCCAAGTGATCCGTAAGGAATGTCAAACTCCTAGAACTAGCTCCTGCCACCAAACAAAAGTGGTGGAGACCATTCACAAAACCCATCCTATCCTCCTTTGATAATCACCCCAACTCGGCTGCCTCGATTCAAACCATGAGGCTTAGCGAATCCAACCCATCCAACCTCAACCTACATCATCTTCCTCCTAGGGTCTTTGGAACTCGACTCAAGGATTCATTACAACTAGCCTCCGTGGCCATCTCCATGATTGGTCAAGATCACAAGGCTTACATCTAAGGCTTCATCCCCATCGTCGTTGCCAAGTGCGTTCTATACCTCAAACAGGATGCCACCCTTGTCCAAGGTATCTTCAGAAGCTTGGGTTCCACAAAACAAATGAAGGAACTCCAATCAATCTTTGACCAACCCCGTTCTACGGTAAGGACTTGGACTGGTCCCATCATCCATCCAAATCCAATCCCCAGCTTCCCTCCAAACCTCATCACCTCAAACCTTACTTCTCCATTCACAATGCTGCCAACGTCCTCCGGCAATATCTGATGTGCTTACCCGAACCCTTAATATCTCAATTGATGTACAAAGACCTCAAGGAAGTCCTCCTCAAGTATCCCCACAATCAACCCACTCAGATCAAGTTATTCAAATCCTTCATCTCATCCTTAAGCTCTCTGAGTCAATACCTACTCCTCTACCTACTCAATCTTCTGGCCGTCTTTGCCAATCGATCCAATAAGAATCTCATGACCGCCAACAACCTTGCCGTTGTCTTCCAACCTGCACTCTGTCCCGCCAATCCGTCCACATCCACATCACCCACATCCACATCCACATCCGTCTCCCTCCACCAATGCCTCCTGACGATCCGATCTCGCGCTTGCCCAGTCAATTGCTGTCAACCCGTCCGGCTCTCGATCCCTTTCTGACTTGCGCGCGATTTGGTCCACTATCTACCTGTCCTCTTCCAACATCCAGATCATCTTGCTTGCGCCCATTGTCCTCTCTCTGATCCAACCTTGTGCTCGCTCCCTTCATCCATTTCCCCTCTCTCCGATCCGACCTTGTGCTCGCTCCCTTCATCCATTTCCGCCGCTTCCTCTCCAACATTCACCACTTGCTCGCTCCGCTCCATCTCCTCCGCTCCACACGCTACATCACCACTTGCTCGCTCCGCTCCATCTCAACCACTCGCTTGCTCCCATCCATCTCCTCCGCTCCACCTGCTACATCATCAATACCTCCATCATCCTTTGCCCCATCAACATCCAAATCAATCATCCCATCATTCACTCCTCCAAACCTCCACCATCCATCCAATTCAACCATCACTTCAACCATCAACAATATCAACAATCAACTCTCAACACCATCAACAACATTCAATTCAACTCCAACAACACATTAACATTCCTCCCATTGAGTATTGAACAGGCTGGTGTTTTGGAATCCTCCCATTCTTTTGCTCAATACTATCTGTATATACCTTTCTATTATCCACCCTCTTTCATTACTACAATCACACCCATTATAATTCAAGACAATCATCACCCACCATTATTCAACAACTGCTACCAATCCATTTCATCACCATCACCATCACCATCACCATCACCATCACCATCACCATCACCATCACCATCACCATCACCATCATTAGCTTTACCATTACCATTACCCTGATCTATCATCATTATCATCATATCATCCTCCCCATCATGCTAGGAAGCTATGCCTGAGGTCCTTGTTGATCCTCTTAAAATAGTAATATCATTCCTCCCATATCATGCTAGGCAACTATGCCTGAGGTCCTAGTTGCTCCTCTTAAAATAGGCTTTCATTCCCCATCTCATATGCTGACAAGGTGGTGTCTTGTCATCCTTTCTCAAATCTCATATCTCTCATTCTCATGTTCTTTTCTCATATTCTCATGAATCTCTGAAATGTTGATTGGTCTAAAATTGGTTCCTAAATTTGTCAGTTAAGGTGGTGTGTTGTCTTTTTCTGTTCATATTCTGTAACTAACAAATTTAGTTATCTGCAACTTACTTTTTCCATTAAATAACTACTCATGTCTCAGGGCCCCTCTGGGGCTCTCTAGTTGTCACTAACCTGCTGTCTTAGGCCCCTTTTGGGGGTTCTCTAGTTGTCCATAAATACTGGTCCTTCCCTTGGACCATGAATGAGAAACCATCTGATTACCAGTCAACAATAACAGAGTGCCCCTTCCTCCTCATCAGATCAGTTCCTCTTGACTATAAAAGACATATCCTCTCTCTATTGGCTCTTTGTAGCCTTATTATTCCTCCTCATCAGGCTCCTCCACAGCCTACCATTACCGTTTCATCCCTCATGGCAATGTAGTCATTCTTCAACTCTTCACCATTAGCTTGCCCCAATGGTTGCCAACCATTAGCTTTCCAAATGGTTGCCAACCATTAGCTTGCCCCAATTCTTGTCAACCATTAGCTTTCCCAAATGGTTGCCAACCATTAGCTTGACCCAATGGTCCCTTACCATTAGCTATCCCCAATTCTTGTCAACCATTAGCTTGCCCCAATGGTTGCCAACCATGGGCAAGCTTGCAGGTTGTCTCTCACCAAGATGCCTGCACCCTACTGTTTCTTTTTGCAATTCTGTGAAAGCAGCTTGAGAACACAACATGCATAATATCTATGCCAACCCCCCCAGGAGGTGTTTCAAAATGAAGCTTCAAAACAAGTTTCGCTTGAGTTATGCCCACACCCTTGCACAAGCCAAAAAAATTTCAGTTGAGCCCTTGTAAGCACAGATTGCAAAACCTCATTATGTCCTATGCACCATGATCCTTTCAGGATTTTTACGCTGGCTGCCCAGCATACAACTCCATTTTGGGTTCCTTCACAAGGGTGTGGGCATATTAAGCCAGTTTGGATCTACAGCTTATTTTATGCCCACACCCTTGTGTAGCCCCAAACGCCAAGCTGGACCTTGGCCACCCACTTGCACAACCTCATTATGACCTATGCTCCATGGTCCTTTGAGGAGTTGTACGCTGGCCACCCAGCGTACAACTCCAGGTTATGTTCCTTCACAAGGCTGTGGGCATATCAAGCCAGTTTTGATCCACATCTTATTTTATGCCCAGACCCTTGTGTAGCACTCAAAAGCCAAGCTGGACCTTGGCCACCCACTTGCACAACCTTATTATGTCCTATGCTTCATGGTCCTTTCAGGAGTTGTATGCTTTCCACCCAGCATACAGCTCCATTTTGGGTTCCTTCACAAGGGTGTGGGAATATCAAGCCATTTTTGATCCACAGCTTATTTTATGCCCACACCCTTGTGTAGCACTCAAAAGCCAAGCTGGACCTTGGCCACCCACTTGCACAACCTCATTATGTCCTATGATCCATGGTACTTTCAGGAGTTATACGCTTGCTGCTCAGCGTACAACTCCATTTTGGGTTCCTCCACAAGGGTGTGGGCATATCAAGCCAGTTTTCATCTACAGCTTATTTTATGCCCCCACCCTGGTGTAGCACTCAAACGCCAAGCTGGACCTTGGCCACCCACTTGCACAACCTCATTATGTCCTATGCACCGTGATCCTTTCAGGATTTGTATGCTTGCCGCCCAGCGTACAACTCCATTTTGGGTTCCTTCACAATAGCTGATTCAGGAAATTGTGCTCAAATCATATTCAGGTCAACTATTCTCACCACCAGGGATTGGAGGGAAGTGTTCCAATCCCTGAAGGATGACACCTAAATCCCCTCTCCCTTAGCTTCTCATCTCCTTCTTCCCAATCTCACTCATATGGTTGTTGTCTTCCCTCCTCACTATACTGTACATTACTCTTGAATCACAATTCTTGAGAAGTACAATTTTTCCGCTATGGCATGAGTAAATTTGCTCACAATTCACATCACACGTGTTGTGCCACCACGTGTCACCAATACTCCCATAGGCTTAGATCAGATGTTACACTGTGTGACATTGTGTGGTACACTCTTGTCCTTGATGTGACACTGGCAGGAGAATAAATGGTTGGAAACCATTAAGAAGAACATTGGTCACCATCCTTGAGGCATTCTAATGTTTGCAGTTGCTCATGAGAATCAATTCTTGCCATCCATAAAGAACTGCAATGGTTGGCAACCATTAAGAAGAAAATTTCTTGCCTTCCATGAGGCATTCTAATGGTTGCAGTTGCTCATGAGAATCAATTGTCATCATCCATTAAAACCTGCAATGGTCGGCAACCATTAAGAAGAACATTGGTCACCATCCATGAGGTATTTTAATGGTTGCAGTTGCTCATGAGAATCAATTGTCATCATCCATAAAGAACTGCAATGGTGGGAAACCATTAACAAGAACATTGGTCACTGTCCATGAGGCATTCTAATGGTCACAGTTTCTCATGAGAAGCAATTGTCATCATCCATAAAGAACTTCAATGATTGGCAACCATTAAGAAGAACATTGCTTTCTGTCCATGAGGCATTCTAATGGTCATAGTTGCTCATGAGAATCAATTTTCATCATCCATAAAGAACTGCAATGGTCAGAAACCATTAAGAATAACATTGTTCACCATCCATGAGGCATTCTAATGGTTGCAGTCTGTCATGAGAAGCAATTGTCATTGTCCATAAATGTGCTAGATTATTTTTCATCTAATGCAGCAAGTCAGCAAGGCTTACATATGCACAGGTCTATCCCCAGATAATGCAAGCCACATGCCTCACATCAGCATGACACACAAATGACTATGGATCTGCATGTTGCATCATGTAGACATGGTCAGCAGCCATGTTTGTTTGGTGGGTTGCAGCAAGAAAAATGAAACAAGTCTTCTTGTCAATGTCTATAAATAAACCTCCCTTCCCTCAGGTTTTTCCCCTTTTCTCCATTCCCCAATACCCCTTGAGCCAGCTTTACATCTTTTTCCCATCTATTTATTAATCCACTCACAATGGCATCCACTGCTCCTACACAAGCAATCCCACCTTCAGGTTTGTTAACCCATTGTTCTTTATTTCATCAAATTGAAAGAACAATCCCTACCAACCTTGGCATCCATTGACTAATGCCTTGGCATAATCAACAGAGTCCTCACCAGCAACTCATGAAGATGAAAAACTCTCAGCGCCTGCAGACAAGTCCAACCCCGCATCAGAAGTCCATGAAGTAACTGAGGAAGAATTCTATCAGAATTTTCATACTATTCAAGAGATTGTCACTACCTGTGCTAGCCTCAGGATCCCCAGGTCAATCCAAGATACTGTGAACAGGTTAAACTCCAGCTTGAGTGATATCCAAAAAGGTTAGTTTTTGCCCCACTGTCATTCTTCACATTTGCAGATTTGGAGGTCTGATTGGTTTGTTTTCCCTTAGAATACAATTGTAAAAGGTGTCTCCCCCGCAGAGAATGGCTGAGAATCACAACCAGCTCCTCATTTCCCCAACAGCCCCCATTACAGCCACCTCCAAAACGTCCACGCTTGACTCATCCCCCTGTGGACATGACCCCACATCTACAAATCATGGGAAATCACAATCCAGCCCCCTCCTCCCCTGATGCAGCATCAAATCATGAAGCCATTACACCCTACCCTCAACCAGAAATCCAAATAACTCCTGAACCTTCCCTATGTGCGCAACCCACTGCAACCATGGAGGAACCCCAAGTCACTTCTGAGCAATCCCAGGTGGCCCCAGATCAACCTGAGACATCCAATCAAGCATTATTGATTGAACCAGACACAACCACTCCCCAGCCCATTGTTCCTGGTATGGATGCTCCCCAAGATGAGGAGCCCACTTATGATTTTGATGATCAAGCAAGTAGAGGTTATTTTACCATCATTTACCACAAAAGAATATGTAAGGAGCTTCATTCAATCACTCAATATTTCAAGGGTAGGAAATTGCCAAAGAAACTCCAAATGGGATGGCATTCAGTGAAGCACTTTTTGGATTTCTGTCTCCAGGCCACCACTAATATGGAACCACAAGAAATTTGGTACATCTCCCATTCAGCCAATTTTGAGTATGGTAACTGGGTTCGGCAGATCTGTGAGCAAGGTTAGTTTTATTTGAACATCCCATCAACTGGCAAGATTTCTTTTTTCTAATGACCACTTTTTCATTTCACAGAAACAGAGTTTCTATGCTCAGATGCACATGAGCCATGGTGGGCACCAGACATCATCAATTTTCCTGCCCTCAACCGCCTGCAGAACAGCCATTCATGTCCTGCTGGTGCACCCCCCCCTAGATCAGAAAACTGCTCATCTAGAATCCAATCTGGTGAGCTTTCTTCATGCCTTGGACCATCCCACTGAGAAAGCAATCAATAAATGGGCCAAGACAGTGGCTTTCTTAATTCAAACAGTTGTTGATGAACTGTGTCCACAGCCTCCCCATCCTCTCACATCTCCAGTCTCCAATGTCAAGGCAAACCTACAAATGGTTATGTGGCTCCAAAGCATCAAGACATTTCCAAATTCACTGCAGCCCTGCTCAATAGAGCATCACATGGTTCTAGACAATGAGGACAACACCAATCATTCAGAGGCTATGCCCAAAAATCAGTCAGAGGCTATGCCCATTGAGCCAAGGTACTGTCTTCAAGAGCTATGCAGAATCATTATTGTTATCATGATCAGCTTCACCTTACTTCAGGCTCATTCCCAGAAAGACCAAAAGGAGCCCTCCACTGGCAAGAAGAAAAAGCGCAAGCGCAAAGACCCTCCAGCATCCACTGTTGACCACTCTTCCCTCACTGTCTCAGAGTTTTTGAATGAACAATTTGCACTGAATTGACTCAACTAGAATGCTGCCACAATTTCCTCCCTTTTGTCTTCTACCTGCCTGCTAGCATCTGGGGGATCTTCATTGCTTCAAGAGACAGAAGGATTGCTTCTTTATGTGATTTTCATGAACTCCTCTGTTTAATTCAAAAAATTCAGTCTCTCTCAGATGGAAGACCTTCAGCCAAGGAACCCATATGGGCTCACCTTCAAATGTAGCTTTGATCCATCATGCTCAGTATATCTGAGAACCCTCAAGATACTGTGAAATTGACATTACCCACCCGGCATGATCTAGCCAAGTCTATTGCTCATGACTACATGAACCAAATGAACAAAAACTCCTGTTCCAACATGCCTTTCAGCCTAGAACCCCCTCCAATCTCTGAGTTACCAAGCTCAAATGGTTAATATGAGTGCTGTCATTTCTTCTCTGAGTTTCTCTAGCTTTACTGTGTCATCTTGAAAGTTATTTGAATACTTTTTTCATAATTTTAGCTGTATTTTTCATCTGCCACATTTTTTAAAATCGTTATTTGCATAATAATTCATAATTCAACGTTTCAAAAGAGTGATTGTCCCATAGTTTTCAATACTGCAAGCCCCAGTCACAAAAATTTTTCTATCATCAAACTAACTTCAAAACATCACTGGTCAAGTGTCATTGATACCAAAATTCCAAAAAATCAGTCACCAAATATTTTCCAATCTATGGACAGAAGAAACCCCACAAGTAAGCCACTACAAGAATGACCAACCCTGGGAGTGAAGATCTTGTTCAAAAGTATGTTTGTTTTTTTATTTGAACTGGGGTTCATTTATTTATATACCCTATGATTTTTCACATTCAAGCCATCAATTGAGGAGTTCCATTTTTTTTTTTTTTTTTTGCTTTTTGGTTTTTTTTTCCTGTTGTTTTGGTTCTTCTTTGTTTTCTGTTTTTTTTTTTTGGCTTCTTTCCATTTTTTTTTTGTTTTTTTTTTTGGTTACTTTCTGTTTTTTTCTTGTTTTTTTCTTGTTTTTTTCTTGTTTTTTTCTTGTTTTTTTTTTGGGTTTCCTTTTGTTTTTTTTTATTTTTTTTTTTTTTGGCTTTTTTTTTTGTTTTTTTTTTTTTGTTTTTTTTTTTTGGTTTTTTTTTTTGTTTTTTGTTTTTGTTTTTCTTTTTTTTGTTTTTTTTTGTTTTTTTTTTTTTGTTTTTGTTTTTGTTTTTGGTTTATTTTTTTGGTTTTTTTTTTGTTTTTTTTTCATTCTTTTTATCTTGTTTTCTTTTGTTTTTTCTTTTTTTTTCAGTTTATTTTCCTTTTTTTTTTTGGTTTATTTTCCTTTTTTTTTTGGCTTATTTTCCGTTTTTTTTTTTGTTTCTTTTTTGTTTCTTTTTTGTTTTTTTTTTTGTTTTTTGTTTTTTTGTTTTTTTGTTTTTTTTGTTTTTTTTGTTTTTTTTTTTTGGTTTTATGTTTTGTTTTTTTTCTGCTTTGCTTTTGTTTTTTTTCATTTTTTTTGTTTTATTTTTCAGTTTTTTTTCCATTTTTTTTGTTTTTTTTTCATTTTTTTTCTTTTGTTGTTTTTTTGAGTTTTTTTCTTTGAGAAAACAAGCAGGCCGGGAGGGAGGGCATGGCTTGGTGGTGGGATTTCATCACCCCCCAACCAAGCAAGCGGCAAAGGGGGGGGCCAGCCCAGTGGGCGGATTTCATCGGACCCCGACCAAGTGAGTGGCAAAGGGGGGGACCGCAGGGGCTCGCGGTGGGGGGATCGCATCACCACCCAACCAAGCGAGCGGCAAAGGGGGGGGGGGGCCAGCCCGGTGGGGGGATTTCATCACCCCCCAACCAAGTGAGTGGCAAAGGGGGATTTCATCACCCCCCAACCAAGCAAGTGGCAAAGGGGGGGGCAGCCTGATGGGGGGATTTCATCACCCTCCGACAGAGTGAGTGGCAAAAGGGGGGGCCGCTGGGGCTGGCTGTGGGGGATTTCATCACCCCCCAACCAAGTGAGCGGCAAAGGGGGGGGCCAGCCTGGTGGGGGGATTTCATCACCCCCCGACAAAGTGAGCGGCAAAGGGGGGGCCGGAGGGGCTTGTGGTGGGGGGATTTCATCACCCCCCAACCAAGCAAGCGGCAAAGGGGGGGTGGGCCTTGTGGTGGGGGGGACTTGAGCACCCCCTTGCCCAGCGAGCAAGCAAGGGGCGTGCAAGCCACCGCCCTGCGGTGAGAGCAAGGGGGGAGTGGTGGGGCTTGCGGTTGAGGGGACTTGATCACCCCCCTCCCGGTGAGCAAGCAAGGGGGGTGTGAGCCACCGCCTTGCGGTGGGAGCAAGGGGGGTGCAAGCCACCGCCTTGCAGTGGGAGCTGTCAGGGATTTAACCTCTATTGCTATACCTAGCTGTGGTTAAACCTGCAAAAGAATAAAGACAAACTAATATTTAAATTAGTTTTGACTTATATATTCCAAACAGCAACTTTAAAAGTTTAAAGACTCGAATAATACCAAGGTATTATGAGTAAATAGCCACACCTTAAACCTTTATAAAAGGTAAGGGGCCTTAGTCTTAAAAGAGTAAGACCAAAAGGAGCTTTGCTTATAAATAAGCTCACACCCTTTAAAGAGTAACACACAGGGGTTACTTATCCAAGTGAGACCTTCCACTTCGAAATTGGTGTTGCCAAATAGGTTATTGATTGAATTTAATACCAAAGTTTATAGCCCCAGTCAATCTTCTTCTTGAGATTAAGGTTAATGGGCTTGTTAACTCTTGCTTGTATTCTTGTTCAAATAATAATATAAAATGGATGATGAAAGGGCTATAGGGTAAAGACCCTGCTCTTTTAAGGTGACTGGAGCCCTCAGGGGACTCTAGTAATCAGCAGGGGAGTGTCAGGCTCTCCTTGGTTTCGTCCTCAAAGGCCCAAGACATCATTACATCATTCCCAATGGGTAATGAAGAACTAGTACTCATTGGGAAGGATTTTCAAGGTAAAGTTTTCATTTTACCTACTAAAAGGTTACTTACTGGGTCTTAGGACTTATACAACACTCAGATGGACGGTATAGAAGCCTTAGAATCCATCATAATGATTATTTATATTTATTTAATGTAGCTTAATACCTTGGTAATTAATTTAATTTTAATTATAAGTATCTTGGCTCATACTATACACATAGAGTATGTATACTCTCTGCAAAGTTTATTAAAAGGTTTACAGCCTACAGATAAACTCTGAGCCCTCTGAGTGGACGCACTCAAGGCTCAGTGAAGTATATTAAAGCATTATTACATCCAAAAGGGGATATTATTAAATAAGTAATTAATTTATAATTATACTATACCTATAAGGGGTATATACTCTTGTCAGTGCTACTAGAAGGTTCATAGCTTACAATTAAGTTCTAAAGCCTCTGAGTGAACGCTCTCAAGGCTCAGTAAGGTGTATTAAGTGTACAGAGGGAGTCTTACTTATAATTACATCCCAAAGAGGGATTAGGTAAAAATTATGCAATTTAATTGTACAGAGTAGAGAGTATGGGTTAATATGATTACCATGGCTCCCAACTGAACCCTGAGCCTTCTGAGTGGACGCACTCAAGGCTCAGATTAGTATATTAAGGTATTAATGTATCCCAAAAGGGATAATATTAAATATGTAATTAATTTATACAGTATAGAGAGTATGAGTTAATATGATTAATGTAACTCCTTCCCAAAGAGAGGAAACACTTTGGGAACTTCTATATCAATAATTGGGACGCATCTGAGTCCTCACAACTTAATTTAAAGTTATATTGGGTCCCCTTCTTGATAATATAAATTATCAAGGTTTTAATTCCATAATCCATACTCATAAAAACATACTTATACAACATTATATAATATTATTAAGATTTAATATATAATTACAAAACTACTCAACATTTTCATTATTGTCTCCATGGTGGGTTGAACCAGTGACCTTGGTATCAGATACTGGGAAGTGAGCCTAGTACTTAGCCACTATACCAGCAGGACATATGAGTTTCCAGACATTTGGAAAAGTCTTACTGTCTCATGGCTGACAGGAGCAAGGGGGGGGGCTGGTGGGGACTTGATCACCCCCCCCCCCCCCACCTGGCGAGCAAGCAAGGGGGAGCAGCAAGTGGGGCTCACGGTGGGGGGGACTTCATCACCCCCCTGCCCAGCAACAAGCAAGGGCAACATTGAGGAGGGTTGGAGGGGGGGTGGATTTCAAATCTGCTCCCCACCTAGCAAGCGGGAGAGGGGGATATTGAGGAGGGAGGGAGGGGGGGTGGATTTCAAATCTTCTCCCCACCTAGCAAGCAAGCAAGAGGGGAGATCAAGGGGGGAGGGAGGGGGGGATTCCAAATCCGCTCCCCACCTAGCAACCAAGCAAGGGGGGAGATCAAGGGGAGAGCAAGGGGGGATTTCAAATCTGCTCCCCACCTAGCAAACAAGCAAGGGGGGAGATCAAGGGGGGAGGGAGGGGGGAATTTCAAATCCGCTCCCCACCTAGAGAGCAATCAAGGGGGGAGGGAGTGGCTTGGTGGGGGGGATTTCAAATCCCCTCCCCACCTAGTGAGTGATTTAGACACCTGCATCACACTTGGGGTCTATCAGCTCCAATTTGGGGGTCTTTCCTACTATGAGGTGAACCACCTCACCCACCCACTGAAACCCACCACCACCCACCACCACCCACCAACACCCACCACCACCCACCAACACCCACCACCACCCACCAACACCCACCACCACCCACCTGTTTATTGTTGAGCTGGAGTACCACTACTACTGTGTTTTCCATCTATGTGTGCTTTCCATCTATGCTCCTCACTTCTATTTTTCTACCTTTCTTTATGCCTGTTCCTTCTTACTGCTGCCGCCTATTCTCATTGGGTGCCAAGACTTCAAACTTAGAGTGGGCAACCTGGGAGCAACCAGGTAGGAGCCAGCCATGAACCTTCATCAATTGGTTGTACTCAAACTCTCTTTTGTCCATCTTGTCAAGTGACCACCGGCAGCCAGCTCAATCCCAAGTAAGAACAATTTTGACTCCATCAGTTACAATACGTACTGAATCCTTCTCCCAGATTGTTCAAGGCGCTTCTTTGGTCTTTTCATGCTGTCCTTGCAGCTGGTTGTATACCAAGTGTCTACTAAAAATCTTCCGTTGGTGTTGTTTTCCTTGCTTCCTCTTTTTCAACAAATCTTTGTCTTTTAATCTCTTTTCTCTCTTTCTGCTTGCAATCCAGTCTGGTCTTGGTTTTCCTACCAACAATAATTCCTCACACAGTTCAAAGCCAAAAGAACTCCACCAACTGGCCAAAACATGCCCCAGCCAGGACCTTCATCAACGCCAGGACCAGGGGGAGACCCCATGAACTTCTAATCTCACGCCCTCAAAGTGCTCATTGAATCAACACCTCTATTGAGTGAAGAGAACTATAGCATGTGGCGTAAGAAGATGGAAAAACTTTTCAAACTCAGGGAAATTTTTCAAATCATGAACTTATCGGACAAGCTTTCCTCACTGGACAAAGAGACTAACTCTCACTACCAAGGAAACAAGAATAAGAAGAAGACCGTGGAAGAAGCGCACTACTACTCATTTTTCTGTGGACTGAACCTGACCTGTCAAGAGAGACCTATCCCCGATTGATACATACTTGAATCCGGATGCTCCATCCACATGATAAACAACAAGAATCAATTCTGATCCCTTACCTCCTCTGACAGAGAAGGCAAGATCCAAACCGGAAAGAAAGATGCTCAGATCAAAATCGAGGGAATTTGCACCGCCTCCATTCCTTTCCAGCACTGCAAAATCCATCTCAGCAACTCTGCGTGAGTCCCTGAATTGACCGTCAATCTCATATCCCTTGGAGCATGGGTAGAAAAAGGAGCGACTCTGAAAATCAACTCAACAGTGTCCCCCCGTACCTTCTCTGTGCTCTCTGATGAAAAGGAACTATTCTCTGGAAGTATATTGAACAACCTCTTTTTCATAAACATGAAAACAGAATCCAATACTGCTCTTTACTGTAGCAAGGATCTACCCAAAATCCACAGGACTCTTGGTCACGCCTTGCTTAAACGGATGGAGAAATTCCTGAACAAAACCATCACTCCCAAAGACAAGGAAGACTTTGAATGCCTCAACTGAAACAAAGCCAATATTACAAAATCAAGCTTCTCCCAAGTTCACCATGCGGCCTTGAGAGTTTTGGATCAAATCCATGTGGACTTCATGGGACTTCTCAATCCCACGGCCAAAGGCAGATCCAGATTTGTTCTCAACCTAATTGACTCCTTTTCCAGATATCTCACCTGTTTTCCACTTAAAACCAAAGACAAAGTCTGCAACACTTTGATCTTTGTACTAGAAAATGAACACAGAAAACATTGATGTTATATTATGGAGGTGAGTTTGTTAACAAAAAATTTACTGCCTACTTAAAAGAAAGTCATATCAATCACATTGTCTTGGAACCATATCATTCTCAACACAACAGAAAAATAGAAAGAGCTAACAGGACCATCATGGAATCAACCCGCGCCATATTCTCTAAAGGTCAAATTCCAAAATGATACTGGCACAAGGTGGTTTGTAGTTCTTGTATATTACTCAACCAAATTCCTAAAGAAAAAGTGATGGAATCCCTTTGGAAACGTATGCATGGCAAAGACCTTCCAGAAAGGTATTTAAGACCTATAGGCACCAATCTCACTTATTGTCTCAATGACTCCCAAATTCAATGTAAACTGTCTGAAAAAGGGGAGTCTGGAAAACTTCTAGGTTTCAACCCTGCCTTACTCTTATACAAGGTCCTCTTGGCTTCTGGAAAGATTGTTAACACCAAACACGTTATCTTTTCCAAATTGTTCCCCAACGACACAACCACGCAGAAGGATCAGACGGATCTTGATCCATCAACCAATCCAGTTGTTCAGACAACTTTTGTTCCACTCAACCTGCCCAATGACCAACTTCAAGACTCCAGCAATGACAATAATGCCAATTTGATAAAGCAAGAAGAAATCTCCAACGCGGGCAGTAACAATTCCGATGAGAATGAAGAAGTGGCCACCAGTCTGAGACCAAACTTGAGGAAAAGAGAATTACTGACCAAAACCCAATAGATACGGCTATCATTCTGAAAAACTGCCTAACTCCATCAAATAAGCCTTAACCATCCCTGTGTGGAAAGAATCCGCTCTAAAGGAGTTCAAGTCCATTGAAAATCAAAAAGTCTGGGAGGAAGTTGACAAAAAATTAGTGACCAATCCTCTCAAGACTGTAGCGGTCTTCAAAGTGAAGCACAACACGCATGACAAAGCCCCTACCTATAAAACGCGACTATGTGTTCAAGGTTTCAACCAAAGATACGGCATAGACTAATTTAAAACCTGCTCTCCCACTGGAAGAGTTGCCTCCCTCAGAGCCCTTCTCACTTTTTCAGCAGACAAAGGTCTTGACCTGCTTCAGCTCAATGTCAAGGGAGCCTTTCTTCATGCTGACCTTGACAAAGATGTGTCTATCATAAACCCCGCCGGATCTGACCAAAGCAGAAAATATCTGAGATTGAAGAGATTGTTGTATGGACTAAAACAAGCGCCTTGCAACTGGTACAGAACGTTGACGTCATGGATTGAAAGTCAGGGATTTGAAAGTCAGGGATTTGAAAGTCAGGGATTTGAAAAATCTGCCTGAAATACATGTCTCTTCCTGTGCAACAACAATTCCTTGGCCCTTTTCTTTCACATAGACAACCCCATAGTTGCAGGAAACACTTCAGATTTCCAATGTAAATTTCTCAATCCCTTCAAGAACTCTGCAGCTCATCCTCCCAATACTCTACTTGGAATGAAGGTTGTGAGAGAAAAAGGGCTAATGCATCTTAGTCTGCCCCTGCATGTCAATAAAGGACTGATTGCCATGAACTTGATCAACTGCAAGCCCGTCACTACTCCTAGAACTCCAGGTCTCCACCTCTCTCCAGAAACAGAAGAAGACCACCAAAAATTCTTAAATCTTAAAATGAACTATTGATTGCAAATTGGGAGACTGAACTTCATTGCAGGATTGGCAAGGCCAGATATCAGTTAGGCTGTATCTAGTCTGGCCAGATTTTCCAAGAAACCTGGGTACTCTCACTGGATGGAGGTAGTACATGTATGGCAATACCTATCAGCTACCAAGCACATTGCCCTAACTCTTGGACCTTGATCCATCTCCAATAGGCTTTTCTGCTACAGCAACGCCACCTGGGGGGAAAATCCTGACAACAGGATCTCTCAGAGTGGTTTCTTCTACTTGTTCAAGGGCAGCCCCTTGTATTGGACAAGTCATTGACAGCGCAACATCACCCACTCCTCTACTGAATCTGAATGTGTTTTGTTATCCAGCTGTCACCTAGAAGGGAAGTGGCTCCATCATCTTTTGTCCAAAATCTATTGAGAAGCTTTCTTGTCCCTGCTTCACCTCATTGACAACAAAGGCCTTGACAACAAGATCAAGAAATTTGGCACCAACTAAAAAGCAAAACACATTGACATCAAAATGAATAGTCTCCGGGACAATTATGAGAACAAGGCCATTGACGTCAAGCTAATTCCTTCACAGTCAATAGCTGCTGACGCTCTAACCAAAGCGGCCAACAAAATTTCAAACTGCAGGTTGCTAAATTTTTTCTCTTCTCCGTATCATTAACCTCTGAGTTGAGGAGGAGTGTTGAGTGTTGAGCTGGAGTACCGCTACTACTGTGTTTTCCATCTATGTGTGCTTTTCATCTATGCTCCTCACTTCTATTTTTCTACCTTTCTTTATGCCTGTTCCTTCTTACTGCTGCCACCTATTCTCATTGGGTGCCAAGACTTCAAACCTAGAGTGGGCAACCTGGGAGCAACCAGGTAGGAGACAGCCATGAACCTTCATCAATTGGTTGTACTCAAACACTCTTTTGTCCATCTTGTCAAGTGACCACCGGCAGCCAGCTCAATCCCAAGTAAGAACAATTTTGACTCCATCAGTTACAATACGTACTGAATCCTTCTCCCAGATTGTTCAAGGCGCTTCTTTGTTCTTTTCATGCTGTCCTTGTAGATGGTTTTATAGCAAGTGTCTACTAAAAATCTTCCATTGGTGTTGTTTTCCTTGCTTCCTCTTTTTTTAAAAATCTTTTTCTTTTAATCTCTTTTCTCTCTGTCTGCTTGCAATCCAGTCTGGTCTTGGTTTTCCTACCAACACTAATTCCTCACACCACCAACACCCACCAACACCCACCACAACCCACCACAACCACCCACCTCATCCACCACAGCCACCACCCCATTGGTAAGTAACCTTTTTTGTTTTTTTGTTTTTTAAAAAAAGAGGGTATTTATTGTTTTTAGATATCAGTCTTTTAGATATTAATCTTGAAGGAATTGAATGTGGAATTGAATAAAGGCATTTGAGGTAAAAATGGGTATGGGATTTAAATTTTATTCCTCAATATTTTTCAACAATAAAATTACTAATTGAACTTTTGATTCTGAATTATTTTTCTTTTGGTTTTTGATTCATATTGTGATTCCTGGGTGTCATCCTAAAACACAGTTTGTAGTTGTGATGAGCTTGGAGTTTCAGGGGATGCAAAGGAGAAACAACATACATCAAAACCTCTTTTAGTAGGAAAGAGACACAGGCTATTGAACTCAAATGTTACTTCAACATCCACTAGTAACAAAAAGTACAACTGTGCCAGGAGACATTTTGTACAAGAATGTGATGAGCCAACATACTTTGTGACACTGCGGGAAAATCTTGCACCAAATCATGTTTTCTTACAGTGCATGTGCCCTTACATGCTGGTTAATGCTGTCACAATTAATTCTCTAATAAACTACCATTTTCAGCCCTACTTAATTCTTAACTACCAAAGTTTTGAGGCCGCCAAAAGCACTCCACAAATTAATACTTTGTGCAACATTTTCTTGGACTTGTACCAGATGGCAAAGAACTGCCATTCAATCAGAAAGACAAACACAGCAGCCTTGACTGGCTGCATGCATGCCATTGGTTTTTGTGCTGGAAGTGATAGAGGTGCCTCTGCAGTTCTGTCCTGTTTATTTCAGGTTTTGTCAGAAAATTCAAAACATTGATTGATGTTGACTTCAATTCAAAAAATAGGGGTCTATTCTTGCAGACCAGGTTTGAATGAAGAGACCATCAAGAAGGATGATGAACTGTGGGACCGTCTCCCTGCTCACAACAAATTCGTCTTTGGAAGGATCCAATCACTGTGTACTTCAGCTCATGCTAAAAACAAGAAAGTTTCAGATGAATATCTAATCCCAAACTGGTCTTCATCTGAGTGGATGGAAAAGGAGCGAGATTTCTGCATGTTTTCAAATGTGGTTGTGACATTTGATGACTTCCCAAACAAGCTCCATACTGATAAGAATGACTTGAATGTTTTTACATATGGGATATTTTCATACATCAACAGATCTACAGGACAGCCTATCCTTCCTCCCTGCAATGATTTGTGTCATGTTTTATCTTTTCCAAAACTTGGTTGTATTGTTGACTTTGCAAAAGCTGAGGGCATTATTGAAATTCTTTGGCATACTCAATTTTTTGATAATCAGACTACATTTCCTCCTCCTAGTTTAAAAACCTCTTCAACCCACACTCACTTTGGCTGCTCATTCCAAATTAATAAAAACCTAGCCAATGTATCTTTAAAACTCCAAGATTGTAGTCCTTCAAAAATTGATGAAAGAATTTAGGGAAAGAAGGCCCAATATGGTTGATGTTTTTTCTATTGTTTCTATTGGATTTTTTCATTTCTGAAAGTTTTATCAAATCAATAAATCAAATATATTTACAATGCCAGTAATTGAGCAATCTCCTTGAGTGCCTCCACTGTTAGGAAGCAATGAATTGATGAAGGGATGTGATGAAAGTGGTGATGAAGCGATGAGAGCATGGATATGATGTAAGCAATAATGTGATGAGGATGATGAAGCTTTGTGAGCATTAAAGTAGAGTGATGAAGCAAACAGGATAGGAATTGAGGTTGAAACCAGGGGTGAAAATGTGAAATGATGGGTTGAGGTGGTGAAACCCTTTAGATATTTTATTTTAAAAAAAACCATTTATTTTCAGGTGACTCTGACAGGTCTGATGGGAAATAAGGGTATTTTTTGGATTTTTAATAGTGTGTTTGAAGTGGTGGATTTGGGTTGAAACCCACTATTAAAAAATGGCAGGTTTGCTCAACTCTGATATGCCCTAATTTAACCTTTTTCCTGTGGTAAAGACATGTCCTCTCATGGCTTAATTTTCATAAATCAATTTGTGATTGAATGACACTTTGTTCTTTAACCAGGGCTTGTAGTCAACATATCTGCATTTGTTGATTGCATGCCTTTGTGACTAGCCCAATTCCCACTCAATTCATGTCTTCCTTTTCTTCCAAAATGGATTCCCTTCTGCTAAGGCCAGAACTAGTTCAATGCATTTCTCTATTTTTATAAATTTCACCTACCCTGGCTTTTCTACATTGCAAAAAGAAGCCTGCCTCTTGCCTTGGTTTCAACATTCTCCCTCAAAAAATAAAATAACCTGCCCTTATGTGCAGACCAGGGATGGTGATCAACACATCTAAGTGAGGATATTGACTTTTTTTTCTTCCTTCTTTTGTTCTTTATCCTTTCTTTACTCCCTTGGTCTTTTGTCATCTTCCATTTCAAATATTCTTCATTTTTTGAAATTGGAACAAACAATTTTGGCTTGGCTTTCTGTATTTTCCCTGATAAAAAGTAGAAGTATAAAAACTAAAATTACACCAACATACGCTATTGAATAAGAAACCAACAGAAAAGAAGCCATCAATGGCTCATTTATATAAGGAAAGATTTGTACATTTCTAGGAGCATGGTGCGTTAGTATTATCCTGAATAAGTGTTTATGCATTTTATTTTGGGCTGTGAATAAGAGGACTTACCCAGTTTTTGACCAGTTAATGGAAATTTCAGTCTGGAAACAATCAGCCTCTTCTGGAATTTTTGAATTTCACTTTGAAGGAATTCCCAAACACCAACTGCAGTAATTTGTGGATGATATGTGGACTGCTTGTGAAGCAAAAGCTTTGCTCATATCTAGCTTTCCCTTGACAATCTATTATGAACTAATGAGCCAGAAAGTCAGCAAATGCTGATCTCTAGTCACAATATTTCACCACCTGCTAAAAGTTAATTATGAGATATGGCATCAGATAACCCTGAGATATCAATGGGATACGGAAATGCCACCTGCATACAGAGGGCATCCATTTTTCTGTGGTGGATATCAGTAATATATCTCAGAAAATATGTGCTTAGCTGGTCAATTTCCAATTCCACTTACCAAGCTCAGTCTAGGCAATAATTCAAGCCTTCAATATTGGTAAGGAAGAGATATGTTATAATTATTGCCAGCAATTAGCTTAGGCAAATGAGCAGTATTTAAAGCAAAAAAAATGCTGAACACCTTGTTTCAATAATTGCTGATGGGCTCTCACAATGGGGCAATACGTTGGATGATATTGGTGATGAATTTGATTGGATGATGAATGGATCATGGAAAACAGCAGGGAGAAGAGCTCCTTAAGTACAAAAGATTGTCCTCTTGTGAGCCCATGATACAACATGCCAAAAGGCAAATTTTCCGGTCCAAAAGAGCTCTACAGGCTCTACAGGCCTTTTTACTTGGTTTGAGCTACATCAGCCCGCATGGCATCAGTCCCTGTACCCTTACGACCAGCCTATTCTTGTTCTTTCTGATGTTTCCACTGTTACGGGGCTGAACCAGCCCCTTTGTTGTTCAATCCCTGGTTGGTTGTCACCTCACAGGCTGGCTGGTTTCCTCATTAAACCAGCCCCTTGCCATACAAGTGAGCAGGTGGGACCCAGGACACACCTGGGTCCAGTCTCATACTCACATGGGGGGGTGTGACCAGCGGACATGCTGTCCCCCCCCTCCTTCTCACTGATCCCTGGAGGGGGCGGTCAAATCCCCTTACCAGGGGCCCTGGGGGTTGATACCCCCAGGGCATTGTCAAGGTAAGGTGGGCTGGGGGGTGGTCAAATCCCCTCCAGCCCGCTGCTCCTCCACCTTGGTAAAGGGGGGGGGGGGGGGAGAGCACCCCTTTGTTGCCCTTTGCTTCAATGGTGAAGGGGTGGTCAGGCCCCCCCCAAAGCTGGTTGCTTGGTTGCCGCCAGCCATCTTGTCATTCCTCCTGGGTGAAAGGGTGATGAAATCCCCCCCACCCTGACTGGTTGCACCTTGCAACCGGTTGCTGGCTGGTTCAACCCATCCAGCCTTCCCCCTCCCCCTCTTGATGGCAAGCAAGGGGAGGGGGAGGAGCCGGGGTCGTTGGCCCTAGCCCCGCAGCTCCAACAGCCGGCCTCCGTCCCGCAGGGAAGCCGCGCAGCCCTCTAAAATGGCCCCGCACGGGGCCATTGGGTCCCATAAACAGGCCATAGGCAAAAACAGCAGCCCCAAGCGGGCTGCAACACGGGCCGCAGCCCCAACCAGGCTGCAACACAGGCGGCGGCCCCAATGGGCAGCCCCCAGGCTGAAAACTGAGTATACCATACTTTGGCGGGCCAGCCTGTCTGGCAAAGTATGTCCAAAATAAACCTTGGGATGGATTATGCCCATACAAGCCCATCTGGCTGTATTTTCTCATATACCCCACCGGGCCCATTAGGGCCCGTTTACCAATATTCCTGTTTCACGCATTTTGAGGCCATTTTCCCCAAATCCGTGACATCCACACAGGCCCGTATGGTCCGTGTGTGTTTCCAATGGACTGCAGAGGTCCACAAGTGCATCCCATTTGAATTACACTTATACGTGGCACACGCATAAGTGCATAGGTATTTTAACAGTTTGGTACTCCAATTCAGTCAAACATTTGATTAGAAAAGTCTACAGATGAAGAGCATCTGGTGTTTTTCCAATCCAGGAACAATTATAAGTCAGCTATTGGATTGCTAAATTATTTGGGGCAGTTTAAAAGGCCAAATATTGCTTATCCAATTGGCATCTTGTCACAACACTTGGAGAAACCAAGCATGAGGCATTGGTCAAGAGTTATGACATATCTTAAAGGAACAAGCAGTCTGGGACTGCAGTTTTCAAAGTCAGAAAATTTCTAATTTGGTTGGTTATTCTGATGCAAGTTGGGCAGATGGTAACACTAGGGTATCAACAAGTGGTTTTGTATTCTTTTTAGGAAAGAATCTAGTGTCATGGATTTCTAAGAAGGTGTCAGCAATAAGTCTTTCATGAAAAGAAGCTGAGTACAGAGCGTACCTGTCAGCCTCACAGGAGGCAAAGTGGCTGAGAAAGGTCTTAGAGGATACTCGTGAACCACAAGGGTTTGTGTTGTTTTATTCTGATAATCATAGTGCCATTGCATTGGAAGAAAACCAAGTTTTCCATTCAAGAACAAAACATATTGATGTTCATTATAACTATATAAGTGATGCAGTGAACTGCAGAGAGATAGTGTTACAGTACATGCCCACTGGAGAAAGATTGCATTTATCTTAAATAATGCATTAGATACAAACAATAATCAAGGTTTTGTTTCTAGTATGCATATGGCATCCCTGTTGGATCAAGGGGGTGTAATAAAATATGGATGCACTCATGTAATGTGCATATTATTGTGTAATCCAAATTGGATGCAAAAATGGGCCTTCACGGCCCATTGGACATCACATGGGCCACGTGGGCCTATGTAGATGTTATTGGTTTTGGGCATTTGTGCACCAAAACAGGTTTTCTAGGTCTTTTGGGACACGGGCCTTAACAGGCCCGCCAGGGTGGATAGGCCATCTCAACTAGATGGGCTTATCTGGTCATAACTGGGCCCAAGCTTTATTTTGGACATACTTGGCCAGACGGTCTGGCCTTCCAAAGTATGTATTTTGTTGTCTGTGGGCCTTGGCAGCCCATTGGGGCCCCTGCCCATGTGGCGGCCCGCTTGGGGCTGCTTGTTTCTCTCTGGGCCCCGTTGCAGGGTGCAACAGCCCACACAGGGCCGTCATATGGGGCAGGGGACTTTGTTTGGAGTCCTCCCACTGGCTGTGTGCGGGGCTACAGCCCCAGTTGCGCCCCCCAGCTGGTTGCAGCCGCCGTTGTGAGTCGCTGCTGCGGTGGCTGACAGCCCCTGCCTCCCTCCCTCCCCTTGCTTGGTCGTGAGGGGGAGAGAGGAAGGCTGGTCCTCCCCCTCATCAAGGACCAGCAAGAGGTTGGTTAAATGTGGCAACCAACCAGGGTGGGGGGAATTTCATCACCCTCCCACCTTTTGGTGGTGGAGGGGACTTGATCACCTTCCCACCAAGCAAAGCTGGGAGCTCTCCCCCCCCCCCCCCCTGTTTCCAATGGGGAGGTGCCAAGGGCTGGGGGAACCTGATCACCCTCCAGCCCACTCTTTTCAATGGATTGCCTGGGGCAAATTGCATCCCAGGCAACCAGAGAGGGATCTGACCACCCCTGCTGGTCACCTAGGTAGGAAAGAGGGGGGGAGGCGGCATGCTTGCCGGTTACATCCCCCATGTGAGTTTGAGACCGGACCCAGGTGATTCCTGGGTCCCACCTGGCCCATATGAGGGGCCAGGGGCTGGTTTCATGAGATAACCAGCCGGTAAGTATGTTCAGAGGGGTAAAAGGGCTGGTTGTAAGAGACAACCAGCCAGGTTATGAACAGCAAAAAGGGTTGTTTCAGCCCAGTAAGGGTTGAAAAACCAAATTCAACCGGTACAGATTGGTCATAAGGGTTCAGGGACTAATGCCAACTTGGCTGAGTAAGCCCAAACCATTTATCAAGGCTTTTAGAGCCTGTAGAGCCCATTTGGGGCGGAATTTTTGCCTTTTGATTGCCATTACATGAGCTCCACATGAGCCCCATCTTTTGTATTTAAGGAGCTCTTCTCCCTGCTGTTTTCCATCCATTAATTCACCAATTCATTCACATTCACAATTGTGCCATTGCCTCTGCCTCATATTAAGTATCAATCATAAGACATTATTGTCTCAGCATTTCTTTTGCTTTAAGTACTGCTCTTTGACTAAGCATGTGGGCCAATAATTATCATGCCAGGTGTAAAGTTAGTTAGATTCATTTCATTCAAGCCTTTCTGATTTGAAGAGGAAAGCTGCGATGTAAAAGATTTTTTTCTCTAGTCACTTTCAATCCTAATAGTTTATTTGGGGCATGTGCTGAAGATTTCTTGAATCATTTGAGAAATTTTTACTTGAAATCTTTCTGGTGTTTCTGGTAAATAAGAAGTAGTCTACATGAAAGAAAAGTGCCATGGAATTGTCTTTACCTGGATAAAGGCAGGTATTTCAGAACAATTTTGAGTTTCCTTGTTCTTTGATGCAGCAGGTTAAGTTTTTTTACCAGTTTCATGGGGCTTTTTTAGGCCATATAATGAATTTTTCAATTTGAGATATTTACCTTTTCAATCCAATATGGGATTTTTTGAATATAGACGTCTCAATCTAGATCAACGTGTAGAAAACTTCAATTGACATCAAATTGAAGAAAATGGAGTTTCTTGTCCATGGAAAATGTGAGAAGAGCTCCAGGGGAGACTATCCTACCAGTGGGGGCATATATTTCAAATTAATTTAAACCATAATTTTGTTTGAATCCTTGGACACAAAAACAATTTTTGTAAGTTTGAGGTTACCCATGTGCATTGTGATATACTTTGAAAAATGCCACAGTCTTTCAAAGTTTGGTGACCAAATCTTCTTCTACTTCCTACCATAATTTTTGATCTTTAATTGACTTGAATTCCTTCATCATGGATTTGTCTCACACAGGGATTGTTAGTAACTTTTTTATAGAGCTGGGTAGACTCTCAGAATCATAACCATATATACCAGGTTTGTTCAAGGTATTTCTGTTACTCAAGTTGGGCCTTAGACTGGTAGAAACCACTTCATTTGATTCTGTGTTGCTGAAAGAATCAAAGAGTTCCTCTTCCTTGACAGCTTCAATTATGATTTTACTAGTGGAGAATTCAGTTTGGGTGTCAGGTAGGTCAGGTATGGGAGTAGAAATTTGATTATTTTTCACCAAAGGAGAGACAATGTTGTGATCTGCTAACTTTTCTTGAAAGAACCAATCTTGAGACAAAGATTTAGAGAAGATGAAATTTTTGGTGTTGATAATCTTACCTGGGACTGAGAGAACCTTGTGAAAGAGAAGAGCAGGATTAAAACCAATAAGGATACAAAGTTCCCCTTTCTCATACATTTTTTATCTGAATTGGGTGTTGTTGAGTCAATAAGTGAGTTTCAAACCAATAGGTTTGAGGTGATTGTCCAGAATTTCTTTCCAATGCATCACAGTCCAGGGTGATTTTCTCCCTTTTTTTTTGGAAATTTGGTTAAGTAAGGCACAAAAACTGCATACAATCTTGTGCCAATAGAATTTGTATATTTTAATTTATGAAAGGATTTCCTGTGTTTATTCCATAACAGTTCAATTGGCTCTTTGTACTCAGCCATTATGTTTTGAATGAGGTTACCAAACAATTTGATTAATATTTTTTTGTTTATAAAAGGTAGGTAATTTTTGATTGAAAAAATAACCTCAACCATCCAAGCGCATGTCCAAAGGTAATTGTTAATATTTCATGTGCTCATTTTCTGTTATAAAAATGAGGTTATTGAAAAATTCATCTTTTTGACCTCAGGGGCAAGCAAGAAGTTTATCTGGAGTAGGAATCAACAAGGGAGAGTACAAACTTGAACCCACCTCTGTCAGTGGGATTGAGATTTCCCATCAAATTGACATTAATTCAATCCAAAATTATGGATACTTGTTATTGGACTTGAGAGAAATAGGATTTGGTTTTTTTTTTTTTGAGTTGAGGCACTTGAATTTTTCCTTGTCTTTGGATGAGATTTACTTGTTTAAGTATTTCTCCATTTTGCCTAAGATGGAATGGCCAAGGGTTCTGTGAATTTTTGATAGTTTTCTACTGGATTATAGACCCAAATCACAATCCTTGGCCATATTCATGACAATGATATTTTTAAGAATCTTCTCAGATATCAAATCCTTATTGCAAACATGGAAAAAAATGTAAAAGGCAAGAAAAACAATTTTAATTTGAAGTTTGCTCCTTTTTCTACCAGTTCTCCAAGGGATATAAGTTTGACTATAGATTCAGGAACCCACATGGAATTTCTGAGACTGATTTTTCAGTGCTCAAAATGAATGAGTGTGTTACAAGTTCCTTTGATTTTGATTTCTGAATTTTTCTTTCCTGTTTGAATATTCCCCTTGCCCTTGGTAGTGGATATAGATTGAAACCAGATTTTGACAATTATAATGCAAATGGAGCAGCCTGAGTCTCATTTAAAGTAATTTGATGATGGCCCTCCTTGATTTGACAATTCAAGTCCACAGAATAAGGAGTAAAAGTGAGCTTCCTCTGTAGCTTTCTTTTTACCCTTGTTTCCTTGGTTATGAAAATTTGATGTTCTGAGTTTGGGGAATTCAATCCAGCAGTTTTTAGAAGGATGAGTAGTCACAGCTGGATTATGCTTGCCATTCTCAAACCTTGTTCCATTGTAAACATTCTTATTAAATGGTTTGTTTAAATTTTCCTGGGTGCTAATTTTGTTTTTTTGTTGGGTAAGATGGTCTAAAACAGTCTCAATCTTCATCTCCATTTTTGAATGCAGGATTTGAGTTTTCATGTTTTCAATTGTTGCCACGAAATCAAATAAAACTAGATAGGAAATGATGTTGCTTTGAAGCTCTCTGCCAACCTCTGTCAGTTTCTTCAGGTATTTTTTGATTTTTGTAAGAAACAATTTGATGTTGATGAAATTTTAAGATAGAGAAAGCTTTTAACAACCCAAGCTCTATTTGCCAATTAGAATGAGGCAAAATGTAACTGGGTTTCTAAACAAATTGGTTTGGCATTTTACTTGTTGAAATTTTCAATGATGTTTTTGTAGGTGTTATTATCAATTTTGTCAATTAGGTAGGCTCCCATTTCTTGATTTGTTTCCTTGTCCACTTGTGCTAATTTCTCCAAAAATTTCATTATTTGAAAAATTCCCCTCAGTTTGAAGTTGTTTCCATTTTATTGCACCAAATTCTATAGATATCCTTGCTCCATAGTGGTTTCAATTCAATCAACACTTTCAAAGATTGAGACTTGAAATTCATGGAGGATCACCCTGGTCCCGCAATAGAAAAAGAACTGGTATTGGGATTTGATTTTGGCTTTTAACCATATGAAAGGAAATTTTGGTATGAAAACCAGAACAAAACTGTTTTTCATTAAAAAAGAAAAGATCAGAACAAGAAAAATTAAAAAAATAGAAAATGTTGAGACAACAAAAATAACCAATGGAAGAATTATTAAGGTTATGAAAAAGCAAGAGAGAAGGGACAGGTTAGAGGACAAGTTGAAGAAATAGCCAGCAACACTGGATTTAGAAGGAGACCAGAGGAGTTCCTTGAGAATACTGGTGAGATAGAGTTAGTTAGAATCACCACTCATAGAGTTGAAATTTACCCTCACTTTATTCAAGCTGGCTGCATGTGTTCAATGAATTTTCTGAGTGTTTGTGCCTTGATAAGAAGAGAGAGACAAGTCAAAGATTTTGAAGGAGCTGTTGAACTGAGGTTGGGAGTTGAGCAACTGAGAACTTGATCATCTGCCAAGGTTCCCATTTGCTCACCAAGAAGTGTAAGGGTTGATAATCCTCCAGATTTGAGGTGTCAGCACTCAAAAAATGGTGTGTGCAGTACAAAATAAAACAATATAACAAGAGAAAGAATTAGAGACACAAAGAAAAAAAATGACTCATGGATTCAACACTTTTGAGTGTTTCAGTTTTGGTTAAAACTAGGATCCTGATTAGAGGAAGGGATGTTTGATTTTTCTTCAAGAAATACTCTCAAGTTCAAAGCATAACATCCAGTTGAGATGCACATGGTGTGTTATTTCTTTTTATTTTCCAAATATTTTCTTCAAACTCTCCCTCATCTTTTCTGATGAAAAATACAGAATTATTTCATTTCATTTTAAACATTATTTATCATCAGAATATATCCAACAAAACTGGAATATTGAGGGTTTTCAACACAATTCTTGCTTTCAAACCCAATTCAAGTATTTTAGGTAACAGGGGCTGTGATTAATTGGACAACAACAATATGAAAATATCTACTTGCGTAATCTGAAAATTTGGAAGTGGATTGAGAAGAAGGCTCTCCAGATTTTGGTCTCAATGTAGATGTTTTCCTTGCTTAATTTTCCTTCTGTTTCAAATTTCAGGTGTTTGCTTGCTATGCCAGTATCTTTTTAAAGTATTATAAATAGCAAAGTGATAAGGTGGGTAGAAGGATTGAATGGTAGAGGTGAGGATGAGTTTTGAGAATTTCTTATCAAATGTGAAATTGTAGATTTTTATTATTTGGTGAAAATGAACATATCTCCAACAAGGTTGCAGATTAAATTAAGTGGGGTAAAAGTGATTTTTAATGGGTTCTGATGCAGGTTGAACTTTTAGTTACGTTTATTTTTGAAAAAGTACTTATTTTTTGATAAATCTGACTCTCTTTGGGCAGGAACAATGGGTCCCTTTCATTTTTTAATGGCTATTTTTGGCAAAACTTACCACTTTTACCAATTTCAAAAATAATTTCATAATTGATGGGTAGCTGCTTCATTCCACCTTGAGACCAATCAACCCAGAGCATCTGAAATTTGGATAACAGGATGTGTTTAGGATTCCAAGAGTCATTGCAGAAGACATGATGGTTTTCAAACATCTACAACAGCTTGATTAATTGTCCCATGGAATTTGAGTGGTTGATGGCAGCTAAGTCAGGAAAGAGATGGAGCTCTTGCCTTTCATACATAAGATTGTGCGTGATCTGTATTTTGCAGACCAAGTATTTACTTGCCAATGGAGAATCCAAGGATAACCAGTTGGATTCCAAATCAGAGTCAAATAGTATCAAAATTTCAGTCAGCTTGATTGAATTTTCAACTAGCTGCCTGGAGATTGGTTTGGAAATGCTTGGAGTGAAGATTTTCAAGACTTATGGTGATTTTCAAGACTTATGGTCTTGTGTGTGATTTGAGTTGATGGGGTGTATGGTGTCATGGACTGAAGATATTGGTTCCAACTCATGATGCTTATGTATTGATTTGATGATGTTTTGGGTTGGGTGAGTTTTTAACATGTTGATGGATGATGATGCATTAATGATGGATTTGATGTTCGAAGGATACCATTTCTATGAAACCCACTATTCAAAATACACCAGTCTTATGATATAAGTGTTTGCTGTAAAATTCCCATTGCAGATTTGAATTGTTGTTTTAGGGTGAAACCCGCTACCTTTCAGTGGCGGGTTTGATTAGCTTTGATGTGCCCTATTGTTGATTAAGCATTTAAGATAAATTTTGTGACTTTGAAAAGAAATTAGGCTCTAAAGAATTATACATTTGCTTATGCTGCAACACGGTATCCCAAAAAATACATTGTTTAAATAGATCAATTGGCGGGGGGCAATGAATTGCACCAAAGCCAAAAATTAGATGTCATGCTTTTTGTCCTTGGTGGTCGGGCGGGCCCCTCTGTGCTGCAGAAGCGCAGAGGCCAGCGGGCAAGCAAACGCGCATTGCAGAACAAAAGGTTGTACGCCCTCAATCTCTGTTCTTTGCAGCTAGTGGCAACTGAGATTGTAAATTTTCTTATCAAGATCCTTGGGTATCCAGCCGCCCTGATGTACGCCGGAATGATGGAAATCAGACACTGTGATATCATCCATCAAACTCCTAGAGTGATTGGGCATACCTTGATGCCAGCGTCGTAGCTCCAATCGTCAGCCTTTTCAGCTTTAAATGTCCACATAAACCAACCAGATGCTTGCTCATAGACGGTAGTCTGTATATCAAAGAATTTCCCCAGAGATTCCTTGTATTCTTGAGAAAACTGAGCCCGCAAACCGGTCTTCGATTCACAACTTCCCACCTTAGTGCTACCCTCGAAAGTTCCATCGTAGCGTGCACCTCGACCTACTCCGTTCAGATGTACTGCACAGTCTGTAGGAGCAGGCGTGAATTCACCAACGAAAGTCCAAAGTTTAGATTGACTCTGAACCAGAGATGGGAGTTTTTTGCAATACTCATGGATCCGATCATGTTCGTTCAACCCGTTGCCTTCGACGGTGAAAACAGTATAGATGTGGGTATCCAACGAAACATCATGATAGGGAGGATTAGGGAATGAGTCAAACCAGGTGCTCAAAGGGAGAAAGGCATCATGGATATTATAAAGCAACTTTGTTTCTGGACCGTCGCCTGCATGACTGCCAGCGCGGCGGATAATATCGTATGAATCTGTGGAACCAGAGCATCAGATAGTGGACTTGATCAAGATAAAGATTTACTCCAACCTTTATAAAATTTTTTCAGAGTGTTGACCATGTGGCCGCCTTTGAATCCCGCGGGCTCGTTCAAAGCTTCAATGCCAGCGACGACGTCGGCTTGGAGTTGGGATGTGGTTAGTTATAGCAGTTGAACGCTGATTGATCTCGAAAAATTTCCTCGTACCATATTGTGGCTGCGAAAATTCCTTCGTCAACTTGGAAAGTGTGTCTTTGGCCCTGCCCACATTCGACTCGTCGTCATCCCAGGTTATATCTCCCCTTCGACCGGAATTGTCTTCGTAAAGAGCAAGCAAAACAGATGAGCAAGCATGATATGTTGCCTACACATACAGTTGAGAACAAACCAAAGCCATTTTGCGATCCTGGGGCTCCGTGCTGAGGTTGGCATTTCATCAGCTACTTCACAAGAGAGCTTACATGACATCGAACCTCACCAGATCGATCAGAACTCTCAGTCCAGCATTTCTGGCCCAACCAACCGCTTTCAACAAGTACTACACAAGGGAAGCGTTATCTATATCCCGTCTTTAAGTATGCAAGCCTCCTAATTTTGGAAAACTGACTTCATATTGCCCTTGCACGTAAGGCTCTCCGGAGGAAATATCTAGGGCCCAATAGCCTACGTACGGGGGGACAAGACGTATGAACTCACTTCGCCGTGTCAGCCGCGTCGATGGACAACTCCCACTTACCCACAGGAATCCGAACATGATTCAAGCCATAAGATTTGATGGTATGGAAATCCTCCTCGGTATAAAAGCTATCCCAATGAGCCTTCAAACGCCGAGTCGCTTCCTCATGCCTGAATGGAACTGATAGATGAGTAATTATTCCCAGCCATCCCCAAAGGAAGTAAGTCTTACCCCAGGGTCTGACAGAGCGTAAACTCGTCAAACACTACTCCGTTCGCGGTTTCAAACAAGCTGGGGGTGATCCAGGGTTCGGTCACAAGCCAACCACCGATGTTAACGCCTCTGACTTTTTGCTTTGCATAGTCAAAGCCAGAGTGATCAGTTTGAAAATGCACGTGATGGCGAAAGGGTGTAATCTTCTCTCTGTATTCGGCTGAAGGTTGTATTAGATTTTCCCTTCGCTCAACGTGGAGGCCATTCGTAGAGAAGTTCCGCAAGGCGATAACAGGTCGATGGAATATCCCGCTGCATAGAGCTAAAATGAACGGGCCCAACAATGATAGGGAGCAGATTCGAGAGGAGAGTGCTGCAGGCATCATTGCTGAGTCAGTCAGGGCTCGGAGGGGGATGATATACTCAATCTCATCTGGAGAACAAGTGCTGGCTTTTATCGAAACTCGGAAGAATCAAATCCCGGTGTGAGCTGGTTGAACTTGAGAAGGCGGGGCAACTCAGCGATGAGTAAGCAATTTTGGGCAGGATTGGTAGTCTAGCCCATAGAACCGTTACCCCTATTTGAAATAATCGTACGTGAGTTGAAGCAAGTTACCTTGTGATCTACGTGGGTCGCTATCCCAATGAATCCCCCTTGAAGTCAACTCATTGTCCCGAACGGCCATGAGAAAGCTCCGGCGAGATGACAAACCCAACTGGCCTTTCGAACTTCGCCCTCAAGTAGATATCATTTGGCCGTGGGGAAGCAACTACAATCTGTTGGATGTCAGGGCGACATGATTGTAATCCGAGTTAAAAAATGTACTTCGGATGCCACATTACCAGCTTAGGGAGGTATCAGGAATCTTGTATCTACTCCAATCACTGATCCATCAGTGTGCTTATCGAGTGGAGTCTACCCCTTGCCTACCAGCTCAAAATCGGCCTGGGAGGTTTGCTTATTGCCCGGGCCGGGTTTCATTCATTAATTTCCTGACTTAAACCCGGCCCGAGCCTTTCGTAGTAGGCTTTTTGCAGGTTTGGGCTTGTTGCGGGCTCCCATAGATATGGTTATTTAATCATTTTCTTCGCTAAGACAGGCATGGAAACAAGGTATATGGTTGGTGAAGGAAAGAAAACGCTTTATCAAAAATTGAAAAAACCAAAAAGCTGATAGCGATAAAAATTTTTTGCAACTACTCCCACTCTCATTTCAATATGTTTTGCTATATACTTCATAATCAAACAATTTTCTCAATTTCAATCTTTCTGATTGGGTAACCATAGGTAGCCTTTAATAATTTTGGCTGAAAAAATGTGGCCTGATAGGCCTATCAATCTTTTCAATTTGTCATTTTGCTCCTAAAGTGTCAGCCCAGACTCAAATTCCAACCCAATGTGTATGGGCTGCTCACAGGACAGTCTTTCCTGATAAACACCTTGAATGTTAAAATGATTTTGGCATGTATCTTGTTAAAATACGTATGCACTTAAGCGTGTGCTAGGTATAAATGTAATCCAAATGGGAGGCACATATGAACCTCTCCGGCCCATTTGACACTCACACGGACCATACGGGCCTGTGTGGATGTCATGGATTTGGGGAGACTGGCCTCAAAACATGTGAAACAGGCTCATTGGTACATGGGCCCGGTGGGGGATATGGGCAAATACAGCCAGATCGGCTTGTATGGGCATAATTGGGCCCAAGGTTTGTTTTAGGCATACTTGGCCAGACGGGCTGGCCCGCCAAAGTGTGTTTGTCTCAGGTTTGGGGCTTGGGGCGGCCCATTGGAGCCGCCGCCCATGTCGCAGCCTGCTTGCGGCTGCTGCCTGTGCCGCAGCCTGCTTGGGGGGCTTGTATCCCTTGGTTTGGCCCACACGGGGCCCAACGGCCCGCGCGGGGCTGTCACGGCGGCCAAGGGATCCCGCGCGGGCCTGGCCGCCACCGCCGCGGGAGCAAGGGCCAGCGGCAATTTCAACTCTATGAGTGGTGATTCTAACTAACTCTATCTCACCAGTATTCTCAAGGCACTCCTCTGGTCTCCTTCTATATCCATTGTTGATGGCTATTTCTTCAACTTGTCCTCTAACCTGTCCCTTCTCTCTTGCTTTTTCATAACCTTAATAATTCTTCCATTGGTTATTTTCATTGTCTCAACATTTTCTATTTTTTTAATTTTTCTTGTTCTGATCTTTTCTTTTTTAATGAAAAACAGTTTTGTTCTGGTTTTCATACCAAAATTTCCTTTCATATGGTTAAAAGCCAAAATCAAATCCCAATACCAGTTCTTTTTCTATTGCGGGACCAGGGTGATCCTCCATGAATTTCAAGTCTCAATCTTTGAAAGTGTTGATTGAATTGAAACCACTATGGAGCAAGGATATCTATAGAATTTGGCGCAATAAAATGGAAAAAACTTCAAACTGAGGGGAATTTTTCAAATAATGAAATTTTTGGAGAAATTAGCACAAGTGGACAAGGAAACAAATCAAGAAATGGGAGCCTACCTAATTGACAAAATTGATAATAACACCTACAAAAACATCATTGAAAATTTCAACAAGTAAAATGCCAAACCAATTTGTTTAGAAACCCAGTTACATTTTGCCTCATTCCAATTGGCAAATAGAGCTTGGGTTGTTAAAAGCTTTCTCTATCTTAAAATTTCATCAACATCAAATTGTTTCTTACAAAAATCAAAAAATACCTGAAGAAACTGACAGAGGTTGGCAGAGAGCTTCAAAGCAACATCATTTCCTATCTAGTTTTATTTGATTTCGTGGCAACAATTGAAAACATGAAAACTCAAATCCTGCATTCAAAAATGGAGATGAAGATTGAGACTGTTTTAGACCATCTTACCCAACAAAAAAACAAAATTAGCACCCAGGAAAATTTAAACAAACCATTTAATAAGAATGTTTACAATGGAACAAGGTTTGAGAATGGCAAGCATAATACAGCTGTGACTACTCATCCTTCTAAAAACTGCTGGATTGAATTCCCCAAACTCAGAACATCAAATTTTCATAACCAAGGAAACAAGGGTAAAAAGAAAGCTACAGAGGAAGCTCACTTTTACTCCTTATTCTGTGGACTTGAATTGTCAAATCAAGGAGGGCCATCATCAAATTACTTTAAATGAGACTCAGGCTGCTCCATTTGCATTATAATTGTCAAAATCTGGTTTCAATCTATATCCACTACCAAGGGCAAGGGGAATATTCAAACAGGAAAGAAAAATTCAGAAATCAAAATCAAAGGAACTTGTAACACACTCATTCATTTTGAGCACTGAAAAATCAGTCTCAGAAATTCCATGTGGGTTCCTGAATCTATAGTCAAACTTATATCCCTTGGAGAACTGGTAGAAAAAGGAGCAAACTTCAAACTAAAATTGTTTTTCTTGCCTTTTACATTTTTTTCCATGTTTGCAATAAGGATTTGATATCTGGGAAGATTCTTAACAATATCATTGTCATGAATATGGCCAAGGATTGTGATTTGGGTCTATAATCCAGTAGAAAACTATCAAAAATTCACAGAACCCTTGGCCATTCCAGCTTAGGCAAAATGGAGAAATACTTAAACAAGTAAATCTCATCCAAAGACAAGGAAAAATTCAAGTGCCTCAACTCAAAAAAAAAAAAAAAACCAAATCCTATTTCTCTCAAGTCCAATAACAAGTATCCATAATTTTGGATTGAATTAATGTCAATTTGATGGGAAATCTCAATCCCACTGAAAGAGGTGGGTTCAAGTTTGTACTCTCCCTTGTTGATTCCTACTCCAGATAAACTTCTTGCTTTCCCCTGAGGTCAAAAAGATGAAGTTTTCAATAGCCTCATTTTTATAACAGAAAATGAGCACATGAAATATTAACAATTACCTTTGGACATGCGCTTGGATGGTTGAGGTTATTTTTTCAATCAAAAATTACCTACCTTTTATAAACAAAAAAATATGAATCAAATTGTTTGGTAACCTCATTCAAAACATAATGGCTGAGTACAAAGAGCCAATTGAACTTTTATGGAATAAACACAGGAAATCCTTTCATAAATTCAAATATACAAATTCTATTGGCACAACATTGTATGCAGTTTTTGTGCCTTACTTAACCAAATTCCCAAACAAAAAGGTAGAAAATCACCCTGGACTGTGATGCATTGGAAAGAAATTCTGGGCAATCACCTCAAACCTATTTGTTTGAAACTCACTTATTGACTCAAAAACACCCAATTCAGATCAAAAATGTATGAGAAAGGGGAACTTTGTATCCTTATTGGTTTTAATCCTGCTCTTCTCTTTCACAAGGTTCTCTCAGTCCCAGGTAAGATTATCAACACCAAAAATTTCATCTTCTCTGAATCTTTGTCTCAAGATTGGTTCTTTCAAGAAAAGTTAGCAGATCACAACATTGTCTCTCCTTTGGTGAAAAATAATCAAATTTCTACTCCCATACCTGACCTACCTGACACCCAAACTGAATTCTCCACTAGTAAAATCATAATTGAAGCTGTCAAGGAAGAGGAACTCTTTGATTCTTTCAGCAACACAGAATCAAATGAAGTGGTTTCTACCAGTCTAAGGCCCAACTTGAGTAACAGAAATAACTTGAACAAACCTGGTATATATGGTTATGATTCTGAGAGTCTACCCAGCTCTATAAAAAAGTTACTAACAATCCCTGTGTGAGACAAATTCATGATGAAGGAATTCAAGTCAATTAAAGATCAAAAATTATGGTGGGAAGTAGAAGAAGAGTTGGTCACCAAAATTCTAAAGACTGTGGCATTTTTCAAAGTAAATCACAATGCACATGGGTAACCTCAAACTTACAAAACTTGTTTTTGTGTCCAAGGATTCAAACAAAATTATGGTTTAAATTAATTTGAAATATATGCCCCCACTGGTAGGATAGCCTCCCCTGGAGCTCTTCTCACATTTTCCATGGACAAGAAACTCCATTTTCTTCAATTTGATGTCAATTGAAGTTTTCTACACGTTGATCTAGATTGAGACGTCTATATTCAAAAAATCCCATATTGGATTGAAAAGGTAAATATCTCAAATTGAAAAATTCATTATATGGCCTAAAAAAGCCCCATGAAACTGGTATAAAAACTTAACCTGCTGCATCAAAGAACAAGGAAACTCAAAATTGTTCTGAAATACCTGCCTTTATCCAGGTAAAGACAATTCCATGGCACTTTTCTTTCATGTAAACTACTTCTTATTTACCAGAAACACCAGAAAGATTTCAAGTAAAAATTTCTCAAATGATTCAAGAAATCTTCAGCACATGCCCCAAATAAACTATTAGGATTGAAAGTGACTAGAGAAAAAAATCTTTTACATCGCAGCTTTCCTCTTCAAATCAGAAAGGCTTGAATGAAATGAATCTAACTAACTTTACACCTGGCATGATAATTATTGGCCCACATGCTTAGTCAAAGAGCAGTATTTAAAGCAAAAGAAATGCTGAGACAATAATGTCTTATGATTGATACTTAATATGAGGCAGAGGCAATGGCACAATTGTGAATGTGAATGAATTGGTGAATTAATGGATGGAAAACAGCAGGGAGAAGAGCTCCTTAAATACAAAAGATGGGGCTCATGTGGAGCTCATGTAATGGCAATCAAAAGGCAAAAATTCCGCCCCAAATGGGCTCTACAGGCTCTAAAAGCCTTGATAAATGGTTTGGGCTTACTCAGCCAAGTTGGCATTAGTCCCTGAACCCTTATGACCAATCTGTACCGGTTGAATTTGGTTTTTCCACCCTTACTGGGCTGAAACAACCCTTTTTGCTGTTCATAACCTGGCTGGTTGTCTCTTACAACCAGCCCTTTTACCCCTCTGAAAATACTTACCGGCTGGTTATCTCATGAAACCAGCCCCTGGCCCCTCATATGGGCCAGGTGGGACCCAGGAATCACCTGGGTCCGGTCTCAAACTCACATGGGGGATGTAACCGGCAGGCATGCCGCCTCCCCCCCTCTTTCCTACCTAGGTGACCAGCAGGGGTGGTCAGATCCCTCTCTGGTTGCCTGGGATGCAATTTGCCCCAGGCAATCTATTGAAAAGAGTGGGCTGGAGGGGGATCAGGTCCCCCCAGCCCTTGGCACCTCCCCCTTGGAAACAGGGGGGGGGGGGGGGAGAGCTCCCAGCTTTGCTTGGTGGGAGGGTGATCAAGTCCCCCCCCCACATTTTCCCCTCCGCCACCAAAAGGTGGGAGGGTGATGAAATCCCCCCCGCCCTGGTTGTTTGCCACATGCAACCAACCTCTTGCTGGTCCTTGATGAGGGGGAGGACCAGCCATCCCCCCTCCCCCTCACAACCAAGCAAGGGGAGGGAGGGAGGCAGGGCCTGCCAGCCACCTTTGCCGCAACCCACACCAATGGCTGCGACCAGCTGGGTGGTGCAACTGGGGCCGCGGCCCAGCACACAGCAGGTGGGAGGACTCCAAACGGAGTCCCCTGCCCCATATGACGGCCCTGCATGGGCCGTTGCACCCTGAAACAGGCCCCAGAGAGAAACAAGCGGCCCCGAGCGGGCAGCAACATGGGCAGCAGCCCCAATGGGCTGCCAAGGCCCAAAGACAACAAAATGCATACTTTGGCGGGCCAGCCCTTCTGGCCAAGTATGTCCAAAATAAAGCTTGGGCTCAGTTATTCCCAGATAAGCCCATCTGGCTGAGGTGGCCCATCCACCCTGGCAGGCCTGTTAAGGCCTGTGTCCCAAGAGACCTAGAAAACCTGTTTTGGTGCACAAATACCCAAAAACAATAACATCTAAATAGGCCCACGTGGCCCATGTGATGTCCAATGGGCCTTGAAGGCGCATTTGTGCATCCAATTTCATTACACAATAATATGCACATTACATGAGTGCATCCGTATTTTAATACACCCCCTTGATCCAACAGGGATGCCATACGCATACTAGACACAAAAACTTGATTTTTGTTTGTATCTAACGCATTATTTAAGATATCTGCAATAATTGCTCCAGTGGGCATGTACTGTAACAATATCTCTCTGCAGTTCACTGCATCACTTATATAGTTATAATGAACATCAATATGTTTTATTCTTGAATGGAAAACTTGTTTTTTGTCAGCCTCCTGGATGCCAAGACCCTTTCTATCCTTTGGCTACCAGAGGTGATAGAATAAATAACAAATACATTATTTAATAAATGCAGGAAAAATCTGTAAAATATTTGGATTAAGCTTTATTGCAAGGTCAAGTGATTTTGTTATGGTTTATTGTTTTAAATCAATATGAATAAATTGATTATTAAATATTTTTATAGAGGGACCAAAATTATATTGGGGATCTTTAACACCTCTCTTCAGGGATTTCAGTATGAAAACACGTAGTCCTGGTTACTTTGGGCTCTTTAGTTTAAAGGATATTTTACCCAAAGATAATATGTATATAAAATAAATGGTGGAGTGGCAGGGCCTTTTAACCAAGCTGCCACAACAGAGAAAGGATAATAAAACTCACTGGTATATTATTAAATCCTTTGGGTATCTGTTTGAGACTAGCACTGATGGGTTAAACCTGTATAATGGGGTTATAAGGTTGTTCAGCAGTTTTTATTGATAAAAAAGAGGTTGAGGACAGATATTATTGATCAGAATTAGCCATAAATCACTTGTTTATATCTTTTAAGTACTTAATTATCTCTTATAAGTACTTGATTACCTTGGCACGGTTTCTGGATATAAATATAACTGGGTCTCTGCCCATCAATATCCTCAAAAGAGCTCTTTATTTATAGCTTTTGGAGTCCCAATATTGTCCTTCTGAGGGGTACAGGAGCTCAGAGGGATGGACACTAAGGCTAGCAGGGTAACCAGGGGTAGCCTGTCACGTTTTCTTGGTGCTATAGCATGGGGAGCATCTAATTCTTCAGGGTATGGGAATTATTCTACTTTATAATAGATATTAGGACGTGTGACTAACACTAATCTGTCCCATTTAAGTATTATTTAATTAATTATCCTTAGTAAATGCTCCCAGTAATTTAATAATTATATAAATAGACATTTCTACGAACATCCTGATGTCAGGTCAGTTCTAATTATGTATCAAATAACTGGAGTAAAGTCATGATATTGATTTTACTCCTTATTTTTGAGTTCCAGTTGATTTACTAAAAATAATTACTTCAAAATATAAGTCATGGGAACTCATGTAATATTGTTACATCATTGGTTTTCTTAGTATTTCACAAAGATATTGATGTCTAGGAATCCTCATAAAAGTATTTTAAAGTATTTTGTTATATTTTTAGAAGTTGTCATTGTTTCATTTTTGACATTTTTGGTACTTTGAATTATATTTAATAAAAAATACGTATAAGGGTTATTTAAGTATTTTTATATAATATTATTTACTTTTATACTATCTCCTATCCACGGGAAGATTTATTACATATGTAGAATGTTCCCGTGTGGGTTGTATCATGTTTACGCGGTACCTAAGCCTCTCAGGCCGCCTGTCACTCTGTCAACCCGTAGTCCCGTGGCTGCGTACTTGTCAGAGGCCCCGGGCTACATACACAACATTGAAGGAGTGACAGGGCTTTATCTCAGCTGCGCGCGGGTGCATTGGCTGCCGCGTCTGCGTGCAGGAATCGTGACAAAACACATTTCCGTCCATAACTCCTAAAATATACACAAAACCTCAATTATGACTGAATTTTAGGTGTGAAACCTATACGTGAAAATATATGTAAAATATTTAATTGACCAAAAGCTCAATAGTGGAGCTGTAGTTTTTTGGTCTTTCTTTCCTTCATTATTTAAAAATAGAAGGAGTTGGATTTCAAGGGTGGGGTCAGTGAGTGACCCTCCCCAATTTTGGGTGGAGAATCCATTTCTGTAAGAATATTTATGGTTTCCTACTCCTTCATAGGTTAATTGTATTATTATTATTTTTATGTTATTTTTGTTACTTTTGCAGCTTGCTTTGCAATAGTAGCAAGCTGAAAGTTTTCTGCCAATGCAATGGCACTCTGATTATCAGAATAATACAAAGCAAACCATTGTGGTTCATGAGTATCCTCTAAGACCTTTCTCATCCACTTTACCTCCTGTGAGGCTGACAGGTATGCTCTGTACTCAGCTTCTGTTCATGAAAGATTATTGCTGACACCTTCTTAGACATCCATGACACTAGATTCTTTCCTAAAAAGAATACAAAACCACTTTTTGATTCCCTAGTGTTACCATCTGCCCAACTTGCATCAGAATAACCAACAAAATGAAAAATTTTCTGACTTTGAAAACTGCAGTCCCAGACTGCTTGCTTCTTTAAGATATGTCATAACTCTTGACCAATGCCTCATTCTTGGTTTCTCCAAGTGTTGTGTCAAGATGCCAATTGCATAAGCAATATCTGGCCAAGTACACTGCCCCAAATAATTTAGCAATCCAATAGCTGACTTATAATTGTTCCTGGATTGGAAAAACACCAGATGCTCTTCATCTGTAGACTTTTGAAACCAAATGTTAGACTGAATTGGAGTACCAAACTGTTAAAATACGTATGCACTTATGTGTGTGCTACGTATAAGTGTAATCCAAATGGGATGCACATGTGGGCCTCTGAAGCCCATTGGACACACACACGGACCATACAGGCCTGTGTGGATGTCACGGATTTGGGGAAACTGGCCTCAAAATGCGTGAAACAGGCCTATTGGTACACGGGCCCTAACAGGCCAAGTGGGGTATATGGGCAAATAAAGCCAGATGGGCTTGTATGGGCATAATCCGTCCCAAGGTTTATTTTGGACATACTTGGCCAGAAAGGCTGGGTTGAACCAGCCAGCAACCGGTTGCAAGGTGCAACCAGTCAGGGTGGGGGGGATTTCATCACCCTTTCACCCAGGAGGAATGACAAGGTGGCTGGCCGCGACAAAGAAACCAGTGGTGGGGGGGACCTGACCACCCCTTCACCATTGAAGCAAAGGGCAACAAAGGGGTGCTCTCCCCCCCCCCCTTTACCAAGGTGGAGGAGCAGCGGGCTGGAGGGGATTTGACCACCCCCCAGCCCACCTTACCTTGACAATGCCCTGGGGGTATCAACCCCCAGGGCCCCTGGTAAGGGGATTTGACCGCCCCCTCCAGGGATCAGTGATAAGGAGGGGGGGGACAGCATGTCTGCTGGTCACACCCCCCCATGTGAGTATGAGACTGGACCCAGGTGTGTCCTGGGTCCCACCTGGTCACTTGTATGGCCAGGGGCTGGTTGAATGAGGCAACAAGCCAGCCTGTGAGGTGACAACCAACCAGGGATTGAACAACAAAGGGGCTGGTTCAGCCCCGTAACAGTGGAAAAATCAGACAGGACCGGAATAGGCTGGTTGTAAGGGTACAGGGACTGATGCCATGCGGGCTGATGTAGCTCAAACCAAGTAAAAAGGCCTGTAGAGCCTGTAGAGCTCTTTTGGAGCGGAAAATTTGCCTTTTGGCATGTTGTATCATGGGCTCACAAGAGGCCAATCTTTTGTACTTAAGGAGCTCTTCTCCCTGCTGTTTTCCATGATCCATTCATCATACAATCAAATTCATCACCAATATCATCCAAAATATTGCCCCATTGTGAGAGCCCATCAGCAATTATTGACACAAGGTGTTGAGCATTTCTTTTGCTTTAAATACTGCTCATTTTCCTAAGCTAATTGCTGGCCATAATTATAATGCAAACTCCTTTGCATCCTCTAAGCCATACTACTTAATTAGAGCTAACACATAATAGTTTTGATCCAACTTGATCCCATTATTGCTCTTACTAACTTTCATTCCCAGCAACTGTTGTGCCAGGCCAAGACCTTTTATCTTGAACTCCTTTTTGAGTGCCTCCATGACTCTCTCTTTACCATTCCCAATAATGATAATTTCATCAACCCATACAAACAAAATTGCATCCTTTCTCACAAAGAGACAAGGGTTGGCTTCACTTGTCCTGAAACCAATCTCTATCAGTTTCTTACTCATGATTTCATACCATGACATAGCTGCTAGCTTCAATCTATACAGGTATCTACACAGCTTGAGTACATATTCTCCTTTATCTGCTGAGAGGAAACTTCTCACACAGATTTTCTTCATAGTTTCTGGCTTGGTCTCTACCAGCCATTCCTTTAAACCATCAGGAGTTGAAATACAAACAATCTCCTCTTCTACAAGTTTTGCATTCAAGTATGCAGTCACAAAATCAGCCTGTCTGAATTCTTTACCCAACTCCACTGCCAAAGCAATGATGTACCTGAAGGTTGAAAGCCTTCCAGTTGGAAAAAAAGTTTCTTGATAATCAATAACCTCTTTCCGTTTGAAGCCTTGTGTGACGCATCTAGCTTTGAACCTTTTCAAAACGCCATTAGTATCAAACTTCTTATTCAACACTTACCTAGAACCAACAATGGTCTTTCCTTTTGGAATAAAATCCTGCTTAACCACTTCAAACACACTATTATTTCCCAGAGAATCAAATTCCTCAAAAATAGCTGTCTTCTAATTTGCTCTATCATCAGAATTCATAGCTTGGCCAAAGCTATCTGGGGTAACCCTATTACTCATTTCTGAACTTAAATGTAGAATCTCATTAAGCATAAATTTTCCCCCAAATGTATCTTCTTCATATTTTGAAGAAGCATAATGGGACTTCAATTGCCCATACCTATCTACAGGTATCCTACTCCTTCCACTCCTTCTAACTGGAGGTGGAAGCTCATCAGGTTCTGATTCTACAGATTCCCCTGAAGTGGGTACTGAACCCTCCTGTGGCACATCTTCCATCTCAGAATAATCACTAATGATATTCTCTACAGCATCTGCTTGTGAAATAGGCTCCAATGCTATTTCCTGCTGTGATTCCTGAATAGAACTATCTTCACTCCTTTTGAGTGGAAAGGTAATTTCTTCAAACTTTACATCCCTAATAAGGATAAACTTTCTTGTCCCTGGACAATAAATCCTGCATGACTTACTTATTACATCATAGCCTACAAGTGCCCCTGTTCTGGCTCTAGGATCTAACTTTCCAACAATTTCATAATGGTGGACACTATAATGCACTAAGCAACCAATTTTTATTAGGTGTGATGTTTTGGGGTACAACTTCCAAAACAGATAATGCGGACTTTTCCCATTAACACTTACAATATTGTGCAAAAGACACACTGTGCACACCGACTCAGCCCATAAAAACTTTGGCAAACCAGATTGAGCCATGATAGTTCTGACTTTTTCCAATATAGTCCTATTCATCCTCTCAACTATTACATTGTTTTGTGGAGTACTTGCAGTAGTAACTATATGAGTAATATCATAATCATTCAACAGTTTCTCAAACTCTTTACTCACAAACTCACCCCCTCCATTAGTAATAACCCTCTTGATCTTTCTCATCAAACCATTCTGTTTCCAGACTTTCAAGATTACTGAAACCTCCTCTATGGTCTGATCCTTTTATCTTATTGGTTTCACCCAAAAATAATTAGTTGCTGTATAAACCAAATTGATGAATTACTTTACCCCCCCCAAGGGACACTGGTGATAATGGCCCTGCAAAATCAATGGAAAATTCCTCTCTAGGAACTTCTGTGCGGTCTCTGCTCTTTGAGAACAAATTCCTGTTCTTGGCCCCTAAAGTAGAACTTTAAAAGTTGTTTTCCTTTACCTTATGGCCACTTCTATTGTGAGCAACAGTGCTCACAGATGAAAAATTGAACAGGTTTGCACAAAGCAACTTGTTCTGAACTTGTCCACTCAGGATAGTTCTCCCATTCCAATTAATAAAAAACTTATCTTTTTTAAGATAACAAATCTGGAAACCTTTTTTCCAGAGAACTCCAAGAGACACAAGGTTATAAGTCAAATCTGGTACATAGAACACTTTATCAAAAGATATTTTGAAACCCAAGTGATTTGAAAGAATAAATTTTCCAATTCCTTTAATATGAATTGTTCTTCCTTTTTGGCCAATATTCACAGCACCATCAAAATCTCTAAGATTTGAACACAAATTTGGCTCAAAAAACATGTGGTCTGTACAAACAGAATCAATCAAAACAAGAACATCCTCCTTCAATCCTCCTACAAGGAAAAAAGAATTATTTCCAATGATAAGTTCTCATCATCAAGGTAAATATTACATACTTCATAATCAATCAAGTCCATTTCTTGATCCTCATTGATTTTGGCCTTCTTGTTGGGGACTTGTTCCTCAACAGCTTGTTCCATTGAAACATCCACTGCCACCATAGAAACATATTCTATGGCAAGGTTGACCTCTTTGTCTGCCTTTTCACTTTCCTTGGATTTCTTTGTCCTTTTAGCCTCCTTGCAATCCTTTGCATAGTGCCCCTTCATCTGACAATTATAACACAAGACCTTTGATAAATCCCTTTTGGCCTTTGCCTTCTTCCAGGATTTTCCTGTCTTGCCCACCAGAGCAGTTCCTGTGCCCTCCTTCATTTTGAATTGAAGATCATCCTTTTCAATCCTTCTAAGCACATCCTCTTCTCCAGGAAGGGGATACAATTGAGATATAATACTAACCAAGGTCTCATATTCTTTTGGTAGCTTTTGAATAATTAAGAGTGACAAACACTCAGGATCCATTTTCAGGCCAGATGACTTGAAATTTGAAATACTTGATCTTGCCTCCCCCACAAATTGTTTACAGTTGACAAATTTCAACTTGAACAATTTATTGCAAGAAATACCCTTTTTATGAACAGAATCACCAGCATAATGAGCCTTGAGCATTTTCCATAAAACACTCCCCATCCTCTTATGTTCCTCTTTGAGAGTATCAGCAACCCATGCAATATGACTCTCATCCAGATGTCTAAGAATAAGATGATAGGACTTCTTCTCCACCTCTGAACTGATCAAAGTGTCATCTGCATCCATAATCTCCCAACAAGAAATGTTTTCCAACTCACTGCCCATTAAGACAGACCAAGCACTATAGTTTTGATCATTCAAAACAATCTTGGTGGAGCTAGACTCTGGGATATAGGACACCTTCGTGGAAAACTTGAGGTCTTTTAGGTTGTCCAGAGTAAGGTATAAGGGTCTATTCTGCTTGGGAGTAATGATGATGATGGTACTGATAATGTATGAGAATTATTCGCCCAAAATCTTAGGTACTTAAAGCAAAAGAAATGCTGAGACAATAATTTCTTATGATTGATCCTTAATATGCGGCAGAGGCAATGGCACACTTGTGAATGTGAATGAATTTGTGAATTAATGGATGGAAAAAAGCAGGGAGAAGAGCTCCTTAAATAAAAAAGATGGTGCTCATGTGGAGCTCATGTAATGACAAGCAAAAGGAAAAAATTCCGCCCCAGAGGGGCTCTACAGGCCCTACAAGCCTTTCTAATTGGTTTGGGCTTACTCAGCCCACTTGGAATCAGTCCCTGAACCCTTATGACCAGTCTTTACCTGTCAAATTTGGTGTTTCCACCCTTACTGGGCTGAACCAGCCCTTGTTTCTGTTCATACCCTGGCTGGTTGTCTCTTACAACCAGCCCTGTTACCCCTCTGACAATACTTACCAGCTGGTTACCTCATGAAACCAGCCCCTGGCCACTCATATGGGCCAGGTGGGACCCAGGACTCACCTGAGTCTGGTCTCAAACTCACATGGGGGGGATGTAACCGGCAGGCATGCCACCTCCCCCCCTCTTTCCTACCTAGGTGACCAGCAGGGGTGGTTAGATACCCTGCTGGTTGCCTGGGACATGATTTGCCCCAGGAAATCTGTCAAAAAGAGTGGGATGGAGGGGGATCAGGTCCCCCCAGCCCTTTGCCCCTTCCCCTTGGTAATGTGGGGGGGGGGGGGGAGAGCGCCCTGCTTTGCTTGGTGGGAGGGTGATCAAGTCCCCTCCACCACCAACAGGTAGGAGGGTGATGAAATCCCCCCCACCCTGGTTGGTTGCCACATGAAACCCCCCTCTTGCGGGTCCTTGATGAGGGGGAGGACAAGCCATCCTCCCTCCCCCTCATGACCAAGCAAGATGAAGGAGGGAGGGAGGGGCTTCCAGCCACCGCAGCAACCGCGACTGGGGCCGCGGCCCTGCACACAGCAGGTGGGAGGACTCCAAATGGAGTCCCCTGTCCCATAAAACGTCCTTGCAACGGGCCCCAGAGAGAAACAAGCGGCCCTGAGTGGGCCGTAACACAGGTAGTGGCCCCAATGGGGTTCCAAGGCCCAAAGACCACAAAATAAATACTTTGGCGGGCCAGCATGTCTAGCCAAGTATGTCCAAAATAAAGCTTGGGCCCAGTTATGCCCAGATAAGTCTGTCTGGCTAAGGTGGCCCATCCACCCTGGCCAGCCCGTTAAGGGCGTGTCCCAAAAGACCTAGAAAACCTGTTTTGGTGCACAAACTCCCAAAACCAATAACATCCACATAGGCCCACTTGGCCCACGTGATGTCCAATGGGCCGTGGAGGCCCATTTTTGCATCCCATTTGGATTACACAATAATATCCACATTACATGAGTGCATCCATATTTTAACACCGGTCTCCACTCCCAGAACCACAGGGCTTCATCTGTCACCAGCCACAGTGGAATATCATTAAATATTTATTTATATCAATGTGAATGATTGCTCACCAATTAGTTGACTAAAATTCATGGAAGGTCTGGGAAGACCTGGAATCACATATGCTTTCTCTAGCTTGGCCAAGTTCTACAAAAAGCCCAATATTTGCACTGAATTGAAATTGTTCATGTATGGCCATATTTATCAGCCACCAAGGATGTCTGTCTTCATCTTGGTCCCTGCTCAATTTTGGATAGATTAATTTGCTACAGTGAGTCCACTTGGGGAGAAAATAATGATAACATAATATCTCAAAGTGGCATAATATGCTCATTCAAAGGAATTCCTCTGTTTTGTAAACTTTGCCAACAAAAATGTATCACCCATTCCTTGAAGGAATCTAAATGTGTTGCACTTCCCAGCTGTCATTGGGAGGGTAGATTGCTTCATCAAACCATAACCCAAACATATTTCAAGGAGTTTTTTTGACCACTCAATCTTATTGATAACAAATTTCTTGATGGTAAGATCAAGAAATTTTGGAACTAACTGAAAAGCTAAAAAAAATTAATATCAAAATGAAGAGCCTCAATGAATACTACAAAAATGACTAATTGATGTGATTCTCATTCCTTCCAAATCCATGAATGCCAAAAGCTTGACCAAAGCTGCCAAAAATATCTTGAATTTCAGACTTTTAAATTCCTTCTATTCTTCTTATAATTAACCTCTGAGTTGAATGGGATTTTTGAATCAATGTGTCATTTTTTTTCTTTGTGTCTCTAATTCTTTCTCTTTTTCTATTGTTTTATTTTGTACTGCACACGCAATTTCTCAAGTTCTGACACCTCAAATCAGGAGGAGTCTCTACCCATAAAGTTGTTGGTGAGCAAATGGGAACCTTGGCAGATGATCAAGTTCTCAATTGCTCAACTCTCAACCTCAGTTCAACAGCTCCTTCAACATATTTGACTTGTCTCTCTCTTCTTATCAAGCTGCAAACACTGAGAACATTCATTGACCACCTGCAGCCAGCTTGAATAAAGTGAGGGTCAATTTTGACTCTCTCAGTAGTGATCCTGACTAACTCTATCTCAACTGTCTGTTCAAGGAGCTCCTCTGTTCTCCTTCTATTGCCATTTTGCTGGTCATATCTTTAAATTCTCCTCTAGCCTGTCACTTCTCTCTTGATTTTTCTGATCCTCAAGAAGTCTTCCATTGGTTTTATTCATCGTCTCAACATTTTCTTTGTTTTGAATGTTCCTTGTTCTGATCTTTTCTTTTTTAATGAAAAAGAGTTTAGTTCTGGTTTTCATATCAATTTTTTTCCCAAAAAAGTTCCCAAAAAATGATTGCATTACAACTCCTAATTTTCAGAACCAAGCAAGGCAACCTTTAGTTTAACCTCTCAGTCATATTTGAAACAAAATATTTGTATCTGGTTTTTTAGTTTCAAATTCTTTAATTAGCATGGTGATTGATATTTGAATTATTTGAATTTTCAACCAAATTGACCTAAAATTAGTTTGAAACATGCCTATTATTGCACGTGACAGATTCCAGGATGTAATCCTTTGCCTTTTATCTTGAATTCTTGAATCAAAACTCTCATTTGATTTCCTTTTCTTTTTTCCCATTAATTTGGCATCAAATATCATTCCCTTGAATAATGCTTTTTTAATTAAACTAAGTCTTTTGTTGTAGCATTCAACTAAAATAGAAGAATACTCTTTTCAATCCCATATTTATGAAACTACCCCATGCCACCCATTAATTTGAAATAGAGTTGACATGCCTCATTTTGTGCTTTATCCATACACCAGGGTGTATATTAATGCCAAGGAACGTTCACTGTAGATTTGTCTTCTCATTTTGGTAATTTTGTAGGCCCAGGGTAAGTTTATACCAAGGGAATTACTCAAATGACAAATTTTTTCAAAAAAGGTTTCATTTTAGTAATTTCTCTTCTAAAATCCTGCCTGAAGGCATCATTGGCCTCATTAGATCAAAAAAATCACTGAAATGATGCCTCCTGTCATTATTTTCCATGCCAGAAGGAGTGGTTTATCACAACATGGAATTACCCCCCCTCAACACACCACAGGGGGGGCTGTCCCCCCAGAAGACCAGGCCAAAAAAAATGAAGAGCCTGTGCGGTTTTGACAAGCAGGCAAAAACCACACAGAGCCAGTATTTTCACCTTTTCTGTTGAAGCTGTATGGTAATTGTAGCTGGTCCAATGGACATTCAACACCATGGCACCCAGTAGTTTTTTTGAAAGTGCCACAGAATGGAACTGAAGATTGTGTGTTTTCAATGGCCAGGCCAAAACTGTGAAGCACCCATGGTGGTAACTTGGGTGTTGCAGATTTTTTGACAAAACTTCCAGGGTGCTTCAGCTTTCAAGCTCACCAAGCTTTGGCTTAGGTGGTGGCATTCATCCCCACAAATTCTTTTTTCTTTTGTAAACACAAATATATATATATATATATACATATATTTGAAAACAAATTTATTTGATTTTTTTTGGTTGTTCTTTTATTGTATTATTATTATTATTATTTATTTTTATTATTTATTTTTATTATTTATTTTTATTATTTATTTTTATTATTTATTTTTATTATTTATTTTTATTATTTATTTTTATTATTTATTGTTTTTTGGTAAAATACCAGGGAGCTATGCCTCTTAATGGTTCAACAAGACAACCTGATGTGTATTTTTAGGGAATTAATTTTTTCACATGTGCAATCCTTTAAATCATGGCTTTTTACATCTGCAGGCCTTCACTCCCACAGGGACACACAGTTGATTCAAGAATTAATTTTTTTTGAATTCTGAGGCCACAGTTTGGTAGTGGATTCTCTACAAAACTTAAAATAAATATGTTTTAATTTTTGTAAAAATAGAAACCCTTCAAAAATCTGATCAAAAAATAAAACAAATCAACAAAAAAACAAATTTTTCATTGCACTTTTGAATCTTTTTATTTGCCCTTTGAGTTCATTTCCTTTGGTAATTCAAGCTCTCATAAAGTTAAAACAAAAATCACAGAAATTTCTTATATTTCTTCCTGATTCTTTGAATTTATTCTTTTCACTTAAAAAATTCATTCAAAAAAATGAAGGAAATAAAAACAAACAACTTCTCATTGGACTTTTGGATCCTTTTATTTGCATTTTTTAATTGTGTTTTTTTGTTAATCTCAGAAATTTAAAAAAACAATCAAAGCGCTTTTGAATATTTTTTGCCAATGTTTTTTATGTATTATTTTAACTTAAAAATTTTTTTCAAAAATTAAAAAAATTAAAAAAAAAAAAAACACAATTTCTCATTGAACTTTTGGATCCTTTTCTTTGCCTTTTTTGTTGATTAATTTTGGCCATTCAAGCTCTTAAAAATCTTTCAAAACTATTTGGATATTTATAATATTTTTTTTGTTTTTTTGGGATGTATTCTTGGCCTCCAAAATTGGAATCAAACATGAAAAAACTTCAAATTAACACATCTGTTGCAATTTCTTTTTTTACATCTGGCATAAAACCTTCCACAAATTGTTTTAACATAAATTTAGAATGAAATCCAAAGATGCAACTAAAAGTCATTTTGACCGCTTTTCGCATGTTTGACCCATCAATTTTTTCATGAAATTGAAAAGAATTCATGAGAAAAGGGGTGATCCAAATTTTTCATTCTTCTTTCTTTCATATTTTAATACATAAAAAGAAAAAACATGGGTAAAAATATTAAATTGAATTCAACTATGTTTGTTTTTATGTTTCTGCTGTATTTTTTTGAAGGGAAGAAAATCATTACCAAGCTTTAATTTTTTCTGAATAATTTTTTTCCAAGATTTTTAATCTATGGTCATGAATATTTTATAAAATAGATCTAATTGTTGAGCATTATAAGGATTAGAATTAAAATTGAAGGAGAATATAAGTTGGAAATCTTCTGAAAGAAGGAAGCAAATAGGAGAAGATTTGGAATTTGGATTGGGAGGAGAATTTGGAGAAAGACAAGTTCACGGAATTAAAGAAGAAAAAATAACCACTGAACACTTGTTTAAGCCAGAAGGAAACCATGTCAAGAAAATTAAATCCACATATTCATGGGAGCTGAGCCAGAAAGGTGGCTCAGGGGGTATATTGCAATGATTTTGTTTTTGGTATTTCAGACACAAAGAGTGCCTCAAAAATTACCAAAAAATAATTTTTAGAAATTTTCAAAGAATTTATTCAAAAAAACAGGTGGAAATATTTCAAATCATCATTCATTTCTTGAGGAAAAAAAAAATAAAAAAGGATAACTAAAGAGAGACCACCCCTTTTTGTTTAAATTATTTTCATTGTGATATTTAATTTGATGGGTAACGCATGTGACAAGCAGTCAGAGAAATCTTCAGTTGGATCTTTGGATTCCATTCTAAAGTTTTTTTAAAATAAATTGGTTCAAATTTTGATGACAGAAGTAAAAAGAAAAAAATTGCACTGGATGTGTTAATTTAAAGTCTTTTTATGTTGGGTTCAATTTTTGGAGGACCAGGATACATCCAGGAAATGACCAAAGAAAGAATTCATAGTTTGAGAAGCTTTCCCAGAGCTTGAATTCAAAAAAGAATTTACCTAAAAAGGAAAAGAAGAGGATCCAAACGTCTAATCAGGTATTTTTTTTAAAGAATTTTTGAATTTCTGAATGAATCTTTAAGGTAGAAGAATACATCCAAAAAAATCTTCATTAAATATTGAAAATCTCTTTGATTTTTGATATGAATATCTGAGAGCTTGAATCACCAAAGAAAAAATGAGTCAAGAAGGTAAATAAAAGGATACAAAAGTCCAATGAGAGATTTGATTTTTTTTGATCTTTTGAATGAATTTTGTAAGGTAAAAAAATACACCAAAAAAATCTATAAATTGTTTTATAAAGCTCTTTAATTGTTTTGATCAATTTTTAAAAGCTTTGATCACCAAATAAAAACCATTAAAAGGCAAATAAAAGGATCAAAATGTCCAATGAAATTTTTTTTTTCTTGATTTTTTTGATTTTTTTGATCAAATTTTTGAAGGGATTCCATTGCTCCCAAACTTATCAAAGATTCAGTTTAAGGATTCAAGATACCCAGCTAGCACACTGCCTTTTCAGAATTCAAAAAATATCAATTCTTGAAACAACCTTGAAATGAATCATTTGTCCCTGTGGGAGTGATGGTGCATGGATGTATTGTTGAGACTGTGAAACTGAAGATGTGGCTGGTGGGAGTCAAACCCACAACCTCAGATAGAATTAGACACATACTAGAGTGCTACCTTTACCAACTAGCACCACGCGCAAGGCGCTGACGTTTTGACTGGTTTGTTGCGCGGACGTTTTGACTGCTTTGTTGCGCAGACGTTGCAGAGGTTGCGATTATGTAAGCGGCGCACTCCTGCAGCATCACCTGCACCCGGGCCTTGTCACCTGAGCCATGGGAACGTCAAACAGTGATTTTCCTCAATCAACTCATCAAGATTCAACCGTTCTCTGATCAATTGGTCATCACCCAACTCAAAGTCTTGAAGAAAATTGTCCTTATCAACTCATCCACATTCAACTTTTGATTCAACCAGGAAACATGGAATTATGCTTGTGCGCAAAGTGCAAAGAACAAAATCATATCAATGCAGCCGGAAAGACTTGTCAAGGTGTCTGGGTTCATTATGGGACACAAAGAAAGCATTGGGCCAAAAATTCAAGTGATGCAACAATTGATATCAAAGCTTCCCTCAAGGATATGTCTCTCATAAATCCTGAACTCACCAATGATCACACCTCTGACAATGAGGAGTTGCACAATATGGAAACTTCAAGTTTTGATCATCCCAAGCATGATGCCTGTGAGTAGTACTTATTTTTTACCATTTGTACCTGCCTTAGCTGACAGTATTGCATTAGGCTGTGTCCTTGTTTTCATTGCTTGGCTTTTTCAAGTATGTGGAATTAGTCAATCAAACTGCAGGATTGCTTGCAATTATATCATCTACTTGCTACGATTACAAGCATGGTTTGATGACAATTCTTTGGAGAAAGTGCCCAAGATGTCTGTACCATTACAAAACCCCTAGACTTGAACCCAGAACTAGAAATATTAGTTTGCTGCCCAACCTGTTACTCATTATATGACCCCAAAACTGCTCCTTTATGGTGTTTTTACAAACCTCTACCAACCCTATCCAAATGTGGCAAGAAATTGTTCAAATCAAAATTAGCTTCCAACATGCTTGTCCAAAAAAAATCATTTTGTTGCCCCCGGAATATGCGTAATCTTTGGTTCTTTGTACCCTGTTCAACGTTTGCAATTCAAGCTTTCTGCCCATGGCTTAGATGGTTCCTTCAATTAAATGAGGTTAAGGAAACCATGGATAAATGGGCTCAAAAAGTTGCATTTCATCCTAACAATCACATCTACAATTACCCAAACTCCTTGGCTGCCCAGTACCTCTACCAAGATACTCATTATCAATCAAGCTTGCCAAAAAGACCTGATCTGGATTTAGCCTTCACTGTGTTTGTCAATTGGTTCAACCCCTTGGGAAATAAAATTGCGGGAAAACAGATATCAATGGGGTTTATAGCACTTAAATGCCTTAACCTCCCTTTAACCTTGCAATTCCAAAGTAAATTCACATTCATTGCTGGGATTGTGCCTGCACCAAATCAGCCCAATATTACCACTATTAGTAATGTATTATGGCCATTAGTGGAGGAACTACTTGAACTCAATCATCCTTTCAAAGTACAAAAAACTCAATACCCTCATGGTCAAAAGGTCTCGGTTAGATTGGCTGGCGTTATTGGCAATGTTGTGGCTTCACACAAAGTGCTGTGGTTTGCTTCACATTCAGCCACTTGATTTTGCTCTTGGTGTGAAATTAGTTTCAAAGAATCTCAAAGCATGGTCCTTGGGCAAATTCAAGATTATTGAATGGTTCTATAAGTATCTCGACAATAGCATGATAGCCAGAAACTCATTGGAAGGAATAAAATAATTAAAAAGTATGGAGTGCCCTGGTCTGAACTGAACCAATTACCCTATTGGGACCCTGTCAAAGGTGCAATTCTTGGCATAATGCACAACTGGTACGAGGGGGTCTTGGCGCACCATTTTAAACGTTGTTGGGGTTGGATCATACAAGGAAAATTCAAGCCAAATCAAATTCCTGTGTCCAGCAACAGCGGTTTCAATACTCAGAATGAGGAAGGGGATATCTGGAGCAATTCCAAGGATGATTCAGAATCCGAAAGCAATAATCCCGTTCCGTTGGATGGGTTTTCCAAGGAAAGAATTAACCAGGTATTTAATAATATCAAAGAGGTTGTTGTCCCCCAAGGGATCACCAGCTTTGCGGGCAATCTTGGTGCCACCAAGGGAGGGAAGTTGAAGGCCAGAAAATGGCAGGTTCTGTTCAGTATCTACTTACCGCTTGCATTTCTCAATGTTGGTTTGGACAACTCTGATCAAAATACCAACACTGCCTTGGTTGAAAATTTTGTTGCGCTGGTGGTGTGCACAATCATATTAGAGTCAAAATCTGTCAAGATTGAGGGCCCTACCATCCTCCAAAACAAGTATCAAATTTATACAAATACATCTAAAAGGTTATGGCCAAAAGCGAGCATTACCCCAAATCATCATTATGCACTTCACCTACCTGAACAGCTCAAGTGTTGGGGACCTTTGACAGGTGTCTCCAAATTTGGCGGGGAGAGGATGAATGGCTTGTTGCAGCGCATCAAGACAAATGGACTGGCTCATAAGTACTTAGACTACTCTTATTTGATGTTGAACTTTTACTGACTTGACTGATGACTGAATTGGATCAAAAGATGAAATGGGGAAGACAATACTCACCAAATTTTTCCAGGTTCAACGTTTGGTGGTGCAGCATGGAATGTATGCACACAATAACCCCACTGAAACAAGAGTCAATTTTGCACTGGATCCAGGAACGTACAACATAATTCTACAGTTCTTCCAAATTCAAAACAAGCAACTCAGGGATTATTGGGATTTGCTGCATCCCGCTGGGTCCAAGGTTCTCAGGGGGTATGCAAAGGACTTACATTTGGTTGAGTGTAAGGAAGGTTTGAGGGTAGGACGGTCTGCACCCAACCATCTGGTGAAGTTTTTTGAAAATGGCTGTGTATACTTTGGGCTGGTGAGACATATCTTGCAGATGGCCCATGGGATTGATGGTCATTCCACCATACTAATGATTGAAGTTTTGGAGGAAGTGGCACAATATGACAAATTTGACCTACTCAGGGGTTGGCTTCAACGGATGCATGTTAAGCAAGCCAAGATGCCTACTGGACATCATAAATTTGCAATTCCTCATCAAGTTAGTGCACTGTGTGCATATCTCCAGGTCTCAGCTTGGACCTTTGGGGTATTGGAACCAAGCTATCTCCTTTGCCCAGTTGGCCCCACAAACTGGTCACCCTAACGCCCAATTTTCTCACCTCAGGTTTCTCTTGTTTCTTCTCCTTGTTCCTGTTATCTAAACATGTCAACAAAACTTGCTGTCAAGAATTTTGTTCTTATTTCATGATGGCCACCAATGTATGCCAAATTTTTGAAATAAAAAAACAATTTCCCGGGTCCAAATCACAAACTGCTACACCATAAAAGGTGCTTGACTAGCCATTTAGGAGACCCATATACGTACAAGGCATACATCCAATATGTGAGAAAAACTATGAGAGCTGATCACAGGCCAATCTTGTAGCCTCAACATATTTTTCATTGAAACTCTTCCCATTCACGCGCACTCATACCCCCATGATAGTCATGGTTGCCCATAATCTCATCTTCATCAAACCCGTGCCTATACCCAACAGCATGATCAGCGTTTTTGGCACCTTCTTCCTCATCCTTGTAGTCATCCTCATCCTCATTTCACCATAGGATTCTTCCTCTAAATCAATGCTCTCACCACAATAGCTTTTATCGTCTTGGTCTTCTTGATCATCTTCATCTTCATTGCTGGTAGCCTCAATTGCATATGACAGATCATAGTTTTCCATTGCCAATTCCCAGTATTTTTCTGTGAATCTTTTACTGTTCTTCTTTTCATCAGGATTCTGGTTTCCTTGTAGGGATAGGTTTGGATTGGGTAGGAAAGCCACGTTTTGCATTTCAGAAATGATACTTTTTTGAGAAGATGTCAAACCATTGAACCAGTCTACATCATAAAAGTTGATTGGAAGGTTTTTGGGTGCTTTCAACATTTCGCTCATTTTTGCGGTTTTGGGATGACATTGTTTATGGAGTTGGGACCGCTTGCCTTCTACTTGATTGGCTTTGATCATCTCCTCATCTAGACCTTGAAAGAAGATATTTGCGCTATTTGATTGGAAAGGGAGGGTCTTGATGATGTAAACTCCCAGTTAAGGGTGGTACTCATCATTGCTATGAGCATTCACGCCCGCTATGATTTTCTGGTATCTCTCAGGTAACTTGCAATCCCAAGCAAAATTATATCAAGCATCCCAAAGCTTTCAAAAAAATGACCAATCAATATTAGATTCACAATAGAGAACTTAGTGACTTACTCTTTGTTGAGCCTTTTGGATTACTTTTTCCTCTTCATCTTGGTTGTGCTTGCCAGCCTCTTTGTTTTCTTTTTGGTAACGTTGTGCCATTGTGTAATGGGAATAGTGGTTGTATTGCATGGTGAGCAATTCAACATCATCAATGTATTTAAGATTGATGTTCATGTATTCATAGGCCCCACCAGCAGAAACTTGCCAAAATTTCTTGATAGCAATCAACCGACAGGCCTTGTTGTACAACAAATCTGGGGCATCATCAAGATCAGGGGCACAGAGTCAAATCCCAATCCTGACCATTCAGGAATGAACGTGGAGGATGAAAAACTGTTCAACATGAACAATTCCCCAACCTATCTTCTTCCAACCAGCGCGAGCATCTCTGAGGGTGGAAATTTCACTTTTAGCAATCAAGGTGGCAGAGCTGAGATTTTCAATGACATTGGTAATCTCTTGAGCATTGGAAAATCAAGGGTTGAATTCAATCAAGGCTTGAGGGTCAGGAGTTGGAGGTACAGCGCGCTGTTCAAAGAGAACCCAAAGTATTTTGATATGGGTGAATAATGCCTCCTATTGAATATGTTAGCCAAATTATTTTAAAACTTGACAGGTCAAAACTTCACCAGCAAAACTTACCTTGGTTTTAGCAAAACCATCTGGCATTTTGGATAATATCATTTGGTTAGGGTTGCGCTTTGGGGTACTGTTGGGAGTGGGCTTTAGTTTAGGAGGGGTCTTTGGGGGCTTTTTTGAGGATTGAGAGGTCTTCAAAGGTGTTGCCGCTTTCTTTGCTGGTTTTTTCTTGCTGGTTTTGGTTGGGCTGGGGATAGAACCTGGGAGGGGGACACTAACACTGCGCATATTGTGAATCCCGGTATTACCCTGCTTTGGTTTCATTGGATGTTTGGATTTTTGGGAGCCTTGCCTTTCAGGTAGGTTAACACACTCCAGCAAGCTGGCAAGAGCATCGTCATTTTCACGTAATTGTTCCTTGAGAGATTTGATTTCAGCAGTTGGATTGCTGGGCACGGAATTATGCATTGCAATAGCAGATGAATCCATGGTGCTCATTGAGTTATAAGCATTGAAGGTGTTCATCTTGGTGTTGTTTGGGAAAGTTGGCTTCAAGAATCTTAGTCGGGTGGAAATGGCTGGGGGATCAGAGCAAATTTGAATATCAACGAGGTGATGGAGGGCATTGGTGAAGGGGCACCATGCCAGAGAGCAAGGCAAATTTTCAATGGGGGGAATTTCCCATGTGACGTTCCCACGGCTCGAGTGACAAGGCGCGGGTGCAGGTGACGCTGCAGGAGCGGGCCGCTTACATAAGTGCAACCTCTGCAACGTCCGCGCGACAAAGCAGTCAAAACGTCAGCGCCTTGCCCATGGTGTAGGCTACAGACACTTGTGGTCTCTGGGGTTTTTTGGCACTACTGGTCTTGGTTCAACTGCACAGCCTCTGTGCTGTGGTGATTCATCATTTTAGAAGGTTTAACCTCAACAACCCCCCTTTCTACGTGATGTAGAAATAGGTATGGCAAAAACCAGTTGAGAGAGTGATCAGTGAGTGGATTGAAACTATTATTTTACAGTGTAGGCTTACAGGGTATCATGGTCTTAGATGAAGCATTCAAATATTATTCATCTCTTAAGTAAGCGGGTATATGCTCACTTAGGCTCCAAGATCACAAAAGTTTGAGACTTTAAAAATGAAGATGTGTCTGTTGGGAGTCAAACCCACAATTTTTGATATACTGAGAAACATAATAGAGTGCTGCCTTTTACAACTAGGCTAAAGAAGCTTTTGGCTTCCAGGATTGGCCTCTGTACTGTGGTGATACATCATGTTAGCAGGTTTAACATGAACATGTAGAACTAACGTGATTAAAATTATTGGGACCATGATAAAAATAATGCCTTATTTTTATTTTTATTTTTTTTATTTTATTCCTTTCTTTTTTGGATAAAGTTTCATTTTTTGAAATATTTAATTTATCTGTTTATGTTTTATTAAAATTTGGAGCCATGAAAATGATTTTGTGTTTCATTATTCAAATTTGAACAGTGTAGAGACTCCTGTGGGATTATTTAAAAAATATAGCAAATAGCTTGCTGGCAGTCCTTGAAGTTTAATTTAGCATTACTTCTAATCCTTTAGAGTATTAGTAAGAATAAGTGGGTTTTGAATTGCCTTCCCTTCTAGTACTATAGTTATTCTGCACAATGATTTATTTAAATTAATGGCTGGTTTCTTTGAGACTTGAAATAGGTCTCAGATCAGACCTAGATTAATTATTACTTTTATTGGTAGGATTTTTTAAAGAATAGACAAGATTTATTGGATTATTGGTTAGTGCTTTATGAGATATATTTGATCTTAACCAATATCCCAATAATAAAGGGTTCAAGGTTTTCTCAAAGGGATGATTCAGGAGAGGACCCAAGGATGGTTTTACCCACAGGGGGCTGGGTAGAGGAAAGGTTTTCAGTTTATTTTTTTTCACTCTCTTTCTTTGTAAGGGTTATTTATTGATCAATGGGTTGCTTTTCTTTAATCTGGTGCTGAATATTTAGGTCACAGAAGAACCCTTATTCAAGCACCTGTTGGGTAGTTTGGTTAGTTAATAATGGGTTACAACTTGGTGTTTGATTTTCTGTTTCTTTATAATGGTTCACTGATAATATTTATCTGGGTAGGTACCGCAGATTACTACTAATGGGTTGGGTTATTGGGTGGACAGAGGGCATACCAGGATGAGTGATTAGTGGTAATGATACAACTGGGATAGGGCAGAGAGGCCCTCATTAAACAGAAAATTCCTTCCCTCAAGGGTTATCAAGGCTGCCCCCAAGGGTTCTCCATGTTCTGGTGAGGAACAGTGAGATACAGTTACATAAGACGTTTCTTTTGGTTGGAAAAAGATTGTACAGTTACATGAGGCATTTATGCTGGTTGGAAAAATCTTTTACAGGGGTTTCATGCATGCGAATCCCTGCATGAATTACTGTTTATTGCAGATCAAATATATTCCTGTGCAAAACTTGTGGTTGGTTTGGTTCTACTTGATTCTACCTACATGTGTTTCTGTGAAATCACTGGTGGTTTGTTTAGCGCTTCTTTCTTCTACCTTCATGTATTTCTGTGCATTACTTTTGGTTTTTTTGTTTCTGCTTGGTCTTGATTGCATGCATATATTGCTGGGTGGCCTAGGGTTAACTTTCATGGGTGGGTTTTTTTTGTATCACATGCTTCTCAGTACATAAATTGTTGTGTGGTTCTGGGGTTGTTTGTTACTACATGCTTCTGGATGCCTGCATATATTGCTGGGTAGACCTGTGGTGCTTTTTACAGGTGGGTTTCTTGGTATCACATGCTTCTGACTACATAAATTGCTGTGTGGTGCTGGGGTTGGGTTAGTGATGTCATTTTTTTTTGGTTCTGGTTGAGACTGGTTCCACTTTCTCCTGCCTATACATTTCCTTTATAATTCTGCACAGCCTCCTGTATGTGTATTTGCTTGTTTTTTGGTTCTGGTTGAGACTGGTTTCACTTCCTCCTTCCTATACTATTCCTGTAAAATTCTGCATAGCCTCCTTTATGTATATTTGAAAGCATTCTGGGTGAAGTGACAGGAGCTGAAATAATCACTCTGCCTCATGTATCTGTATTTCTGTATTCTGCGTGAGGAGAATGGGTTGGTGTATGGTCCTAGTTTTGAGGGTAAGCTGTCACTGGTATGCACTTAAGGATTTCCAAAGTATGTCCTTATGCCTTCCACCCAGCTGTGACGCCTTGTTGGGTATGAGTTTGCCACAGTTGAAGGTTTCTTGGGCTGTATCTTCTAATCCATCAGGGATAGAGGGGTACTTTGGCTGAGTGACTGTAAGTTATTCTTGATGTAGAATCTGTTTCTGGGGTTAATTTGAGGTTTTGAGCTGTTTTTGTACTTTAAAAGTGAGTCTGATTGCTATATTACACATTTGCTCTACCACAACAGGCATTTTTTCCATTTCTTTGAAACATAAACATAAATATTGATAAGAATTTGAATTTTTGAACTGGATTCCCTACAGTTTTCATATATTTCCAAAGGATTTTCCATTCACCAAGGTAAAAGGGCAATCCAAAATGATTTTTTCATTCCTAAAAAAATCAGATATTCATCACTATTGTCTCACCAAAGCCCTTTTGTCAGCTTGCTACTATTGCAGAGCAAGCTGCAAAATTAACAAAAATAACATAAAAAAATAATAATACAATTAACCTAAGAAGGAGTAAGAAAACCATAAATATTATTACAGAAATAGATTCTCCACCCAAAATTAGGTAGGGTCACTCACTGACCCTACCCTTGAAATAAAACTCCTTATATTTTTAAATAATCAAGGAAAGAAAGACCAAAATAGTACGGCTCCACTATTGAGCTTTTGGTCAATTCAAGATTTCACACACATTTTCACACATAGGTTTCACACCTAAAATTTAGTCAGAATTGAGGTGTTTTGTATATTTTAGGAGTTACGGATGGAAATGTGTTTTGTCACAATTCCCGCACGCAGCTGCGGCAGCCAATGCACCCGTGCGCGGGGCTGAGATGAAGCGCTTTCACTCTGTCAAGGTTGTGTACGCAGACCCGGGCCTCTGACAAGTACCAGGCCGCGGGACTATGGGTTGACAGAGTGACAGGCGGCCTGAGAGGCTCAGGTACCGCGTAAAAATGCTACAACCCACACGGGAACATTCTAAATATGTAATAAATGTTCCTGTGGATAGTAGATAGTCTAAAAGTACGTAGTATCATATAAAAATACTTAAATAACCCTTATACGTATTTTTTATTAAATATAATTCAAAGTGCAAAGAATGTCGAAAATAAGACAATGAAAACTTTTAAAAATATATTAAAATACTTTAATATACTTTAATGAGAATTTCTAGACATCAATATTTTCGTGAAATAATACGAAAACTAATGATGTAAAAATATTACAGGAATCCTCACAACTTATATTTTTAAGTTATTATCTTAGTAAATCAACTGGAACTCGAAAATAAGGAGTAAAATCAATATCATGACTTTTACTCCAGTTATGTAATACATAATGAGAACTCAACTGACATCAGGATGTCTGCAGAAATTTCTATTCATATAGTTATTAAATTACTGGGAACATTTACTAAGGATAATTAATTAAATAATACATAAATGGGACAGATTAGTGTTATTCACACGTCCTAATATCTATTATGAAGTAGAATAATTCCCATACCCTGAGGAATTAGATGCTACCCCTTCTATAGCACCAAGAACACGTGAAATACTACCCCTGGTTACCCTTCTAGCTTTAGTGTCCGTCCCTTTGAGCCCCTGTACCCCCAGAAGGACAATGTTGGGACTCCAAAAGCTATAAATAAAGAGCTCTTTTGAGGATATTGATGGGCAGAGACCCATTTATATTTATATCCAGACACCATGCCAAGGTAAGCAAGTACTTATAAGAGATAAGTAAGTGATTTATGGCTAAGTCCAATCAATAATATTCGTCCTCAACCTCTTTTTTTATCAATTAAAACTGCTGAACAACCTTATAACCCCAGTATACAGGTTCAACCCATCAGTGCACTTCTCAAACAGATAACCAAAGTATTTAATAATATACCAGTGATTTTTATTATCCTTTCTCTGTTGTGGCAGCTTGGCTACAAGGCCCTGCCACTCCAACGTGTATTTTATATACATATTATCTTTGGGTAAAATATCCTTTAAACTAAAGAGCCCAAAGTAACCGGGACTACATGTTTTCATACTGAAATCCCTGAAGAGAGGTGTTAAAGATCCCCAATATAATTTTGGCCCCTCTATAAAAAAAATTAATAATCAATTTATTCATATTGATTTAAAACAATAAACCATAACCAAACCACTTAACCTTGCAACAAGCTTAATCCAAATATTTTATAGATTTTTCCTGCATTTATTAAATAATATATTTATTATTTATTCTATCACCTCTGGTAGCTAAAGGATAGCAAGGGTCTTGGCATCCAGCAGGCTGACAAGCTGGTACAGGGGTTTCATTTCATGCATGCACAGCCTTGCATAAACTGCTGTTAACTGCAGCTACAATATATTCCTGTGCAGTACTTGTGGTTGGTCTGGTTCTACTTGATTCTTCCTACATTTGTTGCTGTGCATTCAATGGTGGTTTTTTCAGTGCTACTTCTTCTACCTTCATTTATTTCTGTGCATTACTGGTGGTTTGTTTGGTGCTACTGCTTCTTCCTTTATGTATTTCTGTGCATTACTTGGTGGTTTGTTTGTTGATGCATGGTCTTGCCTTCCTGCATGTACTGCTGGCTAGCCCTGTGGTACTTGTACTGGTGGGTTGTTGGGTATCACATGCTTCTGACTACCTAAGTTTGTGTGTGGTGCTGGGATTTGTTTGATAATACATGGTTTTGGCTGCCTGCATGTATTGCTGGGTAGCCCTGTATACTTCTGCATAGCCTTGTGTAGGTGTATTTGCTTGTTTGTTTGGATCTGGTTGAGACTGGTTTCACTTCCTCCTGCCTATACTGTCCTGTATACTTCTGCATAGTCTTTTGTATATGTATTTGCTTGTTTTGTTTGGAACTGGTTGAGACTGGTTCCACTTCCTCTTCCTATACTGTCCTGTATACTTCTGCATAGCCTTGTGTAGGTGTATTTTCTTGTTTGTTTGGATCTGGTTGAGACTTGTTTCATTTCCTCATGCCTATACTGTCCTGTATACTTCTGCATAGACTTGTGTAGATTTATTTGAATGCATCCTGGGTGAGATGACAGGAGCTGAAACAGTTTCACTACCTCCTGTATCTGTATTGCTGTATTCGGGCTGAGGTGACAGGGTTGGTGTATGGTTCTGGTTTTTAGGGTGCGCTTTTACTGGGATGTACTTGAGGGTTTGCAAGTTCTTTCTTTATTCCTTCCACAGAGATGTGACACCTGGTTGAGTATGAGTTTGCCACAGTTGGAGGTTTGTTGGACTGTATCTTCCAATCCATGAGGGATAGAGGGGTACTTTGGCTGAGTGAATATAGGTCATTTTTGATTTAGAATTCATTTCTGAGGTTACTTTGAGGGTTTGAGCTGTTTTTATAGTAAAAAAGTGAGTCTGATGGCTACAGGACAGGTTTTGACTAACACAATGTACTCGCTCAACGGGGAACGCTTCCCTGATCCCTTACAATGATGATATCCATTGGGTAGGGAGATCCAGCATTTCTCAGGCCAGATAACCTTTAGATCCTGTCCCTTCTTCTAAATCTCCTTTGGTTGAACCTCTTGATGTTCCCCTTGCTCCCTCCTGGGAAGAAGTGGACCCTCTCAAAGAAATCAAAGACTATTCCAATGAAGCCTTGACTTGTGTTATATCTCAGGCTTGCACTAATTCTCTCAAACCTGGCGCTTCAACCTTACTCACAACTCTGATCCATGCACTTAACCAAACTGCCTCAAAATGTGGTCGGAGTGGTCCTAGTTTTTGAACCCCGGGCATGAAGCAGCCTGATCATTTTACTGGGGAACACCCTTATAAGCTTAGATCCTACCTAAAGTCCTGCAAAATCATCTTCTCAAACAATCCTCACAATTTCCTTACTGATAGACCTAGAGTTATGTATGCATCTTCCTTCCTTGGTGGAAAAGCCTTGCAGTGGTTCAAACCCTACCTTGAACTATTGGATAACACTAGCCCAACTTTTATTCTCAACAATTGGGACAAGTTTGAGCCAAAGCTGTTCAACCTGTTCAGCAACCCTAATGAAGTTCAAAATTCTGAATAAAAACTCAATAATCAAGTCATGAAGGAAAATAGTAGAGCCTCCATTTATATTTCCAATTTTCAAACTCTGCACTCTTGCATCCAATGGAACAAGGCAGGCCTTTTATTTCATTTTTGAAAAGGGTTACTGGCACGCCTAATTGAACAACTTGCAGTTGGGGGACATAAGACAACCTCCCTTCAGCAGTTAATTGACTGGGTGATTGATCTTGATAATTGTTATCACAAAAAGAACCGCTCTCAAGGATACAACCATGGACCATCAACTTTGGCTCCAAAGGCAGACAAATCCTCAAAACAATCTTTGAAGAATCCAAAGCAATCCAGACCCAATACAAACTTGCACTCCAACAAAAAAGGAAAACCCATCACCAAAACTCCAAAGTTCCTGGATAAAGAAACTGGGATGCTCCAAAATGAGGAACATTTAAGGAGGGCAATGAACGGATTATGTAGGTATTGTGGAGGTAAACATGATGTTGATAGCTGTGCTAAGGGGCTAGCGCGTGAAGCGGATAAACAGTCAAAAAATGAGCTTTTAGTTTTCCTGACACTTGCAAGGAAGGTTACACATTATCTAAATTACAGCAAGTCAATCTTTGCACTTGCAAGTCACTAGGTGCTCCAAGTTCAAGATTTGTCCTTTTCCACTCTGACAACTCTCCTTATTGAGTTTTACTCAATTCTGGCGCTAATGTTTCTTTTATAAGTGAATCTTTTGCACTCACAAAAACCTTAAGCATTCTGAGATAGATAATTTCCCTATCTATTTAGTAAGTAGTGCAACTGAGCCGTCTCATTGGGTTTCCCAAAAGGCAAAATGGACCTTTGCATTTTCTAATTTCCCCAGCTTTGAATGGGATTTATTTGTCTTGGATATTCCCGGAATGGATGATACCATTCTAGGCCATGATTTCCTAGTCCACTGGAATCCAGATGTGAATTGGCATGAAGGACTAATTAACCTTCAAACCTTGCAACCCCAGGAAACTAAACCTTCCATAAAACAGCAATTAAACAGCCTACCTGACACTGTCATTTATTTGGATGACACTTTTCTGCCAGGAGATTTGCAATATCCTGACCTTCATTACCCAGTTCCCTCTTAATATTTAGTAGTTATTGCTTATTTATCCAACTTACCTCTTCCTTTTATCTTTGAAGAGAAACAGGCACCAACCAAACGGTGTATTTTGAGCTCCCTAATCCTCTCAAATCATGCAAGCACTTCAAATTCTGTGCTCAAAGATGACAAGATTGAAGATTTAGAAATCATACAAGAGTCTTTACCTTCTGTTTATCATGACTTTGCTGACGTCTTTTAAGCTATAAAGGCAGATAAACTTCCTCCATCCCATTCTTGCAATCATAAGATCAAACTTAATGGCCACCACCGGCACCCGGACCAGTCTACTCTCTCTCAAAGCAGGAATCAACTGCACTTCAAGAACAAATTGCAGAAAATGTATTGAAAGGATTTCTTTGACCAAGCAATTCAAACACCAGTTCACCTGTCTTATTTGTTCTGAAGAAAGATGGTGGACTTTGCCTTTGTGTTTACTATAGCAAACTGAACCAGGTAACCTGGAAAATGCCTACCCCATACCACCTATGTTGCACCTCTTCACTCTGTTCCATGGAGCTGCTTATTTCTCAAAGTTAGACCTTTGAGGCACCTATAACCTATTTTGAATTGCAAAAGGTCATGAGTATTTGACCAAAATGAGAACATGGTTTTGCAGTTATGAGTATACCGTCATTCCCTTTGGCCTCTGCAATGCTCCTTCCACTTTTTAAAATTTTTTCAATGACATTTTTTCTGACCTTGTAGAGAAATATCTTGTGGTGTATCTTCACAATATACTTTTCTACTCAAAAACTCTTGAGGATCACATTGCACATGTGCAAGAGGTGCTGCAGCAACTTTGAAAGAATGACCTGTTTGCAAAAGCCTCTAAGTGCAAATTTCATACTCCTTCTCTTCAATTTTTAGTTGTCATAGTCTTGCAGCAAGGACTATCAATGGATCCAGTCAAAATCAAGCACATATTGGACTGTCCCCCACCTTCCTCTGTTAAATCCCTTCAATTTTTCCTTGGTTTTGGTAATTTTTACTGTAGGTTTATTGAGCATTATTCCAAGAAAACCATGAACCTTACTACCCTCCTTCAAAAAGACACTCATTTTGATTTCACAGAACAAGCTGCTTTGGAGTTCCAAGTTCTGAAGAAAGCATTTACCACTGCTCCAATACTCTCTCACTTTAATGGGCTACCTTGCACTATTGTCAAAACAGATGCAAGCAACTCTGCAATTGCAGGATTAATGTTTCAGTTTTCCTCCTCTTCTTCTCATTTTCATCCCATAGCTTTTGAGTCTTGCAAACTGCTTGCTGCAGAGCTCAATTACAAGATTCATGAAAAGGAACTTCTTGCAATTATTTATTGCTTGAAAAAATGGTGTTCATAACTTTTGAGTCTTATGGAACCTTTTGAGGTCATAACTGATCACAATTCTTTGAAATATTTCATGAGCTCAAAAGTCCTTACACGCAGACAGGAATGTTGGGCCATATATCTCTCTGAGTTCCAATTTACAATCACTTACCGTCCTGGGAAACAAGTGGTAGTCCCTGATGCTTTGTCACATTGGGACAACGTTTACCCAGGAGGGGGGAGCACCTTTGCCAACAACAACCCTGAAAATGTTAGGACACTTTTCTCAACCCAGTATTCCAAACTCAGTTCAATCATCACTCACCTTCAAGATCTAGCTTCCAAACTACAACAAGCTCAAATCAACAACCTCAAGTGTAGCAAACTTTGCAAGAATGCAAATATATTAGATAGTGATTATAGTATTGACAAAAATGATTATTCAGTTTATAAAAATTGTATAGTAGTACCAGATAATCCTTGCATTAAGTTAGATATCTTCAATTCAAGGCATGATTCTCTGCTTTCTGGTCATTATGGGAAGGATAAAACCTACAAATTGATTGCATGAGAATTCTATTGGCCTGGTATGACCAATGAAGTAAAAGACTATGTTAACGCGTGCTATGATTGCAATTGGAACAAGTGCTTGAAACACTGGAAGTATGGGCTGCTTCAGCCACTTCCAATTCAGCCAATTCCTTGGCACTTGCTTTCTATGGATTTCTTTTTGCAATTACCTATTTCTAGTGGTTATGATGCTATTTTAGTAGTAGTAGATTGCTTCTTAAAGATGGCTTTCTTTCTTTGCAGTAATGTGACGGCCTCTTCTGAAGACTTAGCTAATTGTTTTATAGAATATGTATTCTTGCAGCATGGTCTCCCTGATAAGAAAATTAGTGATTGTGGAACTTTGTTTGTCTCTAGCTTCTGGACCTTGCTGTGTCAACATTTGAAGATCACTTGCAATCTATCAACGGCTTACCACCTGGAAACAGATGGGAAAACCAAGCAAGTCAATCAGATCCTCAAACAGTATCTCCAAATTTATGTCTCCTACCAACAGGACAACTGGTCGCAATGGCTCCCATTAGTCAAATTTGCCTACAATAATTTCACTCATTCCTCCATCAAACAGTTGCCCTTCCAGACTCTTTATGGTAGAAATCTGACCTTCACCTCCCTTCAAGTAGCACCTTCTCAACCTGCTACCAATTAATGTTGAGATCTCAACAGATTCCTGCACTGTGAGGAGACCCCTGGGGGGCTCTGGGGACGGTTTCTATTTCTTTTCTTGTTCTCTCTGTCTTTTTCGTTGTGTCTTGGCTTTTCTGTTTTCCATGATTCTCTGGTCTCCTTCTTTCCTCACATTTACTTCTCTTTCATCTTGTCTTGTCTGCTCTTCCTGAACCATCCACTCATACGCCGCCATTTCTCCTCGTTGAATCTATTCTTGCCCTCATCCTTCTCCTCGTCGAATCTCCTCTCTTCAATCTTATCTCAGTCCTTCTCCTCGTCAAATCTCCTCTCATCAATCTGATCTCAGCCTTAGTCACGATCTCTGCCTGGTAAGACAACCCGAAATCAATCACTCATCTACCAAGAGAATCTGACAATACTTCCACAGAACTGCTTCTTATAGTCTATCCATCTACTCTGAACATGTCCTTCTTGTCCTGATTAACTTGACCCTCTATCCTATCTGGCTGTGCTGTTGGTATCTGTTTTCTTTCTTTATTTTCATTCTTCATAGCTATGTTCTTCTCTTTTGAATTATGACTCTAACTCTGAAATACAGTCTGTTGGTTTAGTCCTCAAACTTATCTTGGAATTCTTATCACGGTTAAAAGCCGAAAGTCCCCTGAAAAACCAAAATTCTCAAGATGACCGAACCAACGGGAGCCACGGACTACTTTCATCAAGTTGCTCTGAAAGCTGCAGTCAACGCTATTCCTCTTCTCAATGACGAAAACTATTCCATATGGAGGGATAAAATGCTCATGCTTTTCGACCTCAAGGACGTCAAGGACGCTATCACCAGTAATACAGGCCAAATTTCTATGAAGCAGGATCAAGATATTAGGGCCGTTCTTCTCTCAAAACTAGACAGTACTACGCACGCCAACGTTGTCAACTCGGCAAACTTCAATTCATCTAAAATTCTCTGGGTTGATATAACCCGTAGGTTTGCGTCATCTGAAACTGCCAATTGTGCCAGAATCTTCAACCACTTCCTTCACATCACTTTCAACAATCATGCCATCAAGGATTTTGTAACGGATACCAAGAAGGCTCTAACTAGGATGCACGACGTAGGAATAGAATTACCCAAAGATGTTCTCGCCTATCTAGTTTTATTCAAATTTCTTCCGAGTCTTGAGAATCTCAAACAACAGATCATGCACGTGGAGAAGCTGATAACAATTGATGTTGTCCACAACCATCTAATTCAATACAATAACAAACAAAAAGACCAACAAAAAGCTTCTAAAACCACATCCACCCTCTCTCTAGTAACTACGAGACACCAGAATAATCAAGAGGATAAGAAGGTAAAGATGCGATGCAAGGAGGGGTATCATGATCCAAACGCCCCACACTCCAAATCCTCTTGCTTTCATCTGCATCCTCAAATCGCGCCTAGCTGGTGGATAGAACAGCAGAACGAATGGAGAAATAAAAACAAGAAACCACAACCAACTACCAATTACCACGCTCTTCTGACTCTATGGATCAACGCCGACAACACTCCCAACCTCATACTTGATTCTGGTGCCAACATTCACATGTTCAATGACCGCAGATACTTCACCCATCTCCAACTTCAAGAAGAAAATGAAGTGATCAAAACCAGAAAGCTTGAAGCAAGTCTCAAGATTGTAGGGAATGGTACGGTAAGATTGGAATGGAAGGATTCTATAATCACTCTGGAAGACTGTGTCTTTGTCCCCAATATTGTAGTCAATCTCATTAGCCCCGGTCTTCTAGCAAAGAAAGGATGTTGTCTATCTCAAAACCATGACAAGTTCTCCATCACCAAGAAAGGGTCAATCATACTCAATGGATTAATTTGAGACAATCTCTTTGTAGTCGAGAAACCACAGTCCATTGGATCTAACAATGTAATCAACCAAATTGCTCAATTCTCTTGAGATCCACCTTCTCTGCATCTATCTCTGATGGACATCCACAAGACATATGGTCATGCCTCTGTCTCCACTCTTCGACCCATCTTAAAAGATCTCTTCAATTGTGAAGACTTATCACAATTCCAATGCAACGCTTGTGCACGAAGTAAGATTACACGCTCATACTTTCCCGCTGTTTCTACTCGATCCAATCTCCCACTTGAACAAATCCACCTTGATTTAGTTGGACCGATCTCCCCCCAATCCAAATCTGGCCATTGATACATGTTAACCCTAGTAGACAATCATTCCAGTTACCTTGCCGCTTTTCCTTTACACTCTAAGGATGAAACCACCAATACAATCATCAATGTACTGGAGATTGAATTCAAAAGACTCAAGTACTACCCATCAGAGATCTATTCCAACAAAGGCTCCAAGTTCACTAATGCTAACCTCAATGAATTTTCTAAAACCAAACATATCAAACTAATCACCTCTGAACCCTACCACTCGCAACACAACGGCCGTGCTGAGAGAGCAAATCAAACAATTGTTGAATCTGCTTGATCAACATTTTCTTCCTCTTGAGTGCCGAAAAACTATTGGCATGTCATCACGAGAAGCTGTTGCTTCATGCTGAACCAGATACCAAGAGAAGGTAATCTTCTCTCTCCTTGGTAACTGATGTTTGGCAAGAAGCTTCCCACTAACTACTTGAGACCTGTAGGTTCTCCTCTGATCTACTTGGCTAATTGCATGAAAAAAGGTTGCAAGTTTGATGAAAAGGGACATGAAGGGATACTAGTTGGGTTCAATCCAACCTTTCACTCTTATCTTGTCCTTAACTCATTAGGTTCTATTTTTGAAACAAAGCACGTCACGTTCCTCAAGACTCATACAAGCGACTTTCCTCTTCTGGAGCCTGCTGGAACCGACATTTTCTCTCAATCTTGTCAAGGCTCCAAAAAGTCCAATTTCTCCTATCCCGACAAACAATTCACAGCTAGAGATCCTAACTGCGAATCCTCTGAATCGGACTCTCCTCAAGACGATTCCATCTCTCTTGATTCAGATTCTTCCAATCTTCAACCAGAACCCTCTCAGACCCCATCTCCCACTCCAACTAGCCCTGAAGTCTATCAACGACCAAAGAGTGAGACTCGAAAACCTCAACGCTATGGTTTCCATCACTATTACAAAACTCCATCCTATAAGGCTTCTTGGAAATGTCCTGAATGGCCTAAGTGGGAGAAGGCATCAAGAGAAGAATTGGAATCCATCAAATCACAAGACGTATGGGAAGAGTATTACGGTACTCCAGACAACATTCTAAACACCACATGGGTCTTCAAAGTCAAGGAAAACTGCCACGGCGAACCGGTGAAGTACAAGGCAAGATTATGTGTACAAGGGTTTGATCAAGTTCAAGGCGTTGATTACAATGAAACTTGGGCACCTACTGGCAAACTTGGCTCTCTACGAATTGCTCTTCTATACGGCTTGAAGGAGAAAATGACCTTCACTCAATTCGATGTTAAAGGCGCTTTTCTCCATGCTCCTCTCAGCAAAACTGTTATTTTTTGGACACCTGAAGGTTTGCTCAGGAAATCACCCTATCTCAAACTCAAAAAATCATTATATGGTCTCAAACAGTCTCCAAAAAATTGGTACAAAACACTGACCTTTTGGATTAAAGCTCAAGGATTCCAGGAATCGAGCAGCGACCCCTGCCTATATATCAATATCAACTTGAAAGAGATTCTCTACTTCCACATAGATGATCTTATTCATGTCGGAAGGAACAACACTTTCAAAGTTAATTTTCTGGAGAGGTTCAAAAACTCTTCTTGCCACCCGCTGAATAAGATCCTTGGGATGCTGATGGAAGTAGACAACGATTGAATTCTACTCAGTCAACCTAACCACATTGAGAAAGGTCTAGAAGAATTGGGCCTCTCAGACTGTAAAGACACCCACTCCCCACTCACTCAAAATCTCCACCTGGAACCAGCCACTGATGAAGATCACAAGGAGTTTACAAAACTCAATGTTAACTTTTGTTCAGTTACTGGACTTCTTAATCATCTCGCTCAATATACTCGTCCCAACATTGCGTACGCGGTTTTGAATCTTGCTAGATTTAATACCAAGCCTGGCATGTCTCATTGGAGAGAAGCTCGTAAAGTCTGGAAATATCTCAAGACCACTAAGAATCTCAAGCTAATCCTCAACTACAATTCCAAAGAAGAGATAATCTCTAGTTACAGTGACGCGACATGGGGAGACAACCCGTCCTCAAGAAAGTCTCAAACAGGTTTTGTCATTTTCCATTACGGTAGCCCCATAGTCTGGAACTCTTCAAGACAAAGAAATGTTACTTACTCCTCAACAGAATCTGAGCTTAATGCTCTTCTCAATTGCTTTCTCAAACTCAAGTGGGTCACTCACTTAATGAGTGAAATCTATCAATCTCCAATAATCAAACCCACTATCTTCATCAATAACAAAGGATTAGACAATAAGATCAAACGATTTGGGTCCCACTCTAAATCACGTCACATTGATATCAAAACAAAGGGACTAAGAGAAAACTATAACCAGTCTGAATACAACCTGTCACTCATCTCCACGGACAAGATGGTTGCTGACTCTTTGAAAAAGGCCTCCAGCCGCAGCTCGCTCCAACTTCTCCAATAATCCATTTTCGCCAGTCATTAATTAGCTAACTCTCATCTTCTCTACTCTCTCTGTTGTCCTACCAGTCACGAGGGGTGTTGAGATCTCAACAGATTCCCGCACTGTGAGGAGACCCCCAGGGGGCTCTGGGGACGGTTTCTATTTCTTTTCTTGTTCTCTCTGTCTTTTTCGTCGTGTCTTGGCTTTTCTGTTTTCCATGATTCTCCGGTCTCCTTCTTTCCTCATGTTTACTTCTCTTTCATCTTGTCTTGTCTGCTCTTCCTGAACCATCCACTCATACGCCGCCATTTCTCCTTGTCAAATCTATTCTTGCCCTCATCCTTCTCCTCGTCGAATCTCCTCTCTTCAATCTTATCTCAGTCCTTCTCCTCGTCGAATCTCCTCTCATCAATCTGATCTCAGCCTTAGTCACAATCTCTGCCCGGTAAGACAACCCGACATCAATCACTCATCTACCAAGAGAATCTGACGATACTTCCACAGAACTGCTTCTTATAGTATATCCATCTACTCTGAACATGTCCTTCTCGTCCTGATTAACTTGATCCTCTATCCTATCTGGCTGTGCTGTTGGTATCTGTTTTCTTTCTTTATTTTCATTCTTAATAGCTATGTTCTTCTCTTTTGAATTATGACTCTAACTCTGAAATACAGTCTGTTGGTTTAGTCCTCAAACTTATCTTGGAATTCTTATCAATTACCTTAACCACATCCAACCCTTCAATTGAAACTTCAAACCAACCTCAAAGCAGCAAACCAGTGCTAAAAGGAACAAGCAGATTGACTTTGCACTTTGGCCCCAACCTTTGCAGTAGGAGATTGGGTATGGCTTGATGCTTGCAATATCTGCAGTTCTTGCCAAACTCGTAAACCCTCTGAAAGAAAGCTTGGCCCCTTCAAAGTCAAATCAATTGTCTCCCCTAACGCCTATAAACTTACCTTACCTGCAAAATGGAAAGGCATCCACCCAGTCTTTCACGTTTCTCTCCTAGAGCCAGCTTGAGTCCTATACCCGGGCAAGACTCATCCCCCTCCTGAACCAGTCAGATTCCACAATCAGTTAGAATGGGAATTAAGCTGTATCCTGGATTCCAGGTTACGCAAAGGAAATCTTCAATACCTTGTCAAATGGACTGGCTTCCAGTACAACAAAGATTGCACCTTGTGGGAACCAGCCCATCACCTTTGCAACTCTCCTGATTTGGTTTGAGACTTCCATGCAAGTTAACCTTGCAAAACTTGCCAATCTTAGCTCCCATTTTGTTCCATTTCTTCCATCCCAATCCAAATTTTCATCCCATTCCTTCCCATTAATCTCATCCCATTTCCTTATTTCATTTCCTTTCCCTTTCTCAGGTCCATCCTTTTTTTTTCTTTTCACAATTTTTATCCCTTCACATTTTATTTCAAAATCAGAATCCTACTTTCCTTAACATAGATATACATACATACATACATATATATATATATATATATATAATAAGGAAAATAATAAAATAATAATAATAATATATATAATTACAAAATAAATTTCTAAAAATTATCCTTTATTTCTCTTTGCACTTCCTCCCAATTCTCATTCAATTCTTCTACCATCAACCTAAACTATTCCAAATCTTTGTTGTCCACCAAAGAAGAAAATCTTTGCAAGATCATCACTTGTGTCACCAGATGTCATTTGAAGATTTTCTTGCACTTTGCAGTCTAAACTCTCTTTGGTCGGGTATTCCATCCACCTTCCTCCATGAGTTCCTTGTGAGCTCTCTTCCTTTGGCCCCTTGAAGAAGCTTCCCCCACATTGCCAGTCAATTGCCTTGCATTGGTTTCAATTGGCCCTTTGACTTGCACTTGGTTCCCCTCATTGTGACCTTCCACCTCATCTCTTTCCGTTCCATCCCTTTCCTCCACCCCCCATTCCATTCCAATCCTTCCTTCTATTCCATTTCCTTCCTATTCATTTCCCTCCCTTTGCTCCAGTTCCACCTCCCCTTCAGCCATTCCTTCTTCCCTTGCCTCTTTGATTGTCTGCGTTTCCTGAGCTTGCACCTCACTTTGCACTTCCAACCCAATCAACCCAGTATATGGCCGTGGGGGCAGAGGCGTATTGGTGGTATATCATTGAAATTGTGGCATTAATACATCAACAAAGATTATATTAGTTCCATTTTTCTTTCTTTTATTTTTTTTACTTATTGTTAGTCTCTAAGCCCCAACTTACCAGGGTTCCAAATACCTAAAAACTCAATCTCTGGCACTGGCGTTGTATGATAGTTGACTTGCAGCGCGGACCTTTGACTTTGAACCTCCCTTCCAGACGCTTCTGGGACATCTATGACCGGCTTGCTACTTATAGGGAATGTGCAAGCAGCCTTGCGCAAACGGCATTGTTTGCACTTGTCTCGGATACCTTGCGTGGCTGTACTAGGGAAAAATGGCTTGTTTCATCAAATGTAGTTTTTGCAATGGCAGAATGACAATGACAACATAATTGATTATAAATCTATTTAAAAGAAAAAAATTAATGTTAATGGGTATACAGTATTTTTAACAACTTTGGAATCAATGGGAAAATTGTCTGAATGCTTGCAGGGGCTCGCTTCTTTATACCCAGGCAACTGTCACGCTTCAAGCATAAGGATTATTGTCCTCCCACTTTGACATAACCATTTCCTCATTCCATAAGCATGACAAACTAGAAGCACAACATCAATGGTGCCTTCCCCTTATCAACTCTTGCTTGCATAACAACCTTCCATTCTTGGCAACTGACTCATTAGCCACTTGCAAACCTTGCAGTCAACTCTACCTTGGTCAACCATCCATTTGGGTTCTGCCTTTTCACCCTGGGTATCAATAAACCTTGGGTTCCCATTTCTTGTCACATTCTCTTGCTATTTTGCACTCACGCTAGTCAAGCCACCTCAACTGTATAGTTCAAAAATGGACTAGTCCCTTACCCTGCATAAACTACATCTTCATATTTGCATTGCTTCTGATGTCACTCCCTCATGTCTAAACCGTTACATCCAAATACATTTGTCCTCTATTGTCTTGCACTTACTCTAAGACCTTGGAAACAATTCATACTGTTATTTCATTTTGTACTCCGTCCATGTCATTCATTGCCTCATTGCTCAAAACTGTGGTTGACCATCCATCAGATTGTATCTAGTCATTATGGATTACCTTATAAAGGCTACTCCGCTTGCCTGGGGGTTGTTTCCTCAGTTAGTTAATTTCATGCGTTCTTGCATTTTCTAAATCCAGTCATCAAATTGGGCTTGGGATTGGTTTCCTTCCATTGGAAAATTCATCCCTCTTGCTGCGTGTTAAGTTACTCCACCAGAAGTTTGAACTTTGTAGTTAGCCCTCGCTACCTTGCACTTGCCCTTGCACTCAGCTTTCCTTTTGCGCTCACAATCATCTAAGATTTCCCTATAGTATGTGGGGTGGTTTTGTGACACACAGGTATCTTTGGACCAGAAACTGAGGCTAAAGTGACTCTGTAGTGGGTACAGGAGCTGTTGGGAGTTTTCTTTTGTAGTAAAAAAAAAATACTTGGTATTGGTGGTGAGTTGGAGCTTAGCACAATAGCCAAGAACAGGGGCTCATCCTCTGCAGGTTGAGTGGTAGTTGGAAGAGACACAGTGGGATTAGTAGGCGCCAGAGGGGTAGGAGATGGAGGCTGGAAGAGGCCAACCCTGGGCGCAACCAGAGGAGGTATCAGAGGTGTAGAAACACAAACAAAGATGGGAGCTGTTGTAAGACTCCAAACAGTGCTGGCTGCAGGAAGTTCTGTGGAGGGAAAAGATGCTTTTTAGGCTGCCCTCCTGAGAGTTACAAAAATATTTAAATGTAACCAAAATGAAGGTCTAGAACCTTGTGAATAATGAATAAAATGGGAAGGGATGAGTTTGATAGTAGTGGTAGCTTTGAACAACACTATCTGAGGCAAGATGGTGCCAGAAAAGAATTGAACAAAAGAAGTTAAATTTTGTTCATAGTTCAATAGAACAAGGAATTTGTAAGTAACAAAGCCAAAAAGCTAATAACTCTGGTTGTCAGTAGAAGATTAGGAAAGATTGACTCAATCCAAACCAACCTCCAGGTTCTCAATTAACCTGCCCAACTCTCCGCAATAAAGCGCTTGAATGTTACCAGATAACTGTGGGTGGCTGTAAAAAACAAAGAAATTTGGATATGAAGCTCTAGAAGCAAAGAAATGAAATATTTGAACAAGAATTACCCAACACTTCTCAAGGGAATCAAGAGTAGCTTGGCAAAATTCAACTTCAAATAAAAGAAGGGAGTTTTAATACTCAAGGTTTCAAGCTTAAATAAACCTCTCAGTAAAAGGTGACTGTTTTCAGAAGGGCAATCAAAGAATGACCAAGACCGGTGTGGTGTCATTATATAGCCTCGGGTCGGGGACTGCGTCGCGGCCTGCGTGCTCAGCATCTGGTAGGTTAGGCTCAGCAGTGGGGGTGCGCCGGTCCTCAGCAGTAGCCGCTGCGGGCTCAGCAGTAGCCGCTGCGGGTTCAGCAGTAGCCGCTGCGGGCTCAGCAGTGGGCGCGGCGGGATCAGGCACGCGACTGCGGGCCGGGCCTGACTAAGGGAGGCGGGCCGCGACCCGCTTGGATGTCCGACTCATGGATGGAGCTGGGCCGACCAGGTTCTTGGAACGGCTAGTTGGGGGAGGAAAAAGCGGGGCGACAGCGGGGCTATATGCGTGGGCAGCCGCGCGCAAGCGCGGGCCGGCCACGGGACGGGAAAATCCACGACGGCGCGTCGGGTGGATGCGCGCAAGCGCGGTGAACCTTGGGTATCGCGCGGCGGAGGGCCGCGCCACGAAAAGACAAACTGGATGCGCGTAATGACAGGCGAGCTGGCGGGGATAGGGTATGGGTATGGGTTTAGGGATGGGTCAGGGTTCTGGGTCTAGGGTTCCTTCTTCATGGTTGCCAGTCTGTCTTTGTGCTTGTGCTTAGGTTAGGGTTGAGGGGGAGGGCTCAAATACCCTTCCCCTCGACTCTGGGTTGTAGGGGGGATCTCATCATCCATCGGACTATCTCTCTCTCACTCTCTCTCTCTCTCTTGGAGTAAAGAAAAGGAAGCATTCTCGGTCTTACAGACGCTAGGACCATCGATCCCATAACTCGAGGATGACTTCGTGAGGGTTAACCTCTAAAGTTTCCACATCTGGGGGTCTGGCCGGGAACTTTCGATCCGTTCTCAGTCTCTTGAAGATTACGCAGAATGCTACCGACAACCACTCCGGGATCCAATGCTCCCCTTCCCTACCCTCCACGCCCGACTCCCGTCTCTTCTGCTCAACCCCCTCCGCCGCCGTCCGCTCATGCTCCTAGAGTTAGCGGGTTTGCTCCTCCCTCGGAGGGGTCGTTGGAAATGGCGGCAGAGGCCCCTCGCCGCGTTTGGTTGAGGCCGAGGGATTTCCCTCATCTTTGGTTCAGTACTTCGCATGTCGAGCGGTTCCTTTCTAGGTTCAAAGGGATCGCGGACTCGGAGGGCGCGTCGGGCGCAGATAAGGTTCGACTATCGTGCTGTTCATTACCAAGGAGGAGAAGCTGCGGGACGTGGAAAAAATGGTTGGATACGAGAGGCAAGACTGGGGGAAGTTGAAAAGCGAGATGTTGGCGAGGTGGGGAAAGCGTGAACCTCGGTTTCGGGAAAGCGACTTCAATCGAGCTGCGGAGGAGGCGATCGAGAATGGCGGGGTGCGATCGCGCAAAGGATTAGTGGAATATATGTCAAGGTTCGAGCGAATCTACGGGTACCTTGCAAAGAACGAGGTCGTCGCGGGTCAGACGGGTGCCATGAAGCGGGCTTTCCTGGGGGGTCTCGCGCCCCAGCTCCGTTCCAGAGTGCAACAATACCTGTACGACCACGGCCTGGTTAAGAGGTCGCTGGATGGGAGCGTCGCGATTCTCCCCGATCTTTCGGTTATCCGTCAAGCCGTGGAAAGCGAAATCAATTTGGACAAGCTCATCGCGGATACGGCACGAACGTACCCGTCTTCCTCCAAGAAATCGGTCACAATCTCGGCGCCGGCCCCCAACCAAACTTCGGCCGCGCGGCCGCCGACGCCCTCTCATGCCGGACTTTCCCAGCAGCCTCCGGGACCATCAGTTGGGGAGATAACGGAGATTCTGCGGGACATAAGGGTTTTCCTCAACCGGACACCGGCTCCTACAGCTCCGGCAGCCGCACCGTTTCCGGCGGCTCCTTCCCAACCGCGCGCAGTGCCGCCTCACATGGCGGAGGGGTTCCAGCCCCCTAGCGGATCATCCGGATCGTACGGGTCGCCGCGATGTTCATATTGCGGGGTGAGAGGGCACTGGAAGTCAGTTTGTGAGGATCTCACTTGGGACATGGACGAAGGGCTTGTTTGCGCATCCGGGATGACATACATATTTCCGACGGGTGAATTGGTGGACCTGACTAAGGACAAGCCGCCACCAATGGTGCAAGTGCGGGAAAGAGCGAAGGCTAAGACCGAGACTGCTCGGGTCTCGCTCGGGATTGTCACCGCGCCCGGAACCTGGGTAGCGCCGAGAGTGGAGGCTGAAGTCAGGGCATTGGCGGCGAATGAGCGTATTGCGATGGATGTCGACAAGCGACCAACGGCCTCGAAGCCAGTCGCGCGAGTACGGATTTCGGACAGGCCGTCCTCTAATTCCACGGGAAAGAAGAAGGCCGCGGACATCGTCCGAAGGGTAATGGGAAACGACTCGCCAATACCCCTGACCCTACGAGAGCTAGCAGCGGTGTCCCCCGCGGTCGTCGACGAGATGGTCCAGGCTTTAAAAGATTGCGGTCAGGGTCAGGTGCCGACTACGGTTCAGCGGGTTAACGTGGCGGAGGAGGAGGTGGATTCCGAGCTGTGCCGGTCGAAGTCGGTATCCGTCCCGCTTGCTTATGTCGCAATGACCATTGCCGGGCGGAAGGTGTGGGCGATGGTGGATAGCGGGTCGATGGTCAACCTGCTCCCATCAAGGTTGGTGGACGAGCTCAGTCTGGTGCGGAGGAAGTGTGCGATGGGTCTTCGGGCGTTAAATGGCGGGGAATGCTGCGTGGATGGAGTAGTAGAGGCGGAGGAGGTGGAAGTCGCCAAGGTCTGTAAGCCCCTTTCATTTCTCTCAGTGGAATGCGGAGATGTGATTCTAGGACGGCCATTCATGTTTGGTTTCCGAGCCCAAATGGCCTTCAACGCCGAGGAAGGGACGGAGGCACTGACCGTCGAAGACTTGCTCGGAGCACGGTACGAGACGACGATCTGCAATCACGGGAGAGGGAAATGGATACAGGACCCAATGTCTGGCGGCAACGAAGAGTCCGGCGCGGGGTTCAACCGTAAGGGTTACCCTGCGGAGGATTTTTTCTAGTCGGCCGCGGGAACCGTGCGGAGCAGGCTCCGGCTCAGCACGGGCGGCCGACAGGTGAGGAGCAAGCGGGGGAGGGCGCGCGTGGGGCGCAGGTGCCAGAAGTAAGTCCCATTCCTCAGTATGCACCGCCGGAAGGCGCTACGCTTCGAAAACCTTATCATCGTGCCACAGTCGTGAGCAAAGGCGAAATCCCCGGTCTGGTCATTACTAGGACTTACGACAGCGACGATCGGGTCTGGATGGCGCGGTGTAATGCGGGCAAGTACAAACCGGTAGCGCGGAAAGTCCGGCTGCGGAACGAGCCAATGCCTCAGGGGCTCAACGGACCCTTACGACCAATCGCGTGGTCCCGCGACCCGTGGGAGACGCCCCTTAGGAAGAATGGATGGGTAACGCGGTCGGCGCGAATCACGGACGAGCGGGTGGACGCCCTCAACTTTGGACCGACGGGATGGCTGAGTGCGGAGGAGATGGATCTGCTGGTGTCGGTATTGGTGATGAGGGAGAAGGCGCTCGCTTTTGGACCGGACAAGCGCGGGTTGTTGAGAGTTGAGATCGGGGACCCTTACGTTATTCCCACTGTCCCTCACGAACCGTGGCAAATCAAGCCGATTCCGATCCCCCGTACCGTTCGGGAACCCTTTCTGGAGCTGGTACGGGAACGCGTGAGGACGGGGCTTTACGAGCAATCCACGTCAAGCTACTCGAGTCCTATCTTCGCGGTCGTTAAGCAGGACGGGAAGTCACTAAGGATTGTTCACGACCTTCAGAGGCTAAATTCGTTCACTATTTGCGACGCGGGGCTTCCCCCGCGCGTTGAAGAATTTCTGGAGTCGATGGCCGGGCGCGCTTGCTACAGGCTGGTGGACGTGATGGGGGGATATGACCAGCGAGAACTCCACCCTGACTCGCGGCCACTGACGGCGTTTGAAACCGGGCTCGGGAGGATGCAGCTGACACGGCTACCGCAAGGTGCGACCAACTCAGTGGCGGTATACCAAGCCCAAATGACCTGGATACTAGGCGACGACCTTCCGGAAGGCGTGCAGATCTTCATCGACGACGCTGGCATCAAAGGCCCCAGAACGGACTACGAGGGCGCGGTCCTAGAGGATGCACCCGCGATCCGGCGATTCATCTGGGAATACGCGGAGACTCTGGAACGAGTCCTCTTCCGAATTGAGGAGGCAGGCCTTACCGTGTCCGGGAAGAAATTGGCGGTCTGCATTCCGGCGCTCGAAGTACTGGGGCATGTTGTGGCCTACGACGGGAGGCGAATAGCGGAGAAGAAGCGGAATAAGGTTCTTGAATGGCCGACCCCTCGGACAGTGTCGCACGTCCTGCAGTTTCTGGGGTTGTGCAGCTACGTCCGCATGTTCATCGAGCGGTTCGCGGAAGTAGCGAGCCCGATGCGGGCATTGACGCGTAAGGGGGCGGAGTGGAAGTGGACCGAGGGATGCGACGCCGCTTTCGCGAAACTCAAGGAAATCGTGGGGCGCGACATTGTCCTTCGGGACCTCGATTACGAAGCCGGAGGGATACGCCTGGCGGTCAACTCTAGCGAGTTCGGCGCCGGGGGGGTCTTGACACAGGAGGAGGACGAAAAAGATAGGCCGGTGCTCTACGAATTGGTCACCTTTACCGCGACAGAGAGTCGGTATTCGCAGCCGAAGCTGGAGCTGTGCGGTGTCACCAAGATCGTACGGCGGTTGCAGCACCTTTTGTGGGGCGTGCACTTTGAGCTCCTGGTTGACGCGGAGGCCTTGGCGCGAATGATTAACTCACCGACGCTGCCAAACGCGCCCATGACCAGGTGGGTAGCGTTCCTCCAGTTATTCTCCTTTAACGTGGTGCACATCCCAGGAAAGGCGTTCACAATGCCGGACGCGCTGTCGCGGTACCCGCGGGACGACCCATACGAGGGGGCGGAACCCTTGGATGTGGAAGCTCCGGTCGTTCGGGTAGGGAAGACGGAGGCGGCGGTTTGTCTTCCGTTGCGTCAGTCGGGACGTTACGCGGTCTTGTGCTCTTATTTGCAGGATCTCCGGTTCCCCAAGGGCACGACGGAAACGGTCACCCGATGGGTGAGGCAAAACGTTCTGAACTTCTTCTTACAGGACGGTCAGTTATGGCGGCGGAGCGGTTCCGTGCCTCTTGTTGTCGCGACTTCTAGGGCCGACCAGGAGGTAATTCTAGGAAGTCTGCACGACAACCTTGGTCATCGGGGTGAGGTCGAAACGCGGAGGAGGGTGAAAGCAAGGTTCTGGTGGCCGGGGGTCGTTCACGCGGTGCGCGACTGGGTGAAGTCGTGCGAGGCCTGCCAACGGCAAAGCTCGAGGCTGCCCAAGGAGGTCGGCCGCCCCACGGGCAAGGACGCGCTGTTCGGGCGCGTTTCGCTGGACGTGGTCCACATCAAGGCGGGTAAGTTTGCGTATTTGCTGGTTGCGCGCGACGATCTGTCTGGGTGGGTGGAAGCGAGGCCCCTAGTGAAACTATCGGCGGAAAAGGTGGCTCAGTTTCTGGAAGAAGACTGGTTCGCGCGCTACGGGTCGCTTCGCTTGGTCACCGTCGACGGAGGGGCGGAGTTTCGGGGACGCCTGATGATGCTGGTGCAGAGTTGTGGAGCGAAATTTAACCGCGTGACGGAATACTACCCGGAGGGCGCGGGGATGATTGAGCGGGGGCATCAACCAATCAAGGATGCCCTGGTAAAAATGTGCGGCGAAGACGGCAAAAGGTGGCAGGTGGCACTCCCCGCGGTCCTTTTCGCCGATCGGATCTCCGTGAAGCGGTCGACGGGGTATTTGCCTTACGAGCTACTCTACGGGCAGCGGCCCGTGCTTCCCGTGGACATCGAGCTGAACACGTTTTTGGGCGTGGATTGGTGGAAGGTTAAGACGTCCGCGGATCTGATCGAGGCGCGGGCTGAACAGCTCCTTAGGCGTGAGGAGACCTTGGGAAAGGCCGCGGAGCGGTTGAAGAAAACCCGGACGGCGTCAGTCCGCTTTTGGGACGAGCGCTGTTCCCATTGCCTCCGGGATCCGCTGCGGAAGGGGGACCTGGTTCTGCTGTATAATCGGAGTCTGGAATCCCAGTGGGGCCGGCTTTTTGCCAACCGGTGGAACGGGCCGTACCGCGTGGCCTCTAAGTTCTTGGGCGGCAGCTACGGACTTGAGGAATTGGACGGGACGCCGCTCAAGCGGAAGGCCGCGGCTTCGCACGTGAAACGCTTCTTCGCGCGCGGTTTCACTTCCTTCAACGAGACAGCGAGCGATGATTTGGGGCCCGGGGGCAAATCGGTTCCAGAGTCCGACGACGGCGCGGATCGTTTGGACAGCGAAGTAGCAGCGCGCGACGCGCGGCCCCGGAGAAGTAGGAGGTTGCAGACGGCTGGGGACAGCTGCCAAGCTGGGGGGGGTGCTAGGTGGTTAAGCTTTACTTGGTAAGGGGGTGCTCTAGCCGGTTCACAGCCGGGACAACTAGACACCCCAGAATGTTTGTTTCCTTATGTTTTGGTTTGGGCTTGGCTTTGGATTGGTACTGGCTATGGTTTATTTATTGCAGGTACGCGGGCGCGGCGTGGCATCAGGCCCGCAAACGCGAGGACGAGCCCCGCGCACGGATGGCGGGACGAAGAGCTCTGCAAAAAAAAAAAAAAAAAAAAAAAAAAAAAAAAAAAAAAAAAAAAAAAAATGGAATGAATGGAATAACAAATATAGGATATTTTCTTTCTCTTCTTTGGATTCGGGCTGTTTTCTTTCCGTTTTTCCTATTTCTCTCCTGTTTCTTTCTTCAACGGACGGGCGCGACGGGCAGGGATGGTATGGACGCGGATTAAAGCTTAGCTTGGTAAGGGGGTGCTCTAGCCGGTTCACAGCCGGAACAACTAGACACCCCAGAATGTTTGTTCCCATTGCTTCTCCCTTATACTCCCGGTTGTGAGCGCGTGCTGTTGGCGCGGTGTTTGTTTTGTTTTGTAGTATGGGTACGGGGAACTGTGTGGCAGTCCGTCTGGGGCGGTCCAGGTACCCCTTTTCTTGGAATAACTGGTCACTTACGGTTTCTCACGGAGGGAGCGCGCGGACGTGGATCTCAACCTCAACCTCACTCACACTCACTTCTCACGCAGACGCGGATCTCGGCACTCACACTCACTTTCCACCCGGACGCGCGGACGCGGCCCTTTCTTTCCCTCGCGCAGCAAGATGTATTTCTCCAAGGATCGCGGTACAACAATAGGACAAGAAAGTAAGTGGGAAAGGAGAAAAGGAAGGGGACGGGACGTCTAAGCCATTCGCATCATTTCCTCCATGTCCGCCCTTGATGATGCCAGAAGGGCCCGGTAAGACACCAAGAACTCGCGCCGGGATTCGGAGGATTGGGCTCCGGGGGTCGCCAGGAAGTTGCGGAGCATCGCAGTCGACCATTCCGCGAACGCCTCGAAGCCAGCCGCCGGGAGTGCCATCACGACCGGGATCTCCGGGATCTCGGGGGAGTTGGAGGAAGGCAGTGCCGGTGCTGGGACGGGGCTTGATCCGAGCGGGCAAGGAGGTGATGAGGGGGTCCCTGGGGCATTGCGCGGAGGGCTCGGTCCATCTGGGGGCGAGGACGGAACGATGATCAGGGACGGAGGAGGAGGGACCTCGGGGGTAGTAGGCCTCCCATCCGAGACCACTGGTGACGCGGGCGGCGGTGGAGTACCTTGTGGAGCCGGGGCGGAAGGAGCCGGTGTAGGTGCCGGAGGGGGAACCGGGGCTGCAGCAGCGCAACGCCGGAGAATCTCATCGAGTCGCGGGTCCCTTGCGCCTTCCCTCATCCGAACGCGGTCCGACCAGAATTGTACGGCCCTCCGATAGTTGTCAACGGACAAGAAATCCTCCTTCCGCGGCGGTCCCGCGCGGCGAAAGGGGGAAGCCGAGTCGCGATCCTCGCTCGGCGGAGGGCGGCGGGAAGGGGAGCCCAGCGGAGTCCACGAGTCCTCCAAGATGGTGTCGTCGTCCGAAACCACGAACGGGTTGGGACGAGCCCTTTTGCGCGGCCTGGGGCGGGAGCCGAAGTTGGGGGGAGCTTGGGGCATGCCATCGCTAAGCGAGCAATGGCGATGGCCGCGACGGCAAGCAACACAGGCATGTCAACCAGGAGCGATCAAGCACGCCTGCCCGGTCCGGGCGCAGAATTCGCAGGGGAGCATGACGGCGATGAGCGTGGAAGGGGAGTTGGTGGAGTGTGAAAAGAGGAGTGGGTAGAGAGGAGCGGGGTGCGGGTAGTCGAGGTGGCGATGGGAAGGGACCTCTGGGGACAGAACTCAAGTTGGGGGGGGATGTGGTGTCATTATATAGCCTCGGGTCGGGGACTGCGTCGCGGCCTGCGCGCTCAGCATCTGGTAGGTTAGGCTCAGCAGTGGGGGTGCGCCGGTCCTCAGCAGTAGCCGCTGCGGGCTCAGCAGTAGCCGCTGCGGGTTCAGCAGTAGCCGCTGCGGGCTCAGCAGTGGGCGCGGCGGGATTGGGCACGCGACTGCGGGCCGGGCCTGACTAAGGGAGGCGGGCCGCGACCCACTTGGATGTCCGACTCATGGATGGAGCTGGGCCGACCAGGTTCTTGGAACGGCTAGTTGGGGGAGGAAAAAGCGGGGCGACAGCGGGGCTATATGCGTGGGCAGCCGCGCGCAAGCGCGGGCCGGCCACGGGACGGGAAAATCCACGACAGCGCGTCGGGTGGATGCGCGCAAGCGCGGTGAACCTTGGGTATCGCGCGGCGGAGGGCGGCGCCACGAAAAGACGAACTGGATGCGCGTAATGACAGGCGAGCTGGCGGGGATAGGGTATGGGTATGGGTTTAGGGATGGGTCAGGGTTCTGGGTCTAGGGTTCCTTCTTCATGGTTGCCAGTCTGTCTTTGTGCTTGTGCTTAGGTTAGGGTTGAGGGGGAGGGCTCAAATACCCTTCCCCTCGACTCCGGGTTGTAGGGGGGATCTCATCATCCATTGGACTATCTCTCTCTCACTCTCTCTCTCTCTCTCGGAGTAAAGAAAAGGAAGCATTCTTGGTCTTACAGACGCTAGGACCATCGATCCCATAACTCAAGGACGACTTTGTGAGGGTTAACCTCTAAAGGTTCCACACCGGTATGGCCAAAAAAGGGATCAAAGATTGGTATAATACACTCAAGAATCCAATCAAATGAATTCTCCTTCAACCAGCAAGGCTATTTGTTGCTGATAATGGATAAGGTCACAGAGGACCAATCAAAGATTTGATGATGGAGGCTAAGGGATGAAGGAGAAATCAAAGATATACCCAGGATAAGGATTGAGTTTTACTTGGATAAAGGGGAAGAGCCCCATGGCTTGATTTATTGAATTAGATGATGGATGATTGATCATGGGTGATATGTAGATGATGGTGCAAAAAGTCAGGGGAGAGCCGCTAAGTTTATTGGAAAGAGGCCTTTGAGCCTACTTAAAAGAGGATGAAACAGATGAGAGTGGAAAAGAATTTTTTTTTTGAGATGGATCAGGAAGATATTAATGAAAACAGAAAAAATGGCAACAGGAAGATAGTGACATGTGAGAGGGAAAAAAAACTGAGAAAAGGAAAAAAGCCCAGGTCAAGGATGACTGCAGGCAGCGGATGAAAATCTGTGGCATTGAAAATGAATGATGGCAACAGAGAGAAGCAGATGTTTAGCAGACAGGGACCGGATGCAAGATGACTGAAGGTGTGAGGCAGTCTCTGATTGATGTCAGTGAGTTGGCAAGTGGCCGCAACAATGGATTGTGACCGCAATGATGGATGGAAGACTTGGGGGGATTGATGCTGGTGAGTTGGCGCATGGGATTAAAACAATGGTGATGATCAAGAGCAGTATTGGACCAACTGAAGAAGGGAAATGAGATTTGAGGGTGACAGGAAATGACACTGAAGGCTTCAAGCAATAGCTTGCTGGTCCATCAGATGATTGAGTTGGTAGTGGTCATGTGGTTGTTGAAAAGGATGGGACAATGATGATGAGCCTCAATGGTGCTCATGGCCTCAAGAAATTGCTGGCTAGTCCATGGGATGTGGAAATCATTGGTGATCAGATGACAAGGATGGCAATGGGCTGATGATGTTGGAAGTCTTTTTTGTTGTTGCCAATGACATTATGATGGTTGGGAAGATAATGATGAAGATCAAAATGGCAGAAATGAGGAGGGAAACAATTGATCATGTGCAAACTGTGGAATTCAGATGAAGACTTCTCCTTTGATGGTTCCTCAGTTTGGAAGTTATTGATTCCTTGCTTCTGTAAACCCTGAGTGCAACTGTTCACCCTACAACTGAGAGATAGAGAGATGAGTGTAAAGAGTCCTTCCGACCTGATGTGACCCAATCTGATCTCCTCCCCTGCAATCCGGGTTGAGGGTGAGGTTTAAGTAGCCTTCCCCTCAACCCTAAACTAGGTACAACCTCAAGTAACCAAGAATAATGAAATACAACCCCTAAGTACAGAGCCCTAGCCCAACTCTATCCTTCCATCCCCATCCCATGATCCATATACCATACCCCATATCCCATCTGTATTGCCCGCCTGCCATTACCTCCACCCATTTTGTCCTTCTCATGATGCGGCCCTTGCGCCGCGCCCAACTCAGAGCCCCCCACGCATGTCCATATCCGCCCAGCGCGCCATTCCAGATATCCAAGCTACATCTGCACATTGCAACAATCCATCCAATCGGATCTGATCCACCCCCCGTCTACAGATTCCAAGCCCAATTCAACTGCTGCTGAGCCCCCAGCACGGCTTGCTGCGGCAAAGCCGCACCCATTGCTGAGCGCGCAGCACGCAGCCCATTCCAACTTTCTTCTATAAAAGACCACCACATCCCCCCCAACTTGAGTTCTGTCACCAGAGATCCACCAATATCTCACCTACCACCAGTTATCCCATCCCCTCACTGTACCACTACACCACACCAATAGAATACCCTCCACATCCTTTTCTTCAACATTTCCTGCATGTTCTGCAGTTGGAATGGCCTCACCTGCCCCATCCTTCCAGGTCAGCATGCCTGCTTTCCATGACAAGCCAGCCACTGTTGTTGCTCCCTATCCAATGGTATTCCTCACAAACATCCCCAAGGTTGTCTGCGCAAGAGGACTCAACACAACTTGTTTGTGGTCTCAAGCAACAAGAAAATCCCAACCAATGAATGGACCCCCCGGCTCACCTTGCAACCAACCGCAAAGCGCTGCTCCTCACCCTCCTTTGCGCAAAAGCCATCACTTGGGCTTTCCATTCCATCAGGCTGGACCACCTCCACGCCAAGAATTCCCCAATTTTGAGGCTTATTGGAACACCTCTCTCAAGTGGGCCGCACGGGTACAGATAAACAAACCGGCAACAGACCTGCGGACTTTTAACAAACCAACCGCGCCTCCTCCACTGCCACTGCTTCCTCCCACTACCCCGCCACCTTCTCCTCCCACACCTACTCCTCTGCAGCCATCTCCATCCCTGGTTCCCATGTCATCACTGGAACCCCCTGTGAGAATTATTGGCCCATCCACCCTGGTGGGCCCATTAAGGCCCGTGTCCCAATAGACCTAGAAAATGTGTTTTGGTGCACAAATTCCCAAAACCAATAACATCCACATAGGCCTACGTGGCCCACGTGATGTCCAATGGGCAGTGGAGGCCCATTTGTGCATCCCATTTGGATTACACACTAATATGCACATTACGTGAGTGCATCCATATTTTAACACCCTTGGGCGCACCAACTTGTATGGTCATCAAGTTGTTTCCCAAACCCGTGGTGGCTCCTACTCCCAAGATTCCAGAAATCCCCTTATTCCGGCGCTTCCGCTTGCAAGTTTTGAAGCAATGGTGAACAACGCAGAAAAACTACTCCAAGGCTTCCTTGCAGTTCCCCACGCTTGTACCACCGGTGCAAAATGCAAACTCCTAGTGGCATTCCAAAACCTGGCTGCAGAGGAGTTGATGAGGACCTTTCAAACATAGAAAGATTTCCCCCCTTTCCTTTCTTCCTATCTTGTATCTATTCCCTCAAATCCCCCACCTATCTCACAAAGAGAATGGAATTTTTCTATGCCAACCTAAGTAGCCTTTGAGCTTGTGAGAACCTTGAGAGAAAAAAGAACCCGCGCACAAGATCTGTGCTTTGAGAGAAATCTGCAAGAGTGAGAAAAATCCGCGCCAAATGAGAGTATCCGCTGAAGGTACCTGGTCCAGCCCAGAAAAACTGCCTCACATTTCCCCAAAAAATCTACAGAACAGAGAGAGAAAAAAGAAAACCCGCCGCATGAGCACATCCTTGAGAGAGAGGAAGAGAAAAATAGTATCCACCCCACCCATCTATACTTTCTGTCTATAAGATAACCAAAGAAAACTTGAAAAGAGAGAGATTTTTTTACTTTTTTTTAGCACCAACCCTTTGCCAAACCCACGCCTTGCTCTTTGACCCACATCTGTTTTGCGCCAGGTGATTTTCCTAGTTCCTTGGATCATCCATTGGAAATTGTTCTTGCATTTGAAATTCCAGAATGCGGGGCTTGTCCTTGCGTCTGCAGACCCAGCTTTGCGCCATGCCCATACCTAAAAGAAAGTCATAACCTAGCCAGTAACAATTCCAAAAAGCCAATCCAGAGAGAAGAAAATATGAAAACAAACATTCTGGGGTGTCTAGTTGTTGCGGCTGTGAACCGGCTATAGAACCCCCTCACCAAATCCAATCATATCCCCAATTCATCCATTGTTCCCTCCCACCTTTTCTGCTTTCCCCAGCATTCTGCAGTCATTTACTCCGCCAGATGCGTCCTTGGACAAAGGATCCGCGTTTCCATCCCCCCTGCTATCCAAACCAGCTGTCTCATCAAATGAAGTCAAGCCCCGCGCAAATAATTGTTTCACGTGCAAAGCCACAGCCTTCTGTTTGAGCAGAGTTCCATCCAATTCCTCCAACTGATAACTCCCTCCAGTGAACCTGGACATTACGCGGAAAGGACCATTCCATCAATTTTCAAACAGTCTCCCCCATTGAGTTTCCAGGCTCTGGTTGTAAAGCAGAACCAAGTCCCCCTTCCGCAAAGGATCCTGGATTTTGTGCCCGCAGCACTTTTCCCGGTAGCAAATGGACTTTGTGTGGTTTTCCTTCAGCCTTCCAGCCCCTTTCTCCAACATCTTTTCCTGTTGCAGGAGCTGCTTGGCGCAGGCCTTGACTAGAACCATGTCCATTTTAACCTGCCACCAATCAATACCCTGAAAGGTTTCCATCTCAATTTCAATTGACAGAACAGGTTGCTGCCTGGATAGCAGCTTGTACAGTGAATAAACCATTGATCTCTTCACCAAATCCAATCCACAAAGAGGACTAATGGACGGGTTTCCTGCCATTTCTTTCCATCCTCCCCTCACATTTTCACCATCACGTCCTTGATTGGCTGGTGACCGGGCTCAACCATCCCTGCCCCTTGAGGATAGTACTCCGTCACTTGCCCAAACTTTGCTCCACAACATTGCACCAACTCTGCCAACTGTCCCTGGAACTCTGCACCCCCATTGACCGTTTCCAAGCAAGGTGATCCATAACCTGCAAACCAGTCTTCCTCCAGGAACTTCACAACTTTTTCTGCCAAGAGTTTCACTAGTGGCCGCGCTTCCACCCATCCCAACAGATTGTCACACGCAAAAAGGAGATACGTGAACTTACCTGCCTTGATGTGCACATCATCCAAGGAAACCTGCCCAAACAAAGAATCCTCCCAAGTGGGAATACCCACTTTGCAAGGCAGCGTTGCGCTCTGCTTCTGAAACACTTTGCATAACTGTACCCACTCCTGCACCGCACATACCACATCTGGCAACCAGAACCTTGCCCTCACCCACTTCCATGTTTCATGTTGGCGGCAATGGCCAAGATTGTCATGCAGACTCCCCAGGATTACCTCCTGATCTTCCCTTGACGTGCTGACCACAAGCAATACCAGCGCGCTCTGCCGCCACAGCTGTCCTTCCTGCAGGTAGAAATTTCCAGCTCTCCACCAAATCCATCTAACAATCTTTGCTAGAGTCTCATCTGGAAACTGGGGATCCTGCAAATACAAACTGAGGACCACATACCTCCCGGAATGTTGGAGGGGAAGTCAAACACACTCCCACCTTGACCGTTGGAGCCTCCACATCCAGTGGTTCTGCGCCTTTGTACAGATCATTGCGCGGGTACCAAGACAGCATGTTTTTCATTGTAAAAGCCTTCCCTGGAACATGTACCACCATGAAAGAAAACAACTGCAGGAATGAAACCCACCTGGTCATAGGCGCGCTTGGCAGTGTTGGCAAATTAATTATCCGTGCCAGTGCCTCTGCATCCACCAGAAGCATGAATTGAACCCCCCATAGCAAATGCTGAAACCTCCGCACAATTTTAGTGACCCCACAAAGCTCTACCTTTGGCTGCAAATACTGGCTCTCCATGGGCATAAACTTAACCAACCTGTGAAGAACCGTTCAATCTTTCCCCTCATCATCCTGTGTCAGCACTGCCCCTGCGCCAAGCTTGCTTGAATCCACGGTCAATGTAATTTTCCCAGAGTTGTAATCCAAGTCCTGCAGCACAATATGGTGTCCAAAAATCTCCTTGAGTTTGCAAAAGGCATTGTCACATTTTGAACCTCAGGCACATTCCGTGCCCTTAGGGGTCAATTCCCACAACGGACTAGCAAACTTGGAAAACCACTTGATGAACATTGGCACATAGCTACACAATCCCAAGAACTGGAGAATGTGTGATACATTCTTTGGCATTGGCCACTCAAGGACTTTGTTGCGCTTCTTTTCCGCAATCTGCCTTCTGTTGGAAGCCACCACATACCCTAGAACCTCCAGCGCGGTTACGCAGAAATCTAACTTTTTCCCCAACACTGTGAGCCCTGCTTCCTTGATCTGGAACAAGACCTGTTCCAGCGTTTGCACAAATTCCCAGACAAATTGGCAAATTCCCGTAGCGTTGATAAGCATTTCCCCTCTGTAATCCATCTTTGGGCCTTTGATGCCCGATTTGTTAATGAAAATCTGCACCCCCTCTGGAAGATTCTCCTTCAGAATCCAGGTCATCTGCACTTGTTAAACCAAGACCAAGTTAGTTGCACCTTGCGGCAGCCATGTCAGTTGCATCCTTCCCAATCCAGTTTCACAGGCAGTCATTGGCCGCAAACTCCAATTGAGTTTGTGCTGATCATATCCGCCCATCACATCCACCAACCCTAGCAGGCTGTGGTGGTCTTTCATGGACGCAAGTTGGAATGAGCTGCGCGCTGCGCACTCAGCAGTAGGGGCGGGATCAGCAATGGGTGCAGGCTTGCTGCAGCAAGCCGTGCTGCGGGCTCAGCAGCAGTCAAATTGGGCTCAGCATCTGGAGACGCTGGGGGGATCAGATTTTGCAGATGTACCTTGGATATCTGGAATGCCGTGGGGGGCTCTGAGTTGGGCATGGCACAAGGGCCGCATCATGAGAAGCACAAACAGGGCGCAGTTAATTGCAGGGGGGCAATACAGATGGGATATGGGGTATGGGATATGGATAATGGGATGGAAGGATAGAGTTGGGCTAGGGTTCTGTAATTAGGGGTTTTATTTCATTATTCTTGTTTACTTGCGGTTGTACCTAAGTTAGGGTTGAGGGGAAGGATACTTAAGCTTCATCCTCAAACCAGATGTAGGAGGATCATCAGAGGAGGTTGGAAGGACTCTTTAAGCTCATCTCTGTATCTCTCAGTCAAAGGTTGAACAGTTGCACTCAGGTTTTACAGACGCAACGGATCAATAACTTCCAAACTTGGGAACCATTGAAGGAGAAGTCCTCTTCTGAATTCCACAATGCGCTCCCTGCCATAGATTCCAAAAACTTGTCCACGCGCAGAGGTCATCCCGCCTCTTTGATTGTAAACAAATTAAGCTCCTGAAAATCATGAACAATCCATAATGGCTTCCCATCCTGCTTAACCACCACAAAGATTGGACTCGAGTAACTTGATGTCAATTGCTTGTAAAGGCCCATCCCTACACGCTTGCGCACCAGCTCCAAAAAGGTCCCCCAAACTTCCTGCAGAATTGGAATTGGCTTGATCTGCCAAGGCTCATGTGGAACCATTGGAATCACATAAGGGTCTCTTATCTTGCTTTTTGACAGTCCCCACTCTTCAGGTCCAAACGTGAGTGCTCTTTCCCAGAGGACAAGTACCAACATCAGCAAATCCCGTTCCTCTGCACTTAACCAACCCGGAGGTCCAAAGTTCAGGGCCGCAACTTGCTCATCCGTAATTGGCTCCAACTGCATCACCCATTTCAACACCTTCAATGGGGATTTCCAAGGGTCCTGCAACCAAGGGATTGGTTGCAGTGGTCTGTTTTGATCCTGCATCATTGCTTTGTTCTGGGGAAGGACCTTCTGCAAAACTGGCTTATACTTTCCAACATTGCACTGTGCCATCCGCAAGCATCCATTTCCATAAGTCCTAGTCAAAACCAAACCGCAGCTTTTGCCTTCGCTCAGAAGCGTGGAACAATGATAGTTTTTTTGCAAAGTACCTCCCAGAGATGCATACTGAGGATGGGGACTTACTTCCAGCAACCGCATTGTGGTGCTCCAAAACCTAACCTATAGCCATCAGACTCACTTTTCTAGTATAAGGACAGCTCCCATCATCAAACAGACCTCAAAAATGGATTCTACACCAAAAATAACCCCTAGTCACTCAGCCAAAGTACCCCTCTATCTCTCATGGTTTAGAAGATACAGCTCAAATCAACCCTGGGCTACCCATACTCTACCAGGTGTCACAGATCAGTGAAAGCTCATGCACATACCCTAGAAGCCTTCAATTACATACCCCATACAGTACAACCATACAGCACCAAACAAACCTGCATCAGTATATACATAATTAATATATGCAAGGTACTGCATGAAGAACCAAACAAATCACCTGTATACACAGCAATATATGCAAGACACTGCATGCAGAGGCTGTACAGCATCATGCAGGACATAATACAGAAGCAATATATGCAAGGCACTGCATGAAAAACCAAACAAATCACCTGTATACACAGCAATATATGCAAGACACTGCATGCAGAGGCTGTACAGCATCATACAGGACACTATACAGAAGTAATTTATGCAGGGGGCACCTGTATCAATGCAGTACAGCAATGCATGCAAGGGTGTACATGCATGTAGATCCTGCACAGCCTCCTCCTCTGACCAGCCAAAATGCCTCATGAACTGTATTCACTGTATCAGGGAGACCCTCAGGGGCAACCCTGAGGGCAGGATTTTCTATAAATAGAGGGCCTCTCTCCCCCATCCAGGCACCATCAGTTCCCCCCATCCTCCCCTCCAGGGATCACCATGCCTCCTAGGCACCCTTAACCCATACTTTGACCATACTCAACCCATTATCCCATAACCCATACCATCACCATCACCATCCACCATCAATCACCATCATCACCATCACCAATCATCATCATCACCCATCATCACCATCATCATCCATCATCATCATCCATCATCATCATCCACCATCACCATCATCAACCATCATCATCATCCATCATCACCATCATCAACTACCATCATCACCTACCTCATCCATCATCATTCATCAACCATCATCAACCATCATCATCACCTACCTCAACCATCATCATCATCATCAAGCATCATCAACCATCATCATCAGTTATCAAGCATAGTCTCAACCATTTCAGCTTTATCACTCAACACCTGTAACATCAAGGGAGTATTCATCAGTAACCAATAAAACAACATAAAGAATATATAAAGGATAAGACTAGAGAAAGGATTCTTCCCTTACTCAGCTTCTATCCACCAGGTCACCTATCTGTTCCACCATTTCTTCCTTATCAAGCTTGAATACATTGATCCTAGGTCTGATAGAGACTACTATAGTAGCAACTCTATTTGAAAATCAGCCACCATTTCTCTTTTCTTTTCTTGTTGTGAGACTATTATAGTACTTAGAGGGGCAGGCAATTCAAAACCACCCTTAGTCTTCATCTATCTTATTAGTAGTTGTAGTATCAAATTCCCCCTCAAGTGACTGCCAGCAAGCTATTTGCTAAACTTTACCCAATCCCAAAGGAGTCTCCACAGCGTGTCCCGCGCTTCTTCCCTACTTCCCACTTTCTCCTCGCTAGTTGACCGCCCGCACAAAACCAGAGCTTGCCCTGTGCAGTAACCTTGTCTGACTAGCCAAAATCCACCTCCAGCCTTCCCTTGCAAACCAACTCCACAACAGGGTTCTCCTCCTCTTCTCTTGCCAAATCCCGCTTCCAATTCCCCAACCCTGGATTGCAGATTGTGGTTTCTAATTGCCCGCCCAAAAAATCTTCCACCATCAATGCTTCCATCCCCTCCTTTGGATCAAACGTAATTTGCGCTTGGAACCCAAACATGAATGGCTGCACTAAAATAGCCTCCCTGCAATCAACCAAAAGAAAAGAAAGTGGTTTACAGACCCTTGCAAACTCAACCTCTTCCTCCTCCACAACCTCATCCATGCAACATGCCCCGCCATTAAGTGCCCAAAGCCCCATTGCGCATTTTGGCCAAAACAATCCCAATTCATCAACCAATCTAGACAGAAGGAGGTTCACCATGGAACCGCTATCCACCAGTGCCCAAACCCCCTTCCAGAAGTCCTCATTGGAATGTAAGCCAGCGGAGTTTAAGCCAATTTCATACCCACTAGTTTTGGCTCCCTGTAATCCCAAGCCACATTCACCTGCTGCACCTTTGGATGAATTCTATTGTGTCTGCAATCCTTCAGTGCTTGGACCATCTCATCCACTACCACTGGAAACACTGTTGCCAACTCCTTCAAGGTCAAGGGAATTTTTGTTTCATTCCCCATCACTCTGCGCACAATCACCACTGCCTTCTTCTTCCCTACCGGATTCACCGGCCGCCTGTCCATTTCCAGAACATGCGCAACTGGCTTAAAAGCTACCTGCGGTACCCACTCCTTAGCATCCACATCCATCCTTTCCCCGCTGCCAGCTCCTCCATTGCTAGTACCCTCAATTCCCCTTCCACACGCGATGGTTGCCATACCCCAGGACCAGTGAAAATCCCAAGCAAATCTCAAGCAGTTACCCTCAATTCCTGACCTTGCGCGTGCACTTGCTCCATGATGGTTGGATTCCCAGGTTCAGTGGAGATCCGCTTGCCCATTGGAAACATGAATCCCATACCCACCGGTCAAACCAATCCTGCCTTGAGGTCCCTCATCATGTTATTGCACCCAAACAGCCAATGCCCCTTGTCCCCGCAGTAATTGCATAACTGCAGCACAGGCGGATTCAACGGCAGAAGCAGTCCCCCAATTTGAGGAGGTGGATTGCGCGGCACTGAAAACATTCAACTCAGGAAGATACCCAAATCCCTCATCAATTCTGTCATCTTGCCAATGTCTGGGCTTGCTTTTGGTGGTGTTGCCAGAGCGCGTTGCACACTCAAGGGGCCTGCAACCGGAGCCTGCTTTGGCGCTGCTGGAGGGTGAGAAGAAGACTTCTTCAACCCCGTTGGGAACAACCTTGCTGTGTCCTCCATCAGTTCCTCCAAGTCCAACTTGCTCTACACCACCCAAATGATGATCAGGATGTCCGGAAGAAGAGCGATACTCCCATCCAACAACCTCTTTACCAAGTTGTTGTTGTACAAGTGCTGCTTCACCTGCACATGAAGGTTGGGGACCAAGTCCATCCAAAAACACCCTCTTCATTGCACCCCTCTGCCCTGCTATCACCTTTTTCTTTGCCAGGTAGCGGTAGATCCGGTAAAACATTACTACATACTCCCCTGATTGCACCCGCGACCCAACTGCACAATTTGCACTTGCTTCCGCCGCGGCTTGCTCAAAGTTGCTCTCCCAAAACCAAGGTTTGCACCTTCCCCACCGCGCCAAGATTTCCCCCTTCAGTTTTGGCCAATATAGTTCCTTTTATCCTTCAATCTCTTCCACATCCCAAAGATTCTCTTTGTCCTTAATGAAAAGGAAAACAAGACAAGCCTTATCCAAACCTTTTGTGCCTTTTGTGTCAACAATTCCTTTGTATTGAGCAAGGAATTGCTCAACATCCTCAGTGTTGAACCAAATGTGTGGATAGTCCCCCAGCCTGATGAAAACGGTCTTGTGATTGGCGCTGTTGTCAGAGCAAGGGATACCGTATCCTGCCCCTGATAAAGGTTGCTTCCAAGAAGCCGGAGGAGGAGGAGGAAGAAGAGTAGGGGTAACGTTAGAAAACCCCAAAATGGTCAATGGGTGGTACTGGGACATTGCACTGGTTAGTTTGGAGAGACAAGGAACAAAAGGTTACTTCCCGGCCAGACCCCCAGATGTGGAATTCAGAAGCAGAATTCTCCTTTAATGGTTCCTAAGTTTGGAAGTTATTGATCCCTTGCGTTTTTAAACCCTGAGTGCAACTGTTCACCCTAAGACTGAGATATAGAGAGATGAGTGTAAAGAGTCCTTCCAACCTGATGTGACCCAATCTGATCTCCTCCCCTTCCATCTGGGTTGAGGGTGCGGTTAAAGTAGCCTTCCCCTCAACCCTAACCTAGGTACAAATGCAAGTAAACAAGAATAATGAAATACAACCCCTAAGTACAGAACCCTAGCCCAACTCTATCCTTCCATCCCCATCCCATGATCCATATCCCATACCCCATATCCCATCTTTATTTCCCGCCTGCCATTAATTCCACCCAGTTTTTCCTTCTTATGATGCAGCCCTTGCGCCGTGCCCAACTCGGATCCCTCTGCGCATGTCCATATCCGCCCAACACGCCATTCCAGATATCCAAGGTACATCCATGCAATTCGCGCAATCTGTCCAATCCAATCCAATCCACCCCGCTTCTCCAGATTCCAAGCCCAATTCATCTGCTTCTGAGCCCGCAGCAAGGCTTTCTGCAGAAAAGCGGCACCCATTTCTGAGCGCGCTGCCACTGCTGAGCCAGCCGCTACTGCTGAATCTATAAAAGACCACCACAATGCTTTGCCAAAAAAAAACTGGGCAGCAAGCACAGCAAGGAGAAGTTTAACAGAGATCCGGGGATTTGAGCACCCTGGGGAGCCCTTCCTATACCGCTAGGACAGGGAGAAGTTGGGAAAAGGGAAGATGGAAGGGTTTCCATAGTGACACAGAAAATATTTTTTTTGATAGATAGATGAAAGATTATATATATAAAAAAAATTAAAAATTTACCCTTTTAAATGAGGTGTCCAAAATTGGTCACCACACTGTTCTGGGCCTGCACGGTACTTGACCAAGTCCAACATTGAAGTGATGAAAATGGCCCCAGGCTCCTGTGGCATCTCCCCAGGCAGCAGAGGTGGCATAATCTGCGCGTCAAGGAGGGGGAGTAAGACAGTCTGTGGCCTTGGCAATGGGTGACAGAGAAGCGGAGCAATCCAGCTCCAGATTCCAGTTTTCCTTCTGAATTGGCTCATCATCATCAATCACAAAGTTGGCCATTGGGCTACAATGACAAAACTTGTGGCCAGGACCAGAGGTGGAATGGGGACAAGGCAGAGGACAAGTCCACAATCAACCAGGGGTTGGGGCAACAAACAAACAACTGTGGTTGCCTAGAAAGCAGGTGTTGCAGGACAGAAAACCAGCAGTGTGGGTGCAAACTCTCAAGGCTTTTATAAAGTATTCACAGGATTCCATGGTGTGGATTTCTTTTTGGGCAGGTATTGGTTGAAGTTTTAAGGAGTTGTTGGAAGGGGATTATTTGGTAAGGATGTGTAGCATTTTGGTCCGTGCAAATTCTGGGGACAGAATTCAAGTTGTGGGAGGATGTGGTGGTTATTCATAGACACGGAGGCAACTAGGCTCAGCACTGGACATTCAATCTAAAGCGGCTCAGCAGTGGTTGGAATTCTGTAGCAGAACAGGCTGGGAAAAGAGTGTTGGCAGACTGTCTAATCCAGAGAGGAAAATTCAAGGATCAGCATTGGTGTGGCACGTGCTTTCCCTAGCACAATAGCAAAGATGGGACAGAGTTTTTTTTGCCTTTTGCAGACAATGGATGTGGTTGAATGTAAATTTCCCTCTGTGACTAGGGGATTTAGAGTGCAGAAGCAAGTTATCAAAGCTATGTAGTAGAAGACCAAGGCCTGACTATGGATTATGCACTGAGCTTGTGGGAATATGAGAAAATCAACAATAAAGCTGAGGAGAGGGCATGTGGATTGTTGGGGATCCACTAGTTATGCTGCGTGTGGGATCAGTAGAGATCTGCTAAGGAAGATTGAAGGTGATCTTTTGTTAGTAATGCATTGGTGCAACTGAACTGCCAGGAAGATTGTGAAAAATAAATTTCCAAACCTAATGCAAATGGACGGATCAGGTAGGGGATTGGACTAATGGTGAGGAGGATCATTGCGGAATGCATGGAGGTGTTGAGGAGGAAAAGTTGTTCTTTTGTTGTTTTCTCTCTTTTTGTAGTAGTTTTTTTGAGTTTTATATAAAATGAGAACATTTTCTTGACTGGAAATGCGGGTGTATCAAATATATTGTATTGTATTGTATTGGAGTATAAAACAATTAAATTACCAGATTAAGAGGCATATAGTAACATTCTGCTTTCAAGAGTATTAGCTGTCTTAAGTAACTTGCATACTTTGATAGGAAAAGTACAATTTCCAAGCTTGTTGAAGATTCAGTCTTGTTTGGTACTATTAATTCATTGCCTTTCAGCTTAAGGAGTGTCTCTCTTGATTGTGGAATAGTTTTTCAGATAGCAGAGAAGGGGGTTGGGTGTGATTCTCAACTGCTGCGGGCCATAGGAACTTTCCTTGTAGAGCATATTTTATTCATTTGTGGATGTAAAGGATCTTAACTCAAGGGCTAGTGGACTTTCTGGAACTTTGAGTGGGATTGTTGAGGGGAATTTTACGGAACACACAATCTCTTTCCACACCGGTTGCATAGGGAAAGCCAGAGGAACGTTATATCCAGGAGCGTTGTGGTAAAACAAACCTGTCATATAGCCATCAGACTCATTTTTCTTTATTAATTATTTTTTTTTTCATGAAATTAACCTCAAAAATCAATCCCAAACACCTCATGTACTATGCTCTGAACTCAAACCAACCTCAAAATCCCAAACCCATTGCCAAATAACCCCCTGCAACCATATCAAACACCTGCCACAAACAACCCAACACCTGGAACAGGCTAGATTATGTCACAAGGAGTATTAAATAAAATATCAATTGAATATCTAATGGCAAAATATTATTCTTGAAAAAACCATACAACAAAACAACATACCCATACCAGTAGGACTTAAACCATACTAGAACCAATGTTACACTGCAACCAGTACTATGAAAACAACTTACACTAACTTCCTGGATCACTCAGTACAATTCAGGAAATCTGAACCATCCTCTGAAGCGCTTTTATACTCAGTTTTCCACCGTTCCAGCCATACAGCACTCATATATGCACCAACAGAAGTAGGGGCTCATGCAGCCAGGTATGTCTCAATTCTCACCCACCAGCAATAAAAACTCAGTACACATGACTTTTCTGGAACTTTCACCACCAGATAAGGCCTCTGAACTTTCCTCTGAAGAACTCTGATACTCAGTTTTCAATCAATCCATGCATACAACACACATATACACACCAACAGAAGTAGGGGCTTATGCAGCCAAGTATGTCTCAATTCTCACCCACCAGCAATAAAAAATCAGAACACATGACCTTTTTGGAACTTTAAACACCAGATAAGGCCTCTGAACCGTCCTCTGAAGAGCTCTGATCCTCATTTTGCCACCATAACAAAAATACAACACCTGCAAGCCACACTCTCAAGTCACCCAAGGGAGCATGCGGTAAAACAGAATACCTCATATCCCTACAGCTGATTCCAGTGAAACAGCAGGCAGGTAGTTCTTGCAACATTTTATACATAATAAGGGCTCAGAAAAGTCTTCAGAAACACCCAAAAAAGTATTTTTCCACCACTTCTACCATACAAGTTATACAATATCCATTACCAAAGAGGGCTTGCAGCTGCCAAGCATGTTTCATGCTTCTCCCAACCAACAAAACTAACTCAAGCTTCAGGGAACTTCTTAATTATTTTTTATACAAGATAAGCACCCAGAAGCGTACATAACCCACCAATCTTAGTCTGTTCCTCATACTTTTTCCTTTCTATCAAAATCTATACCAAAAAATATGGCTATCTCTTGGCTTGTTTCACATGTTTTCTCACCAGCATTGATGCCTCATGTAACTGTAACCTCCTGTGATTCAACAGTGCAGAAAGAGGCTCAGAGCCGCAATCAGGGGAGCCATGATAATCCCCTGAGTAATTATTTTTCTATTTAAGGGGGCTCTTTTTCCCTATCCAAGTTGTCTAGCATGGCATCTTCCCAATGTGATGGCATCTGCCCCTATGATATATGACCCCTAAGATCTATGGCCTCTGCCTGATCAGCACCAGCCTGCCTGTGAACCAGAATCAATTCAAAAATAAATAAATGATCATAAAAAAAATTATCATTTCCCATTTTAACCAACCCCAGGTGTTCTTGAAGAAGGTTTCTTGAGAAAAGACCTGTTATTCAGCTCCTATTATTAAGAAGGAAAACCCCTTAGGTCTGATTATTAAATTTATAAAAAGGAAGAGCACAAAAGAACAACCAACCAAGATTTTTTCCCGCCCAGCTCCCTGTGGGAAAACCAATCTTTGGGTTCTAAAACTGGTTGAACACCTTTTAGTCAACCCTTAAATTTTATAATTGGAATTGGAAAAACAGTCAAAAAAGTCAAAATTTCTTGATTTTTAATTGGTCAATCTTTACCAATAATACAACCCAAAGGTGAATAGTCTTAAAAATCCTGAAAAATATCTATTAATAATTAATCTAGGTCTGATAAGAGCCCTTCTTTAAGTCTCAAAGAAACCAGTCAAAAATAAAAAAATTATTGTGCAGACTTATCATAGTTTCTGAAGGGCAGGCAATTCAAAAGCACCTTATTTTACCTCTATTTCTTCATAATTAGTAGTAATACTGAATTCCCTTTCAAATGACTGCCAGAAAGATATTTGCTAAATAATCCCAATATCCCTTGGAGTATCTACAGCGTTTATTGGGCATCCAGTTTTCCCTCAGGAGACTAAGAACAAAATATCACTTCCCTGCCAGACCCCCAGATGTGGAAACTAAAGAGAGTTACTCTCCCAGGTTGTCCTCAGGTTTGGAAGTTGTTGGTTCTAGCGTCTGAAAAGAGTTGGATGCGCCCCTAAGAGAGAGAGATAGTGAGTGAATAAGGCTAAGAAAAATAGATGAATTCCTTCCTTCCTTCCTTTTACCGGCAGTGGCATGCTCCCCTTTTCCTTTGCATGGCAGTGGAGGAAGGTATTTTATGAAAGTTTAACGGGCTTAAAAGGATAGTTTGATTTCAGCTGGTAGCAAACAAATAGGAGAAAAAAAACTGAAGAAACACCTTAAAAGGACCAGATAGAGAGTTTAGTAGACAACAATGGTACTGAGAAGAGCTGAAGAGTCAAAAGAAGAAAAATTGGGCTGGCGTGGTGTTCTTGATGTTGTGGTGGAGTGAGCTTGCATTGTAGCGGTAGCTGGTGAGTGATCTTGAGTGGTAGCTGTAGCTGGTGGTTGAAGTAGATGGTCAATGGGAGCAGTCAATGAGAGCTGGTGCTTGATTCATTGGTAAGGTGATAAGGTGGTTGAGTGGACAAGCGGGACTTCAGAATTGGAGTGTTGACAGTGGTTTGTTTTGAAGGATGGGCGCGCGAAGGAATGAGATGACATGGAAAAAGACAACTTGGAGACGCATAAGAAAGAGAAGACACATGAAAAGGAATGAAAAGACCCAGAATGATAAGAAAAAGAATGAAATGAAATAAAGCAAGTGAAGAATTGATTTGGGCATGTTTTTGAATCACAACATTTTACCCTTCCTCCACACCATAACCTAGGTTCAAGCACAAATAAAATCCAAAAACAAACGGAAAGAACCCTGAGAAGCAGAAACCCTAACCCAAACCTATCCTCCTTCTCCAATACTCACGCCACTATGTCCATGTGTTTTGTCCTTCTAATGCTCAAGCCATGCCCTACTCAGAGCCCCCCGCGCCTATCCGTATCCACCAAAGTCCCCCTATGCCTGTTTCCGCCCCTTCTGCGTGATTTTTCCTTCTCATGGCTCCCTCCACGCTTACCATAACCACCCAATGTGCCTTCCGTAGCCATGTTTGGTACCCTGTTACTGAGCCAACTTCCCATGCAGTAGCAGCTGCTGAGCCCACATTGCTGCTCACATCCTGAGCCTACTTGCGCTCATTGCTGCACCCGCTTCCCAGATTCTGAGACTGCTTGCGCTGTGGAAACAAGGAGGGTAGAAGCCCCCTAGTTATCCTCAAGTTCAGGAATCAATGGTCCTAGCGTCTCTAAGGATAAAGATGATCCAGAAAAGAGAGATAGAGAGAGAGAGATAAAGAGATCAATTTCCTTTCCTTTCCGTATCCTTTCATCCATCCATCCCTCAATCCATGCTCTTTTCCTCTTTTCCTTTCCCTTTCCTTTTCCTTTCCTTTTCCCAAGGTCCAATGATAAGATAAGATAATCCCCCCAGAGCTGTGATTGAGATTGCGGACTTTATGCCTACCCTCTTAACCCTAACCTAAGTACAAGCGCAATAACAGACCAACAAAAAATGTAAAAGAAACCCTAAGCCCAGAACCCCAGCCCAGAACCCTAGTATAACCCTAAACCATTTCCTGCCCGCTTACCATTACTTACATCCAGTTTTTCCTTCTCATTACTTGACCCTCTGCTGTGCCCTACTTGGAGCCCCCTGCTTGTCTGTATCCGCTTTGCGCGCCACATGATTCCCTGCCCCATGGGTAGGCCCGCGCCCTTAGCCCCAATTGCCCCACCCTACTTCACCAAGCCAAATGCCCACAAACCTGGTTGGGCCAGCTCCATTCTTGGGTCTGTAATGTCTGAGCAAGCCGCAGCCCGCCACATCCAATCAAGCCTGACCCATGCCCAGTATGCTGAGCCCCCCGGTGCCTACTGCTGAGCCCGCAGTGGCCACTTCTGAGACCGTGGGCATCTGAGTGCTGAGCCTGACCTACCAAATGCCGAGCGCGCCAACCGTGGCACGGCTCCCAATCCAAGACTACATAACAACACCACATCCCCCCCAACTTGAGTTCTGTCACCAGAGGTCTTCCAATTGCTACCTCAACCGCTACCACTCTCCCTTCCCACACCCACCACCCTTTCCCGCACGCTCTCCTCTCCTACCACCACCCTTCCTCCGTCATGGCCAATATACCCTGTGAGTTCTGCGCCCAAAACGGGCATGTTTTCTTGATTGTTACTGGTTGTCGCGCCTGCACCGCCTGTTGTCGCGGCCACTGCTGCTTTTCTCTTAGCAAAGGAATGCCCCGGGCCCCTCCTCAATCTGGTTCTTGCCTCCGGTTGTGCAAGAGGGCTTGTCCGGATCCATTTGTGGTTTGGGATGACAATACAATCTTGGAATATTTGTGGACTCTCCCCGGCTTGCCTTGCCGCCGCGCTCCTCCAAGCAAGTACTGAAACTCCACCTTGCCACTCTGCCGCGCAGGAGCGCCCCAGAAGGAGGATTTCCCAAATTTTGGGGAATACTGGGCCGCTCTTCAATACTGGGCAGATTGCTTCCAGGTTACCCAAGGTGCAAGGGATCCGTGCATTGAGGAAATCCTTAGGCAATGCACAGCCCCCACTCTGGCTCCCAAACCTGATTCCCAGAATTTTTTGGACTGGGAAAAAAGGCCTACGACTCCGCGCCTCACTCCTCCACTGCCACCATCCCCCGTAGTCATCACGTTGTTGCCTCCTCTTGGATCAAGCCATCCAAGCGGTCCTTCCAAAGCGCCTCCCTCGCCTCCTGCCTCCCCTCTTCCAAGCCCTCCCAAAACCCCGGAGATCCCCACCATGATGGCCCTCTTGGTGGCCAACTTTGACAGCTTTGCTGAAAGGTTTACCTCAATGCTTTGAGCTTTCCTTGCGGCTCCCAGAGCGCAATCCTTGGCTTCCCAATGCAAGCTCCTGGCAACATTCTGGACTTTACTGGTGTTTTCACGGGCCAAAATGGGGTTGATGATGAGAATGGCGTAGACATGTTTCCCCCCTTTTTTTCCTTCTCCATTACATGTATCCGCGCCTTCCTTAGCTCTAGAGAAATACATGCTTCCCGTGCGCTCCTTCCCTTCCAAGTTATTCATCCTGCAAGGACAACACAAACCCTGAGAGAGTGAGAGAAAGATCTGCATCTGCGCGCTGTGAATGAGAGTGAGAGAAAAATCTGTTTCTGTGACATGGATGAGAGTGAGAGAAAAATCCGCGTCTGCACCATGAAGGAGAGTGAGAGAAAAATCCACGTCCCTGCCTCCTGACTTGACAATGTTCCCCAGAAGATAACTGGACTGCCCCAGAAGAACTTCCAAACAGTTCCCCATAGCCTCTTTACAAAAGATAAACAGACAAGCCGCCAGCGCGCGCACAAACATCCAAGAGAGAGAGAGATAATAAGGAAAACAAACATTCTGGGTTGCCTAGTTATTCCAGCTGTGAACCGTCTAGGACACCCCCTCACCAATTCAAGCTTGTCCAGAATTACCCTGACCTGTAGAGAAAAAAAAGAAACAGATAAAAATACCCAGAGAAGAACAGGAAAAGTAAAAGAGAAGGAAAGAAAGGTTTTTTTTGCAGTGCTCCTTGTCCCACTTCCTTATCCCGCTTTCTGCCCCACCTTTTGTTTCCTCCGTGGGCTTGTCCTCGCGTATACAGACGGGCATTGCACCGCGCCCATGTACCTGCAATTTTACAACCCAAATCCATTACCAATCCAAGAACCCAATCAAATCACAGAAATAAGAAAAAAAACATTCTGGGGTGTCTAGTTGTTCTGGCTGTAAACTGGCTAGAGAACCCCCTCACTAAATCAGGCTTCCTGTTCTTTCCTAGCGCCCCCCCAGCTTTTTAGCTGTCCCCAGCGGTTTGCAACCTTCCGCTCCTCCAGGAGAGAGAGAGACACAAAGCCTCATCCAATCCCATGCGGGTTGTGTCCACTGGCCGTTTTTCCAACCTTCCGTTGCCAAAGCCCTTGCAAGCCCAACTTCCCTCTCACCAGTTATACTGTTAATGCCCAATACCTTGAAATTCTGTACCTGAAGCCTTGCCGCGCGTTTCCACTGCACCAATTCCAATATCTCCGCTAGCCATGATGGCAACAGGGCCTCCTTTGGCCCACCCATTCCGCATTCCCCGCTGTCAAAGGGGTCCAACTCCGCTTGCAATCCTCCAACACCTCGCCTGCTCCTTCCATCACTGCTCCTATCCTCTCTGCAAGACCCATCTGCCGCTCATTGGTTCCCAAGCCGTGCTGTAAGACTCCAAACGGTGCTAGTCTGCGGCAGTTCTGTGGAGGGGAAAGGTGCTGTTTATGCTGCCCTCCTGAGTGTTACAAAAATATTTAAATTTAACTGAGATCAAGGTCCAGAACTTTTTAAGTGAGGAATCAATTAGTAAAGGATAAAGTTTCATCATAGTTGGTAGCAATGGACAGCACTATCTGAGGCAAGTTTATGTGGGAGATATTTGAGTAAAAGAAGTTAAAGTTTGTTTAAAGTTCAAAAGAACAAAGTTGTTGTATGTAAACAACACTCACAAGCTAATAACTCTGGTTGTCAGCAGAAGATTGGGGATGATTAACTCAAACCCCAACCAACCTCCAGGTTCTCAATCATACCGCCCAAATCTCCGCAATCAAGAGCTTGAAGGGTACCAGATAACTGAGGGTGGCCATACAAGACAAAACACAATGTTTTGAGAAGCTCTAAAAGCAAACAGTAACTGATTTGAACAGGGATAACCTGAACACTTCTCAAGGAACTCAAGAGTAGGCTGGCAGAATGCAACATTGAAACATAATATAAGGAGGTATAAAACTCCAGATTTTAAGCTTAATAAAACCTCTTCAATCAAACATTATTGGCTCCAGAAAGATGATAAAGGAAGGATCAAGACCAGTATGGTCAGAGAAAGGGATCCAAGAGTGTTTTAACACACTCAAGAATTTCAACAGAAAGAATTCTCTTCAACAAGCAAGGCTATTGGTTGGTGATAAGGATCAGGCCACAGAGGGGCAAAGACTAAGGATCAATGGATTAAGGGGAAATCATAGATATACCCAGGATAAGGATGAGGATCAATTACTGATAATAACCAGGGGGCATACGCACACACTCCCATGGATGTTTTGAAAAAGGTAGGGGAGAGCCCCTCCTTTTATGGGCCATGGGTCCCTGTGGACTATTTACAAGAGATGACACAGATAGAGCGGAAAAAAAAAACAATTGGAATAAAAAAATTTTTTGATGATGAAAGATAGTTAAAAAATCATAAAAAAATTCTAATATTTTCTGCACTGGCCCAAGGTGTCCAGATTTAGTCACCACATCTCTCCCCAACTTACAGACTGTCCCTAGTCTGCATCTGAGTTTGATGACATATATAAAAAGGAAAGAAAGATGATTGGAACCAAAGAATGGACATTTAATGTTGAGGGTGACTGGAAAAGAATATCTTGATCCATCCAAAGAGAAGTCCTAGAAGTGACGGATATAAACAAAGGAGGCATCCCAGGTGCTCACATATGTGGCCTACGGTAGAGTTTCACAACAAAGATGCAGCAGATGAACCTGGTGGTTCACAATTGGGAGGACTTACTTCTAAGTTGCCTCCACAACAATGAAATTTTGTTACTTGACCAGAAGAGAAACTCCTGGCCATCTGATTCCCATCCAGTTCTTCCAAAACATATGATTGACCTCTGACTTGACAGACCACCCAATAAGGATCATTCGAGCAATTAGAGAAAAGCTTTATCCTGTGAGTTTCCAAGGATTGATTATAAGCTAAAACAAGATCAACAGGATTCAAAGGGTCCCTGATCTGCTGTGAATGTTGATCTTCCCAATACTGAAACAATTTTTCTCTGGATTCCATCATCTTCTGATAAGCTTCACTGCAAACATCCTTGCTCTGCTCCAGTTTTTTAGATTGGGAAAATAATAGTTCAGTGGTAGAAGAAACCTGTTCCCAAGAAATACCCAAGAAAGATTCCATTTCCAGATCCAGAGGAAGGACAGCCCTTTGAACAAAGATGATTTTGTAGGGTGAGTAGCCAGTGGTTTGTTTAGTTGAAATTTGATCAGAGAAAAGGACCAGAGGAAGAAATTTGCAACAATTCTTCCCACTTTCACCAGCCAGTTTGACAAGAGCAGCCTCCAAAGGAGCATGGCCTCTTTCCACCATGCCTTGATCTTCAGGATAATAAGGAGTTCTCACCCTATGTTGACCAGGAAGCAATTGGATCATTTTGGCCATTTGCCACCAAACTCAGAGCCACCGTCAGTTGAATAACATTGGGCCAAGCCATAGTGCTTTGCCCAAGTCTCATAGAGAAAAGCTGCTACTGATTCAGAATTGAGGTTCTTAAGGAATTTTGCTGCAACCCATCCAGAAAAATCATCTCTAGCCACAATGAGGTACTTAGCTCCACCAGCCTTAATATGAAACACATCCATAGCAATCCTTCTAAAGACAGTGGACTCCCCAGTTGGATAGCAAATTTCAGCCGGGCGCCTAAGATCACATTTCTGACAGAGCCCATAACTCTTGCACCATTGAGAGACAGATTTCTTCAAAGATGGCCGCCAGAATTGTTTGGATTTCTGTTGATAAGTTTTTATTTCTCCAAGATGACCAAGTCCTTCATGGAGACTTTCAAAGATTGAATGTTTTCTAGCAGGGATGGTGAAAACAATAAGAGCACAAGGGTTGCCTCTTTTCATAATCCTAATACCTTGTACAAAGAAGTTGGAGGACTTTCTTTTAAGGGATTGAAAATCTTTAGCTGAGAGATCAGGAGGTCTTTGGAGAGTCGAAAGGTACTGCTCTTGTTTACACCAGAACCCTTGCTGGACGCCAGAATGATTCTGAGAGGAAAAGCTGAAGAAAGGTCAAATAAAAGGTTCCTCCTTGTCAAAATCCACTCCAAAATCCAATTCTTCATCTCCAAGAGGACGTTGAGATAAACCGTCAGGCATGGTGAAAGACTTTCCAGGCCTATGAACAATATCAAAAGAGAAAAACTGAATAAAAGCCACCCAACAAGTCATTGGAGCATTTGGAAGGCTGGGGGCATTGATCATTTTGATGATGGGTTGTGTGTCAACTTGTAACTCAAAGTGTTGACCCCAGAGGATATTTTGGAGCTTCTTCAACATTTGGGACACACCGCAAAGTTCCAGTTTTGGCTGGGAGTACCTAGATTCCACATATGAAAAGAGGAGAGATTCATACAGAGCAGGACAATCCAAACCATTTTTGTATTCCTGGGTAAGGAAAGCCCAAGCAGATTGAGAACTCAAATCAACAGCCAGCTTGATCTTGCCAGCTCCAGGTCCATAAGTGATCTTCTTCAAGACAATGTCTTTCCCAAAAATTGTTTTGAGCTTCTGAAATGATTGTTCACAAGCTTGGCTCCACAGCCATTCAGCATCCTTCCTGGTTAAGCAACAAAAGGGAACAGAGATTTTGGATAGAGAGGGGATGAAGATCCAAACATAAATGACAACATCTAAGAGACCTCTGACTTCAGTGGTATTGATTGAAGTTGGTCAAGAGAGGATTTTGTTGAATTGGGACAGGGCCATTCTTCTTCCTTCCTTGCAGACCACATGACCAACATTTCCAGAGCAGGGACACAGGCAGCCAATTTGGATCCAGAGACAGTGAGACCAGAATCCTCTATTTGAAAAAAGATCCTTTCCAAAGTGGTTGCATATTCCCAGATAAATTGACGGTGTGGAAACCAAAGGGGCAACACCCCTTAAGTCGTCCTCAAGTTCGGGAAGTTATTGATCAAAGCGTCTGTAAGGAGATTGGATGCAGCCGGTCAAGAGAGAGAGAGTGAGAGGGAGAGAGCAATAGAGAGATAGAGAGAGAGAGAGAGAGAGCAAGGGATAGAGTGATAATAAGATGAATTCCTTCCTTTCCAATCCAATCCAATCCAATCCAATGCCATAAAAAGTGATAACCTAAAGTGCAGTCCATGAAGTGCAGTGATGCATTGATCATGTGATGATGTCCCTTACAACCCGGAGTTGAGAGTGAAGTATTTAAGTCCTCCCTCTCAACCCTAACCTAAGTACAACCGCAAGTAAGCAAGAATGATGGAATACAACCCCTAAGCCACAGAACGCTAGCCCAACCCTATCCCTCCGTCCCCCGTCCCGTAACCCATGCTCCACCTCCCCAGCCCCATGCCCTGTCCGTGTTTCCAGCTGGTTTGTCCTTCTCATGATGCGTCCGCCCGACAACCCGTTCCAGGTATCCAGGGCATACCCGCGTGATCCAATCTGCGCATCTTGCAATGCGCAATCCGCTTGATCTGCGCAAGCCGTCCAATCCGCGCAAGCTGTCCAATCCGTGCAAGCCATCTGATCCGTGTGAGCCTTCCAATCCGTGCAATCCTTCCAATCTGCCCAAGCCTTCCAATCCGCGCAAGCCTTCCAATCTGCGCAAGCTTTCCAATCTGCGCAAGCCTTCCAATCCGCGCAATCTTTCCAATCTGCGCAAGCCTTCCAATCCGCGTGAGCCCGCAGCGCGCAGCCTTTCCCACCTTGCGTCCATGAAAGAGCACCACATCCCCCCCCAACTTGAGTTCTGTCCCCAGAGATCCGCCGCCATCTCACCTACCACGCTCTTCCTCCAAGTTGCCTTCCCACCCGCCTGCCCTCTATCCTCTGCGTCACCTTCCCACCCGCCTTCCCTATATGCTGGCAACCTTCTGCTCCACCAGAGAAAGAATCCGCATGCCTTCATCCAACCCCACACGGGTTCCAAAACCGCGCGCATGATCCGCGCCTTGGAGAGAGAAGATCCGCGTGAGTAAGAGAAATCGGCAAAGGTGAGAAATCCGCGCCAGTGAGAGTGTGAAAGTGACAAATCCGCGCCAGTGAGAGTATCCGCAAGAGTACAAGACAGGAAGAGAAAAAAAAGGAAAAGGAGGAATGAATAGATAAGAAGGAACAAGAGAAAAAGAGTTTTTTATTTTTTTATTTTTTTTTTTAGAGCCCGCGTCCTGCGTCCAAACTCCAACCTTCCACCCCGCGCTAGCTTCCCCCCCCAACTTTGCCGCTGTCCTCAGCCAACCGCGCCCCCTATTCTCATCACCAGATTTGCGGCGCGTTGCCTCAACCAATCCCGCACGGGTTCTGAGCGCAAATTGTTGTCCAAAGCCGCCTAGGTGCACCTCCCGCCGCCAAGAACCTCCTGAATCCTTTGACATTCAAGCCCATCTGCGCGCAAAACCCAAACAAAAGCAAACACCCCCAGATGTCCTTACCACAACCCGCCGTGGAGGAGGAAAGAGGCTTCAAAACCCTTTCAATCCCAGCCCTCTCCTCCCCCACCCCGTCCACGCAACATTCCTTGCCCTTTATAGCTCTTGCGGCCTTGTTCTCCCCTCTGGAGATTTCTGGCCGCTCCCTGCCCGCCGGAACGCGCGTGACCACTTGATCCTTCCGCTCTGTCCTTTCCGTTGCTGCCACTACCCTTTCCAAATGTGCGCTCCCCGCCGGCAAAGAGGTCCGGCTTGGGTTGTGATCCTCTTACGCGTGGTCCGTCTCTTCCTCCGCCGCGTCTACCTTCTTTGCAAGGCCCTTCTGCCACTTGCCAATTCCCAAACTGCACGGAGCATCCATTTCCTGTTCCGTCGTCCTTGCCTGCTTCCTGTCAGTAGGCCGCACCGGTTCTGTCAAGTCCCGCTTCCCCAACACGTTCTTAGCCCCCACTGGGGAAACCAATTTCGCGTTCAAATCTGCTGTCCCATCTGCCAACGGTTGTCGTCCTCCCCATTTGCGCACACGCGGGGCGCAGACGTGCCGGGAGACTGAATACTCTCCAGATAGGCCTCAAGGCCCCTTTCCACCTCCGCAAGTTCACTAGCCCAAGAGATGGTTGCCGGTGGTGGGGCCAGAACATACTCTGCCCTGTAGTACTCCAGTTCCGCGTAGTCCACTTCTGCTTGCAACCGGATCCCGTTGCGCGCGCCTGCCTTGTAACCCAATTCCGCAGATGGCTTGAGATTTTCCTTCCAAAAGCGAGAACCGCGCCCCCCCATCTTTCCAGCATGTTCCCCTTCAGTGTTGGCCAATCCAGGTTCTGGTAGCCTCCCATCTCCTCCACGTCCCGGCGCGCTTCAGCGTCCTTGATGAACAGGACAACATGGCGTGCCTTCTCAGAATCCAAAACGCCTTCAGAGTCTGCAATCAATTCATACTGTGAGATGAATTGCTCCACTTCCGCAATGTTGAGTTGAATATGCGGGTAAATCCATGGGGTAGCGCAGAAGCCGTGGGAGGAGGAAGGAAGAGAAGCGTCTGTTGGTAGCATCCGTGAGTACCTTTGAGAGACTTCAACAAAAGATTGTTCCCAGCCAGACCCCCAGATGTGGAAACCAAAGGGGCAACACCCCTTAAGTTGTCCTCAAGTTCCGGAAGTTATTGATCAAAGCATCTGTAAGGAGATTGGATGCAGCCGGTCAAGAGAGAGAGAGTGAGAGGGAGAGAGCAATAGAGAGGGAAAAAGAGAGAGAGAGCAAGGGATAGAGTGATAATAAGATGAATTCATTCCTTTCCAATCCAATCCAATCCAATGCCATAAAAAGTGATAACCTCAAGTGCAGTCCGTGAAGTGCAGTGATGCAATGATCATGTGATGATGTCCCTTACAACCCAGAGTTGAGAGTGAAGTATTTAAGTCCTCCCTCTCAACCCTAACCTAAGTACAACCGCAAGTAAGCAAGAATGATGGAATACAACCCCTAAGCCACAGAACCCTAGCCCAACCCTATCCCTCCGTCCCCTGTCCCGTAACCCATGCTCCACCTCCCCAGCCCCATGCCCTGTCCGTGTTTCCAGCTGGTTTGTCCTTCTCATGATGCGTCCGCCCGACAACCCGTTCCAGGTATCCAGGGCGTACCCGCATGATCCAATCTGCGCATCTTGCAATGCGCAATCCGCTTGATCCGCGCAAGCCGTCCAATCCGCGCAAGCTGTCCAATCCGTGCAAGCCATCTGATCCGTGTGAGCCTTCCAATCCGTGCAATCCTTCCGATCTGCCCAAGCCTTCCAATCCGCGCAAGCCTTCCAATCTGCGCAAGCTTTCCAATCTGCGCAAGCTTTCCAATCTGCGCAAGCCTTCCAATCCGCGCAATCCGTCCAATCTGCGCAAGCATTCAAATCCGCGCGAGCCTGCAGCGCGCAGCCTTTCCCAACTTTCTTCCATGAAAGAGCACCACAATGGATTCCTGAGTGCCAAGGTAAGAGCTCATTGTTATATTCAGAAACTGGAACTTTAATTCCGCCATTGTCAATAAAGATACCAGCATGATCAGGGATTTCATCCTGGAGAATCCAAACCATCTGAGCCTGATAGACTGCAACCAAATTGGTGGCACCTTGAGGCATACGAGTAAGTTGGAATTGACCAAGAGGAGTATTGAAAGTAGTGAGAGGAACAAGAAATTGGATGTAAGGATCCTTTATCATAGACACCCATAATATCACCTAGACCATAGCAAGCTCTCCCAGAGAAAGATTTGACAAATTCTTCAGTAGCAGGGGGAATACCAGATTCTTTAATAGTAACCTTATTTAGAGGCTGGAGATCATGAATTATTCTAATTTTACCATTAATTTTGAGGAAACAGAAGACAGGACTGGAATAGCTGGAAGTTGAATGCTTGTATGAGCTTGTACAGACTCATTTGCAGACCAACTTGATGAATTCTTTGACCTTAGCAGCAGGGATAGGGATCTTTTTATTTTTCCAGGGATCATGTTCTACTACTGGAATGATATAAGGTAGGCCATAGGAATCTTTCAAGAGACCTCTCTCTTCTTCACAGAAAGCAATAGATTTTTCTCCAAGAGCTAAACAAATTTTGATCAAATTTAACTCATCAGGAACAAGCCATCCATCTTGACCAAATTTGACCACCTTCAGAAGTTCTTCAGTAACACATCCATGAGGAACAAAGGGACCAGTGAGAGATTGAGATAAACCACAGTAAGGATCACAAGATAGAGGAGCATTGAGGTTGAGAGGCATTGTTTGGTTGACTGGTTGAACCTTTTTTGCAACTGGCTTATACTTAGTGGAAAAAGAGAGAAATCCTTGCTTCCTCCAAGCATTGACCAGCAAGACCTGAATACAAAAGCTGAGACCAAGTTCCAACATCTTCCAATTCTGATGTTCTGCAACGTCCTTGAAAGGTTTTTTTTCCATAAAAGAGGATCCAAAAGGTGACGCATTTTTCACATGTGTGGCACAGGGTAGGGTTTCAAAAATGACAGTAGTAGGAGCCCCTGATGATGCACAATTTGGAGGACTTACTTCTATCCCAAAATTCCTCCAACAAAGGCCATACTCCTTCATACCAAAACCACCAAGAAGAGAATGGATATTGGGATCTAGTTTAGACTCATTGCAGAGATTAAAAACCAGAATAGGAGAAGAATGATCAGGCTGAAAATAACAAGGAAAAGAAGAGACAACAGATCCAGAGAGAGAAGAAATATTGTTAGGATTTTTGGATTTTTCATGTTTTTGATTTTTAATCTTATTTGGATGAGAAGGAAATGATGATGAAAAAGAAAAATATGCCTCTGAGACAGAAGTTGATCCTTGAGTTGAAGTCTGAGGCTGGGAAGAACTACACCTATTAGTAGGACCAACTAATCCAATAAAAAACAAGAATGAGAGGAAGAAGAGGTGTCCTTCTGTTTCCCTTTCAGAACCAATTTAGGAGGATGACCAGTAAAATCTTGTTCCCAAAAACCAGAATCCAAGGAGTAAAGGGGGACTTCAATCTTCCTACCATTAGCATCAGGGAGAAGAATTCTCTCCCCAACTTGATCAGAAAACATTAGGGTTTCACCAAAATCCATTAAGAAAGGCCTTCCCAAGATCATAGGTCCATCCAAACAAGTAATCCAGAAATGACAGGTGCCAACAATATGTTTTCAATTTGAACCAGGACATCCTCAGCAATACCAACTAATTTGCATGACTGATCCCCTATACCATACACAGCAGAGTTAAAGCTGACCCTTGGGCTGAGTTTGAGTTTCAGGCCATGCCATCCCAAATTAAATTGAGCTGGGAACCATAATTCACCAGAAGAGAAACCGTTTTAGCATTCACCAAGATAGCAGGAGAGGAAACCAAGAGGACAGGATTAAAAGTGAACATCTGAAGAGGGATCTGTTCCACAAGAGCCCTCCATCAAAGTACCAGAAGAAACTTTTAATTTGTCTGGACCAATCTCCACACGTCAACAAGAAACCCATTTCTTCATCCCTTTAGCCACAGATGAAGAGATTGAGTACAGTAGTTCAGCCGCAGACAGATCAGGAATTTTTAAATCAGATATTTTTCTTAATACCCCTTCCACAGCATTGGGGTGATCCTTGCAAATTCCCCTCTCAAATCAAGCTTTGGGCTGGGTGGAGGAAGGATGATCAGGTTGAGCAGTAAATGGAAAAGGATCAGAAGGTTGAGGAGTTTGAAAAGATTGAACAAGAGGAGGATCAGAGTGGTCCTGGAACCTTCCCACAAGTGGTTCCTTTTCCACTTTTATGTCTTCCACATCAGAGGAAGGGGGCTCAGGTGAGGATTGACGTTTGATGGTTTTTCAAAGGATCAAAGATGGAACTGGAGGAAACTTGTGAGTTTTGGGTTCCTCATAGCGTTTCCTAGCTGGATCAGACTGATAAGTGCCAGAGAACCTGGAAGAAGTGACAGCTGGAGGATACCAAGGTTGTATAGAGCCACAGGATGACTGAAAATCCAAGGAAACCAAAGATGCCTTCTTGAGAGTTGTTGGTTGATAAGAGGCCACCACATGATGGATTGGACAAGAAAAATCAAAAGGGATCAAAGCACCATTAGAAAGAAAGAAATTTTTTCCCTTCTGCTCCACCAATCTTTCCTCCTTGTCCTTCTGTAGTTCAGGTCAGCTCCCAGTACCATGGACTTCCCTATGACAGTAATAGCAGACTAGAGTGGTTTTAGGAACTGAGTTAGAAGTTTTAGGAGTATCTAAAGAACAAATTTTCTGGTCTATTTTGCTTTCAAAGGCCTGAAGTAATTTAGTGATCTCATCTATGGTAGCAGTTTCCTTATTGGCCTGGGGATTTGGTTTAGGTCTATGATTTGCTTCCATCTTGTTCATTATTTCATTAGACTCTTTAAAGGAAGGGGCATGTACTGGTTCAGTGATTCTAGTTTTTTCAAAAGTAAGAGCTGTTTGAACTTTCATCACTTTATCCACTGCACTCCTTAGGACCAGAAAAACAGGGAGCTTGAACCAATTATCTCTAGTAGTAATCATAGATCCAGATTTAACTAATTCATCTCTGATCCTTCTCTGCACTCCTGGAGAAAAAGACTGGAAAAAACAAACTCAAATTTTGTCCTCTGTGTTGATGTGATTGTTTCTGATGAGGTAAGACTGAATAGAATCCCAAGATTTTCTAAAAGACTGATAATCAGAGGCTGAAGGGAAACCACCATTGGAGATCCATTGAAGAACCAGAGCATCCAAGTCCTGTAAGGTAAACCTAGCCACATCTACTTTTCCCAAATAAGACAATATAGCCTCCTTAACAAGCCTCCAGTCATGAGTTTTGAATCCATTGAATGATTTGATCAATTTCATAACTTCATCAGAGGAGATGAAAAATTGTAACTGATGAGCAATATCATGTTCACTTGCACCATCTGCTTCAGCAGCCATCTCATAAGAGTCTAAGAATTGTTCAACATCTGTTCCATTGAAGCCTGAATTCTTGTTCTGAGGCTTGATCTTGACCATCTTGACCCAAACAGAGGAGAAGGAGGTACCAGTAGATTCCATTCTGAAGAGCAGGGCTCCTAAGAGATCCAAAGAGCAGAATTCCAATGTGGCTCACAGGTGTGGCAAGAGTAGATTTTCACAAAAGAACAACAAGGATCTTTCCCAGATGGTGCACAAGTGGGAGGACTTACTTCTGGAACAAGTTGCCTCCACGGATCAGATCTGGATGATAAAAGAAAAAAGAAAAAAAAAAGGATTGGATTGGATTTTGGAGTTGATTATTCAAGTTTTGGACTGTAAATCCCAAGGTTTCTGGTTTGATCCAGGCCTGGGGGACCAAATGTAAGACTCAAAAAAGCGCTAGGCTGTGGCAGTTCTGTGGAGGGGAAAGGTGCTGTTTAGGCTGCCCTCCTGAGTGTTACAAAAATATTTAAATGTAACCAAGATCAAGTTCCAGAGCTTTTTAAGTGAGGAATCAATTAGGAAAGGATAAAGTTTGATAATAGTCAGTAGCAATGGAACAGCGCTATCTGAGGCAAGATTATGTGGGAGATCTTTGAACAAAAGAAGTAAAAGTTTGTTTAAATTTCAAAAGAACAAAGCTGTTGTATGTAAACAACGCCCACAAGCTAATAACTCTGGTTGTCAGAAGAAGATTGGGGATGATCAACTCAAACCCCAAATAACCTACAGGTTCTCGATGAACCCGCCTAACTCTTGGCAATCAAGTGCTTGAAGGGTACCAGATAATTGAGGGTGGCCTTACAAGACAAAGCAAAATGTTTTGAGAAGCTCTCAAAACAAACAGGAATAACCTCAACACTTCTCAAGGAACTCAAGAGTAGGCTGGCAGAATGCAACTTTGAAAAAAAAATAAAAGGAGGGATAACACTCCAGGTTTTAAGCTTAATAAAACCTCTTCAATCAAATGTGATTGTCTCCACAAAGATGATCAAGGAAGGATCAAGACCAGTATGTTCAGAGAAAGGGATAAAAGAGTGGTGTAACACACTCAAGAATTTCAACAGATAGAATTCTCTTCAACCAGCCAGGCTATTGGTTGGTGATAAGGATCAGGCCACAGAGGGGCAAAGACTAAGGATCAATGGATCAAGGGGCAATTGTAGTTATACCAGGATAAGGATGAGGATCAATTACTGATAATAACTGGGGGGAATACGCACACACTCCCATGGATGTTTCAAAAAAGATAGGGGAGAGCCCCTCCTTTTATGGTCCATGGGTCTATGTAGACTATTTACAAGAGATGAAGCAGATAGAGCGGAAAAAAAACAACAATTGGAAAAAAAGTTTTTTTTTAATTGAATTTTAATATGATCATGAGAAAACAAAGAAAAAATTATGAGAAAGGGAGAGAAACAATAAAATTACAGATTTACAGAAGGACAAAATGAGATAATGAAAGAGACAACTGGCTAGCAGCAGACAGGCACCAGCCTGGGTCACTGATGGCCGTGGGTGAGTGGGGAGCGGTTGATGGGCTGCGCAGAAAGGTGAGGAAGGGTCATGTTGGATGAGAATGCTAGTTGAGGAGATGCAAGGGCGTTGTGGTGGGAACAAGGATTGATTGCGGATGCAAAATTGTCAAGGGGGGAGCCAGATCAACTGCTGGGCAGTGGTTGATGATGGGATCAATTGGAGACGCAAGTGGGGGTGGGTGATGGTCTGATTGAGATGGGATGTAGAGATTACGCAACACAAGGGGTTGAAAACCATCATTATTTTTGCTTTTGAAAAAAATTGTGGAAACAGCAGGATAGGGGGGGTTTATTGATCAGATTGTCCAAGGATGAACAATTGGCCAATGACAGATGAGGGAACAAGAATTCAAGGATCATCCTTGATTGGCAAGGGTGATTGAGGCTAGGTGCTGGTTTGTGGAGGAAGGATTGAGTGAAGCGTCATTGTCATTGTCATTGATGCTGACAAGCAGTGGTATTAAAGAGGAGCATAGGCCAGTGGCCGTTGTCAATGACAATGCTGGCGGTGTCAAGAGATGATTCAGTGGATTCTAGGATCATCCTTGCCAAGCAAGGATGATTGATGGCAAGGTGGATGATGATTTGGAAGAGGCGGGATTGAGCAAGGCTGATGGGTGGAGAGATGAGCAAGAGTCATCCCCCCTCATCTTTGAGTTTGCTGATCAAAAGGGGGTGCCCGACGACAGAGGCATAGGAATTTCAACAAGGAAGATGGCCATTGCCGTCAATGTCAACAACAATGCTGGTGCCTGCAAGGGTCAAGCCAAGCCAAGCTGGTCTTTGCCTGAACGCTCAACAAAAGGGACATAAAGCAAGAAGGAAAGGATTGAAAACCAGGCCAGGGTTCTAGAACGCCCCAGAGATCCTCCTAGAAAAATAGGAGAAGGGGAGCTGGGAGACTGGGAACTGGAACAACAGTCATCCTGGAAAAGAATTTTTTTTTTTTTGGGGGGGGGGTGATGTTGAATTCACGGCTCCAGTCATGTGGGAGCCATGTAGGGCCCCACACAACCTGTGGGAGTTCTTTAGGGCCCCACACAACCTGTGGGAGTTGTGTGGGCCCCTCAATGCGTGGGGGACCATACACTACTCCATATAATTTATGATTTATTATTTATTATTTATTATTTATTATTTTTATATAAAATTTATGATTTAATATTATTTATTATTTATTTTTTATTATTTATTATTTATTATTTATTATATATTATTTATTATATATTATTTATTATATATTATTTGTTATTTATAATTTATAATTTATTATTTATTATTTATTATTTATTATTTATTGTTTATTATTTATTATTTATTATTTATTATCTATTATTTTTTGTTTATTATTTATTATTTATTATTTATTATTTATTATTTTTATATAAAATTTATGATTTAATATTATTTATTATTTATTATTCATTATTTATTATATATTATTTATTATATATTATATATTATATATTATTTATTATTTATCATTTGTTATTTATTATTCATTATTTATTATTTATTATTTATTATTTACTATTTATTATTTATTATTTATTATTTATTATTTATTATTTATAATTTATTAATTATTAATGATTATTTATTATTTATTATTTATTATTTATTATTTATTATTAATTATTTATTATTAATTATTTATTATTTATTATTTATTATTTATTATTTATTATTTATTATTTATTATTTATTATTTATTATTTATTATTTATTATTTATTATTTATTATTTATTATTTATTATTTATTATTTATTATTTATTATTTATTATTTATTATTTATTATTTATTATTTATTATTTATTATTTATTATTTATTATTTATTATTTATAATTTATTATTTATTATTTATTATTTATTATTTATTATTTATTATTTATTATTTATTATTTATTATTTATTATTTATTATTTATTATTTATTATTTATTATTTATTATTTATTATTTATTATTTATTATTTATTATTTATTATTTATTATTTATTATTTATTAATTATTATTTATTATTTATTATTTATTATTTATTATTTATTATTTATTATTTATTATTTATTATTTATTATTTATCATTTACTACGTATTATTCATAATTTATTCTGTATTATTTATTATTTATTATGTATTATGTATTATTTATTATTTATTATTGATTATTGATTATTTATTATTTATTATTTATTATTTACTATTCACAATTTATTATTTGTTATTTGTTATTTGTTATTTGTTATTTGTTATTTGTTATTTATTATTTATTATTTATTATTTATTATTTATTGTTTATTATTAATTATTAATTATTAATTATTAATTATTTATTATTTATTATTTATTATTCATTATTCATTATTTATTATTTATTATTTATTATTTATTATTTATTATTTATTATTTATTATTTGTTATTTGTTATTTATTATTTATTATTCATTATTTATTAGTTATTATTCATTATTTATTATTTATTATTTATTATATATTATCTATTATTTATTATTTATTAAATTTATTTATTACTTATTACTTATTATTTATTATTTATTATTTATTACTTATTATTTTTCATTTTTTATTTATTGTTTATTGTTTATTATTTATTATTTATTATTTATTATCTATGATTTATGATTTATGATTTATTATTTATTATTTATTATTTATTATTTTTTATATATTATTTATTATTTATTATTTATTATTTATTATTTATTATTTATTATTTATTATTTATTATTTATTATTTATTATTTATTATTTATTATTTATTATTTATCATTTATCATTTATTATTTATTATTTATTATGTATTATGTATTATTTATTATTTATTATTTATTACTTATTATTTATTATTTATTATTTATTATTTATTATTTATTATTTATTATTTATTATTTATTATTTATTATTTATTATTTATTATTTATTATTTATTATTTATTATTTATTATTTATAATTAATTATTCATTATTAATTATTTATTATTTATTATTTATTATTTATTATTTATCATGTATTATTTATTATTTATTATTTATTATTTATTATTTATTATTTATTATTTATTATTTATTATTTATTATTTATTATTTATTATTTATTATTTATTATTTATTATTTATTATTTATTATTTATTATTTATTATTTATTATTTATTATTTATGATTTATTATTAATTATTAATTATTAATTATTTATTATTTATTATTTATTACTTATTATTTAATATTTATTATTTATTATTCATTATTGAAATATTTATTATTTATTATTTATTATTTATTATTAATTATTAATTATTAATTATTAATTATTAATTATTTATTATTTATTATTTATAACTTATTATTTATAATTTATTATTTATTATTTATTATTTATTATTTACTATTTATTATTTATTATTTATTATTTATTATTTAATATTTATTATTTATTATTTATTATTTATTATTTATTATTTATCATTTATTATTTATTATTTATTATTTATCATTTATTATTTATTATTTATTATTTATTATTTATTATTTATTATTTATTATTTATTATTTATTATTTATTATTTATTATTTATGATTTATTATTAATTATTAATTATTTATTAATTATTATTAATTATTCATTATTTATTATTTATTATTTATTATTTATTATTTATTATTTATTATTTATTATTTATTATTTATTATATATTATATATTATTTAATATTTAATATTTATTATTTATCATTTATTATTTATTATTTATTATTTATTATTTATTATTTTATATTTATTATTTATTATTCATTATTTAATATTTAATATTTATTATTTATTATTTATTATTTATTATTTATTATTTATTATTTATTATTTATTATTAATTATTAATTATTTATTATTTATTATTTATTATTTATTATTTATTATTTATTACCTATTATTTATTATTTATTATTTATTATTTATTAATCATTATTTATTATTTATGATTTATTATTTATTATTTATTATTTATTATTTATTATTTATTCTTTATTATTTATCATTTATTATTTATTATTTATTATTTATTATTTATTATTTATTATTTATTATTTATTATTTATTATTTATTATTTATTATTTATTATTTATTATTTATTATTTATTATTTATTATTTATTATTTATTATTTATTATTTATTATTTATTATTTATTATTTATTATTTATTATTTATTATTTATTATTTATTATTTATTATTTATTATTTATTATTTATTATTTATGATTTATTATTTATTATTTATTATGTATTATTTATTATTTATTATTTATTATGTAGTATTTATTATTTATTATTCATTATTTATTACTTATTATTTATTATCTATAATTTATTATCTATTATTTACTCTTTATTATTTATTATTTATTATTTATTATTTATTATTTATTATTTATTATTTATTATTTATTATTTATTATTTATTATTTATTATTTATTATTTATTATTTATTATTTATTATTTATTATTTATTATTTATTATTTATTATTTATTATTTATTATCTATTATTTATTATTTATTATTTATTATTTATTATTTATTGTTTATTAATTATTAATTATTAATTATTTTTTATTATTTATTATTCATTACTTATTATTTAGTGGAGGCTACACAACTTGATTCTAGTTGTTTAGCGTGCTGTACAACTCAAATGGGATGTGTAGCATGCCACACAGCTCCTTTCAGTTGTGTAGCATGCCACACAACTCATTTGAGTTGTTTAGGGTGCCACAGGGCCTATTGAGCCATGTAAAAAGTTGTGTACACGGCTCAATGAGCTGTGAATTTAACATTTACCTTTTTTTTTGATGAATGATTATTATAAAAAATCATAAAAAAAATTAAATTTTCTGTGTTGCCCGGAGGTGTCCAGATTTGGTCACCACAGCACGCAATATCCGCTCCTATTCCCTTCTCCACAAGACTTGCCTGCCGCCCATTGATTCCCAAGCCATGCGCAATATCCGCGGTGGAATTCAGAAGAGGACTTCTCCTTCAATGGTTCCCAGGTTTGGAAGTTATTGATCCCTTGCATCTGTAAACCCTGACTGCAACTGTTCACCCTTTGACTGAGAGATAGAGAAAATGAGAGTAAAGATTCTTCCAAAACCTATGATGATCCAATGGTATCCTCCGGTGATGATCTCCTCCCCTTCTTCATCCGGGTTGAAGGTGGGGTTTAAGTAAACTCCCCCTCAACCCTAAATTAAGTACAAGCAGAAGCACACAAGAATAATGAAATAAAACCCCTAAGTACAGAACCCTAGCCCCAACCCTATCCTTCCTTCCCATCCCATGATCCATATCTCATACCCCCTTACCCCATATCCATCCATATTGCAGGCCTGCCATGACATCCAACCGGTTAGTACTTCTCATGAAGCAGCCCTTGCGCCGCCCCCAACTTGGAGCCTCCCGCGCATGTCCGCATCCACCCAATGCGCCATTCCAGATATCCAAGGTACATCTGCACATCTTGCAATGCGCAATCAGTCCAATGCAATCCAATCCACCCTGTGTCTCCGTATTCTGATCCTGAATTGACTGCTGCTGAGCCCGCAGCGTGGCTTGCTGCGGCAAAGCTGCACCCATTGCTGAGCATGCGGCCACTTCTGAGCCACCCATTGCTGAGCGTCTGCCACTTCTGAGCATGCAGGGCGCAGCCCATTCCAACTTGCATCCATAAAAGACCATCACACCGCTTCCCATTCCCTTGTCAATGCTTGATTTGTGGCAATGGGCTGATCCAACTCTGCCAAGACCTTCTTTCCCAACACGTATCTTGTCTTGGCTGGGGAAACCAATCCTGCGTTTGAATCCATTGTCTGGTTCTCCAGTCATGACCCCCAATAGCCGCTATTGTCACCATAAATGCACACCCAGGGCACGGCTTCACTAGGGAGCTGAAGACCCTTCAAATAGATTCCAAGATCCCTTTCCAACTCTGCAAGTTCACTAACCCAAGGGATGGTTTCCAGCGGTGGGGCTGGAGCACACCCTACCTTGCAATTTGGTTCTGTGTAATCCATTTCTGCTTGCGTCTGGACCTTGCCCCACGCGCCTGCCTCTGCCATGGATTGTTTAAAATTTCCTTCCTGAAAGCAAGGATTGTGATTCTGCGATCTTGCTAACATGTCCCCCTTCAGCTTTGGCCAATCCAGGTTCTGGTAGCCTTCCATCTCTTCTATTTCCCAAAGCTCTTCTGGGTCCATGATGAAAAGGACAACATGGCGTGCCTTTGGAGTCTGCAATCACTTCATATTGTGAGATGAATTGCCCCACATCCGCGGTGTTGAATTGAATGTGAGGTTAATCCTTTGGGTTGATGAGGAGATGGCAGGAGGAGGAAGAAGAGGGAGACAATACCACTGATAGCATCTTGAGTACCTTCAAGAGACTTGAGACAAAAGAAGTTCCCGGAAGACCCCCAGATGTGGAAACAAGGAGGGTAGAAGTCCCCTAGTTATCCTCAAGTTCGCAAATCAATGGTCCTAGCGTCTGTAAGGATAAAGATGCTCCAGCAGAGAGAGAGAGAGAGAGAGAGAGAGAGAGAGAGAGAGAGAGAGAGAGAGAGAGAGAGAGAGAGAGAGAGAGAGAGAGAGAGAGAGAGAGAGAGAGAGAGAGAGAGAGAGAGAGAGAGAGAGAGAGAGAGAGAGAGAGAGATAAAGAGATGAATTTCCTTTCCTTTCTGTATCCTTTCATCCATCCATCCCTCAATCCATCCTCTTTCCTCTTTTCCTTTCCCTTTCCTTTTCCTTTCCTTGTCCCAAGATCCAATGATAAGATAAGATAATCTCCCCAGAGCTGGGATTGAGAGTGCGGACTTTATGCCCACCCTCTCAACCCAAACCTAAGTACAAGCACAATAACAGCCCAACAAAAAATGTAAAAGAAACCCTAATCCCAGAACCCTAGCATAGAACCCTAGACTAACCCTAACCCATTCCCTGCCCGCTTACCATTACTTACATCCAGTTTGTCCTTCTCATGACACAGCCCTCTGCCGTGCCCTACTTGGAGCCCCCTGCTTGTCTGTATCTGCTTTGCATGCTGCATGATTCCCTTCCCCGCATTTCAGCCCACACTTGCATGCGCCTGGCCCGCATCCATAGCCCCAATTTGCCCAGCCCTACTTCCCCAAACTAGCTGCCCGCAAACCTGGTTGGGCCAGCTCCATTTTTGGGTCCATATTGTCCAAGCAGGCCGGGTCCCGCCACATCCAATCAAGCCTGACCCATGCCCAGTATGCCAATCCCCGTGGTGCCTACTTCTGAGCCCGCTGCGTCTGCTGGTGAGCCCGCAGCGGCCACTACTGAGACTGCGCGCATCCAAGTGCTGAGCCTGACCTACCCAATGCTGAGCGCGCAGACCGCGGCACGGTTCCCAATCGTAGACTATATAACAACACCACAGCGCTCATTGCTGAGCGCGCTGCCTGAAAACCATTACCAATCTGTGTTTATAAAATGCCAACCAGGGAGTCAGATATTTAGGCATTAAAATAATCTAGAGTAGTGATGTTGGATTTCTGTCCAAAGATTTCATTCATTTGAACATAAGAAGGAAAGATTGAGTCCAGTTTATCAACAAATAATTTCTTTCCTTTGGCTTTATTGGCATCAGTGAGACCAAACTCCTTTGAGTTTGAAATTGAATGGGCCTTTTGAATTTCTCCCTCATCTTTTTTTGATGAAAGATCAATCCTACCTTTGGTTTTTGTCTTGAGCTCATTTCCCATCAGTAAATAACCATTGACCTTGGAAGATGGACCTGGCCAATGCAAGTTTTTTTTTCAGACCCAAATCAAGAATCATGGTTGGCTAGAGCTTTGAGCAAGTTAAAAGGATGAGTTGATCTCCTTTCTTTAGTTGACTAGAACATTTGGCAGCTGATTGGGGAGGAGAGTTGGCTGTTGTTTAATGGTTGGAATTTGAGTTCCTTGGAGAGGTTTTCTTGGAATATTTGTGAGGGGAGGTTTTCTGAGGGGAAATTTGGAAAGAGTAAGAATGATGAACTGATTAGTTTGAGAAAGTGATGAGTGTGAAAAATTGATGAGTCAGATGAGGTTGGAAGCAGGAAGTTTTTGAGCAAGATGAAGAGCAGTTTTTGTATCCAAGTGGTTGGAAGTGGGAAGTAGCAAGTTAAAGATGGAGAGAAAAGGGATGGTACATCCAAAGAGTTTGGATACAGATGGAAGTGGGAAGCAAGGTGTGAAAAATGTGGTCTGAGAAATTTCAGATGTTGCAAGGAACTTTATATACTTTATTTGAACAAACCCATTTATTTTGTGGTGAATCTGAAATGTCTTATGTAAAATCAGCGGGTTTCTATTTTTAATGGCATGTTAGAAATTGGGGGATTATTCTGAAAGCTTCCATCAAAAAAAATTGAAAGGTTTCTAACCCTGATACACCCTAATAATTTATTAGGTCAAAATTTCCCAAAAATTATGATTGAAAGATTCCAGGCATGTACTCATGTTGTGACCAATTTTTGTCAGATTTGACTCTATCTTATGGTTCAGAAATCAAGATTTATTCCAAGATTAAAAATATTCCACTTATTTCTTGAAATCCTCATTTAATTTTGGAGGATGATCATCCATTCAATTTTTTTTCCTTATGATGGTCTAGCCTGCCTGGTAGGGCCTGTTAATGACATCACCATTTTTGTTATTTTGGAATTTGGGAAAAGCTTTAACAGAGAATAATCTCCAATCTATGAATTATTAGATTTTCCTAGACCAAAAGCAGGCAGTGCAAGATGAGGGAGGATCTGTACTCGATCAAAATCCCCATAGCCAGAAAATCAGAACCCCGACAACTTTGTCCCATAAAATTCCTCCTTTTCAACTTGGCTTGAAATTTCAAGCCAGCCAGGAAAGAGAATTCAATATAAAATTGGGAATGATCAAGTTAGAAATATCATGTTGAAGGGCACTGAGCTCTCGGCGATGGTCTTTTGCTCCGGATATGTGACCAGTGCTCATCTGGCGCTTCAGTTACCAAGTCGATCCAGGATCGTCGCCACTGATGATGACTCGCCCCCTCCCGCCCTGATCGGAATTCCCCGCGGGGCCCCGAGCGTCCCAACCCCAGAGTGTTTTCGTTCGACTGCCCCCGACTGAGCCACGGCGATCACCGTCCAGATGCCCACCACCCAAACCATAGAGGACAACAACTTATTGAACTTCATAGACATTGCTGGTGCTGGTCAGTCTGAAACGACGTGCAGGATTGGCCTGCGTTCATACCCATCGGTGAGAGACTAGAGACTCGCGACCTGCCCTATGAACCTAAATACCAGGCTAACTGTTCGCTCCGTCTATTGCTGATGTCGCTTAGAGTCTTTCGAAGCGCCTAACCAAGTGTTACTGTGTAGTGCCACCAGATGCAATCTGCTCTCTTCTCCCCCGAGGGAACTGTTAGAGCAGTGGGCGCAGCTGGATTCAGGGATGATAGTCCATCTTCATTAAGCCTACAGTCAGATTTGAATCAATTTTCATACGTATCGTTTCCTGAGAGCACCGCATCCCTACCCAACAAGTCACAGAAGACGCAACCTTCCCCAGGAGAAGACATCACCCTTGGCTTTCCTACCGATTCAAATGTGCGCAAGACTTTGTTGAGCAGATTCAAGTCTGCTATCGGAGCCAGCGCATGGATGTCGTCTGCGACGACGAAGGAATACAAAACTTGCACCATAGCTCAATCTGCTCATCCATCGGCGTCCTCGATTCAAATCAATGACTCTCCAACTGATTTCGAGGCACTCAGCACCCCTGACCTACGGAACTCCCGCAGAACAAAGCACGACCTAGCTCAAAACGCGCACGGGTTTCTAAACGGGACCAAAGTCGAAGACCTTTACAGAGTGCGCAAATCCCTTCCCGAAGCCGTTGGGCTCCATATCTTACACTCACCTCTTCAAACTCGCTGCCATCCAGGTTCAGTTCGCAGGCACTTCACAGCTGTCTTTGCCACCGATCCCTATCAGCACTCAACATCATCCTACGTACCCCGCCATAGAGTCTCCCAGCCGGCCGGGAAGCTCCATGTCTTTCAGATCTCCCAACCGACTTGGCAATGGCTTCTCAGAAACTCACAGACCCTTTCCAGCTGCCTCTGATTTATCTCGCGCACCCTTTCAACTCCATGCGCTCCCCGAATCAGTTGGTGCTTTCCCTTTAGCGAGCTCGGATACCCTCTTACGCTCTTTGGTACTGGCTAATGCCAGAGGAAACCCTTCAGCTGAGCTCTCAGTCGTCCCATCCTTCTCACATATTCCCGGCTTCCCTTTAGCAAGAGAAACCGTTGGTGATGACAACGGTAGCGTTTTAAGCTCCTCTGTTGGCCCCACACGAACCCCGAATCGCCCAAGGCGAAAACCGGCCGATCCACAGAGTTTACCGAAAGAACATACTCGTATTCAAGGGTTAGGGAATTTTCAGAGCAAGGTGCATTTTTCATCCCTTAGTCCCACATTTAATCAATCAAACCTACTTAACATCGATACAGGCCTTTGACACACAATCGATCTACTCATCTTTTCCAGGGCCTCAGTAAAGAATACTGGATGCCCGATAAAGACGTGAAAGAGTGTTACGATTGTGCTGCAGCCTTCACCTCATGGCGTCGGAAACATCATTGCCGAATATGTGGTGCTATCTTCTGTTCTCGATGCGCGTCTAATCTTGTATCTGGACATCGTTTTGCCTCTTCTGGCTATATCAGAGTTTGTAACATTTGTCTGGCCAAGCTCGAACCTGAGTCCGACGATCCTAACAATTTCACGGCTCGGGAAGACACGGATGATGACACTGTGAGCTCGTGTATCCACTTAGGTCTTGCAAGTAGGTGGACTCATGCCATGCTGCTTTTCAAACAAATGTGTCATCTCTTTTTGTGCCCCAGCAATCATTTTCTGAAGCGACCTCAGGCTTCAATATCTTGGGCCCGCGCTCACAGGGAACTCGTCCCCCTTTTACCACTCCTTCTAAAACCCGTGATGGATTTAGACAAGCCGCAGATCAACTTTCGTCATCCGTCAGCCATCGCGGCGGACGATCCCTCAACCTGCCTCCACCTGATCAACGCCCCGTGCGCCACAAGAGCGCTCTGCGACAGCCTGCCAGAGTCGATAAAGTTAAGTCAAAGCTGCATCCTCGACGAAATTCTTCCCCCACCCTACGCCCCTCTCCTATCAGTGTGAATCGCTCAAGCCCGACCGTCAACGTCATCCAACTGCTACCACATGGCACCAAAACCGTAACTACTGCTCCTTTCCGCAAGGGACTGACAGACGAAGAGCAAACCGGTTTCCCGGGAATCACGGCATCCAGTCATACCCGATCTGTTTATCTCTCTTCTCCGAGTCGGCTGCCGGCAGACGTCGGATCCGTGAGTTTAGAGCGAGACTTCCGCTCTGGTTCTCATGAAAATCTCTCTGATGCGGCTCAAAATGACGATCGTCCAAAGATGTTAATGCCGTCAATATCTCGAACCAACTCGGTTTCCCACCCTGAAGGCCACTATAGGCTGATGTCTGAACTCCCATTCTCTAAGGCTTCGGTGTGTCAAGAAGAGCTTTGATTTTAGTAGACAACACTTACTAAGGAGTGATCTCTTGTTAGGCGAGTTATTTTTCGGAGACTGAGCCTAGCCTTGCCCAAGAAAGTTCTTTTTCGGATTTTCCTACTTTTTGCTGTGAACATGTTCGATTCATGATTCATCAGTTTTTGGAAAGAGAAAATATCGAGAAATCACCGCAATGGGAAAAGGAGTTAACCAACTTATTATTACAACTAATATCCGACCCCCCCAGGCCCACATACGACGGAGATGATGCCGGTGATATCCGGAAACTGGTCAAGGTGAAAAAGATTCCTGGTGGTCAGATAGGAAACTGCGAGTAGGCATCCCTTTTTTTTCAGAAACTCATGCAATTAGTTGACAGGTTACTCTCAGGTATATCCATGGGGTTGTTTTCACGAAGAATGTTGCGCACAAAAAAATGAAGTCAACGTGCATAGGACCTAAAGTGTTGACAATTGCGATGCCTTTGGAGTTTCAGCGAGTAGACGGTTACTGCAAGTTGGATGTCCTAGTTTCCCAAGAACGGCAATATCTTAGAGGGCTTGTGCAGAGACTTACATCCCTCGAACCTGACTTGGTGCTAGTGGGCGGTAACGTATCGGGCATCGCAATCGATTATTTCGTTGAAGCTGGGGTGACTGTTTTACGGCATGTTAAGACCTCTGTTCTGCAAGCAGTTTCTCGCTCAACCCAAACTCCGCTCATCTCGTCGCTCGACAAGCTCTTGAACTTGCAAATTGGCCAGTGTGATTTATTCCGGGTCCAAACCGTTTATCATCGCCTGATACCCAACCATCAGAAAAAAAACTTGATCCGCCTCGAGGGTTGTGAACCCTGCTTGGGTGGAACACTGATCTTACGCGGTGGGGATTGGGAACTGCTGAGCAAATTAAAATCTCTGATGACTACCATGGTGGGGGTTGCGTACTCGTTGCGATTGGAAAACTCCTTTCTGAATGCCGAAGGGGCTACCTTTTCGAATCACCTACCTCATGCCCACTTCTCGGAAAAGATCAAGAAATTCGATATTCAAAATATCCTATCGCGTTTCCATCGTGCGAAGGAGCAAATATTCCAGGCTCAGTTACCCCACCTATCCAACAATTCTGATGATCCCGCTTCATCGGATTCGTCATCGTTGTCTGACCTGATTGACGATCTGATAATGCCTTATGAAGTTTTATCGACTTCAGGAAGTCCACGTGTCAAGCTCACGCCGCCCTTCGCTTTACTAAAACTGCGTGACTTGAGCTCTCAGTTGACCAACTTGAGCGAACGGAATGCCGAGTCTAGTCAAGCCCTGTCCAAAAAACTTATTTCGCGCATTGAGAATGTTGACGAAAAGCTTCCCCTGCCTAGTGGCGATACCTCCGAGGATTCTAATCTTGATCGATCAGCGTTGAGCGATGGTTTATCCCTGAAGTCAGATGAAGCCACAGCAAAACTCCAACCAGCTGCCGTATCTGCTGGCTATAGTGGCGACGAATATTTTGCTTATCTGAGTCGACAGGTAGACGAAGAGCGGATGGCGGTGAATTTCTACTTATCGAATCACAGCTCCGAAACTTTCAGAGCGGACAATCACCAACAGATTATTGTACAGGAGAGCGTTACTTGCTCATTTCTCGGCGGATCTGCTTGTCAAGGACCGCACCTTCGTGCCTTTTGCTTTTACTCAGCTGGCGATCAATCGGTGGGACAGATCATACAAATGTTGATTGATTGCCGCTCGGAGGTGTGTCATGCGAAAGGGTGCAACCAACCCAAAAGTATTCATCAAACTAATTGGATTCATGGACACTTCAAAGCTACTATACAAATAAAACACCAAGATCACTCCAACCACCAAACCTTATCCGCCAATTCGCAATCTCATTTTCATCCCGATCTCATGGAAGAGCCTGATGATCCCAGTCTTATTATTATGCAAGGCTATTGCCCTTTATGTAATGGCTACACTCGCAAAATTCCCATGTCTGACGACGCATGGAGACTGAGTCTGGGAAAATATTTACAGTTATGCTTTTATTCCCCTGGATTGGTATCGACTCTTGTTCCAGCAAATCATGGGGGTCGGCTGCCATGCAATCATGATTCACATGTCGATCACGTTCGCATTTTTTATTATCAGGGGTTTCGGGTTGATTTTCGATTACAAAAAGTTAATGTTTACGAAGCTATCCCCCCATCCCTGGTTCTTTTCACACCCACCCAAGCTCAGATCAAAGTACGGGAGGAGGAGTACGAGACAATCTTGAAGAGGTCGGAAGCTTTTTTTAACTCGGTTCGGGCCCGTATCATCGGCTTCAACTATGACGTAGTGTCCATTGAAAATCAGGATTCTTCTGAAGAGGCCATGCGTGATTTACTCCAAAAGGTCGAGGTCGATTTGAATGCTGTCAAATCACAGCTGGATGATGTTTACACAGAATGTGCGGGTACCAATGGAGTGAAAATGAACATTGTTAGAAAAACCCTCATCGGCAAGGCCGTCGAATGGGACGGATTGTTTGCCTCATTCGAATCGCGCTTCGTGGCCAGTGACAAAGACGCCCGTCGACTAGCGAGTGTTCCCCTTAAAAAAATATTTCTGGATCAAAGCGTACCGGGCTCGCCCGAAAGAATATTTTCCAAATCCAACCAGCCCTCATCATTGATGTCATACAAATACAATTACAATTCACAATCCGAAGTCGAATCCGATCACGCGCCGAAAGGCCAGTCTTTCGGTACTTTTAAAAAAACATTCCCTTCCCCCACACTGAAAAGCATGGCGAGCGCATTGGCCTTCGCGCTACCCTCTTCGATGCCTGGCCTTGGTATTCCTGATACTCGTTCGGAAACATCGAACGAGAAGTCGAAAATTACTTCGGTCCATCCGCTGGAACCCTCCCTCCCGTTAAAATCCTCACAACCTACATCAACCAAAGATGATTTAACGATGGATTTCCATCCAAACTTACTTCCGCCTGCGCATAAACAACCGTCTGGTAGTAAGGTCCCCCCTGAGATATCTGTCGAGTTGCTTATTCCCTCAGTGATCATTGAGCCTGCCTCCACCCCTACGTCTGCCGTAAGCAATTTGAAAGAAGCCGAGCGCTTGAATGAGCGATTACCTGCGGAGGGCCAGCCCTCAGATGATCTCGGAGCATCTGACGCTGTCACCGCCTCCTCCAGCTCAACAGTAAAGGCACCGATTGCGATTTCGGATCCCCGCCAACCCTCACTGCTGACCTCCCGTCGTCCCAGTTGCGACGAAGAGTCTCAGCCCCATTTAAAAGCTGATGCTGACGTACTGGACACGAACGACGAGGATTCAAAAAGTGATTCAACGATCGTGGATTTTCGTAACGACCCTAAAAGTACTGCTCTTCAGCAGGCATCCGTCAGTCCACGAAAAAAACGTGAAGGGTCCGACACTGATACTACTACTAGTGAAGTTGAATGGCGAAACGGTTCGCGGCGGATGACTCTGCGTAGCCGCCGACCAAAAGATCTTGTACTGAACCCTCGTGGAGGTGTGGCCAACTTGGTTCAAAAATTTGAAAGTCCTAAACCGTCCGAGCGTCAAGCAGGAAGGTCCAAGTCCCCAATCCCTCCCGAAAGTTCTTCCAAACCTCATAACCTTGATGAAGATTTATGTCACAAAACTCTGAAGACGACGGCTCTGCCTGTCAGACCATCGTTCAGACGAGGTAAAAGTGAGGTGGTTCGATCGTCCCTAAGCGTTCTTCGAGGTAAGCGACCAGTCGGTGCAGCCGACAAAGGCGATAACAACGTTGAACGCAATCAAAGTTTTGATGCCTTATCTCCGCGGACAACTCCAAAACAGACGTCGGTTGATTCGAGCCATAAATCTACTTTCCGGAATCAACGAGTGGCGAGCCGTATTGTTTCACCTAGAGTCGCTTCTTCGCACCCACACTCTCACCGAAGCTCTGTGGCACGATCTTCCGCTCTTGAGATGGCTGTGCCAACAGATCAAAGCCGAATTCCTCTTTCTCCTCGTGCCCATCGTTTCACCAAAGAACCTACTGCTCCACGCCGTTCCCGCCCTGACTCGGGACTTCCCATATCAAGTTTCTACTTTAATCGCCGGCCAAACAACAGCGCACAGAATAGGGTCACTGCCATCGCACGCCACTTTGATCGCCTGAGCCGTGAAGCGGAACGCGCCCGTATGAAGCAAGTAAATGAGCACCGAAGTCGGCCGCGGCCCATCGCCCACGCTAAGTCATCAGTGCAGGCTTTTAGCAGCTTGACTGCCGCTGTAAATGAAGACTCTGATTCCGATATCGATGAATGTGAAGGTCATCCAGCTGGACATGATGCTGATGACGAAGGAGATGGTAGGTCTCAATTTTTCCTCAGCGTGCAATTGTTATCTTACTGATCCACCATCGCTTCAAGTGATTCCTGAAGTTTATGGTCCTGAGAATCCTGGGCAGGACGCTTTTAAAGTTGAGCCGGATTTGACGCCGGATCTTCCGCTAGTCACTGAAGCCACTCCCGCCGGCCCTCATCCATCACCAGATCTTGATCACATTGATCCAAACTATTTGGACGACCCCTCCTCGTCCAATTTACGTCCCTCTCCTACACGTGTTGCTTCATGCTCTCCATCTTTTCTGACCAACTCTGCAAGGCTTCCCCCTACTGGGATATCTCAATTCTCGGATAATGATATGAGTTCAAGTGATACTGCCAGACACTCGATCATCAAAACCCTTTCGAGCCTTTGGAATTTCCGAGGCGCAGAGTTCTTGCCGCTAGATTACCCTCAGTCAGTCTTAATCCTTTGACGTGAACTGAATTTTGTCTCGCTCACAGTTGAATTACCAGATTACCAACGGAGCATCAATCTGCTGAAAACCCTGTAATCATACGTGAGGATGAACCTAGCTCAATCATAGCATACACCCTTGCGTCAGTTTTCTCACGAAAATTTGTTCGGCATGAAGCATCAGTTTGTTCACCATTGATTTTACCTTTCAGTTCTAAACTATACGAATCTACACTCCAGGAAACAGAACCACGATTGACTGAGCGCTCAGAAATATTTATGCCTGAAGAATTTAAACCTCGCTCTAACGACATCGACTCGACTTGGGGTATGATAGATCTAATGCCAGACGATTTAGATGTAGACGATGTTCTGAAGGTCCCAGCGAATAGGGCTAAACCTATGCAATTTCGTACGTTTACCAACATTTAGCCCAAGTTGAATTTTTTAATGCTAACGTGAAAAATTTGAATCAGGGTTCGACGTTACCCCTTGCACCATCACATGCAAGGTGTTTTTCATGCATGTCGGTCATTCAGCTCCTAATGTGTTCCATTATGATCTTCGCCTCATTGTTTCAAACGTATTCTTACAGCAATTCGAAGCCTTGAGGAAGACCTTGATACCCAAAAATGTTGTTGAGTCCCTCGCACGTTGTCACAAATGGGATGCGTCTGGTGGCAAATCAGGACAGAAATTTCTCAAAACAAAGGGTACACATACTTTCTGCTTAAACGTATTTGCTCGCTTTTCAAAGATTTTCACCTTTTAATTTGTCTTTTCTCATGCAGACGAGCGCTACCTAATCAAAGGCATCTCTAAAGTTTGCTTATTTCATTCTTTCAGTTTTTTGACTATCCTTGCGATTTTTGCTTAAGTGACTCTTTCCAATACCATAGGCGGAACTTGAGGCCCTGACCAAATTCGCCCCAGCTTACTTCGAGTACCTTTCCTTGGCAATGAAAGAGAAGGTAGTAATGATTTTACCTACAACAATTCTATATCTCCAAACAATGCTGATCTAGTTGTTAACTTTGGAAAACAGCGGCCGATTACCTTGGCGAAAATGTTTGGGATTTTTCAAGTGTCGTTTGTCAACAAGGTTACTAACCGAAAAGGACGGCTCCAAGTTCAAGTCATTGAAAACCTCTGGGTTACTAAGCCACACCTTCAAATTTACGATTTAAAAGGCTTGACTCGGAATCGGATGGTCAACGTTACCGGACGGCCACACGAAGTTTTGCTTGATGGGAATTTTTGTGAAAGTATGCCCAACCATTATCTTTCATGATAGTCTGGCGGGCTTACAATTTTTTCCATTCTTTTGATGATACGGCTTTGCTTAGTGGTTCGAACGAACCCCGTATTGGTTCGTGAAAATTCTTTATTGCGGCTGCAAGCAAGTTTGCACAACGATACCCTCTTTTTAGCCAACAACAACGTTATGGATTATTCACTCGCTGTTGGGTTTGACGAAGAGAAGCAAGAGATGTACGTGGGCATCATAGGCAAGTTCAACTTTTGATCGTTTTAAACCTCGAGTCGTCAGAGGCCAAATGGATTACTTATTACCCATCAAATTTTTACTTTATTCACAGACTACCTTCAGACCTACTCTTGGGATAAAAGGTATGTTTTTTCTAGAGTATTCAGCATCTTGAAGAGAATTCTTGACACCCGCTGTCCTTCGAAAAGGCTTGAAACACTTGTGAAAGAATTGGGAGGTACTAGCAAGGAGGCGCCGACGATTATTACGCCATCCCTCTATAAGGCGAGGTTCCGGCGTGCGAGTGAGCTGCTATGAGATGTTTTCGTTAGATGTGCGAGCTCGATCATATTTCTAACGATTCCTCTGCAATCACAGTGGGCCGGTATTTCTCTGTAGCACCTGATCCGTGGATGCATAAATGGAAGCCATATCTTTCTCCCACCGAAGAAGACAGTGCCGGTCCTAACCCGGAAAAAGATGGCCCAAAATTAACTGAGACTGGTGCTAAGACGGAGGATTGCTATGTCCTTCTTTCTGGCCATTGAGATCACTGTTCATGCCCCCTTTGTATTATTCATGTTTTTTTTGCAGTCGAGGCCATCTTGTGATCCTTTTAGCATTGTTGTAACTTGCGCCATGTTCGACTTGTGATTCTCAATCTCTGGTTAGATTTTTCCAGCGGGGAGGTAATTCTTTTGTAGTTTTACCGTTTCATTCAACACCTACACAAACAAAGCTTTTGCCTCTCTTTTTGAGTCATTCATTTTCCTTCAAAAAAAATGTTCTGCTGATACCCAAGCGATACTCGGCAACTATTTGGGCACATTTTTTTGATCTAACATTACAGAAAAAGTCCCTCAACTGTGAGCAGTTGACATGCAGAATGTTTTGTGAAGCCTGCATTGTTACTCCAAGATCACTCGTATTTTCCTTCAACCAAGCTTCAAAGCACAACGTGCACAGTCACTACAGTGAGCGTTATCAGTGAAAATAGGTTAGAGGTTCAACAGAAGCTTGAACGGAGAATCTTGCTTGTCAACTGCACAGTCGAGTGACTTTTTTTTGTAGTGTAACTAGCTTTGGCTATCTTAACCCACTATCTCACTTGCGCCCGGCAATTGTCCAACAAGGTGAATAATGTGCGGTAGTAAATGAAAGAAATGCGCAGATAGAGATCGACGAACTGAGTCATAATGCGCGCTTTACAACTTGAGATACCCAGTACGCAACTTAGTTGAACCAGCATGTTGAAAACTTGGACTAGCATTGTCAAGTTTTGATCGTCCGCGTTCGAGAAACCAAGCGTTTTTTTACATTTTACAATACATTCTGGTCAGAGAAAAGTCATTCCCTATGAATGCAGCCAAAAAGATTTTTTGCAGAATTCCCAACTGTATACAACCTAGAAATTAGTTTATTTTGAGTGGCATCAAAACTTCTGCTACTCTTTATGGTACCTTATCTACCGTTACTTATGACTCTAATCGACTACTGAAGTCGTCAGTATCTATCTATCCGCGTATCATATTAGTGATCTGTTCATCAGACCAGGCTTGTATTACTCTGCTGTCTCTACGTCCATACTTGATTGCTGAAATTTTCTCTATCATGTTGCCACCATACGATGATTTTAGCTTTGATTACTTGCTAAAAGGCTACATGAGGAAGGAAAGCAATACAACTCGAAACAGATCTCTCATCATAAATAGTCATTTGTCCCCGAATCTACTTTCAAAAGAATTTGATATTTTTGCTTGCACCGAGCTACTATCAAGCAGTAGCGGTGGTACTCCCACGGTTATGGTCCAATTGCTTTTCATTATAATGGATAGGGTATGTAAGAGTACCAAAGGTTCCAATTCCAGATTGTACTTCTTAATCTTGTCAAGTATGAAAAGCCTGGGTGTGAACGAACCCCTCCTGAACGCCATTGATCATTCAGAAGATTGTTTTCAGTTTTTTACTGAAAATTGCCGCCAGAACGGATCAGTCCCACTTAGCCCCCTCTGTCTTGATTACATACCATTAATTTAAAGAACAAAGCGTTAGACTCACAAATTCCACTTTAAATCGCTGATTTCGCCCTTGGCCGTAGGATTCAAGGATGCTAGTAACTACGTAGTTTGAAGTTTACACCGCCAGAGTGTCCGAAAGAGTTCAGCAGAATATCAAAGAAGAAGAAATGTCCCCCCGAACTTAAATTTACTTTTTTGGTCACAAACAAATTTTCGCATCCCACTTTGAACTGTTTATCATTTAATCCGCATCCATCCACCACCTTAGCAGTAAATTTCTTATCCGGAGTTGAGGCTCTCCAGACTTCACTGTACGCATTCAAGACATCATACGTGATCAGATCATCGAACTCAATAGACGGCTCATTGAAATCACAACCTGAAATCTGATCAAAGGAACTACTGACACCTCCCGACCACAGTTCACTGCTGCGGCTCTACAAATCCAACACGAAACGCGGGCGGCTCCAACATCAATCATTATGCAATCCGGTAGAAATTAATGATTACATGGGCGCACCCATTGATCCAGCCACTCTGATTGGGATCTTTACCCGTTTCGTCAATACCTGACCAGAGACAAACCCCCATTACCTGGTCTGTATCGTACTTCCCACAGATCTTTGTGGATGTTTGTGTCGTAAATCAAGGATTCAATGTCGGACGTCGGGTCTTCTGCTGATTTCGCAAGACAACTTACACCATCCCCCCCGGCTACAGCTTCGCTCTAAAATGCATCGAAATTCGCATCAACTTTCTCAGGCTAGAGGCAAACTTGACATCGTCACTCACAGGTTTGGTCGATTGAAAGATCAAATTATCTCCGCTCTTGGCTACAAAAGACTGAAAGTTGTAGGATTGCCGATCCACAAGTTGACCGAATTTCGCCCACCCCCAAAAAAGTCAAGAAACATTAATCAACCATGAGGAATTCGGAATCAGGATCCAAGAAAAGAAAGACAAAAAAAACTCACACTACTGTCCCTCCTAAGTCGTGAAGATCTTTCATACAGTCTTTTTGTGAATCTGTTCTTCGAACCCAGCCCGTCGCTTGTTTTGGTAGCTGGAGCCTTCACCAATGGCGGAGTACTTGTAGCCGCAGTCTTTGCGTCAGCCCGGGGGGCCCCTGAACTCACACCACCCGAGCTGACACCTGGAACTTGAGGAGTTCCATCACAGAGTGGAAGTGGAGTCAGTTGGAAGAAATTCGCACAACCAGATTGTTGGACGCTTTGGATATGAGATACATGCAAGATGAGATAAATGATGATCACAGCCAGCTGAGAACGGGGCAAGAGTAAATTAGACATGTCCCTTGTCTGAGTGTACTCATCAAAAAGTCCGACGATCTCAGAAATCAACTCAAACTGGGCAGCGGGCTGACAAGATGCTTATAAGACCTATCTATATGTAGGTGTATGTTTGCAACTTGTTTCGCGGAGTCGCAAGGAATAAGCTTCCACCATTACTTCCGAGCCCGCGACAATATGAACAGGTTGGTATAGAGAGTAGCGAGCAGATACCGGGGGTTTGCGTAACTTGGTCGTGCAGGAAATTACAGTTCAATTGGAAACAGGCAAGTAGTTCTAGTAGGCCAAAGTGACATCATGGAGCTGGCGCTTACCAAGTTTTAACGAAAACAATTCAAGAAGTAGTTCTTGGGTTTTTTTTTTGATAGATGCCACATTCAGTCGTTATGGTCTTAAGTTACGAGCGCACTTTCGTAGGCTTGGGTTGATATTTCGGTGCCCAACAGCTCCACTGATGTAGGGAAAGACGGAAACATAATTACCTGACCAGAGCTTCTGGAATGGATTATCACCGTATTAAAATCGTTTGAGACTTTTACGCGATCGATGAGTCAAATAGTCTAGGAGATGATATTATTTTCGAACTTTGTGGAGCATGGAATCATCAAAAGGGTTTTAATACATCACGCGTAGTATTTCTCCGGAGTTTTATCCCCCTCTGTGGTGTTGTGCTTTAAGCTGATCCTGAGCACTTTTTCATGATCTCAACATCCGTATTGGACATGTCTCAGGTCTCAAGGTGACCAGGACGTTCATCAATTAAAACACTCCACTCGGGGATTGGTTAAAACTTGATGACTCAATTTCTATAACTTGTCTAACCGAGATTTTGGCAAGAATCTACTGTTTTTCTTTTTTCTTGTTCGTCCCTTCATGTAATGAGATTAGCGATTGAACTTGAGTAAAAGTAATTGATCAATGTTGTGATATATATATGGTAGACAAACAAATTTTTAATTTGATGGCCTGATGATTACAAAACAACTCTGAAAGCTGGAAACCTGAGCTCTTTAATTACTGATGAGGTCAAGGTTCATCACCAGGTAATGAACAACTACAGACAGTATGAAGTAGCACTGAGACAAAGAATGAAATGTGAAACTGACAATAAAATTGCTTTCTAATTCTTTTTATCTTTTGATGGTAAGTATGGTGAACACTTCTCTTCTCCAAAATGTTCCACCTTTCAGCATCAAATACACTAGCTTTCACTTTGCTTTTAATTTTCATGAGTGCATGCTATGATCACAAATTTAAATCATCAATCCTAATTATGTTTTCACTGGAATTTCTATGATATTCTTCATCAAAAATGTGGTGACTTCCCAGTGTCTTACTGGGGTCTTTCAGTCAAAATTTTCATTGAGTGATTTTTCTATTCTTAAAGCCAAAGTGTTTAAATTTCATTTTAATTAGTTTTATGGTTCATAGTTATTTGCACTACCATTAACAAATGTGATATTATGAAACCTTGCAATGAAATTTGATTTATGGATGATGGAATGATCTTTGGAAACCACTATGAATGGTGAAGTGTCTTTTGACTCTAATATATTTCAGAACTTTCCTCAAAGGAGTGGGAAGGTATGAGACTTTATACACCCATAACCCCTAGAATTATCCTGATGGGGTCACCATTCTAAAGTGATATCTGAAAAGGGGGTGAAGTCCTATTCAACTGGGTAAGTTCTAATAATTTGAATTAGAATAAAGTGCCCTGCCAAGATTGCCACACATAATACTTTCTAACAACTACTTAATACCTTTAAGATAAAGGAACATCCACTTCAATGCTCCTCAGTTTTATATTGGTTGGTGAACCTTTTAAAACTCAATTTGAACAAAATATTATGTTATTTGGAAATGGGTATGAAGCATGAATGATCTAAGCTTTATCCATTTTTAACAAATTTTCAGCCACCTTTGAACAATCATGTTTGCATCTTGCTTATTGAATTTTTCATCAATTTTGAATATCAGAGATTTTCTCTACCCTGAATAAATTAATCAAAATTCAGATTATTTCATTAGCCTGGTAGTTACCAATTTATTTGAGCTTGAATTTCAATTTGAAAAATTTAAATTAAAGCAAATTATTCACTGATTCATCAGCACAAGACTCTACCAATTCAACTTAATTAATTTAAAATTCTTCTAAAACCTTTCTTTGTCTCAACTCACTAAATAATATTCATTTCTTCTTTTTGTCAGGCTAGCATTTACTCAGTTGGTGTCATAACCACAAACTAACACTCCAGCATCAGTCTCCACAGCCTCCCTGGAACCTCAGTACATCCTGTAGCACTAAAAAGAGCTTAAGCTCAAATGAAGCAAAAGGTAAAAAGGAATGAATGAATGAAGCTTGTAACGTCAAGCATAACAGATCTGGGAACAGGAGGAAAAGGAAACTCCAGTTGATGAGTTGAATGAATAGATGGTTCAATTCCACTTGAGAGCAAAATGGTTTATATAGACTAAATACATGATTGGCTAACAAGTGGTTGAGTAAAAAATGAATAGGCAAAATTAACATAAGCAGTTTAAGTGACATGGTAAGTGAAATTCCATGACTAAAAAATCTGATAGCTATGACCAAACAGTCTGGTAATCAAAATACTAAAGCACAGCCCAGTTATATTTTGCTTGTTTTTTTAGTACTTTAAGGCTATGAATAATGAGATCAAATCAATCCAATCAAAGATACTCTGAACTCTAGTGAAAGTCACCTATAGAAAAAATCAAATTCTAACACCCCCGCTTGACTTGCACTGGAGGAATTTACAGTCCTAAAAAGGAATCTAACTCTTTTTCTTCAATTAATATAATTTCCTACTAACTTTTGGAATAATTCTACATACAGGTTAGTGACTGATTAATAAGATGAGCTGAAGAACTTGTGAACTTCCTGGGGCATATTTGATTCTAACTGATATCTTAATGATTGCTGGAATAATCTTCAGTTCAAATTGTGAATTACTAGTAAGATGCATTGAATTGTTCAAGGTTGGATTTGATTGTGTAGAATAGAAAAAATTGAAATGGATGATTTTTGGAGTTGAGTAATGAAATGATAGTGATAGTTTAATGCCCTAATTCCAACTTCTAACTAGTGTGCTCAATCACATATATTCTAATTGAGATGAGTGTTGGATGAAAATTATATACATGTTTGATGGATGATTGATGATGAAAGAAAGCCTTTTTGCTTGAAAGATGAAGGTGGTGCCTATGTTGTCTTCTCTCTTGATGGTCATTGATTGGTGTCTTGGGGTTCTTTGTCAATCAAGAGCAGTACAGCATGACAGTGTAAGACTCCAAACAGTGCTAGGCTGTGGCAGTTCCGTGGAGGGGGAAGGTGCTGTTTAGACTGCCCTCCTGAGTGCTACAAAAATATTTAAATGTAACCAAGATCAGGTTGAGAGCTTTTAAGTGAGGAATCAAGTAGTAAGGATAAATTTTGATAATATTTGGTAGCAATGGAACAGCACTATCTGAGGCAAGATTATGTGGGAGATATTTGAGTAAAAGAAGTTAAAGTTTGTTTAAAGTTCAAAAGAACAAAGTTGTTGTATGTAAACAACACCCACAAGCTAATAACTCTGGTTGTCAGCAGAAGATCAGGGATCATCAACTCAAACCTAAGCCCACCTCCAGGTTCTCAATGAACCCTCCCAACTCTTGGCAATCAAGCGCTTGAAGGGTACCAGATAACTGAGGGTGGCTGTACAAGACAAAGAATAATTTTTTGAAAAGCTTTAAAAGAAAACAGAAACTGATTTGAACTGGGGTAACCTCAACACTTCTCAAGGAACTCAAGAGTAGGCTGGCAGAATGCAACTTTGAAAAATAAAAGAGGTATAACACTCCAGGTTTCAAGCTTAATAAAACCTCTTCAATAAAACATGGTTGGCTCCAGAAATATGATCAAGAAATGATCAAGACCAGTATGTTCAGAGAAAGTGATCAAAGAGTGGTGTAGCAAACTCTAGAATTCCAACATAGAGAATTCTCTTCAACCAGCAAGGCTATTGGTTGGTGATAAGGATCAGGCATCAGAGGTGAAAAGAATCAGGATAAAAAAATGGATCAGGGGGCAATCAATGATATACCTAGGATAATGATGATAGATTACTATGATACCGGGCGGGGACACATGCATACATTCCCATGGATGATTAGAAAAAGGTAGGGTAGAGCCCCTCCTTTTATGGGCCATGGGTCCCTGTAGACTATGTACAAGTGATAACACATCTTGAGCGGAAAAAAAAAATAAATTTGACAAATTTTTTTTTTCAATGATGAGAAAAACAAAAAAAAAAACCAAAAAAAATTGAAATAATAAGAAAATCTTGAGTGAGCAGGAATGGAATGGCACCAGCCCGTGCCAATGATGGGCATGGGCAGGATACCCGCAGGTGAAGAAATGCGCAGACAGGCTGATGGGCCCTGGAAATTTCTGGCCTGCGGATGATTGTGCAAGAGCAGCCAGAGGAGAGCAATTGGTAAGATCATTGGGACAGACGCTGGAGAAGGTTGAGGTGGACGTGGCAGTGGGGGGTGATGATTGGAGGAGGAGGCTTGGGTGGAGATGATTAGTTTGATGGTTGGATGACCAACCAATGTGGGAGATGGGAGTGCAAGATTGGTCGTGGGAACAACCAATCAAGTCAGGGGATGGAGGTTGTTCCCATGACCAACCTTGCGCGGGTGACCAGATTGAATGATGGGGGTGGTGGCAGATGGGAAAAATGAGAAAATGTTGTGGAAGGGTAATCAATGGGTGGAGGATCAATGGATGGGAAGGATGACACAAGCTTGAGGTTGATTGAAGGGATGATCCAATTGAGGATGAGATGGGTCTGATGATGAGAGGAGGCCAAGGTTAGAATGGGAGGGGTTGGTTGAGATGAGGTTTCATGATTTCCGTCACCATTGACATTGATGGCAATTCCGGTACCGGCAAGGGCCAAGCCAAGCCAAGCCAGTATGAGTGATGGGAAAGATTGAGCCAAGCGCATCTTCACCCGCGCATTTGGCAAAACTAAAGGCTGAAGCAAGAAGGACAAGGATTGAACACAAGACCTGGGGAGTTGGGCACCCCAGGGACCCATCCCTAAACCGCTGGGAGATGGGGAAGCTGAAGGATCTAGAGGCTGAAGGGACCTGATTCAGGAAAGGGAATTTGATTTTTTTTGATGATGAATGATGAATATAAAAAATCATAAAAAAAGTTTTTTTTCCGCAGAGGTCCTGAGGTGTCCAGATTTGGTCACCACAATGGGTATTGGTCTATATGAGGATGATAGAACCTAAGCTGTACATTTGGGTCAATCCAGATTCCAGTTGATCTTGTAATTGAATTTGATCCTTGAGTCAATCTGATGCCTTGTCTAAGAAGTCCAAGGTTGACAATGACTGGAGATCAAAAACTGGGATTGGAGATGAAGTGCTTTGGTTGTGGACCAGTCCTATTTCCAAAATAATTGAGCCAAAGAACATGAACTGTAGTTACCTTGAATCCTTCATTTTCTCCTGACAATCAAGGGTGACAACAAAACCAACAAGTTGACCCCCTTCACTTTTGACAACTTTTATCAATTCTCAAATTGCAGTACCGGTTGTGATGACATGGTTGATCTCAGCTTCAAAGTTTGAGAAGACATTCTGATTCAGTTCTTTGAAGGTTTTGAAGATTGAGAGGTTAGGTAGGGGATCTTTGATGCTTTTCTGAAAGATTCATACATTTGATCATTTTATTCCGGTAGATCTTGAGCTGAACATTTGTTCCATTTGCACCCATCCAATTCTTTTTTTTAGAATTTTGAGCAAATGTTCCGGTTGAAATAGAAGGAGAGGATGAGGAGGAATCTTGTGACGTCAAGAGAAGCGGATCCGGGAGTCAGATGGGGCACTCAGGTTCAAAGTAAGTAAGAACGGATGATGTTTATTTCTTAGTCTTTAGGAGTTCTTATATACATACAACTTCCTGATTCTTGACAGGGCCAAACAGTGGTTGTGCTGATCAGAGACAGTATGCATAAATGACTAGAAAATGAATAGAAAAACCGGATAAAGTCTTAACCAAAATCATAACTAGCAGAGAAGATAAAGAAAATCAGTATAGTCACAGAAAACTAAATAGGTCTTAAGCCACTGGGTCTACAAGCCTCTTGGGTCTTCTCTGCCTCTTGAGTTTAATTATAAATACTAGCAATCCCTCATAATCATCTAAGAGGGTTGTTAATCCTCCTAGTCTAGATACAAATAATGGAAAGAAAGGCACTTCATGGATGTCTTGACCTGAGGATACTGAGCTTAAATAAGAACAATCTTAATGAATAGCATGTCAGAGGCTTCTTGATCCTTCTTGTCCTGCATCTCTTAAGCGCACTAGAATGTGTAGTAATTTTATTTAATTTAATATTTTGTTTTTGATGAAAGAAAATGAACTTAAGTATGAGCAGAAACAATAGAATTCCAACACTTTTGTTCTTCATCAATTGGATTTTGTCTCCAATTCTGGTAGATGTTGAGCTGAATATTCATTCCATTCACACCCGCCCAATTCTTTGGTCCTTCATAAATTGGATTTGGTCTTTGTCTCTGGTAGGTCTTGATCTGAGCATCCAAAAGGCCTTTGGAATTTCCTAAGCTGAAACTTGTGACTTATTGTTGTTTCCTTTGTCATTGGCTTTGGAATACATAGGAAGGTAAGGTCTTTAGAGTTGATTTTCTTAAATCTATTGGACTGAAAAGTTGCATGCCTTGCTGCAGCACAAAATTGGAATCCGTGATAGTGACAATAGATTCTATATCCAAAACCTCATCTATAGATTCAAACTCATCTTTGTTTTGTTTGTCTCAGTGATTCTGTTTTCTCTTCATTAAATTCAAACTATTGTTTCTAATCAACACACTTGTCCCATCTTGTTGCCATTGGAGGTACATCTGTCCTTCTCAACTCTCAATCTCTTCATTCAACTCACTTGTTTTCGCATCCATTGATTGTTCTCAGGTTTGCTCCATCTGGTTGTGTCTTCCATCATCTTGGGTCACTGACTCAATCTTGGTAATCTATTAAGGTGCTTTGTTGGCTTCCATTCATTCAATTCAAACTATTGTTTCTCATAAACACACATGTCCCATCTTGTCGCCATTGCAGGTTTGCTCCATCTGGTTGTGTCTTCCATAATTTTGGGCCACTTAATTGATCTTGGTAATCTCTTAAGCCCTTCGATAAATAGGTTATGAGCCCAGTTTGCACCTAAAGATAGACAACAAACAACCACCATGGCTGAGATAGCAAAAACTCTTGAAAACCCCAACAAAAGAAACTTCAATGTCTGGAAGGCCAAGATTAAAAGTTACTGCATGAAATTTGGACTTGTACAATTCCTCAGTCCTAATCCCATTCAATCCAAGAACAAAGATCTCAAAAAATTTGAGGAGAGGAAAACACAGACTGCTGGTATCATTCTCCACTACATGGGCCAAGAAAACTACAACCACTTTGTGACTGATGAAAATGAACAAAGGCCAGATGTTCTGTGGAAACTCCTAGTAGAACATTATGAATCATCCTCCAGTAAAAACCAAGAAAAGGTCTATCTTGACTTCCTCAACCTGAAGTTCCAGAATGACCTCTCACTTTTTTTCAAAGACCTAGATGGACATCTTAAAGCCATGAATGCTGTAGTATTAATGATTGGACCCCTTGGGGAACACCTTTACAAACCACTCCTTGCCAAGTACGTAGCACACAAACTGCCTGACTCCCTGGGATCAGTCAAGAATCTTCTCTTCATGAAAAGACCTCTCACAATTATGGCCATGAAGGACGCTCTTCAGATCAAGATTTGTGACACAGCACCAACCCATCCCAACTCAGCAAAGGCAAAAGAAACCGCACTTGCCACTACCACCAAACACCCCACCTGCAAGAATGGGAAACATAATCCCAAGACAAAGCACAGTGAAGCTGACTGCCTAGCCATAAAAGGGAAAGCCAAATCTGCAAAAGCCAAAGAATCTGAGGCTGAAAGTGACAAATCCAGAGCAAAAGTGTCAGCCATGAGACAGTAAGACTTTTCCAAATGTCTGGAAACTCATATGTCCTGCTGGTATAGTGGCTAAGTACTAGGCTCACTTCCCAGTATCTGATACCAAGGTCACTGGTTCAACCCACCATGGAGACAATAATGAGAATGTTGAGTAGTTTTATAATTATATATTAAATCTTAATAATATTATATAATGTTGTATAAGTATATTTTTATGAGTATGGATTATGGAATCAAAACCTTGATAATTTATATTATCAAGAAGGGGACCCAATATAACTTTAAATTAAGTTATGAGGACTCAGATGCGTCCCAATTATTGATATAGAAGTTCCCAAAGTGTTTCCTCTCTTTGGGAAGGAGTTACAGTAATTATATTAACTTATACTCTCTATACTGTATAAATGAATTACATATTTAATATTATCCCTTTTGGGATACATTAATACCTTAATATACTAATCTGAGCCTTGAGTGCGTCCACTAAGAAGGCTCAGGGTTCAGTTGGGAGCCATGGTAATCATATTAACCCATACTCTCTACTCTGTACAATTAAATCGCATAATTTTTACCTTATCCCTCTTTGGGATGTAATTATAAGTAATGCTCCCTCTGTACACTTAATACACCTTACTGAGCCTTGAGAGCGTTCACTCAAAAGCTTTAGAACTTAATTGTAAGCTATGAACCTTCTAGTAGCACTGCCAAGAGTATATATCCCTTATAGGTATAGTATAATTATAAATTAATTACTTATTTAATAATATCCCCTTTTGGATGTAATAATGCTTTAATATACTTCACTGAGCCTTGAGTGCGTCCACTCAGAGGGCTCAGAGTTCATCTGTAGGCTGTAAACCTTTTAATAAACATTTCAAAGAGTATACATACTCTATGTGTATAGTATGAGCCAAGATACTTATAATTAAAATTAAATTATTTGCCAAGGTATTAAGCTACATTAAATAAATATAAATAATCATTATGATGGATTCTAAGGCTTCTATACCGTCCATCTGAGTTGTTTATAAGTCCTAAGACGCAGTAAGTAACCTTTTAGTAGGTAAAATGAAAACTTTACCTTGAAAATCCTTCCCAATGAGTAATAGTTCTTCATTACCCATTGGGAATGATGTAATGATGTCTTGGGCCTTTGAGGACGAAACCAAGGAGAGCCTGACACTCCCCTGGTGATTACTAGAGTCCCCTGAGGGCTCCTGTTACCTTAAAAGAGCAGGGTCTTTGCCCTATAGCCCTTTCATCATCCATTATATATTATTATTTGAACAAGAATAAAAGCAAGAGTTAACAAGCCCATTAACCTTAATCTCAAGAAGAAGATTGACTGGGGCTATAAACTTTGGTATTAAATTCAATCAATAACCTATTTGGCAACACCAATTTCGAAGTGGAAGGTCTCACTTGGATAAGTAACCCCTGTGTGTTACTCCTTAAAGGGTGTGAGCTTATTTATAAGCAAAGCTCCTTTTGGTCTTACTCCTTTAAGACTAAGGCCCCTTACCTTTTATAAAGGTTTAAGGTGTGGCTATTTACTCATAATACCTTGGTATTATTCGAGTCTGTAAACTTTTAAAGTTTCTGTTTGGAATATATAAGTCAAAAACTAATTTAAATATTGGTTTGCCTTTATTCTTTTGCAGGTTTAACCACAGCTAAGTATAGCAATAGAGGTTAAATCCCTGACAAAAAGTTAATGCTATGACATGCACCACAAAGTCATTTGCAACACTGGCAGCACTGCAATCCCAATATCTGGACAGCTGTGCCAGTCATCACATTTTTGCCGATTGAGAGCTCTTCCTAGAATATTGACCCAGGAAGGTGGGTGTCCAACTTGAAAATGGAGAACCAATTGCTATCTTGGGAGATGGATATGTGAATGTCCGCTCTCTAAGAAACTCAACACTCCGCTTGAAGGAATTGCACGTCCCTGCAATTGTGGCTCCTCTCATTAGCAACAGACGTTTGTATAAGAACGGGTGCAACATTGAACGGGTTGATGACAAGAACTTCTTTGTGAAAAAGAATGGTTCCCGTCTGTTTCAAGGAAAGGTTACTGGCAACATGTTCTAAATAACACTCAAAATTTTCTCACCATGTGAGTCATCTCAACCATGCTCAAAGTCAGCCCTATCTTCAGAAGCTCACAATATAAAAAAACTTCACAGTCAGGCAGGTCACCCAAGTGCCAAAGCGCTAGCAAAGATGTTTGGAATCAATGCTGACAAGATTAATTGCAAGGACTGTCTACTATACAAGTCAAATTGACTCCCTTTTCATGGGAACCTTCCTCTGGCAACACAACCACTGGAGACCATCTTCATGGACCTCAGCTGTAGAATTGAAAAACCATCCTTGTCCAATTGGAGCTACTGCCTTAAGATCACAGACTGGTTTACTAGATAAGGCTATGTCTACATCCTAGCCAATAATTCAGATTGTTTTAGTTTGTTCTTACAATTCTTCAAGGAAAAATCCATCATCCACCCTTTTCAACTCAAAAATGTTGTGCTTAATGGAGGAGGGGAATTCAACTCCAATCAGTTCCTATGTTTCCTCAAAGACAATGGAGTCAAAGTCCATGTCACTGCTCCATATACTCCCCAGAAGAACTCAGTAGCGGAATTGGGAAATCAAACCACTTCCAAGAAGGCAAGGACAATGCTCAAGCAAGAAAACCTTCCTCTTAGATACTGGGGCAAGGCCCTCAGCACTGCTGTTCACCTGGAGAACATCACTCCTTCAAAGAATCTTGGGTGGAAAGCTCCCTAAAAGCTATGGCAGAGGCACCACTTTGACTTAAGTTGGCTCCGGCTCTTTGGGTGCCTGGCTTACAAGAACATTCCTAAACAACTCCGCAATGTGAAATTTGGGGACATGGCAAAAAAGGGGTTGATGATGGGATATCAGCTTGGCATGAGCAACTGGCGCATCCTCATGCAAGAAGGTGTTGTTGAGCGTAGTCATGATGTGCAATTTGTGGAGGACCAATTCCCTGGTCTGACCGTCTTTGAATCCTTGGATCCTCATTTCCCATCTCTGCCTATTTATCTAGAGGAATCAATTGGCCATTCCTCCCTGCCAACAACCACTCTGGAACCCTCCAACACTGATCTCCCAATACCCCCCTTGCCATCTGCAAGCCCAGGTCACCACCCTGTTGAATCCAACCCTGCTCCGCATGTAAACCGGCTGGGCATGCCTTTACCCCATGCTGGGACTCCCCCCACAGCAATGGAGGCGCATTCCCGTTGCAAGCCAGGCTGGGCCTGGAAGCTAACATCTAACACTTCCCCCAAGTATGTGTCCACAAATCTTGATCCATGCAACATCCTCCCTCATCCACAGAAAGCACACCTGGCTATGAAAATTATTGATGACCTCAAGCGCACCTTTGTTGCCAGCAGTCTTGGTGGAGGAGTACCAACCTTGTACCACAAAGCAGTCAATTCTCCCAAAGCCAATAGGTGGATTGCCACAATGAAGCTGGAGATTGAGGCCATGATCTGCCTTGGGGTGCAGGAAATTGTCCCAATCCCCTCTGGGTCAACTCTGCTAAACACAGTATGGGTGTTGTGCAAAAAAATAGATGCTGAGGGAAATGTTATAAAGTACAAGGCTTGGCTGTGTGCACAGGGGAGAAAGCAGATTAAGAGTGAAGACTACCACAAGACCTACCCACCTACAGGAAGAGCAGTGGCGCTTCAAAAAGCCATATCTGTTGGACTTGCCAAAGGCTTTGAAATCCACCAAATGGACACCAAAAATTCCTTCCTGAATGGCAAGCTTGATGAATGTATCTACCTCAAACCTCCTGCTGGTTACAATGTTCCCCAAGGATGCTTCCTGAAGCTTTTAAAATCCATCTATGGCCTCAAACAGGCACCTTGGGTTTGGTACAATGAGCTCCAGACCTTCCTCAACTCAATTCATTTTTCCCCTGCTCCCGCTGACACGTGCTTGTTTGTTTCCCAACACCCAAATTGGGATTGCTATGGGCACTTTTGCGTCGATGAAATGGTCATCATCAGCAATGATGTGGCCAAATTTCAAGCTCTCATCAACAACGCCTACCTCATGGACAACCTGGGCCAAGACTCTCTTCTCCTTGGAATCCAAATCCTTTGCAAAAATGGGGTCATCTTCTTGTTGCAGAAACTTTACACTCAGAAAATTCTCCTTGAACATGGCCTCTCCAACTGCCAAAAAGTAGCCACTCCAACAGTTCCAAACACAAGGCTCACTAAAGCCTCAGATGCCGACCACAAAGCCTTCCGCTGGCTGGGACACAACTATTGCAAGTCTATTGGCCTGCTGAACTACCAAGCTGTTTCCACCAGGCCCAACATTTCTCAGCTGTCACAACACCTTGAACAACCAGGTATGTCCCACTGGAATGCCATCACTCACCTCCTACAATTCCTCTCAAGCATGCCGCATTTTGGAATAACTCTTGGAAGGATCCAACATGGCACTGAACTGAATGTGTTCACCAATGCCCACTATGCTAAATGCCCAGATACACACCGCTTGTACTCTGGTTTCATTGTTTAACTGGGGGACTTGGTTCTGTCTTGGCGCTCTCAAAAGCAGAAGACTGTTTCCAGTTCAACCACCAAGGCTGAATACAAGGCCCTTTACAACAGTGTTCAAGAGGCCATCTGGATCCACTCCTTGGTCAAATCTCTCAACTATCACTTGAAGGAACCACCCAGTATTCACATGGAAAACCAAAGCACCATTGCCCGGGAAGTCAATCCCATGCAGCAGGAACAAACCAAGCACATTGATTTCAAATTCCATTGGATCCGCAAAATGGTGGAAACCCACCATGTGGAAATCTCTCAAACTCCCACTTCCAAGATGTGTGCAAACTTCTGCACCAAGGTGCTGCCCAGAATCAAGCTCCTGAAATTGGTCAGCAATCTGAATCTAACAATTGCATGGATGGGGGAGGGTATTGGACTGGACAGTTGCACACCTTGCTGCAGCACAACATTGGAATCCCTGATAGTGACAATAGCTTGAATATCCAAAACCTAATCTATAGAGTCAAAATAATCTTTGTTTTTTTACTCTCAGTGATTATATTTTCTCTTCATTCAATTCAAACTATTGTTTCTCATCAACACACTCATCCCATCTTGTCACCATTGCAGGTACATCTGTCCTTCTCAACTCTCAATCTCTTCATTCAACTTACTTTTTTTCTCATCCATTGATTGTTCTCAGGTTTGCTCCATCTGGTTGTGTCTTCCATCATGGCGGTTCACTTACTTGATATTGGAAACCTCTTAAGGTGCTTTGTTGGCTTTGATTAATTCAATTCAAAATATTGTTTCTCATCAACACACTCATCCCATCTTGTTGCCATTTCAGGTTTGCTACATATGGTCGTGTCTTCCATCATTGCAGGTCACTTAATTGATCTTGGTAATCTCTTAAGGTTTGCTCCATCTGGTTGTGTCTTTCATCATTGCGGGTCACTTACTCAATCTTGGTAATATGTTAAGCCCCTTGATCAATAAAATAAATTCAAGGCAGCATTGAAGATGGTTTCTGGAGATCAATTGGAAGCAACTGAAAATGCTCTTCTTGCTCCAGATTGTCAACATTAAATGGCTCCATTGTGATTGCCTTTTTTATCCTTCCTGAGGTAAATATTCAAGTAAGTTGGGCTTGAGTTAAACTTAAAAGATGTCCAATGGGGGAATCCCCCATCTATCTCACCCCATTGCCAAAAGAGTCAAAGATTGATTTCCGGATGAGACTGTTGAAGGCAAAACCGTTGAAAGAAGAATTGTTGGCTCAGGTTGAGCAAAGGCTTTTGACTGTGTAGAAATAAAAAGAGCTTAAGCTCAAATGAATTGAAAGGCAAAAAAGAATGAATGAATGAAACTTGTAACATCAAGTGTAACGGATCTGGGAACAGGAGGAAAAGGACACTCCAGTTGATGAGTTGACTGAATAGATGGTTCAATTCCACTTGACAGAAAAATTGTTTATATAGAATAAATACATGATTGGCTAACAAGTGGTTGAGTAAAAAATGAATAGGAAAAATTAACATAAGCAGTTTATGTGAAATGGTAAGTGAAATTCTATGACTAAATAATCTGATAGCTATGAATAAACAGTGTGATAATCACAATACTACAGCACAGCCCAGTTATATTCTGCTTGTTTTTTTAGTAATTTAAGGTTAAAACCAATAAGATCAAATCAATACAATCAATGATACTCTGAACTCTAGTGAAAGTCACATATATAAAACCTTGAATTCTAACACATCCAACCATCTACCTCTGTATCTATTGGCTCCACCTGCTTTAAATCTCCCTGAATCTCCTGCATGTCTTATCTAATAACTCAGGCTACTCTCTCTCTCTATCTTTGGCTTGGTGCATAACCTATCTCTCCTTACCATATTGGTACATGGGCAAGTATATATTACATACAGAGTACATACATGGCACATAATCCCACTTTCTGGTCAGCTCACTTTTCCAGGACTTCAATTTCAGTACATGTCAGAGATTTCAGGATAGGACCATCAACCAGTACCCAGCTACAGCCTCCGGCCCATCAGGTCAACATTTAATACCATGGGAACTCCATCCTCCAGCACCAGCCACTCATCCCTCAAGGGCTCCTCCTCACTTCTCACATATAATGGCCTCTACATCCCTCCTGAACTCATTCCCCCCAAGGAATAAGTATACTACTTCTTATTAGTTAGTTCCATTCCAATAGGTGTCATATCAGCACAAGAAAATCAACCAGCCTGATAGAATAATCTCACCTTCCACTCTGGTTAAAGTTAATCTTACAGGATTCAGTAACCCTGCCTCCTTCAGAGACTCACTCTTGGATCCCTCTCATCTCCTCATCAAACTTTCTTATAATTATATTCCTAATACTTTTGTCAAATGACTGAATAATCCCACCCTTCTGCTTTCTCACTCACTGTCACGTCCACCCTGCTACCTTCACTGTCATGAGTCCGCGGCACAAAACAAAAGACAAATCCAAGGAAGTCAAGTTTAGCAACATTTCTCTTGTCTCTTCTTTGCCAACCAAGAAACCTGTTCCAGCAGAGCTGAGATGTAGGAAGCAATACTGCAATCCCCAGTCCCCCAATAATCCCAAAAAAAAATGCTGGCACCTTCAAAAACACCTTGCTCCTGACTGGTGGAAAGAATTGCAAGCCCAATGGAGAGCTCAACTCAACTCTCAGTCCAAAACCAAAGAGGTCTCCACCATGTGGCGCTTCTCTCCACTTGGATCAAATAGATCAATCCTCCAAAGAAAATTATCCTAGACTCTGGCGCTTCCTGCCACATGTTCAACTCTCAAAAATTCTTTACTCATCTTGACAAAAACATCAGCAAGGACTTCATCAACACTGGGAAAGAAGGTGTGAGACTCCCCATCAAAGGCAAGGGTGTGGTTAGCCTATACGGGAAAGGCTCTGCGGTTTCTCTCAGCAATTATCTTTTTGTACCGGACCTTGTTGCAAAGTTAATCAGCCCCGGAAAACTAATTTCCACCAAACATTTCTCTTTAACCTCCTCCAAAAACAAATTCTCCCTTTTTGCCAAGTTGCAACTGGCCTTCTCTGGGTTCATCCAAGAGAATTTGTTCATTCTCAATCCTCTTTCACAAATTGGCAACAACTTCAAGTTCTGAAATCTCTCTCTTAAGGATCTTGACCTTGATCAAATCAAACCATTACATCAATTGTTTGGACATGCCAGCCTCTACTTACTTAAAAATTTATTCCCCTCTCTGTCAACCAAAGCTCTCTCCAACTTCTAATGCAAGGACTGCTTCTTCTCCAAAATTTCCAAAACTCCCTTCAAGAATATGTCTGGTTCATCTTCAAAGCCTTTCAAACAACTTCATATCAACTTGATTGGTCCTATAAATCCCTCCTCTCAAAACAACATGAACTATATCATGACAATCATCATTAACTTTTCAGGATACATTTCTGCCATACCCCTACAGTACAAGTCTGAAGCCTGCCCTCAACTCAAAAACATCCTGAATAAAAAGAAGCAAAAACAAGATAGGTTCCCTGCTATCATCTGTACTGATGGCAGTGGCAAATTCTATTCATCAGAACTCAAGGATTTCTCCAAGGGTAACTCCATCCAACACCTGATCTCTGAACCCTATCACCACAAACATCAAGGAAAGGCTGAAAGAGCCAACAAAACAATAACCAAATCCATGAGGGCTATTCTTCAAAGTTCCAAACTCCCGCTCAATCTCTGGGCGGAGGTTGCCAAATCAGCCTGTCTAAACTTAAATCAAATTCCCAAGGCTCCCTGTTCCCCCTCTCTGTATCAAATTTTCACTGGCAAATCTCTTCCAAACAAATAATGTCACCCTATTGGGTCCAAGGTGGCCTACCTTAACAACAAAATTAATTGTGGCAAAAAATTCAAAGATTGAGGGCTTCCTGGCACCCTTTTTGGTTACAACCCAAATTCCCTGTACTATCAAATTTTGAAACCTGACAACTCCATTATCTCCTCCAAACATGTTAAGATTCTTAAAGAAAGCAACTCTTCCCAATTTCCTTCTCTCCCCAATCCTATCAAAGAAACTCTACAGATTAATATTGATCATTATCACCTTGTAAACTCATCAAACCTCTCTTCCTCAACTCTCCCTATTAAAGTCAACAACACAGATTCTTTTACCAACAATCATCTTTCCTCACCAATCCCAACTCCCAAATCTCCTGTGAACTTGTCACCCAACTCTGAATCCAACTCCTCTAAAGAACTAGAGGAACAAATTGTTCCTAGCTACTCCCTTTGCAACCAATCCACTCTCAATCACCCTCAACAATATGGGTACCACCATTACTTTGTTCCCAAAACCTACAAACAGGCAAAAAAGTGTGTTGACTATCTCAAGTGGGAAAATTCCATGGACATTGAGCTTAATGGCATCAAATCACTCAAAGTATTGGAGGATTACAACATTCCTGAGCCCAATAATCCTCTCAATACTACTTGGGTGTATTGCATCAAGGACAACTGCAATGGAGAACTGCTTATTTACAAGATTCAATTGTCCGTCCAAGGTTTTGACCAGATCTACAGCCTGGACTATCAGGAAACCTTTTTGCCGACTGGGAAGGCAGCTTCTCTCCGCATTTCTCTTCTCTTTGGCTTATTCCACTCTTTGTCCGTCTCTCAGTTTGATGTCAAAAGCGCTTTTCTTCACGCTCCTCTGTCCAAAAAGGTAATCATCAAAAGACCCAACGGCTCAAACAGAAAATATGAATACCTCATCCTGCCAAAGTTGCTCTATGGCTTGAAGCAAGCTCCTGCCCACTGGTTCTACACTTTCACCTCTTGGATTCAAGAGAAAGGTTTCCACAAATCCATCTCCAATCCCTGTTTATAAATTCACCCATCTTCAAACTTGGTCCTGTTCTTCCACGTCAACAACCTCATCCTTTTTTGTCCCAGCAATGATTTTCAGGTAAAATTTCTCAAACGCTTTCCCAATTCAAGCCATCACAAACCCAATACAATTCTAGGTATGAAGTACAAATGTACTGGCAATAAAATTCTCTTTTCTCAACCCCAACATATTGAACACGGACTGGAAGAACTGAAAATGACTTATTGCAAACTGTCTTCCATCCCTCTCACTGTCAACTTCAATCTCACTCCGGCCACCAGTGAAGAACATGAAGAATTCAAAGCTCTAAATATAAATTACCATTCTGCTGTATTTCTCATGAACTACATAGCCTGCTTTAAGCGTCCCAATCTCAGCTTTGCGGTATCAAGTCTTGCAAGATTCTGCAAAAAACCTGGAATCCGTCAGTGATGCTGGAAATAGCTCAAGGCCACAAAAGATCTCAAACTCACTTGAAAAATCAACCATTCCAACACTCAAATAATCTGTTACAGCAACACAAATTGGAGCCACAACTTAGAAACTAGGCTTTAAAAATCTGGACATCTCTCTCTTCTCTTCAATTCTCTCATCTCATGGAGCAGCTATTTGCAGCACAATCTCACTCACTCTACAACCAAAGCCAAACCCAACCCTCTTGTTGAATCCTTCTTGGAAGCCATTTGGATGAGAGGCTTAGTAGCCAAACTATGGAAAACCAAAATCACTCCTAGCCACCACCTCATTGACAACAAAGGACTCAATTACATGCTTAAAAAGTTTGGTTGTAATTCCAAAACAAATCACATTGATATAAAGAACAAGGCACTCCGTGAAAAACTCAAGCTTGGAAATCTTGTTGTAGAGCTTATCTCTTCTTCTGAAATGAAGGTTGATGGACTCACAAAAGCTCTACCCTTCTCCTCTCTCATCACTCTTCTCCAGTTAATAAATCACTCATTCTCAGCTCTGACTCCAGTCTTACAAGTCACTGGGGGTGTCAAATGAATGAATAATCCCACCCTTCTGCTTTCTCACTCACTGTCAAGTCCATGCTCCTGCCTCCACTGTCACAATTCTGAGGCTACCTATCACACTCTTCTTCCCTCAGTTCTTATCTCCTCAACAGACAACTAGTCTACCAGTCCTGGGCAGGTAACACTGAACCACATAAAATCAATCAACACAAATTCAAAACTCACCCTCAACTCAACAACTAGCAACCAAATATTATTTTTCTTTCTTTCATCCCTCTTTTTCTTCTTTCCTTCTTGCTTGTTTTCCTTCTCTTCAATTTGACAACTAAACTTCTTAAATCAATACCAATCCAACTTCTCAAGCTCACCATTTAACTTTTCCTGACTGGTAATACTGGCATTTGTTGCTACCTCAGATGAACCTCCAAATATAATCTTCAATCTCAATATCTCGTGAAGTCACCCGCTTCCGCCCTTTTGCTCAACTCCTTTTCAAACAAAACCACTGCCAAAATACTTGCCACATACCTCATCTTACTCAGTTGCTTGATTTTTGTTTATTCTTTCAATCCCCTTTGTGCCTGTCATTCCTGTTCTTCTTAACTGATTTGTTGACCGCCTCAGCCCTCTTTTTTCATCATCTTATTGATTTTCTTCCATTAATTCAACACCTTTTTATTGCAATCTCTCCCTTCTCCTGCTTATTTCTGATGGCAGTAGTGCCTGTGCCATCTTCCTCTTGAACTCCAGAAGCATTTGTGAAATTATAATAATTCCTTCCACATGATTAATACCCTTCTCTATATCTCTTGTCACCCTCCACCAAATCAAATACAATACAATCCATCCTATATTCAACCTTTGGATTACACTGCCTATGCATTTTGTGGAACAGTGTGTGTTTTATTTAAACAGTGTGTGTTTTATTTAAACAGTGTGTGTTTTATTTAAACAGTGTGTGTTTTATTTAAACAGTGTGTGTTTTATTTAAACAGTGTGTGTTTTATTTAAATAGTGTGTGTTTTATTTAAACAGTGTGTGTTTTATTTAAACAGTGTGTGTTTTATTTAAACAGTGTGTGTTTTATTTAAACAGTGTGTGTTTTATTTAAATAGTGTGTGTTTTATTTAAACAGTGTGTGTTTTATTTAAACAGTGTGTGTTTTATTTAAAAAGTGTGTTTTTTATTTAAAAATTGTATGTTTTATTTAAACAGTGTGTGTTTTAACTAAACAGTGTGTGGCCAATTCATGTATCAAAGGGGGAGTGCTAACCAGTGTGCAGCTTGTGCAGCAGAAAAAGTCCATCTCTATCAACTTCTTTTTTTTTGGCAAGATTATCTGGGGACTTTGACCAACATTTACAAGCTTTGAGGTAATTTGAGGCAATTTGAAAAGCTTTTATGGAATTTGACAGATTTTGATTTGATTTGAATTAATTTGACCAAATTTGGAAAACTTCAAAATAATTGATTACCTTTTACCTGATTCAACTTCCCTCAACCTACTTTGATAAAATTTGACCAGCTTCAACATGCTTTGAACTGATTTGACCAGACTTGGTGTTAATTTGAAAAGGTTTGACCATGCTTGGTTACTTTCACCTTCCAAATTATCTTCAACTCCTGCCATCCCTTACTTTGAAAATTATCTGGGAACTTCTTTTGGGTCACTTCCCCTCTGGTTACATTGGAATCCATGCCAAACCAACGTGCAAAGACTTCTATCATCAAAATTCACCCTCCAACTACAGCAGCAAGAGGAATATTTTCTTTCATCAATGTTCCTGATCAAGTTCAATCATCTCCTAAACCTTGTGGAAATGGGAGGAACTTTTCCAACCTCCCAATTCTAGCTAAATCAAATCCCATGGACACTGCTATTATTCCTGGGGCTCATCCTAAAGCCTATCTTTCCCCAGCTCCTCGTGTATTCAAAGATTTTTATAATTTTCTACATGGTCAATATCCCCAAGCAGGATACAGAATAGATTTCCCAATTTATAATCAAAGCAGGATTCCTATTCCTGAAAGCACAGACTAGTACAAGAGTGAAGACACAGGTTTTGATTCCAGGATCCTCATTAATCTCAATTCTGCTGATATTGGACCCCAGGAAGAAGCTAATCAACCATTGTATTCTACTGCAAGTTCTGTACCCCAAATTCAACCTAAAACTCAACCACCTTCTGTGGATTCTATCCTTCTAGCCTATCTCCAAACTGTCAGCTTGCTACTATTGCAGAGCAAGCTGCAAAAGTAACAGAAATAACATAACAATAATAATAATAAAATTAACCTATAAAGGAGTATTAAAACCATGAATATTATTGCAAAAATGGATTCTAAACCCAAAATTAGGTAGGGTCATTCACTGACCCCACCCTTGAAATCCAACTCCCTATATTTTTGAATAATTAAGGAAGGAAAGAACAAAATACCACAGAACCACTATTGAACTTTTTTTCCAATGAAATATTGCACATGCATTGTCACATATAGGTTTCACACCTAAAATTCAGTCAGAATTGAGGTGTTGTGTATATTTTAGGAGTTACAGATGGAAATGTGTTCTGTCAAAATTCCCACACTCAGCTGCGGCAACCAATACACCTGCGCGCGGCTGAGCTAAAGCTCTGTCACTCTGTCAAAGCCGTTTATGCAGCCCCGTGCCTCTGACAAGTACGCAGACGCGGGACTACGGGTTGAAAAAGTGACAGGCGCCCTGAGAAACCTAGGTACCGCGTAAAAATTCTGCAACCTACACAGGAACATTCTACATATGTAATAAATGTTCCTGTGGATAGTAGATAGTCTAAAAATACATAAACTAATATAAAAATACCTAAATAAACTTTATAAATATTTTTTATTAAATATAATTCAAAGTACCAAAAATTTTGAAAATAAGATAATGACTACTTCTAAAAATATATTAAAATAATTTAATATACTATTATGAGAATTTCTAGACATCAACATTCTTTTAACATACAAAGAAAACTAATGATGTAAAAATATTAAATGAATACCCATGATTTACATTTTTAAGTAATTATTTTAGGAAATCAACTGAATTTCTAAAATAAGGAGTAAAATCAATATCATGACTTTACTCCAATTATTTAATACATAATGAGAACTCACCTGAAATCAGAGATCCATAGGAATGTCTATTAAAATAATTATTAACTTACTGGGAACATTTACTAAGGATAATTAATTAAATAATAAATAAAAAGGACAGATTAGTGTTATTCACACGCCCAAACATCAGTTATGAAGTAGAATAATTCCCATACGCTGTGGAATTAGATGCTACCCGTGCTACAGCACCAAGAACACGTGACAGGCTACCACTTGCTATCCTGCTAGCCTCAGTGTCCATCCCTTTGAGCCCCTGCACCCCTCAGAACAACAATATTGGGACTCAAAAAGCTATAAATAAAGAGCTCTTTTGAGGATATTGATACCCAGAGAGCCAGTTATATTTACATCCAGACACTGTGCCAAGGTAATCAAATACTTATAAGAGATAAGTAAGTGATTTATTGATTTAGTCTGATTAATAATATCTGTCCCCAACCGTTTTTATCAATTGAAACCGCTGAACAACCTTATAACCCCAGAAAACAGGTTTAACCCATCAGTGCACGTCCCAAACAGGTATCCAAATGATTTGATAATATACCAGTGAGTCTTATTATCCTTTCTCTGTCATGGAAGCTTGGTTAAAAAGCCCTGCCACTCCACTGTGTATTTTATATACATATTATCTTTGGGAAAAATATCCTTTAAACTAAAGGTTCCAGAGTAACCAGGCCTACATGTTTTCATACTGAATTCCCTGAAGAGAGGTGTTAAAGATCCTCAATGTATTTGTGGCCCTCTATTTAAATATCTAATAATGAATTTATTTATATTGATTTATAACAATAAACCATATCCAAACCGATTAACTTTGTAATAAGCTTTATCCAAATATTTTACAGATTTTTTCTGCATTTATTGAATAATATATATATTATTTATTCTATCACCTCTGGTAGCTAAAGGATAGCAAGGATCTTGGCATCCAGGAGGCTGACAAAAAGCAAGACTTCAGCTGTGGCAAAACTTTCCCAATCTCAATCCACAAGCAATTTCCACTCTGTAACCCTCAAAACTCTGTTGATGAATCTGCCCAAAAAATGAAAATTCAATAATCCCACCAAGCTCAAATGCTTCTTCAAAGCTTTTGAAATTCTCTTCAAAAACAAAAAGGGAAAATTTAAAGTGGAAAAAAAAGGAAAGCTCCATTAGAAATATCCTACCTTTCTGAAAATTCAAGTTGTTTGATCCAAAACCACCTGGCTCACCTCTCCAATAAAAAGCCCTCCTTTCTGCTCAAATGCTGATATCATTTTAAAGAAAAGCTTCATAAGGTTGTTGGCAACAGAACTGAGGTTTCCAAAGCCAAAAAGGAAATTGTGAACCAAAGATGAAGGAATCTGGATATGCTTCAACCCGCATCACATAATTTCAATCCCTCATGACTAAGGTCTCTGTATGGGGTGATAGAACCTTCTAATTCTATTTTTTTTCAAATTATCCATTTTCAGGTCCTAGATCAACTGCAAGGGTATGATGGTCCCCAAGAAACCCTTCAAGACCTTAGGCTGTTTTTGGCAAAAACCCTTCAAGACCTTAGGCTGTTTTTGGCAACTTTCACTGCTGCGCCAAAAAAACACCTTTATTTCAGATCTGGGACATACAGGCCTGTTTGGAAACCTGTAAGTTTAAGTGTAAAATTGGAATGAACAGGGTAACATGAAGCCCAATTTTCTGCTGGAGCTGAAATTAGACAGCTGAACCTGTATATTATCTTGGCCAAAACTTATGTTGGCCTCTTCTGAAGACATATACACTTACACTTACATGTCTGCTGTTGCCAAAACCAGCCCTATGGAAATACTTCTGGACTAAAACAACAAATATTATCAAAGAATCAAGGAGAAGTCTTCCAAGTCCAACCACTCTGAAATGTGAAATTCATGGCAAATGATTAGACTAAGTGGCAAGAGAAGAATTAATTAAAGCAAAAGAAATGCAAGAAAATTGTGTCTTAATAAGGCTAATGGGCTCTCACAATGGGGAAATATGTTGGAAAATTGATTGGATGAATTTGAATGGGTGATGGAAAAACAGAAGCAAGGAAACCTCCTTGAGTAAAAAATATTGGCCTCTTGTGAGGAAATGATACAATAAGAGAAAAAAAAATTTCTGCCCCAAAAGAGCTGTATAGGATCTAAAAGCCCTGTCACTTAGTTTTGCCTCAAAAAACCCAATGGGAATTTGATTCTGGCCATCCTGACTGGACCCATCCAGTCTGAACAATGTGTATCCGCCTGCAAGGGGCTGAAACAGCCCTTTGGCTATTTATTCCCTGCCTGTTTGACCTTTGCAGCTGGGTTTAACAATCCCTTAAGGTTGGCTGGGCGGTTTTAGTCAACCAGACCCTCATCTAAAGCCTGGGTGCCATGTGAACCATGGGCTATGGCTAAAAAATGGCTTGTCTGGGCCTACCTATAACCCCACATAGCTGTCATAACTTTCATGGCATCTCTCCCCCCCTCTTTAGAAAAATCCCTGGGGGTCAATGCAACCAGAGCATCACTTAGAATTTGGGATGGGAGATGCTCACATCCCCCACAGACTTGTCATCCTCCCCCTTGTGAACAGGGGGGAGATGGCCCCTGTATATTTCAGGAGGTGATCAGGTCCCCCCCACTGCCAGTTGCATTGATGCAACCAGAATGGTTTCTTTTTCACCTCCCTTGTGTAAATGGAGGTGGGGGGATGGGGGAGCAACCTTTGTGCCCCCCGCCAGTTGCAGCAGCTACCCTGCGGCCAAAAAAACTTTCTGGTGTGGAGGGACTCCAAATGAGTCCCTCTTCCCGCTAAAAGGGTCCTGCACAGGACCTTGGGTCCCAAGGAAGTCCAAGCTCAAGAAGGAGAGGCCCCAAGTGGGCCGCAACACAGGTGACCACCCAAAAAGGCAATCCCAGCCCAAATGTGAGAATTGAATAATTTGGCAGGCCCGCCCAGCTGGCCAAGTATTTAAATTATAAAGAGTTGGCCCAATAATGGCCACTCAAGCCCATTTGGTTGGGGTGGCCCATCCACCCCAGCCATCTTGTGAGGGCCTGTGTCCCAAATGACTTTTTTCACACATTTTGAGGCCAGTTTCCACAAATTGGTGAAATCCACACAGGCCCACATGGTCTGTTTGATTTTCCAATGGGCCATAGAGGCCCACATTTGCATCCAATTTGAATTAAACTCATATGTGGCACAAATGCAAGTGCCCACGTATTTTAAAACACCCCTTTAAATCCAAAAATAGTGACATAAGCATATATGAGACCAAGCCTTTATGCTTGTTTCTGTCTAATGAATTATTCATGATATCTGCAATCATTTGCTTAGGCATGTAAATTAACACTCTCTCTTTGAAGTTTACTGAAACACCTTTATATTTATAGTTCACAACAGTATTTTTTTTTATTGAATGGAACACTTGATTCTTGGTCAAAGCAATGGCTTTCTTTTTAAAGGTGGTGAAATTCCATCATCAAATTAAATAAATAAAGAAATGTGGTTGGAGTGATGTAGTTTCCTTCCAGCAACTAAATTGAATACACCACAAGTTATCCCAATTGGCATAACTTGTGGCAGTCAACAAAGGAAGATTTGCAGCCTGGAGTTATACCAATTGGGACAACTCCTGTAATTGCACAAGATCTAAATCCTGAAAAGCTAATACATAGGTTGTTCTTGCTTCTTTGCCCTCCAATACTTCCACTTTATTCTCTCCTTCACCACCACCACATACAGCACTTCATGACAATTGATCCCCTCAAGAACTCAATCAACCACCTCAGACCTCCAACCCAACCTCTCAAGACCAACAAAATAATTGATCAGAAAAACAAGGATCCAGCTAACTCAAAACAAATATTTGTTCAGGAAATTGATTGAAAAATTTTGAAATTACTCTATGATAAAAAGAAGTAGAACCAGACTACAAGGGTTGAAGACAATCAATAACCAAAGGACAAGGCAGGAGAGCTGATTTAAGGAAGGAATGAGATACACACCAATACTGTAAATAATACAGTATGACGGACTAAGGTAGGCTGAGGAGATGAGTTGGCTGAGGAATTGAGATCTTCATGATAAGAGTCAACATAATGATGAGATCAGAACATGAGGAGTGATTTGAGTCAAATAGCGGTTAGGAGATTTTTGTGTCTTCTCACCAAACAAGAGAATGAGGAGTCATCAACAGTTGAAGGTGTTGACGTGGCTTCGGCGATTTAGATTGATGGTTGATAAGTTGTTGGTTGATAGATAGCGGTTGTTGGTGGTAGGTGGTCGCGGTTGTGAGAGTATGACAGGTAGTAGTAATGGAGTAGAGAAAGAACTTAGAAGAAAAAAAAAGAAAGGAAGAACTGTAGGTGGTCGTTGATTGAATAGGATTTTTATGGAGATTTGATTGAGAAAGGGAGAGTCAAGTCAAGATGAGTTGGAAAGGGGAGGCCGCGTCTTCATCACTAGGTGTGACATGTCATTGATAGTTGACATGACTCTGGCATTGCACAGCGTCGAGTCTAGTCAGAAGACCCGTATTCCAACACCCCAGGATTTTTGGTGAGAAAGAGAACGGATGATCATTGGAGGCAATTCTTCCTGAGACATTCCAGAGACCCTGCCGAGCAGCTTTTTGACAGAGCATCAGCTACCATTTCCGATGAGGATATGAGTCGAATGACAATTTCCTTTTCTTCGTACAGCTGCCGGATGTATTTCACTTTGATGTCAAGGTGCTGAGTTTTTGCGTTGGACCCTATGTTTTTGATTTTTTTCCAGAAGACCTTTGTTGTCTATATGAAAGAGAGTCGGACTTGGATTAGACTTCCAAAGTTCGCTGATGAGAGAAGTCATCCACTGATTCTCCTGTACACCATCGGCCAGAGCGTTCAGTTTGGATTCCGTTGAAGACATGGAAATGTTCTTTTGCTTCTTACTCGTCCACGTCACAGGGCAGTTTTTCCAGAAAGAGATCCATCCGCTTTGCGATTTGCGATCCAACAGGTCGTCCCCCCAGGTGGCATCAGTGTAGTAGCTGACATTGTTATCATTTGATGAGAATGGATTCAGTATCAATGCTAGATGAGATGAGCCTTTCAAATACTTCCAGCAATGGATAACCTCTTTCCAATGGCTTAGACCCGGATTGGAATTGAACCTTGATAGGATAGACACCGCAGCTGAAAGATCAGGGCAAGTTCTACAGGAAAGATAGTTCAACAGGCCAGTGAAGGTCTTATAATTATATCCAAGAGCCTTGAACACACGGGAGTCTTCCTCGGTGGCAGGCAGAAGTTTAATGCCTGGAGTCAGAGGAGTATTGACTGAGCAACATTTGGTTAACTTGAGCAGTTCCAGTCCTTTGGTTATCAGAGAAGGCTGAGAGAGAGAACATGATCCGTTTTCAATGGCGATGTTCATACCCAGAAGAGTATCAGGATTGTGTGCAGAGGAATCGGGATACTGCGATAGAAAGTGCTTCTCAAAGTCTTCCACGTCGCCCGCAACTATGAGGTCGTCCACGTGAAAAAATAAGAACGTCTTACGATTGGAATGGATGAATAAACAGGCATCAGAGTCGGATCAATAGAATCCGAGAGATTTCAGCCAAGTAGTTAATGTGTCATGCCAGTTGAGCGGTGCCTGGCGAAGACCGTAAAGCGACTTTTTTAGTTTGAGGAAGGGACTTTTGCGATGGGACTCGGAGGGAGTTTTTATGAAGAGAGTCTCATGGAGTGGTGCGTAGAGAAAAGCACTTTTGACATCGAACTGTCTAATGGGTAAGGAGCGATCGAGAGCAAGGATAAGGAGAAGGAGAAGGGAAGGGAATTTGCCAGTAGGGGCATAGGTTTCAGAGAAATCCAAACCGGGCGTTTGCAGAAATCCTTGTATGCAGAGGCAAGCCTTTGTCTTGGCCGGAGAGGAGAGTGTAGCAGGCTTATCTCTTACGGCCCAGGTGGTTTTGAGATATCAATCAGGAGTGAAGTCAATGTCTTCCCAAACATTGTGATCTTCAATGTTCTGAAGCTCAACTTTTTTAGCTTCCGTTACTTTTGATGAGTAATCACTTTGAGTCAGGTAGCTGTACTTATCAGGTTTGACCGCCGAGGTCCTTTCTCGAAGAGTCCTACCCGATGGAATGAGCGTAGCTTCTACATTCAAATCAGAGGCGGAGTCTTCAGCTGAGGGACTGTCGGAAAGGTCATTGCTGATGGGTTCGGAGTATTCACGTGATTCAGGCTCTATCTGGCCTGGAGCTTCAGGAAGAGATTTTTCTTGAGACAGTTTGGACAAGATGACATTGGTGGGTGGAAGCTCCAGCTCGTCGTAGGAGGAGGAGGAGTGAGCAAAGGGTGATTTGGAAGGGAAGGAGAGAAATGTGACACTTTTGGTGTTAACAATTCGTCCAGAGGAGGAGAGAATCCGGTGGGACAGTAGCTCGGGATTATAGCCAATCAATCGGCCCGGTTCACTGGGTGTCCCTAATTTATTGCCGGAGGGTTTAGGTTGGGTCAGAAAAGAAACCGGATTGCCGATTGGTTTAAAGTAGGAAAGAGGAAGAGAGTGAAGCTTGAACATTTCATAGGGGCTCTTCTTGGATCGGTGCGATGGAATCTGGTTCAGAGTGAGAGTAGAGGAATGTATAATTTTGTGCCATAAATTCCAAGGCAGATTAGAGTTGTATAATATAGTTCGAACAGATTCAAGAATGGTGCGATTAAATCGCTCAGCAAGCCCATTTTGTTGAGGCGTGTGTGGATCGGAAAATTGCTGCTTGATGAGATGGTTCTTGCAGAATTCAGACAGCAAGGAATTAGCAAATTCAGTACCTCAATCTGAATGCAGTACAGAGGGATAGTATCCTAGTCTTTTGGCTTCAAGGCTCAAACTGAAGATTTGCGCCAATGGAATGGCGTCTTTGGATGAGACTGGAATAGCAGCACAGTATCTCGAAAAGGAATCCACCACCGTCACAATATACTTATGCCCACCGGATGATATGGAAAGAGGACCAATTGTGTCCAGATGGATTTCTTCAAATATCCGAGAAGCATGGGATGATCTTTTTTTGAAGGAGGCCTTGGTGATTTTTGAAAGGGAGCAGGCTTCACATTTGTTTTCCTTAGAGATGGGCAGATTTAATTTATTCCTCAGGCGGTGATAGCTTATGTGACCCATGGACTTATGAATAAGCTCGGAGGAGGAGAAATGAGAAAAGGGGAGGAGAGGCAGGAGCTGAATGCGTGGTATGTTATTGTGGTAGCATCCTCGAAGGATGAGTTCATTGCCTTTAAAGAGACTGAAACAGTCCGAATAGAATTCAACGTTCAATCCTTCCTGTATTAATTTTCTCAGGGAGAGCAGGTTTGCAGACAAGTGAGGTACATAGAGCACGTCGGTGAGGAAAATTTCCTGATTTCCCGCTTTCAGTTTAACAGTACCGGAACCGCCAATATCCAGGGAGTCAGATTTATTACTTGTCTTGATTACTCCTTGGAATTGGGTGTCTAGCACGGTGAAGAAAGCTTCATCAGCTATCATGTGACATGATGAACCAGAGTCGATAACAAAGAAGTTTTTTCCGAGACAGTTGATGGAGGAGAGAAGGCTGACTTGTTGATTGTTGGTGGGAGCGGTTTTTGGTCTCAGGTGAGGATATAGCATCCAACACTTATTTTTGGGGTGATTGGCCAGAGTGTTATGCATGCAAGCCTTGCACTTGCCGGATGCCTCAGTGTATAGGGAAACCGTTGGAGTTGAGGAGTTGCCATTCATCTTTAATTCATTCATGTGGATTCAAAGATGATCGAGAACAGCGTCTGGAGTGACTTCTGATTTGGCTTGCAAGTGAGTGATCTGCTGCTTGATGTTCATCATGGAGGAAGGCAGCTTATCTAAGATCATATAAGCAAGGATGTCGGTGGGAATCAGTATGCCTATTTCCAAAAGGCGATTGACGCCAGTTTTGACATTGGTTATGAATTGCTGAATGTTAGACTTGTTGAATTTGATGGAGGAGAAGTTTCTGTATATGCGAGCACGATTGGCAGGTTGAGACAACACAAAGTGTTTGAGTAGGGATTTCCAAATTAGCACGGCATTCTCTTTGTTGATGGGAGTGATGATGTTAGAGTGCACAGCTGGCGACAGCTTTGAAATGATAATGGACGTGAGGATTGAATTGTCATTGTCTTCAAGAGGATCGTTGGCCGTTATAGATTCCTTAAGTTTAGCCAAGTTCAGTAGAGAGTTGATTCTGGTTCTCCAGATGGTGAAGTTCTCCTCAGTCAGAAGGGGAATAGCCTCGATGGTGGTTTTGAGGATGGTGGGATTTATAGAGTCCATGGTAGTGCCTGGTTCTTTGAAGATAGAGGGTTGTTCGTTCTAATGGTATTTTGACTGTTAATCGAGTTGAAATTACTCTATGATAAAAAGAAGTAGAACCAGACTACAAGGGTTGAAGACAATCAATAACCAAAGGACAAGGCAGGAGAGCTGATTTAAGGAAGGAATGAGATACACACCAATACTGTAAATAATACAGTATGACGGACTAAGGTAGGCTGAGGAGATGAGTTGGCTGAGGAATTGAGATCTTCATGATAAGAGTCAACATAATGATGAGATCAGAACATGAGGAGTGATTTGAGTCAAATAGCGGTTAGGAGATTTTTGTGTCTTCTCACCAAACAAGAGAATGAGGAGTCATTGACAGTTGAAGGTGTTGACGTGGCTTCGGCGATTTAGATTGATGGTTGATAAGTTGTTGGTTGATAGATAGCGGTTGTTGGTGGTAGGTGGTCGCGGTTGTGAGAGTATGACAGGTAGTAGTAATGGAGTAGAGAAAGAACTAAGAAGAAAAGAAAAGAAAGGAAGAACTGTAGTTGGTTGTTGATCGAATAGGATTTTTATGGAGATTTGATTGAGAAAGGGAGAGTCAAGTCAAGATGAGTTGGAAAGGGGAGGCTGCGTCTTCATCACTAGGTGTGACATGTCATTGATAGTTGACATGGCTCTGGCATTGCACAGCGTTGAGTCTAGTCAGAAGACCTGTATTCCAGCAAAAACCATCCAACCCTCAGAAGGTTCAATTTTCAGGATTGAGTTTTAGCAAATTCCAACATAAATAGACCAATAATCCTTGGCCACAAGCAGAACCTGACCAAGAATTACAGCTAGCAAAAACTAGAAGAAAGGTAGACTATCAGTCAACATCCCAAGAAAGGGAGTTGAAAACACAAGCAACAACCACACACTTTCATCTATTCTATAGGAATAATACCAACCAAACCCAAAAAACATCACTACCTGTTCAGAACTGAGTAAGACCAATTCCTTTTTTTCCTTGTTCCTTGAACTGAAGACATACCGCCTGTTTCAGTCAAATCCTCTAACCTGTCTCTAAAATTGTTGATATTACCATGTGGAGCAGACCAGTTTCTGGTTCTCAGAAAAAGATTAATCAACATAAAAAGTTGGGATTGAGAGCCCTGAATTTCAACACAATTAAAATTTAAAATATGATCTACTTCAAAAAGGATCATCAACAGCTCAAGAACTGCTGTAAAGAAGAATCATCAACAAACCAAGCAAGACAACCAAGCCTACCCTTATTAACCAGAAACAATTATGTCAGAAACACTCACCCAAGCCATCATCAAGACTTCCATTGAGAGCATCCTCAACCTAAATATTGATAAATTCTCCCTCTGGAAGGACAGGATGAACAAATTCCTGGAGCTAAAAGGACTCAAAGACATACTCAACTGGCCAGGTCAGAATCACACTGTTTTCAACAACCTCAGTATCAGAACTATTTTGATCTTCAAGCTGGACCCCACCATTCAAGAAAACATCATTAATCAAAAAAAGGAAGACCCAAAAGCAATGTGGAAGTCAATTTTTAAATTATTTGCCTCATCAAAGCATCAAATCAAGCCCACGTGTACAAAGAGTTCCTTCAATTCAAATTCAATCAAAAAAAGTTCAGAAGTTCATCACTCACATGGAGAGGTGCATAAATAAGCTCCACAAGGTAGGGATTTCCATCCCGGAAGAAATCTTGGGGTACACCATTCCCAACAAACTATCAGCCAGCCTAGACAACATCAGTCAACAAATCACCCATTCCGACAGGCTCATCACCACCAATTCTGTGCTTGACCATCTGAGAAGGTTCATGAACAATAAAACATCTACAAGCCCAGTGAAAATCATGAATACCTTGGGCAAGGTCAGAAGATCAAGCTTAATGTGTTTCAAAAAAGGCAAACACAATCCATTGGATCAGAAATCTTTGTTGGAATGTTGAAATATTCATCCCTTGCTCAGACCAAAAAGATCAACCACTTGAGAAGCCCATGTCAAAGTCAGCTGCCTTCATCACTCCTAATCAGTCTTAGAAAACTTCCTGATCCTTGATTCTGGTTCTACCTCCCACATGATCTCATAATCAAGCCTTTTAAAACATCTCTCCTCAGAAGAGCTAGGATCTGTGAAGACAAGGTCTAGAAATAATCTTTTAGAAATAAAAGCATCCATAACAGTATTCCTGAAGAATAAACATTTATCTGATTTATGGCTATAGAATTTCCCCTACATCCCTGAGCTATCCACCAACCTTCTATCTGTCCATTGTCTACTACTTAAACATTTTGTATTAAAATTTTAAATCAAAAAATTATCTGTGTCAAAAGAAGGAAAGGTGGTCCTCAAAGGCCATTACCAGAAAAACCTGCCTGTTATACCACTAAGAAAACCCAAAGGAAACTGCTTCATTTCCAGTGGCAAACTCCTACAAAGCCAAATAATGTATATGTGTCCTGCGCAGTTCAAAAAATAAATAAGGCATTTTTTAAAAGCAGACACAATCCAGCCTCCAGACCTTTTGAAGCAATCCACTTGGACATTGAAGGAACCATCACACTAGCATAATTTGAAAATCACAGATACTTCTTGACTGTGTTTGACATTCACTCAAGATACTGCTTGGGAATTCCTCTCAAAAGCAAGGATGATGCCTTTGACACACTCTCACACATCCTAGAACTTGAAGAAAAAAGATTTGGCTATTAACCCAGCACCTTGCACTCTAAAAGCCGTGGAAATTTTTTTAAAAAAAAATTCAGACAGTGCTGTAAGAATAACCTGATCAAAATTAGACATTCTGACCCTTAAACTCCTCAGAAAAACAGTATGGCTGAGAGACACAACAGAAAATATCAGCTCTGTGATACCAGGAACCTTGCATTTCTTTAGCTACAGAGAGTGGTAAAAATAATGGAATACTAATAATAATAAAAATAACAACAACAACAACAATAATAATAATAATAATAATAATAATAATAATAATAATAATAATAATAATAATAATAATAATAATAATAATAATAATAATAATAATAATAATAATAATAATAATAATAATAATAATAATAATAATAATAATAATAATAATAATAATAATAATAATAATAATAATAATAATAATAATAATAATAATAATAATAATAATAATAATAATAATAATAATAATAATAATAATAATAATAATAATAATAATAAGAATAATAATAATAATAATAATAATAATAATAATAATAATAATAATAATAATAATAATAATAATAATAATAATAATAATAATAATAATAATAATAATAATAATAATAATAATAATAATAATAATAATAATAATAATAATAATAATAATAATAATAATAATAATAATAATAATAATAATAATAATAATAATAATAATAATAATAATAATAATAATAATAATAATAATAATAATAATAATAATAATAATAATAATAATAATAATAATAATAATAATAATAATAATAATAATAATAATAATAATAATAATAATAATAATAATAATAATAATAATAATAATAATAATAATAATAATAATAATAATAATAATAATAATAATAATAATAATAATAATAATAATAATAATAATAATAATAATAATAATAATAATAATAATAATAATAATAATAATAATAATAATAATAATAATAATAATAATAATAATAATAATAATAATAATAATAATAATAATAATAATAATAATAATAATAATAATAATAATAATAATAATAATAATAATAATAATAATAATAATAATAATAATAATAATAATAATAATAATAATAATAATAATAATAATAATAATAATAATAATAATAATAATAATAATAATAATAATAATAATAATAATAATAATAATAATAATAATAATAATAATAATAATAATAATAATAATAATAATAATAATAATAATAATAATAATAATAATAATAATAATAATAATAATAATAATAATAATAATAATAATAATAATAATAATAATAATAATAATAATAATAATAATAATAATAATAATAATAATAATAATAATAATAATAATAATAATAATAATAATAATAATAATAATAATAATAATAATAATAATAATAATAATAATAATAATAATAATAATAATAATAATAATAATAATAATAATAATAATAATAATAATAATAATAATAATAATAATAATAATAATAATAATAATAATAATAATAATAATAATAATAATAATAATAATAATAATAATAATAATAATAATAATAATAATAATAATAATAATAATAATAATAATAATAATATTCCAAAGATAAACACTTAAAAAGCTCAAATAATAAATAGGTTTAAGAGATGGTGAAAGGTTTAATTGGTGTATTTAAAAGTTTTCTCAATTTGTTATAAAAAGAGGGCCCACAGTATTATTAAATGGGGATCTTTACAGAAAGACAACCTCTCTTCAAGTGGCCTCCTTAGGAAGTTTAAGAACCTTGGAATGATAATGGGTTCCTTATAAGGACTTATCCACTGATATGGCTAGGATAAACAGCATAATGGCCAAGGCAGGAAGGGATACACTCACTCTGAGTCAATAATCCACAGAAAAGCCTTCAAAGATTCAGGTAAAGGGTTTCAAGGCAGATGGGGTTGATTTCCAGAGTAAACTTTAGTGAATCAGGTTGATTTGTTTTGGGAAATATAAATAATAATGCAGAATAAGTCATCAATCACTCACTTATCTATTTATAAGCACTTGACTAACAATGACACGGCTTCTGATTGATAATAGTAAATTCCTGGTAAAACTGATGGGAATAATGGATCCAAAGAGGTCTGTATAAATACCTTTTGGGGTCATAATGAGCTTCCCAGGGAAAATAGAGAGGGTTCTGTTCATGGGCTGAGGCTGGCAAACCATTCAGGGCAAGTTTAGCACTTCCAATTGGTGCTGTCAATCAGTTGTCCTCAGATCTTCTGTATTTCTGTACTATTTTAGCCACAGGATCTGTTAATGTGTTAATTGCATAATTATGATCATTCTGCGCTTATTATTCATTTTTACTATGAATATTGGTTCAAAGTATAAAGATGAGGATCTTCATTGATTTTCTATTATCTGCTGAGCACTTAAGTAATTTTTAATAATTTTTATGTCCACTCCCTGTATTGTTTTGTGGCCTTCAAAGATTGGGATCTGTTTTTTTTTGTGGTGACCTTCAATATTTTATTTATTTTTTCAAATACTTCAAAATTAATGATATAATATTTTTATTTAAATTTTAAGGTTTCTAGACCATTAAAAATGCATATTTCACATTATTAAATATGCAGGGTAAAACCTACTAGGTTGTAGCTCCTGTGAGAAGTACCTTCTTTCAGATTTGTCACGACTGATCTTGACATTGGGATAAGTCCATTCAGATGCGCCGGGGGAAGGATCTGCTGGGTTCATGGAAAAATTGGCTGCTTGTGGGACTTCTGTACGCAGGAATGTGATGCTACAGGTACTTAGGCGTTGTATAGGGACAAGGGACTGCGCGCGGGAATTGTGACATAACACATTTCTGTGTGTAACTCCCAAAATATACACAACACCTCAATTCTGACTGAATTTTAGGTGTGAAACCTATATGTGTCAATCTATGTAAAATATTAAACTGGCCAAAAGGTGCCATATTGGTACAGTAACCTTTTGGTCAATTCTTATTTAATAATTAAAAATATGAAGGAGTTATATTTCAAGGGTGGGGTCAGTGAGTGATGTTAATTTTTCATTCAACTAAAAGAATAAATTTCAGCAATCAAATTGAAATTAAGAATAAAATCAAGAATGAAACAAATGCAGCGCTAGTTCACCTAAAAGCAAGACTTGGCAGACAGCCAGCAACAGTAAAGTAAAGTATAAACAAATAGAAAACGCAATCCCTCCTTCAACAGTCCTATAGTTCCTTGCTTTGTTATGTGAGGTGAGTCAGTAATGAAGAACACAAACAGAACAAGAAAGAAGTGAAGGAAACCTGTACCAGATGAGATATAAGGAACCGTGTTGTTCCAGTTTGACTTGTAGATGGTGAGAATTTGATACCGATATTAGATCTTGAGTCTTTGACTGAGGTAGCTATGCTCCTTCAGAAGGCTGGTAAGGAAGTAACTTGAGATTGCATTGGGATGGGTTGATAAAGCCGAGTGACCTGCTGAATTTGGAGTATCTTCACCCTTAGGTTAGAGTTGAGTGCGCGCGTGAATGGTTTAAACATGATTAGGCCTGATAACTCAACCCTCCCCCATAATTACGTTCTTCAGAGGCGGAATTACTGATTATATCTAAGGCCTTCAATGATCTGATTAAGATTGGATTGCTAAAAGGTTTTGTAAGAAAGTCCGCAAGCATATGTTCAGTTTTGATGTAGATTAAGCAGATGTGTTTAAGCTTGATTTCTTTTCTACTAAAATGATACTTCATTGACATGTGCTTGGTTCTAAAGTTAGAATGATTTAAGGTATTTTGAGCCAAATTTATCGCGCTCTGATTGTCTTTGAAAATTTTTGTTGGATTTTTGAACATAGTATTGAGAGCTTGTTTAAGGATGATTTTTAGACACATAATCTCTTTAACCAAGTCGGACAGAGCTTGATATTCAGCTTGTGCAGAAGAGCAGGCAACAGTTGACTGTTTCTTTGACTTCCAGGAAATTAAGTTTCCATTGCATTTCACCATGTAACCTGAGATTGACCTTCTAGAGTTTTCACAACTACCCCAATCCGCGTCAGAATAGCCAATCAGTGATTGTGGTTCTTTGTTTTTGTGGATTGTAAGAGAGTGATTAAGAGTTCCCTTTAAGTACTGTAAAACGTGAAGGAACACATTCCAGTGTTTGATTCCTGGCTTATTTAGGAATTGATGTAAGCCTCCTACTGAGAATGAGAGGTCAGGTCTTGTCGTGCAGCTCAGGTAGTTCAGTGCGCCAATGACTGCTCGGTAATTCATTTCTAGACAATTAAATTCATGAATTTCATTGCTTGTGGCAGCTGTGAGTTTCAAGTTAGGTTTCATGGGCGTTTTGAGAGGCGGTAAATGATTGATTTTTGCTCTTTCTAAAAGCTGCTTGACGTAATGGCACTGAGACAGTTTGACTGAGGATTTGGACCGGTTGACTTCCATCCCTAGAAGGAGTTTGGCTGGAACTAGGTCCTTAACATCAAATCTTTTCTTCATCTCTTTGATAAAAATTTCAGGTTTGAGACTGAATATTGCAATATTGTCCACGTTTATGTAGAGGTAAGTTCCCTTCCTCCACAGCAGGCAAGGTTCTGCATTGCATTTTCTGAAACCTATAGAGAAAAGATATTTAGTTAAGGTTTCATGCCAAGCCAAAGGAGCTTGTTTCAAACCGCAAAGTGCCTTATCCAACTTGAGTATTTCTCCTGGACAGTCAGTTCCTTCAGGGGAATAAATTGAGACATCTTCATCAAGCGGAGCATTTAAAAATGCCGATTTGATGTCAATTTGATGAAATTTTAGGTTGTGCGTCAATGAAAAAGAGATCATAATCCGTAGTGAAGATAGTTTTTCAGTGGGAGCGTAGGTATTGTAGTAATTTACTCCTTCCTTTTGATTGAATCCTTGGAAGCAGAGTCTGGAATTTTGTTCCAGAACATTACCTGAGGTATCTTGCTTAGTTTGAAAGACCCAGGTGCACTTCAAGGGCTTAGAGCTTGGCGAATTCTTTCTTCGCAACCAGACTTTGTATTTGATTAAACTATTGAGTTCTTTCTTTATTTCTCTCTTCCAATCCTCTTTGTATATGCTGTTCATAGCTTCTTTGTAGGTTGTAGGATCTCTTTTGTTTTCTCTGATCTCGCTCAGCAAGGCTATAGGCATACCTCTTTGATTGTAGTTGAGAATGTTGCTAGTTGAGAATTCAGCGCTAATTAATCTTGACCAATTTGTTGGTGGTTGATTTACGATATCTGAAGATATCTTAACATCTGGTTCTGGATCAACAAAAGTGGATTGATTAGCTTGAGTCTTCTCGGGCTCTTTGTTCAACAAAAAGGGATCAATCAATGTTTCTGCCTTTATTCCTGGAAAGCTAGTCTCAAAAAATGTAACGTTTGGACTTGCAACAATTTTTGTGGAGTCTAACTTTACTAATTTATAGGTTGAGAAATTGTTCAGAAACCCAATGAGGATACATTTCTCACCAGTAGGATTGAGCTTGTTATTGCAATTTTGACTTTTAATTAAGCAATAAGCTTCACATCCAAATGGTCTGAGGATGTTGAAGTTGGGCACACGTTGAAACCATCTGAAGTAGGGAGTTTTGAAATTTTGAGTGCTTGAAGGTAAGATATTGCTCAAGGTGCAAGCGGTTTGTATAGCTTTGGCCCAGTAGCAGTGAGACAGCTTAGATTGGTTGAGCATGCATCTTGCCTTAACTAGAAGTATCTGGTTAGATCTCTCTGCAAGACCATTATTTTCTGGCGTGTAGGCTGGGGAAAAAGAATGTGAAATTCCTTGGTCTGAGGTCCAGGCTTGGAATTCAGAGTTTTTGAACTCACCACCATTATTGGATACAATAGCTTTAATCTTGAGTCCAGTTTGTTTCTCTGCCCATCTTTGGAACTCTTTCAGGTTTTGGAGGGTGTTGGACTTAGAGCTCAGGAATTTTACTACCTTATAGCCAGAGAATTGATATATTATGTTCAGGACGTAGATAGATTGGCTCAAAGATTTAACAGGAAAAGGCCCCATTAAGTCAATGTGGATGGCCTCCAATCTTTCTAACACTGGTGTGAATTGACCTTGAAATGGATTCTTCTTCATCTTACTCTCTAGACAGATTTCACATTTTCTTGTACTGGCCTTAGGAAAGATCCTCTTTAGAAATATCTCACTTGGATGTCCCAATCTATTGTGCCAGTTTGGTTGCGCTATATTGGAATACGAGTGAACAGGAGCTTTCATTACTTTGATAGAGGCATTGTTGAGAACAAGTAAATGATTGATGTTTAGGGAAGAAATAGAGAAGACCCCATCTATTGTAATCTGAATCTCATTGTTTGTTTTCTTCATAGTCATGTTGTCATTGAAGATTTGTTCTCCAGATATTAAGGTTTGGCTGAGATTGGGTACAGAGAGGACATCCTTCAAAAGAAGTTCCTCTCCGGCCGTGTTGGCAATGTAGGAGGATCCGATGAGGATGGCTTTTAACCGGCTTTCCTTGTTTCCAGTGTTGAAAGGGATTTTGACTCTCTTTGTATTGAAAAGGAGTTCAGGATCGCTCACCATATGGTGCAAAGCGCCGGTTTCAAGTACTGGTGCTTTGGAGAGAAGATAAGTGGAGCTGAAGCACGCTTTGGCTGTGACTTCTGATGAGTCTGATGCATTGTTGATCATTTCTGCTCAATTTTCTTGGGCTCTGTTGCTGTCTTTTGTATTGGCCAGTTCAGGGTGCAATTGATGACATAGATCTTGTGGATGCCAAGCGTTTGGATTGTGCTGACCATTTTCACATTTGCGGTCAGAGTCTGGCTTGGATTTTCTTGTTGATTTTGCCTTTTGCTTTCTCTTCTTTTTGGTGTTTTTAAATAAGGCCATTGCTTCTTCCTTCTCAATATTGTCTTGACTGTATGGCTTTTTAGGATCTTTCCTGGAGTCGTCTAAGTATACCATTTCTTGGAGTTTTGCCAGTGTAGCATCAGGGTGAGCAACCAGGTGTTCATTCATAATGATGTTGTCGACCACGTTCCAAAGATCCTTTGAGAGTTTGGTGAGTATTGAGTAGCACAGTACATCTTCCGGAACCCCAAGTTTCACAATGGCTATCTCATTGAGCATCTTGGTAAATTCTGAGATGTGTTCCTTTAGATTTCCATTGAACTTGTACCTCATGAACTTCAGCCAGACTCGACCCTTATTGTTGACCGATTGTGAGGCATAACGTGCCAGGATCTTGGTCCATATGGCGTGAGGATTTTCCTCATTTTCAGGAGTGATGATCGAATTGAAGGCATTGTCTCCTAGGTAATTCATTAGGGTGTTGATTTCTTTGTTCCTCTTTTTAGTCGCGTTTGTGAGTGCTGCTCCAGTAAGACCTGAGATGTCTTGAGGTTGAAAGATGCATATGTCAAGGATTCCTTTTGCTTGTAGGTGGGCCTTCATCCTCATTGACCATTGTGGGAAGTTGTGATTGTTTAATTTTGGGATGTTACGGCTTGACAATTTGTCTTTGGCCGTCTCTGCCATCTTGCTTTCTTAATTTAATTTGTCGCAATTGGTTAGACGGTTCAACTGTTAATCTGTTAATTTTTCATTCAACTAAAAGACTAAATTTCAGCAATCAAATTGAAAGTAAGAATAAAATCAAGAATGACACAAATGCAGCGCTAGTTCACCTAAAAGCAAGACTTGGCAGACAGCCAGCAACAGTAAAGTAAAGTATAAACAAAAAGACAAAGCAATCCCTCCTTCAACAGTTCTATAGCTCCTTGCTTTGTTATGTGAGGTGAGTCAGTAATGAAGAACACGAACAGAACAAGAAAGAAGTGAAGGAAACCTGTACCAGATGAGATATGAGGAACCGTGTTGTTCCAGTTTGACTCGTAGATGGTGAGAATTTGATACCAATATTAGATTTTGAGTCTTCAACTGAGGTAGCTATGCTCCTTCAGAAGACTGGTAAGGAAGTAACTTGAGATTGCATTGGGATGGGTTGATAAAGCCAAGTGACCTGCTGAATTTGGAGTATCTTCACCCTTAGGTTAGAATTGAGTGCGCGCGTGAATGGTTTAAACATGATTAGGCCTGATAATTCAACAAGTGACCCTAACTTATTTTGGGTGGGGAATCCATTTCTGAAACAATATTTATGTATTTCAAATTTCTTCTTAATTTTATCTTTATTTATTTCTATTTTATATTTTTGCTACTTTGACAGGTTTCTCTGTACATAGTAGCAAGCTGACAGAAACATAATTGAATTACCCAGAACCATCTTCCATGACTCATGTCTGAACAAGAGCCTGTGAAACTATGTTCTCAAGGCCAGTACCCTTACTCTGAATCAGATACCCTGTCACAAATCAAAACAATCCCCCTACTTTCTTTTCAAAAATAAAACTCTTCCCTTGCACTAATTCAATCCCATTGTAAATCCTTTCTCATTCCTCACACTACCTAAAAGGAACTTCTAAAAGCTGGAACCCAAGGGAAAAACATTTATTCTGATAGGCTTCAGTGAAAATCTCAGATTGTACCACATCCTATCAGACTCTGGCAGAATTGTTGAAACCAAAAATATAGGGTTCCTCACCTTTTTTCCAGAACCAACAGAAAAACATCCATAGAACTTGAATTTGAGAATACAGATTGGAAAAATCACAAAAAACAACAGTAAGAGAACCAACAAAATTTCCAGATTTAGATTCAGACAGAAAAAGAAATCCACCATCAAACTACAGCAAAGACAAAGGTCCAGTCACAAAAGAAAGGAAATCCCGACAGAATCTCCAGCTCCATAAAGACCACCCACTCCTCCCAGATAAAATCTCAGAGAAAGATCCTCAAGTGTCAAGCCAGCTAAATACACATATCTCAGCACTCCGGATAAATTTTTGGAAGCCATCAAAACAGAGTTCAATTCCATTGAAAAAATGGAAGTTGTTGGAGTTACTCAAGCAGATGCTAAATTCATTCTATATAATCTGATTATTATGTTGTGTATCTGCTCTTTCCTGCCACTGTTGCTCTTTTCCTTTTCTTCTTTCATTCTTTTCCTATCTTTAGTTTTGTTTTCTTCTATCCTTTTTTTTATTTTTCTATTCTATTTTATCTCTTCTGCACGCCTCACAAAACCAGATTCCACTGCCAACGCTCCAAAAACAGTAAAATTAACAGTCTCCACCTCACCTTTGGGCTCTGCCTCATCTTCCTCCAAAATTCAAAGGAAGATCATCATTCCATTCAAAGCTCAGCCGCTCCTCACCTCACTACGCTCCACCGCTGAAAATACTTCAATAACTGAAGCTTCCCGCCAAGTCTACATTGTCTCATCACCAGAAATTTCCCCATCCAATATCCCTGCTCAACTGCTCTATTTCTTTTTTTTTTCTTTTTCTTCTTTTTACTTGAAATCAATCTCATCCATCAACCTCCACCTGTGCCTGCCTGGTCGTTTTAGGTACTGCCCTAGATTCTTGCTCTCATGTTTTCCTCCTTTCTATTGCTATCCACTGAAATCTATGATCATTTTAGCCACCAATTCCTACAGATTTACAGTCCCAGTACAATCTCTTAGTACCAGAGAGGAGCTCAAGTGCGGAAATGTCAGAATTGGAGGATGTGAACTCATCCAAGCTTAATATCACCCTTCTCACCAACTCAAAATTTCCTTCTTGGTGCCTCCAAATTCAAATTTATCTCGGTTGCAAAGGCCTGCTCAAACTAGTCACTGAAGCTCCTCCTCAGCCTCTCACCCCCACCCAGAAATAAAAAATTTTACAAGGCTTCCAACATTGTGGGGACTCCGCCTTTGAAGCTGTGGTGAACAGCAATAATGATGGTGACCCCTTTGCCATCTGGACCGCCATACTGAATTTCTACACTTTACAGTTGTAAAATAATTGCAGTGGGATCTAGTTCAATTTCATCCAATCTCACTTCAAGGGTGACCTCAATCTCTACATCAATGATTTCCAAAAGCTCATGAACAAGATGTCAATGGTCTGACTTGAGGTGCTTCCCAACATTCTCAGCGACACCATACCAAACTGCCAAGTACCCTCTATCACATAGTCAACTCCCTCATCCTCAAAAAAAAAATTGATGCTCAATCCCACTGGCATTCTCAAAAAGCTCCGCAAAGTCACCCCATTGGAATCATCTTGCTCCCTCCACTCCAATCTCTCCCATGAGACCAGAAAAGAACCCTCCACAGCATTGCATAAGAAAACTGTAATACGCAAGCCAAAGCACCCCTGCTCAAAGGGAAGGCATAAACCTTTATCCAAGAACCTGGAAAGCAAGTTCTGGTTTTTATAACCTCACCTGCGTCCAAACTAGAAAAAAAGCAACCCCAGATCAAATCTCCACTCATCCATCAAGTTTCCAGAAAATCCTGCTCAGCTTGACTCCTCTCCTAGTGCCAAGTTGCACTTCAACACTCAGCTCTACTTCACATCACTACCACTATCCATCAGTCCACTCCCCCTCCTGGATTCAGGTGCTAGCCACCACATCATCAATGATCCTAGGTTACTCCAAAACCCCACCCCCACTCAAATTGCCATTGGAACTGGCTTGCCAAAGAATACCTTAATGGAAACTCATGTGGGCATGGCCAAGATCATCAACCACAAAGGCAAAGCAATAAATCTTCAAAAAATCCTCCTCATTCCCAACCTCAACCTCTGCCTGCTCTCACTAACTCAACTGAAGTCCTGCAAGGTCCACTTCCAAGCAGTGGGTCACTCAGTTTTTGAGGTGATCTTTGATGACGTCTCTCTCCTTGGCACTACTAGAAACAAACTCACCAAAATCTGTAGGGCTTGTTTTTTTCCATCCTCCGCAAGCTCCATCCTACTCACTACCACACAAAACCTCTGGCACCAAAAGCTGGGCCACTCTGGAGATCAAGACCTCAAAATCCTGAAACTTACCTCTGCTCCCAATTCCTTCACCACCTGCACAGTCTGTAAGACGTGCAAATGCTCCGCTAATCACTTCTCCCATGACTTCAAGCCTGCCAACAACCTGCTAGAAGCCATTCAACTGGACTTGGTAGGTCCCTTTGCAGTTACCTCCTTCTCTGGCTTCAACTATTTTGTCTCCATCACCAATCAATTCACTCCAGCTTTTGGTCAATTGCCCTTCTCAAGAACAAGAGTGATGCCTGCTTGAGCATCAAGGACTACGTGAACCGGTCCAAAAGGCTCACCAGCCACTCAGTCAAGTGGCTGATCTCAGAAAACAGTGGCAAGTTTCTCTCATCCAATCTTTTCAAGTACTGCACGGACAAGGGCATTGTTCACCACTCCTCCCCTCCTTACTCTCCCAAACAAAAAAGACTAGCTGAACAAACCAACCAAGCTATTCTTGAGAAGGCTTTCTGCTTGCTCTCTCAATCAAATCTACCTGCTAAATTCTGGGATGAAGCCATCAACACCGCCACCCATCTCCTCAACATCCTTCCTTCTCAAACTTGGAACAATAAAATCCCTCATGAGTCTTGAAATAATCAGAAGTTAAATTACAACTCTCTTCATCCCTTCAGCTTTTCTGCCTTCTCACTCATCCCCAAACAGCTTTGCGCCTTCAAGCTCAACCCAACTAGCAAGAAAACCATTTTTCTTGGGTACATGAATTACTTCTTTTAATTTCAACTGATGGACTTGGAGCTCTCCAAAATCTCTATCTCCACAAATGTCTCCTTTGAAAATCTCTCTTTTCCTTTAATTTTCCCCTCTACTAGTCCTAAATCCTCCCCCAACCCGTCCAACACTGCTACATCATACTGTCCAGAGTTTTCTTTCCCTTCTCCCCCTCCTCCACCACTACCCGCTACCAGTTACCCCACACCTTCCACTGTGCTTCCCAATAACTACCCCGCTATCCTCTCTGGTGAAGGTTTTGAACCTCCCTTTCTCATGATAGGCTTTCCATGGACAATATTCTCCCCTTTCCACGCCGCCCCAACTCCAAGATTGGGACTCCTTCCCTCTATCTTATAGTGGACCACTTGTATGAAGACCCCAAGAACCTCCAAGAAGCTCTCAAATCAAAATACCGTGAGGGGTGGATTGAAGCAATGAATACTGAAGAGCTGAATATTCTATCATACAAGAGAGCTGGATATTCTTTCATACAAGGTGTGGGAAGAAACAGATTGCTCTCCTAGCTGCAGGCCTCTCCGCTGCGTTTGGGTTTTTTGCACCAAACGGGATGGCAAAGACCAAATATTTGAATTCAAAGCCCGTCTCTGTGTACAGGGATTCAACCAAGAATATGGTCTCAACTTTAAAAAAAACTTCTTGCTGAAAGGTGACAAGACTTCTCTTTGAATACTAATCTAAATTGCTGCACAAGAAAACCTTATCTTCCATCAAGTGGATGTGAAGTCCGCCTTCCTCAATGCCACCCTGAGCAAACAAATCTTCATCATGCCTCCAACCAACATTGCTGTCTCTTCTGGGAAATTCCTGCGCTTGAAGAAGGCTCTATACATCCTGAAGCAAGCTTTGCTGGCTTGGTACAACAACCTCAGTAACTGGCTACTGGAAATTAGATTTAACAGATGTGAAGCCAACCAGTGCATATTCTGGAAATAATACACCTATCTCTAAATGCATGTGGATGACCTCATAGTTTTCAGCAAAGACCCGGCCACTTTCATTGACAAACTGGTGCAGAAGTTCAAAATTAAAGAACTAGGGAAGGTTTCCCTGTTACTAGGCATGAACGTTTCCCACCACACCAAAGGCTCCAAGCTATAACAGCAGTCCTACACCCAACAAATATGCTCCCAATATCTGATACCACTGCACAGAACCTTCTCCACACCATTAAGACCACAAGGTAAGCTATTTCCTTCCAGTGAGGAAGACCACACCAACTTCTCAGCTTCAGGGGCTGACTATTTGATGATTGTGGGTGAGTTAAATCACATCAGCACCTGCAGCTAACCTGATATCACCTTTGTGGTGAACTATCTAGCACAGTTTCTGTGAAAGACCAATCTCTATCACTACAAGGCCACCCTGCATGTGCTCAACTACATCAAACACTTGGACTCTAAAGGCCTCAACTTCACCAAGTAAGGACATTACAATTGAATCCAGGCCTAGGTAGATGCCAACCGGGCTACTGTCCCAGTACCCAAAGGTTCATATCTGGCCTGCTGATCCTATGGTATGGTAACATTGTCACCTGGAAGTAAAAAAAGCAGCCAACGCTGTCTCTCTCTACTAAAAAGGCTTAATACAAGGCAATTGTCAATGCACTCAAAGAAGTCAACTTGGTCTGCTTGTCAGCCTCCTGGATGCCAAGATCCTTGTTATCCTTTAGCTGCCAGAGGTGATAGAATAAATAATAAATATATTATTCAATAAATGCAGCAAAAATAAATAAAATATTTGGATAAAGCTTACTGCAAGGTTGATTGGTTTGGATATGGTTTATTGTTATAAATCAATATAGATAAATTGATTATTAAAAATTTTTATAGATGGGCCACAATTATATTGGGGATCTTTAACACCTCTCTTCAGGGAATTCAGTATTAAAACACATAGGCCTGGTTACTTTGGAACCTTTAATTTATTTTCTTAAAGGATATTTTGACCAAATATAATATGTATATAAAATACAAAGTGGAGTGGCAGGGCTTTGTAACCAAGCTGCCACAACAGAGAAATGATAATAAGACTCACTGGTATATTATTAAATCTTTTGGGTACCTGTTTGGGATGTGCACTAATGGGCTAAACCTGTATACTGGGGTTATAAGGTTGTTCAGCAGTTTAAATTGATAAAAAAGGGTTGGGGACGGATATTATTAATCCGACTAAAGCCATAAATCACTTACTTATCTCTTATAAGTATTTGATTTCCTTGGCACGGTGTCTGGATGTAAATATAACTGGGTCTCTGGGTATCAATATCCTCAAAAGAGCTCTTTATTTATAGCTTTTTGAGTCCCAATAGTGTCCTTCTGAGGGATACAGGGGCTCAAAGGGACGGAAACTGAGGCTAGAAGGGTAACCAGTGGTATCCCGTCACTTTTTCTTGGTGCTATAGCACTGGTAGCATCTAATTCCACAGGGTATTGGAATTATTCTTCTTTATAATTGATTTTTGGACATGTGAATAACACTAATCTGTCATTTTTATTGATTATTTAATTAATTATCCTTAGTAAATGTTCCCAGTAAGTTAATAATTATTTTAATAGACATTCATACGGATATTCTGATGTCAGGTGAGTTCTCATTATGTATTAAATAATTGGAGTAAATTCATGATATTGATTTTATTCCTTATTTTCAAAATTCAGTTGATTTACTAAAATAATTACTTAAATATAAGTCATGGGTATTCATGTAATATTTTTACATCATTAGTTTTCTTAGTATTTCACAAAAATTTTGATGTCTAGAAATTCTCATAATAGTATATTAAAGTATTTTAATATATTTTAATATATTTTTAGAAGTAGTCATTATCTTATTTTCGACATTTTTGGTACTTTGAACTGGATTTAATAAAAAATACATTTAAAGGTTATTTAGATATTTTTATATACCTTTATGTATTTTTAGACTATCTAATATCCACAGGAACATTTATTACATATGTACAATGTTCCCATGTAGGTTGTAGCATGTTAAGGCGGTACCTAGGTTTCTCAGGCCGCCTGTCACTTTGTCAACCCATAGTCCTGTGGCTGCGTACTTGTCAGAGGCCTGGGGCTGCATACATGGCTTTGAAAGAGTGACAGTGCTGTGGCTCAGCCACGCGCAGGTGTATTGGCTGCCGCGGCTGCATGCGGGAATTGTGACAGAACACATATTGGTCTTTAACTCCTAAAATATACACCACACCTCAATTCTGACTGAATTTTAGGTGTGAAACCTGTACGTGAAAATAAATATGAAATATTTAATTGGCCAAAAAATTTCAATAGTGGTGCCGTGGTATTTTAGTCTTTCTTTCTTTAATTATTTAAAAATATAAGGAATTGGATTTGAAGGGTGGCGTCAGTGACTGACCCTACCTAATGTTGGGTGGTAAATCCATTTTTGCAATAATATTTATGGTTTTCCTAATCCTTCCTAGGTTAATTTTATTATGATTATTTTTATGTTCTTTCTGTTACTTTTGAAGCTTGCTCTGAAATAGTAGCAAGCTGACACTGCTCACTGATGCTCAAGGCTTTTCCATCTGGCTCCAATAATCCTGAAATTTTCTGTGAAGACAATGAAGGGTGTATCAAAATTGATCTCAATCAGTCCAACAATGCTGGATTTCACACCAAACACATGGAGTTGAGGTTCCATTAATTTAGGAGAAAAATTCTCAGAAACTCCATCCAGCTTCAAAAGGTGTTGTCAAAAGGGAACTTGGCAGACTTCCTAAAAAAACCTGTTTCCCACATAACTCTGAGCCACGCCCTCACTCAACTAAAGATAATAGAATGATTTAGCAAGGGAGGCTGTTGGAGTTACTCAAGCAGATGCTATATGCATTCTATATAATCTGATTATCATGTTGTGTATCTGCTCTTTCCTTCCCCTGTTACTATTTTTGTTTTCTTCTTTCATTCTTTTCCTATCTTCAGTTTTGTTTTCTTCTATCCTTTTTTTTATTTTTTATTCTATTTTATCTCTGCTGCGGGCCTCAAAACACCAGCTTCCACTTCCAACGCTCCAAAATCAGTAACATCAACAGTCTCCACCTCACCTTCTGGCTCTGCCTCATCTGCCTCCAACATTCAAAGGCAGATCATCATTCAATTCAAAGCTCAACCGCTCCTCACCTCACTATGCTCCACCGCTGACTATTGTTCACCAACTGATGCTGCTTGCCACCTTCACGCTGTCTCATCACAAGAAGTTTCCCAATCCAATATCCCTGCTCAACCACTCTATTTCTTTTCTTTTCTTTTTCTTCTTTTACTTTTCATCAATCTCATCCATCAACCTCAACCTGTGACCTCCTGGTCCTTTTAGGTACTTCCCTAGCTTCTTGCTCTCATGTTGTCCTCCTTTCTATTTCCTCCCACTGAAATCTATGATCATTTTAGCCACCAATTCCTACAGAAGTATGGGAATAAGCAACCATAATAAATGGCTTCTATCTGAAGCCTTTCATGGTTCTCAAAAACAAGCCTGCCACTGCTTCATCACCCAAAAAGAAAAAGGCCAGACTCTGCATCCAAACATTCAAAAAAATTCCTGGGATTGAGTATGACAACACCTTATTGCCAATCAGGAAGTTCACTACTCTTCTAACACTCCTCATCCTTTCCATCTCCAAAAACCTCTTGCTCAGAAATTTTGATGTGAAGGGAGCTTTTATATATGCACCCCTGAGGCACAAAATACACATCAAAAATCCCTCAGGGTGCTCAAGAACTGCCCCTTTCCTCAAACTGAAGAAATATCTCTATGGTCTGAAAAAATCTCCAGCCAACTGGTACAGCACCATTTAATAGCTCAAGAAAAACATATAAACCACTTCCAAATCTGACCATTGTCTTTACATCCACCAAGACTCCAATTCAGTTACCTTCTTCCATGTAGATGACCCATTTTAGCGGGAAGAACCCAAGAATTCAAAACTTGCTTCCTTAGATTCTTTCCAAACTCATAAGATCACACTCCAGAAACCCTTTGGGGAATTGACTCAAATATCTCAGACCAAAACATATCCCTCTCTCAAAGCAAAATAATCAAAAAGGGACTTAAAATTATTGGTTTATCCAAGTGAAAACCCTTCCTCACTCCTCTTACACCAAGCATCAAACTCCTGAAGGCATGCAAGGAAGAAATATAGCAGTTCCAGAAGCTGAAAATAAAACATAGGACCTACACTGGAATGCTAAAATACATCTCCTTCCTGAATCAACCAGGCATATCCCCTTCTGTATCCATCCTCTCCCAATTTAACAAAAACCCAGGAATAAATCACTGGAAGGAAGTACTTCACTTCTGGAAATACCTGGCTGGAACCACCTCAGACTCCCTCCTTCTCTCTCCTTCCTCTTTTTTAATTTACTCTAGACTTGAATAATTCAGCAACACCACCTGTGCCAATGGTATGGACTCCAGAGAATTAATTAGTGGCTACATATTCTTATAGATCAACTGCCCCATCTCCTGGAATAGCTGCAAAAAGAATAAAATAACAATTTCATCCACCAAAGCTGAATTAAACTGAATTTCCAAATTTCACCAAGGAAGCCTATGGATACTAGAACTAATCCAAGATCTATGGCAAAACTACTCGCTAAATTCTATTTTTAAAGTATAAAATAAAGGCTTAACAAAAAAAATCAAACATTTTGGGTCAAACTTCAAGACTAAACATCTTGACATCAAAATCAAATATCTCAGAAATCTGTACAAAAACAATAGACTGAAAGTGAACTTAATTCCTTTGGAAGGCATTATTTCTGACACTCCAACCAAGGCCTGAAGGGCAAAATCTCTTGCTAGAATCAACAGTAGGCTCGTCACCTCAAGGCATGGGGAGTTTTGAAATTCCATCATAAAAAAAAAAGATGTGGTCAGAGTGATATAGTTGCCTTCAAGAAACCACATTGACTACACCACAAGTTATCCCAATGGGGATAATTTTTGGAAGTTACCAGTCTGGGAGCATTTCAGCCTGGATTTATCCAAATTTGGATAAATACTGTAGTTGCGCAAGTTTTAACTCCCGTGCAGCTACTAACTAGGCTTTTCTTGCTTCTTGCCCCTCCCATATTGCCACTTGATCCTCTCCTTAACCACCACCACATCCAGCCCTTCAAGAAAATTGATCCCCTCAAGAACGCAATCAACCACCTCAGACCTCCAAACCAAACTCTAAAGATCAGCAAACAGTTGGAAAAACAATTATCAAGCTACCTCCAAACAAATTATTTTTCAGAAAATCAAGCAATAAAAATTTTACCCTCAGAAGAACTGATTGTGAGGATTGATTTTTATCCAAGTCTAAAATACATACACCAAGAATCTGTTGCTGCCAGCAGGAACCAACCAAGCCTTAAAGCTAACAAAAATTAGAAGAAAGGTAGACTATCAGTAAACATCCCAAGACAGCAAGTTGAACACACAGTTGGTTAGAAACCACACAAGGAAAGACCACCCAATGTCATCTATTCTATAGCACTAATAACAACCAAAACCAGAACAATGTCAATACCTGTTCAGAAATAAGTCATAACCGTTCCTTTTTGTTGCTGTTCCTTGACCTGAAGACATAACTCCTGTTTCAGTCAAATACTCTAACCTGTCTCTACAGTTGTTGATATTACCATGTCAAGCAGACCAGTTTCTGGTTTTTAGAAAAGATTAATCAAAGTCAAAATTCAAGATTGAGAGCCCTGAATTTCAACAATAGGAATAAAAAAACAAAAGCCCTTCTTGTTTATTTGTATCCTTGGAGAACTTTCTCAAAAACTTTGCCTCCTGCAACACAGATTAGCATTATCTGTATCCTGATTCAGTTAATGAAATAATTATTGCTGAAAACCTTTTGGAAATCTGTGACACTATATTCTTGCCTAGGAAGAATAAAAAACCACTTTTTGATTCTCTAGTGTTACCATCTGCCCAAATCGCGTCAAAATAAACAAAAAAATGATACTTTGCTGACTTTAAAAACTTTATTACCAGAATATTTGTTGCTTTAAGATACCTCATGAAACTTAAAAATGTTACCCAATGCCTCATGCATGGTTTCTCAAAGTTATGTGATAAATCACCCATTTCAAACACAATATCTTGTCTTGCACACTAAACCCAATAATTCATACACCAAATAGTTGACCTATAATAATTCCCTGACTGAAGAAACTCCGGATGCTCTTCATCTGTGGACTTCTCCAAACTTATTTTTGACTGCATTGAAGTACCAAACTCCTTCGCATCTTCTAAGCCATACTGCTTGAGAATTGCTGCCACATAATTACTCTGATCCAATTTAATTTCATGATTACACATAGCAACCTTCATACCTAGAACCTGTGGTGCAAGACCAATATATTTTATCTTGAACTCTTTCTTGATTTTCTCCAGGAATTTATGCTTACCTTTCCCAATGATCATAATTTCATCTTACCAAGGTAATAGTATAGCATCCTTTCTAACAAATAGACATGGATCAGCCTCACTAATTTTAAAACATATCTCTACAATTTTCTGGATCATGGTTTTATACCACAACCTAGTTTACTGCTTCAATCCATACAGGAATCTCTTCAGCTTGAAGACATACTTCCCTTTATCTGAAGATGAGAAACTTCTTATGAAGATTTTCTTCATGGTTTGTTGTTTGGTGTAAACCAACCATTCTCAAAATCCATTAGGAATTGAAATATATACAGACTCCTCCTTCTCAAGTTTTGAATTCAAGTATACTGTTACAAAATCAGCTTGTCTGATCTCTTCAACAAACTCCACTGCAGGAGAAATGATATACCTGAAGATTGAAAACCTTCCAGTTGTAGAGAAATTTTCTTGATAGTCTATGCCCTCTCTCTGTTTGAATACTTGTGCAACACATCTTACCATGAATCTCTTCAAAACTACATTAGTTTCAAACTTCTTATTCAAAACTAATATAAACCCAATAATGGTATTTCCGTCTAGAACTAAATCCCACTTAACCACTTCAAAAATAATATTGTTCTTCAAAGAATAAAACTCTTCATAAAAAGCTTTCTTGAATTTGGATTTCTCTCCAGAATTCATAGTTTTGCCATAGGTCTTTGGGTTAAGCCTGTTACCCATCTATGAACGCAACTCCATGATTTCAATAAGCATAAATTGTTAACTGAATTTATCTTCCTCATATTATGCAGAAGAATAATGGGAATCTCATTAACAATACCTATCCGCAGGTATTATAAATCTACTACCCCTCCTAAAATTGGATGTACACCATTCAGTTTCTGGTTCCTCTGAATCCCCTGAAGAGGGTACTGAACCCTCCTGTGATATGTCTGCCACTCTAGAATCAACATTCTTGTTATCTATTGCTGGTGAAATAGTCTCTAACAATATTTCTTGCTGCACTACCTTAAAGAATTATCTTCACTCCTCTTGAGTGGGAAGGTGCCTTCCTCATATTTTACATCCCTATTACAGATAAAATTTCTAGATTCTGTACAATATATCCTATATGAATTAATTATTAAATCATGAAAAACAAGAAAACTGTTCTTGCTCTAAGATCCAATTTTCCAATCACCTCATGATAGTCAAGAATATAATACACCAAAACAAAAACTGTTCTAAGGGGTGACATGTTGGGATCTTGATTCCAAAAAGGATAATGGGGAATTTTCCCATGAACACTAAAAATGTTGCACAAAGGAAATACTGTAAATAACAAATCAGCTAATAAAAACTTTGGTAGACTAGATTGAGCCATAATAGTACTTAATTTATCCAACAGAGTCCTATTCATTCTATAAAATATTCCATCATCTTGTGGGGTACTTGCAGTTGGAACAATATGAGTGATACCATAATCACTCAATAACTTCTCAAATTCCTTACTCAAAAAATGAACCCCTCCATCAGTCATTAACCTTGTGATCTCCTTCATGAAAAAATTCTTTTTCCAGACCTTGAAGATCACAGAAATCTACTTTTTTTGATCCTTTGATCTTATTTGTTTTACCCATAAAAAATTAGTTGCTGTATCAACTAAATTGATGAAGTACTTTTCCCCTCCAAGGCAAATTGAGATGGATGGCCCTGCCAAATCAATGAAAAATTTCTCTCTAGGGATCATCATCCTTTATCTACTATTTGGGAAACAATTTCTAGTCTTGGGACCTAAGGTACAACTATCACAGTTGCTGTCCTTTACCTTATGACCAGTTCTAAAGTAAACCACTGTACGCAGAGCTGAAATCTTCAATAAATCTGCACAAAGGAATTTATCCAAAATTTTTCCACAAAGAACATTCCTCCTTCTAAAATCATCATAAAAAAAACTATCATATTTCAGGTATCTAATCTGGTAACCTTTCTTCCATAAAACACTTATTGATATGAGATTATAGGGCAAATTTGGCACATAGAAAATTTTTTCACACATTAATATAAAACAATCTTTTTTTTCAAGAAAAACCTTTGAAATCAATTTCATTTCTCTTTTAATTTCTTTCTGACCAACATTTACAGATTCATCAAAATCTCTAAGATCATGAAATAAATTTGAATCAAAAAAGATGTGATAAGTGTATCCAAATTCAATTAAAACAAGAACTTACTCCTTAAATCCTTCTAAATATACAGCAATTTTTTCATTCACTGATAAAATGTGAGCCTGAACTTCTAGATTAACCACTTGGTAATCAATCAAGTCCATTTTTAGGTTTTCATTTAACCTTTTCCTCTTGTAGGGGACTTCTTCCTCCACCAAAGTTTCTGCTACAACAGTCAAGCTGCTCCCAATAGGTCCTTCAATTGATCCCATTTCTACCAAAGCCACAGTCTCCATTGTAATATTGACCTGTTTTTCATCTTCCACTGACTTCCTCTTCTTTGCCTGCTTTCAGTCCCTTGGAAAATGGCCCTTCTTCTGGCATTTGTAGCATAGAAACTGGGAAGAGTCTTTCTTGGAACCATTGCAAGAAAAATTTAAGACCAAAGCTTTCCCAGTATATCCCTTTATCTTGAACTGGAAATTATCTTTTTTTCAATTGTATCAAGTGCATCCTCTTCTCCAGGAAGAGGATCCAATTGAGAAATGACTCTCAGTAAGGATTCATACTCTTTTGGAAGATTCAAAATAATTAAATTTGAAAAAAAATCAGGATCCATGTCAAGTACAGATGAATTAAACTTTGAAATACTTGGCCTTGCTCCCCAAACAAAACTGCATACAGTTTGAAAATAGTAACTTGAAGAGCTTATTGAATGCTATTAATGACTGGTGGAAAGAAACCCCTGAAAACGTTTCTTTCAGAATACTCCATAGGACAGGGACACTTGTCTTCTCTTCCTTCAGATTATCAGCAACCTGATTCCCATGATGCTCATCAAGATACCTCAAGATTAGATTGTAGGACTTCTTTTACACCTCAGAACTGATCTGAGTACCATCATCCTTCCTCACTTGGTCACAACAGATATTTTAAAGCTTACCATCTATAAGAATTGCCCAAGAATTGTCATTCTGAATATTAAGAATCAACCTGGTAGAGAATTTTTGAATAGAGGACATCTTTTTATGGAACTTGAGGTCTGGAAGGGAAGCCAGAATTATAGCAGACACACATGGATCCAAATAGTGGATTCAATCACTACTGGTACTGATAATTTTTGAAAGGTATGGCCAAAGATTAGCATTGGTGGAAGGAGAAGCAGTAATTACAGCAAACAAAATTCTAGAAACTTATGTCCTAATAAGGATAATGGGCTCTCACAATGGGGAAATATGTTGGATGATTTATTGGATGAATTTGAATGGATCATGGAAAAACAGAAGCAAGGAAACCTCCTTAAGTAAAAAATATTGGCCTCTTTTGAGGCAATAATACAACAAGAGAAAAGGAAAAATTTCAGCCCCAAAAGATTTATACAGGATATAAAAGCCCTGTTCCTTAGTTTTGCCTCAAACAGCTTGCTTGGAATTTGATTCTGGCCATTCTGACTGGACCCTTCCAGTCTGAACAATGTGTATCCGCATGCAAGGGGCTGAACCAGCCCCTCAACTGTTCATCCCTTTCCTGGATGCTCTTTGAAGCTGTTTTTAACCATCTCTTGGGGTTGGCTGGAAACCAGTCCCTCATATACAGCCTGGGTGCTATTTCCAACCTGGGACATGGGTCAAAAATTGCTGGGCTGAGCCAGCCTATCAACTCATTTAGCGGCTGCAACATGTGTGGTGGCACTCCAGGAATCTTTGGAAAGATCAAATAGGAGTTGATGCCCCCAGGGCATCCCTTTTAATTTGGGCTGGGGGGTGGTCAGATCCCCCACAGCCTGGTAATCCTTGCCCTTGGTAAGAGGAGGAGGGGAGGGGGGATAGATGACCTCTGTATGGTGCAGGAGGTGATCAGTTCCCCCCCCACCGCCAGCCAGATTGACCCCTCCCTTACTTACATGGAGGTGAGGGGATTGGGAGAGAAACTTTTCACCCCCCGCTGCCACAACCAGACAGGTTGTTGCAGCTTACCCACGGCTGGGATGGAGGTACTCCAAATGAGTCCCTCTGCCCCCTGCAAGGGTCCTGCATGGGAAATTGGGCTGCAAAGTGAGCCAAGTGCAAAAAAAGTGGCCCCAAGTGGGCCTCAACATGGGGGATGGCCCCAATGAGCTTTCCCAGCCCAAATTTGAGAATTAACTACTTTGGAGGGCCAGCCTGACTGGCCAAGAATTTCCATAATACAGAGGAGGCCCAATAAAGGCCCCTCAACCCCATTTGGTTGGGGTGGCCCATCCACCCACCAGAATGACTTATTTAACACATTTTGAGGCCATTTCCCCCAAATTTCTGACATTCAACCAGGCCTGTATGGTCTGCATAATTTTATAATGGTCTGCAGAGGTCTATATTTTCATCCCATTTGGACTAAACTCATACGTGGCACAAATTTAAGTGCATATTTACTTTAAAATAAAACTCATGGATCCTCCCAATACCAATCTAAATAAAATTAACCTGATAAGGGCAAAGAAAAGACAAGAGGCAGGAAAAATCCAAAAAGGAGACAGCTTCCTCTACCAAAAATACCTTGAAAATACGTCCTGATGGAAATATCAAGGCTGCAGAAAATGCAAGAAGAGAAGAGGGTTTATGTATCTATTTTAGTGGAAAAAAAAAGATGGATTACTGTAAAAAGAAACATGTAAAACATTCCTTTCCTAATCCAAGTTCATCAAATGTCAATAAAAAGCCAAAAAGCAATTATGTGGTATTTCTGATGTACATCCTCTAGGATTATCACCCTATTTATTTTAGGGTACAAAAGATTCAAAAAGATTACTCTGACCATTTTACTCAGTTCTTATGTTTCATTCTACTTCATCAGGATTTGAGATCTTGCTTCTATTTATTCAGTTCAAAAACAATATGTAATGGCTAATACTCTGGATCTACAGTTTTGATTTCATCCTATTGTCTTGGGAAAGCCCATTCATCTCTTAAATTTGAGTCCTAAAAACTCACCCTCTCAAATGATTACCCTCAAGGTGAACTAGGCGTTCTAACTTCCTTCATCTCCTATCATTGAATACAAATTCCTTCTACTCAATGAATCATTCTCCAAATAAATCATTTTTTCAATCAATTTCCTTGATCATTGGAATCCAGAGGTAAACTCAAACATAGTGTTGATCACCCCAAGACACCAAATAACAACTGAAGTTCACTCCAGCCAAATTCAACTCCACAAGGACAAAAATCCTACAAGTGGTTGTCGGGATTAGCGATTCGGTCGGTAGAGGGTTTTAATAATAATTAATAAATTGACTGATTGGTGATAAGAAGGAGATGATGAATGAGTGAAAAACAACAACTTGATGATGGCAAGATGGGCCCTTTAAATACTGATGAGCTCCCATCTTCGCCATCAGGTACAACCATTAATCATGCTATTTAGATACAATGGGAATTCAATCCAGGCTTGGTGATACATGGATTCAGCTGAGTAAATGATTAGATGCTTTTTAGAAAGTAAAAGTTATAACTAATTGTAAAACAATAATTTATTTTGTTTCTTCTTCTTTATCTTACAATTATGATGAACGTTTCTCTTATGTAGAAAGTTCCATCTCATGGCTCTTAATTTCAATAGTCCATTGAAAATCTTGGGAGCCATCTTTGTCTTCTTGCCATTTGGCACTTTTGAATGCAGCTTTCTCTTGGAAGCAAAGTTCCATGCTTTTAAACTCAAAATCATTTCTTTCTGTATATTCTTTATGCATTTCATCCTTAAGAAATAGATGCATTGCATATGTTCTGTTTCTTTGCTTTTCTTCATCAGAACTATCATCCCGCTCTTAAGCTTGAGCTGGGGGACTGAAACTATGTCTCTGTGACATTCCTGTGTTGTGTTTCACAGGAATTAGATCTTCAATAACTTCCTTGTTATTTAACATATTTGTATAATTCTTTTTTTCATCATTATTAGAATTATATTCTCTATCCATTAAGGATACTCCTGATATCATCAAACTGATATCTTAAACTATACAGGTATTAAATATAATCATACCAACTGTAATTCCTCTGATGGGATTACCATTCTAACAGTGGTAATCCTCCAACTCTGCATTTGGCACTGAAACCCAATGAAACCTTCCTTCCTTCAGAACCTTTACATCCTCCGTATCACAGAATCAAACTCCCTGTGAGTTGAACACTAGCCCACCTTCCTTGGATAATCACTTTTCCCCTGAATATTTCCTTGGAGGAAGATAGAAGGTATTCACACTTGCTCATTATGCAATGGTTTAATTATTATAACCTTTGCATTACTACCAACAAAGATAATTCAACTGAATGTGGAAAGCTTGAAATTGAAAAAGAAATTGAAGAGCTCCAAACCATGTTGGAAAAATTTCCTGCTGATTAAAATTCTTTTCTCAATGTTTTCTCTAACATTGAAGCAGATGAAAAACCTCCCAACAATTCTTAAAATAACCACATCAAACTGGAAAGTACACTTCATCCCTTTGGGCAAATATGTTTGCAATCTCAAAGTGAAAATTCAATGCAACAAGCCTAAATATCAGAGACTTCAGAGGAAGTTTCCATCCATCCAGCACTTCAAGTACTGGGGAACCCCTTCTTTTTGTCAAGAAAAAGGAAGGGAGTCTGAAAATATGTGTTCATTATTGAAAAATTAACACTGTTGTTATAATTATGGCCAGCAATTAGCTTAGGAAAATGAGAAGTATTTAAACAAAAGAAATTCTGGACACCTTGTGTCAATAATTGCTTGATGGGCTCTCACAATGGGGTAAAAAGTTGGATGATATTGTTGATGAATTTGATTGGATGATGAATGAATGATGGAAAACAGCAAGGAGAAGAGCTCCTTAAGTGCAAAAGATTGGCCTCTTGTGAGCCCATGATACAACAAGCCAAAAGGAAAATTTTCCGCCACAAAAGAGCTCTACAGGCTCTACAGGCCTTGTTACTTGGTTTGGGCTACATCAGCCCACATGGCATCAGTCCCTGTACCCTTACAACCAGCCTATTCCGGTTGTTTCTGGTGTTTCCACCTCAATGGGGCTGAACCAGCCCCTGTGCTGTTCAATCCCTGGCTGGTTGTCTGTAACAACCATCCCTGTTACTTATCTTAGCACTTGTACAGTCCTGACCCCTCATATTGGCCAGGTGGGACCCAGGACTCCCCTGAGTCCAACCAAAATCTCACCTGGGGGGGGGGGTGTAACCAGCGGACATGCCACCCCCCCCTCTTTCTCTCAAATCCCTGGAGGCAGCGGTCAGATCCCCCTACCAGGGGCCCTGGGGGTTGATACCCCCAGGGTGTTGCTATGGTAAGTGGGCTGGGGGGTGGTCAGGTCCCATCCAGCCCATTGCTCCTCCCTCTTGGTAAAGGGGGGGGGAGAGTGCCCCTTTGATGGTGGGGGGGTGGTCAATTCCCCCCCACCGCCGGTTGCCTTGATGCAACTGGCCTGGCCACCTATTATGGTGGGGGGGGTGATTAAGTCCCCCCCACCATGACTGGTTGCCCCTTGCAACCGGTTTCTGGCTGGTTACAACCAGCCAGACCTCCCCCTCCCCCTTGCAATGGCAAGAAAGGGGAGGGGGAGGAGCCGGGACCACCACCCAGAGCGGCAGCCGCAACAACGGCCCCGCGCAGGCCTTCGGGCCCCATAGACGGGCCAAAGGCACAAAACCGCAGCCCCAAGTGGGCCGCAACAAGGGCAGAAGCCCTAAGCCGGCCGCGACGCAGGCAGCGGCCCCCAGCGGGCTGCAATACAAGCAGCAGCCCCATCTAGGCTGCAACATGGGCGGCGGCCCCAATGGGCTGTCCCAAGCCCGAAAACTAAGTAAAACATACATTGGCAGGCCAGCCCATCTGGCCAAGTATGTCCAAAATAAACCTTGGGCCCAATTACACCCATACAAGCCCATCTGGCTGTACTTGACCATATCCCCCAATGGGTCCGTTAGGGCCCATGTACCAATGAGCCTGTTTCACACCTTTTGAGGCCAGTTTCCCCTAATCAGTGACATCCACACAAGCCCGTATGGTCCGTGTGAGTGTCCAATGGGTCGGAGAGGCCCATATGTGCATCCCATTTGGATTACACTTATACGTAGCACAGGCGTAAGTGCATATGTATTTTAAAACACCTCCTTAATCAAAAAGGGGTGACATCCGCATATTAGTCACAAAGCCTTGATGATTTTTCCTATCTAAAGCCTTAGTCAAGATATCTGCAATCATTGCTCCAGTGGACATGTACCCCAACACAATCTCCTTGCAGTTAACTGTATTGCAAATATAGTTATAGTGAAAATTGATATGTTTTGTTCTTGAATGGAACACTTGGTTTTGCACCAACGCAATGGCACTCTGGTTATCAGAATACAACAATGCAAACCCTTGTGGTTTATGTGTATCCTCTAAGACTTTTCTCAACCATTTTGCTTCCTGTGAAGCTGCTAAGTAAACTCTATACTCAGCCTCTGTTGATGAAAGACTTATTTCCAACACCTTCTTGGACATCCATGACACCGGATTCTTACCTAAGAAGAATACAAAATCACTTGTTGATTCTCTAGTGTCACCATCTGCCCAACTTGCATCAGAATAACCAACCAAATCAAAGTTTGCTTACTTTGTAAACAACAGTCCCTGACTGTGTGTTCCTTTAAGATACCTCATAACTCTCTTAAATGCTGACAAATGCCTAATTCTTGGCTTCTCCAAGTGTTGCAACAAGACACCAATTGCAAAAGCAATATTGGGCCTTGTACACTGCCCCAAATAATTAAGCAATCCAATAGCTGACCTGTAGTCATTCCCAGATTGAATAAACTCCAGATACTCCTCATCTGTAGACTTCTCTAAACAAATGTTTGACTGCATGGGAGTACCAAACTCCTTTGCATCCTCTAAGCCATATTTCTTGAGAAGAGCTGCCACGTAATGGCTCTGGTCTAGCTTAATACCATTCTTGCTCTTACTGACTTTCATTCCTAGCACCTGTTGCGCCAGACCAAGATCTTTTATCTTGAATTCCTTTTTGATTGCCTCCATGACTCTCTCTTTAACATTTCCAATAATGATAATGTCATTGACCCATACAAAAAAAATTTCATCCTTTCTTACAAAAAGATAAGGGTCAGCCTCAGACTTCTTGAAACCAATCTGTATCAGTTTCTCACTCATGGTATTATACCACAATCTAGCTGCTTGCTTCAATACATAAAGTGATCTACACAGCTTGAGGACATATTCCCCTTTATCTGCTGAAAGAAAAATTCTAACACAGATTTTATTCATGGTTTCTGGTTTAGTCTCTACTAAACATTCACAAAACCCATCAGGGATTGACATATAAACAGTCTCCTCCTCTCCAAGTTTTGCATTCAAGTATGCTGTTACAAAATCAGCTTGTTTGATTTCTTCTCCCAACTCCACTACCAGAGAAATGATGTACCTGAAGGTTGACAGCCTTCCAGTTGGTGAGAAAGTTTCTTGGTAATAAATACCCTCTCTCTGCTTGAAGCCCTGTGCAATGCATCTAGCTTTGAATCTTTTCAAAACTCCATTTGTGTCAAACTTCTTTAACACCAATCCATACCCCACAATGGTCTTTCCTTTTGGAACAGAATCCCGCTTAACCACTTCAAAGACACTATTATTTTCTAGAGAATCAATTTCCTCAAAAATAGCAGTCTTCCAGTTGGCTCTCTCATCAGAATTCATAGCTTGGCCAAAGCTATTTGGGTTAACCCTGTTACCCATTTCTGAACTCAACTCCAGGACTTCATTGAACATACACTGTTCCTGAAATTTATCTTCCTCATATCCTGCAGCAGCATAATGGGACTTCCATTCCCTTTACCTATCAACTGGTACTCTAACCCTACCACTCCTTCTTACTGGAGGTGGAGGCTCATCAGGTTCCAAATTAACGGACTCCCCTGAAGCGGGCACTGAACCCTCTGGTGGCATGTCTTCCATCTCTTCATCTTCTGGAGCCACATTTTCCTCAGCCTTTGCTGGTGAAATAGGTGCTAATTCTATTTCTTTCTGTGACTTATTCACAAAAAAATCTTCACTCCTTTTGAGTGGAAAGGTACTTTCATCAAATTTTACATCCCTACTATGGATAACCTTTCTTGTCCCTGGACAATAGATCCTATAAAATTTACTTATTAAATCATAGCCTACAAGTGCCCCTGTTCTGGCTCTAGGGTCTAATTTTCCAACCATCTCATTATTGTGGACACTATAATACACCAAGCAACCAATTGTTCTTAGGTGTGATTTTTTGGGGTACAACTTCCAAAACTGATAATGAGTACTCTTCCCATTAACACTTAAAATTTTATGCAACAGACAGACTGTTAACATCAACTCAGCCCATAAGAACTTTGGTAGACCAGATTGAGACATAATAGTTCTGACCTTGTCCAGTAAATTCCTATTCATTCTCTCAACTATTCCATTATTTTGTGGAGTACTTGCAGTAGTGACTATATGAATGATACCATAATCTTTCAATAATATCTCAAACTCTTTACTCACAACTTCACCACCTCCATCAGTGATAACCCTCTTGATCTCCTTCATTAGACCATTCTGTTTCCAGACTTTGAAGATTACAGAAACCTCCTCTGTGGTCTGATCCTTAGATCAAATTGGTTTAACCCAAACATAATTAGTTGCAGTATCAACTAAATTGATGAAGTATCTTGCCCCACCAAGGGACTCCGGTTTGAATGGCCCTGCCAAATCAATGGAAAATTCCTCTCTAGGAACATCAGCACAATCTCTACTCTTTGAGAACACATTTCTAGTCTTAGCCCCTAAGGTACAACTCTCACAGTTTCTTTCCTTTACCTTACGACCACTTCTATTGTGAGCAACAGTTCTCAAAGCTGAGATTTTGAACAAGCTTGCACACAAAAGCTTGTTCCAAACCTTTCCACAAAGAAAGGTTCTCCCATTCATATTGATAACAAACTTCTCTTCTTTAAGATAACGTATCTGGAAACCTTTTTCCACAAAACTCCAAGGGACACAAGGTTATAAGGCAACTCTTGTTCATAGAACACTTTCTCAAAAGAAATTTTGAGACACAAGTGATTTGGAAGAATAAAGTTTCCAATTCCTTTAATCTGAATTGTTCTTCCTTTCTGAACAATATTTAAAACTCCATCATAATCACTAAGATTTGAAAATAAATTTGGTTCAAAGAACATGCAATCTGTACACCCAGAATCAATCAATGCAAGAACATCCTCCTTCAATCCTCCTAATAGGAAAGAAGCTTTATCAGTCACTGATAAGTTCTCATCTTTGAGGTTAAGATTACTCACTTCATAATCAATCAAGTCCATTTCTTGATCCTCATCAATTTTGGCCTTCTTGTTGGGAACTTTTTCCCCAACAACCATGTCCATTGGACCATCAAACACCACAATTGCAAAATTTTTGGTAGTGAGATTGACCTCCTTGTCATTCTCTTTGGACTTCTTCCTCTTCTTGGCCTCCTTGAAATCCTTAGCATAATGCCCCTTATTCTGACAATTATAGCATAAGACCTTGGACAAATCCTTTTATGCCTTCTTGCAAGATTTTCCAGTCTTTCCAAAAAGGGCTGTTCCAGAACCCCCCTTCATCTTGAACTGAAGATCATCCTTTTCAATCCTTTTCAGCACATCCTCCTCCCCAGGAAGAGGATCCAATTGAGAAATAATTCTAACTAAAGAATCAAACTCCTTTGGTAGCTTCTGAAGGATTAAGAGTGACAAACAATCAGGATCCCTGTTAAGTCCTGATGAATTAAACTTGGCTATGCTAGCCCTAGCCTCTGAAACAAACTGTTTACTATCTGAATATTGTAACTTAAACATTTTATTGAAAGCTATACCCTTCTGGTGAAAAGAATCACTGGCATACTTGGACTTAAGCAACTTCCAAAGGATGCTGCCCCTCCTCCTTTTATCTTCCCTAAGAGTATCAACAACCCATGTCACATGATTCTCATCAAGATGCCTAAGGATGAGATGATAAGAATTTTTCTCCACTTCTGAACTGATCAAAGTGTAATCTGCATCCATTATCTCTCCACAACAGATGTTTTCCAGCTCACTATCCATAAGGACAGCCCAAGCATTATAATTCTGACTGTTCAGAACTATCTTGGTGGAGCTAACATCAGGGATAAAGGACATCTTCTTGGAAAAGTTGAGGTCTTTGAGGTTCTCCAGAGTAAGGTACAAGGGGCTAGATGGCTTGGAAGTAATGATGATTTTAGTACTGATAATGAGTTTTAATTATTGCCAGCAATTAGCTCAGGCAAATGAGCAGTATTTAAAGCAAAAGAAATGCTGGAGAAATTGTGTCAATAATTGCTTGATAGGCTCTCACAATGGGGAAAAACGTTGGATGATATTGTTGATGAATTCAATTTGATGATGAATGAATGATGGAAAACAGTAGGGAGAAGAGCTCCTCAAGTACAAAAGATTGGCCTCTTGTGAGCCAATGATACAAAAAGCCAAAAGGCAAATTTTCCGCCCCAAAAGAGCTCTACAGGCTCTACAGGCCTTGTTACTTGGTTTGGGCTACATCAGCCCACATGGAATCAGTCCTTGTACCCTTACAACCAGCCTATTCCGGTTGTTTCTGGTGTTTCCACCCCAATGGGGCTGAACCAGCCCCTGTGCTGTTCAATCCCAGGCTTGTTGTCCGTTACAACCAGCCCTGTTACTTATCTTAGCACTTGTACAGCCTTGGCCCCTCATATGGGCCAGGTGGGACCCAGGACTCACCTGAGTCCAACAAAAATCTCCCCTGGGGGGGGTGTAACCGGTGGACATTCCCCCCCCTTTGTTCTCTCAAATCCCTGGAGGGGGCGGTCAGATCCCCCTACCAGGGGCCCTGGCGGTTGATATCCCCAGGGCCTTGCTACGGTAAGTGGGCTGGGGGGTGGTCAGGTCCCATCCAGCCCATTGCTCCTCCCCCTTGGTAAAGGGGGGGGGAGAGCACCCGTTTGATGGTGGGGGGGGGGTCAATTCCCCCCCACCGCCGGTTGCCTTGATGCAACCAGCCTGGCCACCTCTTTTGGTGGGGGGGGCATCAAGTCCCCCCCGCCATGACCAGTTGCCCCTTGCGACTGGTTGCTGGCTGGTTACAACCAGCCAGCCCTCCCCCTCCCCCTCGCAATGGCAAGCAAGGGGATGGGGAGGAGCCGGGACCACCAGCCCCGCGGCAGCTGCAACAAAGGCCCCGCGCGGGCCTTTGGGCCCCATAGACGGGCCAAAGGCAAAACGCCGCGGCCGTGACATGGGCAGCGGCCCCAAGCGGGCGGCAACACGGGTGGCAGCCCCAACTGGGCTGTGAAACAGGCGGCAGCCCCAATGGGCCGCCCCAAGCCCAAAAACTAAGTAAAACATACTTTGGCAGGCAAGCCCATCTGGCCAAGTATGTCCAGAATAAACCTTGGGCCCAATTACAGCCATACAAGCCCATCTGGCTGTATTTGCCCATATCCCCCACAGTGCCCATTAGGGCCCATGTACCAATGAGCCTGTTTCACGCGTTTTGAGGCCAGTTCCCCCTAATAAGTGACATCCACACAGGCCTGTATGGTCCGTGTGAGTGTCCAATGGGCTGGAGAGGCCCATATGTGCATCCCATTTGGATTACACTTATACGTATCACACATGTAAGTGCATACGTATTTTAGCAACTTTCACCAGGAATAACCATTGCCTCCTTCCCCAAATGAATTTCTTACGGAATGTCTTTTATGTTTCTTCTATTTTTAAAAAAATAATACTCAGATGTTCTTAGAAGATTCTGTGTAAAAATGAAGGAGAAGAGCATTTCACATCATTTAGGTCTCAATTTGGAAGCTATGAATACTTTGTTATTCCCTTAGGCCTGACCAATTCCCCAGCTTATTTTCAGAAGCTATTTTTAAATGGGGGATTTAATTGTTTCAAAATATCCCAGAACTGCTCATTTCTGTTTCCCAGTTTTTAAAACCCCTCTGGGACCTATATTCTTTCCAAATTTTATCAAAAGTTTTCATTTGAAAATAATTTTTGCAGAAAACTCCATCCTTACTAATTTTCAAGGGTATGAAATGAAATTCATCCACAAAAGCAATAAAAACAGGTTAATTTGAATTTAAAGGGGAATCAAAAAGCAAAGATTTAAAAGATCTTCCCTTGGAGATCCTGAATGTTGGGAATTCATGAAAATTGGTAAGAACGTGAACCAAATGTGGCAATTTCATCCAATTATTTGTGGAAACCTTCACCCCATCAGAATCAATGACTTCCAGAAGCTGATCAAAAGCCAAGGGATCACCAAAGTTCTTCCAAAGAACTTGATAAAATGGCTTATTTCTTTCCAATTCCCATTTCAGTTTTTTCTGAAATCTGAGGATGTTCCCTCAGCCTTATGAGTCCCAGAATAGTAACCAGAATTAAAATCCCCTGAGGGATCATAGAAAGACATCACATAATTTTAAAAAACACTTTTAAGCTTAGAAATAAATCCCCTTTTATTTGGAATCAAAGAAATAGATCCATTGGATAATAATTGAGCTGGGATAGAAGGATTTGAAGATGATTCAACTGGCATAATTTTGAGATTCTTGAATTTTTTATTTCAGAACTAGTAAACCAAAACCAGATTCCAAGCTGAAATGTTAAAAAGATTTGAAACATTGATAGAGCAAGCAAAAGAACAACAGAAAATCCTTTTTCAGGTGTGACCACACAGGCTATGAATAATCCAGAAGTGAAGAATAAACTGAGAACAAGAATTCAGAGAGGATGGGTCAAGAAATGAAATTTTAGCAGTAAGAAATTAATTGTCAATGATCTAGTTGCACTCAATTATCTTGGATTGAACTTGATTTCCTATCCTTCCCATAAATCCCTTGAGGTGAGTAAATCTTGACACAGAGTTGAAAATGGTAATGGCATGAAGATGGAAGGATTGAGAGATGGAAATGTAGAAAGTGGTGGTGAGAAAGAGCAGGCTCTTTGCATTTGGAATGAGAGGAGGAGATGTTGTAAATTTTCTGGAGAAAAATGATGAAATTTAATGCATATTCATCTTGACGGGGTCTACACACATGGGTGGTTATTTGAACATATTGAAGAAGGAGAGAAAAGAGGAGGACTAGAGATATAAAAAATAAATGAGGAAGAATAAAGAAATCGGGAGTTCAAGAAGAATAAAGAGTTCAAAAATTCAACACCCCCCTGTCAGCCTTCTGGATGCCAAGACCCTTGCTATCCTTTAGCTACCAGAGGTGATAGAATAAAAAATAAATATATTACTTAATAAATGCAGCAAAAATCCGTAAAATATTTGGATTAAGCTTATTGCAAGGTTAATTGGTTCGGTTATGGTTTATTGTTGTAAATCAATGTGGATAAATTGATTATTAAATATTTTTTATAGAGGCGCCACAATTATCTTGGGGATCTTTAACACCTCTCTTCAGGGATTTCAGTATGAAAAGACGTAGTCCTGGTTACTTTGGGCTCTTTATTTAAAAGGATATTTTGCCCAAAGATAATATGTATATAAAATACACGGTGGAGTGGCAGGGCTTTGTAACCAAGCTCCACGACAGAGAAAGGATAATAAAACTCACTGGTATATTATTAGATCCTTTGGGTATCTGTTTGGGACGTGCACTGATGGGCTAAACCTGTATACTGGGGTTATAAGGTTGCTCAGAAGTTTAGATCGATATAAAGAGGTTGAGGACAGATATTATTAATCAGACTAAAGCCATAAATCACTTACTTATCTCTTATAAGTACTTGATTACCTTGGCACGGTGTCTGGATATAAATATAACTGGCTCTCTGCCCATCCATATCCTCAAAAGAGCTCTTTATTTATAGCTTTTTGAGTCCCAATATTGTCCTTCTGAGGGGTACAGGGGCTCAAAGGGACAGACACTGATGCTAGCAGGGTAACCAGTGGTCGCTTGTCACATGTTTTTGGTGCTGTTGCACGGGTAGCATCTAATTCCTCAGGGTATGGGAATTATTCTACTTTATAATTGATATTAGGACGTGTGAATAACACTAATCTGTCCTGTTTATGTCATTATTTAATTAATTATCCTTAGTAAATGTTCCCAGTAAGTTAATAATTATTTTAATAGACATTTCTACGGACATTCTGATTTCAGGTGAGTTCTCATTATGTATTCAATAATTGGAGTAAAGTCATGATATTGATTTTACTCCTTATTTTTGAGTTTTGGTTGATTTACTAAAATAATTACTTAAAAATATAGGTCATGGGAATTCATGTAATATTTTTACATCATTAGTTTTCTTAGTATGTCACAAAATTATTGATGTCTAGAAATTCTCATAATAGTATATTAAAGTATTTTAATATATTTTCAGAAGTTGTCATTGTCTTATTTTCGACATTCTTGGTACTTTGAATCATATTTAATAAAAAATATGCATAAGGTTTATTTAAGTATTTTTATATAATATTATGTACTTTTAGACTATCTACTATCCATGGGAACATTTATTACATATGTAGAATGTTGCCCTGTGGGTTTTAGCATTTTTATGCAGTACCTAAGCTTCTCAGGCCGCCTGTCACTTTGTCAACCCGTAGTCCCATGGCTGCGTACTTTTCAGAGGCCCAGGGCTGCGCACACAACCTTGACGGAGTGACAGGGCTGTATCTCAGCCGCATGCGGGTGCATTGGCTGCCGCAGCCGCGTGCGGGAATCGTGACAGAACACATTTCCGTCCTTAAATCCTAACATATACACAACACCTCAATTCTGACTGAATTTTAGGTGTGAAACCTATACGTGAAAATACATGTGAAATATTTAATGGGCCAAAAGTTCAATAGTGGTGCCGTGGTATTTTGGCCTTTCTTTCCTTAATTATTTCAAAATATGAGGAGTTGGATTTCAAGGGTGGGGTCAGTGAGTGACCCTACTCAATTTTGGGTGGAGAATCCATTTCTGTAATAATATTTATGGTTTTCCTACTCCTTCTCAGGTTAATTGTATTATTATTATTTTTATGTTATTTCTGTTCCTTTTGCAGCTTGCTCTGCAATAGTAGCAAGCTGACACCCCCATAATTTGGTACAGCTCCTATTTGAGACATTTGGAGACAAGTAGGTTGAGAGTGTTTTTTTTGAGGCCTTGGTGAAAGATTTGGTCACCATGTTTTCTGTCAGGATGGGGGAAACCACAATCAAGTTGGAGGAGAAATTTTTTCAGGGCCATTTGGCCTTCATATCAATATAATTTGTCTTTGAATTGGACCCAAAATGATGTATTTTTTCCATTAAACCATTATTTTCTAAAAGGAAGTTTATGGGTCCAATGTCCCCCTCACTCAAAAGATTGCGGATGACAGACCTGATCCATCAGGATTCTTGTGTGCTTTCAAAAAGTGGATTGAATTAAGCCTCAGTGGATGAGAGAGTAACATTTCTTTGCTTATGGATTTTCCAGGCTACTGGGAAGTTCTTCCAAAAAGCTATGTATCCAGTTTGTGAATTTTGTGTGAGTGGATTGTCTGCCCAAGTGGGGTTGGTATAAATGCTCAAACGGGTGCCTGAGTTCTCTGATTGTGGATTCAAAGCTAACAACAGATGTGTAAGAATTTGATTGAGACCCCCCGTTTGAGTTTTGAAGGAAAAGGATGAGAAGAAATCTTCTTATGCCAAGAGGAGTGGATATGGGGAGCCAAGGAGGGCATTCCAGTTCAGTGTGAGTAAGAAAATATGGGTAAATTCCACTTGATCAAGCATCACTATAAATAGAATAAGTACAGGATGGCTGAAAAGTTTGTGAGAAATATAATGAATAAACATTGTCAGTGAAAAACTAGATTTCACATGAAAAAGAGCATTGGTGAAAGAAAATAGCACTGATGACAGTAGTTTTGCACTCAAAATTTAGGCAACACAAATACCAGACTAAAACTCTAAAAAGATGAGAAGTCCCTGCCAGATATTTCCACATGTGAAGTACCTGCTTCCAATCAAACATACTGGAGTTATGATTGAACCAAGAGAGAATGGATGCCGCAGCAGAGATCTTGTCAAGTCCTACAAGAGAGATGGTTAATTAGCCCAGTTTATTTCCTGTAGTTGATTCAAATTTTTCAAAACTCCTCCTGATCTTGTTGCAATGCCGGTGTGGAAACAAGAGAGAGGAACTCCCCAAGTTGTCCCTAAGTTCTGCAATCAATGGTCCTAGCCTTTGTAAGGATAAGGATGCGCCCATTTAGAGAGAGAGAGATGAATTTTCTTCCTTTCCTTTCCTTTCCATACTGTAAGCCATGATCTCCTCTATATCCTATATACATATGAGACCTCCAAGCTGGGTTTGAGAGCGCAGACTTTATTTCCATGCTCTCAAACCTAACCTAAGTACAAGCGCAATGACAGCCCAACAACAAATAGAAAAGAAACCCTAAAAACCAGAACCCTAGCCTAACCCTAACACTCTCCCATGCCGCAACCACCCTCAAGCCTGCCTACCGTTAGAAAAACCTGGTTTGTCCTTCTCATGATGCGGCCCTCTGCCGCGCCCTACTTGGAGCCACCCAGCTGTATGTATCCTCCCAGCATGCCATGTGATTTCCTGCCCCAATCCACCTTCCTGAACTAGCTTCCCGCAAACCTGGTTGGGCCGGCTCCATTTATGGGTCTCCAATGTACAAGCGGGCTGCAACCCGCCAAAGCCAGTTAAACCCAACCAGCTCCTGGTATTTGGAGCCCCGCAGAACCTACTTCTGAGCCCGCTGCGGCTTCTGCTGAGCCTGACCTACCAAATTCTGGGCGCACCAACCATGGCACGGTTCCCAACTGAGACTATATAACAACACCACATCCCCCCCAACTTGAGTTCTGTCCCCAGAGGTCTTCCCACCATTACCTTGACCATACCCGCACTTCCCACACCACTACTTCACACACCACCACCCCTTCCTCTTACTCCCACCTTCCTGTGCTTCCTCCATTGCTATGGCAAAGTGCGAGTTCTGCACCAAAAATGGGCACAAGTGTTTGACTATCCCGGGTTGCCACACATGCACCCAATTCTGCCAGAGACATCACTGCTGCTCTCTCAGCAAGGTTATGCCTCAATATCCTCCTCAATCTGGTCCTTGCCCTTGCAAGAGGGCGCGTCAAGATCCATTTTTGGTTTCAGACAACAACATCATCTTGGAAGACTCTTCAACCCTGCCGGGTTTGCCTTCAGCCTGTCGCCTCCATCATCAGCCAAAAGCCACAAATTGGCCTCTCCCCTCCGCTGCGCTGGACCCCCTTGCTGGGTTGAATTTGACAGTTTCACAGCCTACCAGGCTGCCCTTCAGTACTGGGGAAATCAAGTCCACATCAACCAGGGTGCAATGTACCCACGCGTCAAGAAACTCTTTGGACAGCACCCAGCTCCTCCTCTGGCCCCTAGACCCACTTCTGCGCCACTGCCTCCTCCTCTGGCGCCACCATCCCCAGCTTCACAGTTCTCCTGAACCCACTTCCACACCACCGCCTCCTCCTCCAAGGAAAGCCAAAACCCCAGCATCCACAGAGCGGGTTGTGATTACTTCCTCCCCTCAAGCCCCTCCTCCTTGATGCACAGCTACCCCTTAGATCTGGGAAATCCCTACTGGGCTGGTGCTTTGCAAGGCGCACTTTGAGGACTTTTCAGCTAGGTCCAAAAAGCTTCTCTGACGCTTGCTCTTGGCTCCAGGCACCCATGGCTTGGAATCCCAATGCAAACTCCTGGCGGCATTCTGTGGCCTGTTGGACACACCGCGGTTGGAAATGGTGAAGGTTATGTATCTGATCAAGGCGCATCACCCCCCTCCCCCTACTTCTTCCCTTTTCCTTATTTCTTTTTTTAGCTATTGCATCCGCACTTCTCCCAAAACCCTGATAAATACATGTTTGCACGCATTTTGAGTAACTTCATGAGAACCAACTGCGCCACAAGTAAGTGAGGGAGGAAGAAATCTGCTTCTTCAGGCCAACCTTGAGTCTAGGCGCCTGAGGAACTGGGAAGCAACCTTGAGTCAGAGATCCAGGTTCTGGTCTGTGGCCACGCGCCATGAGTAAGTGAGAAAGAAAGAAATCTTCATCCGCACGCTGTGGTGGTTATTTATGGAAACGGAGGCAATTAGGCTCACCACTGGGCATTTGAATTGGAGCGCTCAGATGTGGTTGGAAGTCCGCAGCACAATAGGCTCAGAGAAGCACATTGGAGGACTTTCAATTCTGGAGTACATTAGCTGAGAGCTTGGCATTGGTGCGGTGCACGCTTTTTGCAGGCACAATGACAAGAATGGGCCAGAGTTTTTGCCTTTTGCGTACATTGCATGGTCAAACATAACTTTCCTCTGCGGTGGTGGGTTTACTAATGTGGACACAAGTGATCAAAGCTAAGTAGCACAGATTAGGCCAATTACAGGATATGCACTAAGATTGCAGAGCCCTGTGGGGCAATGAATGATAAAGTTGAGGAGGCAGCATGTGGGTTGTTGGGAATCCGTAGTTATGCCGCATGCGGGATTGGGAGTGATCGGCTAGGGAAGATTGACAAGGATCTGTTTTTAGTTATGCATTGGTGGGACTCAACTGTTAGGGGGAATTGTCAACAGGATCATCAAATCTACTGCAAATCATTGGATTGGGTAAGGATTGGACTATTAGTGAGGAGGATCAGTGCGGATTGCACGGAGGTGGTGGGAAAAGGAGTCTTTCTTTAGCAGTTTATGTTCTTTTGTTATTTGTTGTATATATAAGGAAGCTTTTCTTTTTTTTTTATGAGGGTTTTAAAAGGGGGAGTAGAAGTGGATAATCATAGGATTATAGGAGTTTAACATCATTGGATTTTACCATTATTGGAGATTTTTGCGGCAAATTATAGCTTGCTTCTTTTCTTCTGTTACTTTGGAATGAAGTGACCAGCAAGGGTTCTTGGAGGTCATATTTGGGGAAATAGTTCAAGTGCAGAGCTTCTTGGGGATTCCAACTTGTTTATTTACTATTATTTAATTGCAAGCTAGCTTTAGTGGTTTCCAGCTTGGGTGCAGAAGCAGAGTTTGATTAGAAATTGCAGAGGTACAGGAGTGTGACTCAAGGGCTAGATGGCTTTCCAGAACTTGGAGCAGGCATTTTGCAGAGAATTTTATATTCTTGCAGGGAATTTACAAAACACACAATCCCTTTCCACTAATTGGGGGTCTGGCTGGGAAATTCTTTTCTCTGTTATAATACCTGGTACCTTCTGCGGAGATATACTTTTTTTAGTTTTTATTCTTTTTTTTTTATGTCAAGATGATGGGAGATTTGGAAGCCCGTTTGGTTGACTCACTTCCAACTCACCAACAGGAAACCAGTAGGGCGCCACTGTATCAAAGAGCTCCTTGTGAGACTGACAGTCCGGTGGGGCCGCCACCAAGAGTGGCCACAGGGGGGCAATCAATGTTTGCAGCACCAGAGATGCCAGAGGAGCTGCGGGGGAGCAGAGCAAAAATTAGGCCAAGGGACTACCCCACAGTTATTTTTTGTCCAGAGGATGTTCACCAATTTCTGGAACGTTTTGAGAACACGGTGGACAGCAAAGGGGCAAATGAAGTCAACTGGGTCCAGCAAATACTCAACTTCATTCTGGATGAGGAGGATCTGCAGGACGTGGGGGATATGGAGGGTTACAGAGAACAGAGTTGGGAAAAGTTGCGGGGGGAAATAGCAGAAAAATGGGGGTAACAGGAGCAGAGGTTCTGCAAATTGGATCTTGAGCGTTTTGCAACTGCAACGGCAAAGGAAGGAGGTTTTTCCTTGAGGAAATCTTTTGGTGTGTATTTTTCCTCATTTGATTGCATTTTAAAGTACCTTGTTGTGGTAAACAAACTTGGAATCCTCTCAAAAATGGTTTGATATAATATTTCAAAAAAAAACTGATTCCGGAATGGAAAGCCTTTAGTTTTCTCCTCCTTCAACCCCCTCTTCTACTAGTAGTCTAAGACAGGCCCCCAGGTTCACCAGCCCACAGGCCTTTCGTGAAACTCTCTGTCTCATTGTCTCCTTCTTATCCCACTGTACTCCCTCCTTTGGTTTCTTCTTTTTTGTCACCATCCTCACAAAATTCCAAAATCCATTCTTGATCATTGCCAAGATCAATGGATGGCAACAGCAACAAGAAGAAAAATGGGCAAACAAAAGCCATTGCCTTGAAAACATTTGCTATCCCCATCCCAAGTCATAGGTCATCAATCTTGACTCATTGAAATCAAATTTCCAGAAAGCTTGATCCCCCATCCAAGGACCACAATGACAACAATTGTTCTCCAACAATCCATCATCCTCAACTCGCCCATCCAACTTTTTGCAAACCCTCAAAGATCTACCTTTTCTCAACAAACATCCGCCAACCATCAGGCAAACAAATTGGAGATGAGGACTGATTTAGCAACAATTTTCCACCCCAGGGACAATCCTATCAAATATCACCCTTGCGCCTACCTCCATGACTTAGATACCAATCAACCATCTCTCCCATCTACCCTCAATCCCATCCTTGCACCACCCACCAATCAACCCTTGCTCCCTTGATCCCTTGCAATCACAACCTCAATCATCCACCGGCATCCCTGGATTCCCCATCCAAGGACAAGAGAACCCAAACAAACATCTGATCATCCTACAATCCAACAACTGCTACCACTTTTTTTTCTGATCTTCCTTCCATTGCCACTAGCACCCAGATCCCTCTCTTGCACCAACTTCTGTCTTTGGATGGGGGTGGGAATAGTTTTTTTATATGTCTGCCCGCAATCATCTGCGGATTTTCCCAGTTCTTTCTACTTCTCACCCCTTCTGTTTTCTTTTGAATAGGGGTGGGTGATCTTTTGGCTGTTGCCTACCTGTTTGCGGATGGACGCAAGAGGATGGGCAGGGTGAGTGTTCTTCTCACCCCAGCCATGGGAAGTTGTCAGGAAGGTCAAGCCGGACTCCCATGGGCCTCTGATCCTACTGTGATCATCTGAAAAAAAATCAAATTGTGTTTCTTTTCCGCTCTATGTGTGTTATCACTTGCACATAGTTTATAGAGACCCATGGCCCATAAAAGGGGGGTCTCTCCCCTACCTTTTTCTGGTAAATCCATGGGAGGGTGTGCATATGTCCCCTGGTTATCATAGCAATCCATAATCTTTATCCTGGGTATATCTTTTGGTTTCCCCCTGATCCATTTTATCCTGAGTCATTGCCCCTCTGAGGCCTGATCCTTATCACCAACCAATAGCTTTGCTGGTTGAAGAGAATTCTGTCTGTTGGAATTCTTGAGTGTCTTCCACCACTCTTTGATCCCTTTCTCTGACCATACTGGTCTTGATCCTTCTTTGGTCATCTTTCTGGATCCAATCACAATTGATTTAAGAGATTTTATTAAGCTTAAAACCTGGAGTTTTATAACTACTTTTATTTTTCAAAGTTTCATTCTTCCAGCCTACTCTTGAGCTACTTGAGAAGTGTTTGTTGGAGTAAATGATTGGATCAGGGAATCTTACTCAACTCAGAAATTTGAGGACCAGATTTGAAAGAAACAAAGTCAATGAGCAAATTTCAAGGTCCTGGAAAAGACCCGTTTAAGTAGACAACTAGGGGGCCCCAGACAGGGGGCCTAAGATTCTTGATTACTAATCAACCATGACATAAACTATATGGATAAATGACAAGATGAGGAAATATGGGAAAGTATTTATGAGTCAATAAAGGACTAGCTGGAGGAATCATGGCTAGCAGCAGAAAACATAATACTCCAACACACCCCCTTGCTGGTAGGCTTGAGACTGGGTGCAAAGATGAGAAGGTATGACAACGCAGGCTGAAAAAATGGTGAAGACTTCAAACTTGAGCAAATATTGAGACAAAGAAAACAAAAGGAAATTGGAGAATGAGGCAATGAGCAGAGAGATCAAAATCCAACATCCTCCCTTGCAAATAGCCAAGAGAGAATTGAAGCTCAGAAACTTGAGAGACCCTACCATGAATTCTCCAAATGAGCCCAACCAATGTTGCAATAGATGAGGGCAAGCTAGGTTGCAAGCAATCAAAGTTGCCATTTAAGGTGCAAGCAATTTTGCCAGTTGAACCAGGAAAGCAAAGGCGCAAGCAAAAGTGCAAGCTGGTTGCAAGTTTAGTGCAAGCAGGGTTGCAAGAGAGAAGAGCAAGCAATGTTGCTGGTGAGGCATGGGAGGTGATGTTGAAGAGTAACCAAAGAGGCAAGCAATTGTTGGAAGTGGTATTGGAGGAGCAAAGAAGAAATATTGAGGTCAAAGTTGGAAGCCAGAAGATTAAAGAAGAAATGATGATTGAGCAAGGTTGTAAGTTAGTAGCAATCAAAGTTCCAATAGAAAGTGCAAATGATGTTGCAAAAGTCAGCAAGCAATGTTGCAATATAGGTGCCAATGCAGTTGCTCAATAGATGAGTGCAAGCAAACGTACTGAAGGGTCACAGGTAGATGGAGCCAAGATCAAAGCTGGGTTGCAGGCAGATAGAGAAAAGAAGAGAACAATGTTGCGGCCAAGTGGATGCCAGAAGGACAATAGGTGAGATAAGGAAGAGAATCTGAAGGATGAATAAAGATTGGAAGGCCAGGGAGTAGATGCAGCAATGGCCATCCAGTAAGGATGGACTTGATGGGCAACGGATTCCTGACAGAGGTTGGAAGATCTCTTGGAGGGGAATAAGATGGTGATTGTTGAGCGCATGAGCCAGCTGGGAGATATTGTGATGAAGGGTAAAACAAGGGCAACAAGCTTGGAGTCTGTGGTGGACGCAATCAAGACCAAGTTTGTAACCAAGGATATCTTGCCAGGTAGGGAGTGAGACAAATAGAGCATGAGGGGTGCAGATTGGTAAGGAAGAGCCTAGTTTGGCCAAGAGACCTTTTTGAGGAAGTCTCTCAAAGTGATCATTTTCGTAGGATTGGTTGGATGAAGTTCGTGTGGATGATAAGAAAAGAGAAATCTAGAAAAAGACCAAGGGGACATCTAGGACAAGACCAAGGGGACAAGAAGGGAGAAAAAATAAGAGGGCAGCTGAGAGATGAGGCGGAGGTGGAGTCGGAAGTCTGAAAAAGATGGTTGGATGAAGTTTTTGTGGATTGATTATTAACAACACGGGCATCAAAGTGGATGGATAGGATGAGCTTGATTGATAATGACAAGCATCATCCCATCTTACCCCCTTGCCGAAAGTTTCAAATACTGGTTTTCAGGATGAGATTCTTGAAGGCGGACAATCAATTGAAAGAAAGATAGAAGGTAGATAGTCAAGGACGGGACAAAACAAAGTTGCAGGCAAGATCAAAAACTTGATGGAATGACCGAGCAACTTGAGGATTTGACCAAAAAAGTAGAGAGCAAGAACAAAGGACGCAGGGTTGGAACATGAAGAATTGATTGAATGAGAGTGATTGAGATTGAAAAAAAAAGGACTGGAGACCGCAATCAAGAGGTTGGGACTTGATAAATTGAGTGATTGGGAGAGCAAGCAAGGGTGGAGGTGAGTAGGATGATGACGGAGAGTGTATGAGATGAAGTTGAGGATTCAGTCAAGCAAGAAAGGCAAGGGAACCTTGAGCAAGGTCTTTGAGGTTCCAATGGACGGAGCATCTTCAGTGATGAGAGGGGTAACAATCAAAACCACACAATTGGGATCCAATCTCAAACGACCAAAGTCCCAAGATGATAAGAGCAAGCAATATGGCAAGATGGGGAGTGAGCAAGTCAAAAAGTCAATTGGAGAGGAGAGAGAAAAGTGGGGGCCTAGTGGATAGGACAATGGAAGGGTAGAATGTAGGGAGGAGGAGGCCATCGACAATTGATGATGAGCATCAATGGTGAAATGGGCTTGGTTGATCAAGGGATTCTTATGAGACCAAATAGGTTGATTGTTGGAAGCTGAGAGATTATCGAAGTCGCCATTGAGGTTGCAAGGACAATGAGAAAACGCCAGAAATTTTGCAATTGGAGGATGAGAGAGGAACAATGTTGGAATTAAAGTCCAAAGATCATAAACCAGTGATTGACGCCAGATGGAACCAGCTGAGATGATTTGGGTCTGATGACAAAGTAAGTGTTGAGTAACCTAAATGAAAAGGTTCCGATATGAAGAAAGAAGGTTGTAGATGGCGCTAGTGAGGGTGTTGAGTAGGATGGATGATTGGACTTGATTAGATGATGAAGGAATAAGGAGATTGAGCCAAGGAAACTACAAGGTTGCAGTAAGGGTGAATAAGACCAATGAAGGTCACTAATTGAGGGTGATCAGAAGGATCAGTCGGATGAGAAGGTAGGTACGGTCAGTAATAGAAAGACAGTGATGCTACCAGGGACAACCATGAAGGTGACTGATAAGGGTGATCAATATGATCAGTTCAGATGAGAGGGAAGGGACAATCAGTGATAGAAAGACCGTTAATTTACCACCATAGAGTAAAGATGACCAATGAAGGTCACTTGATAAAGGGTAGATTCAATTAACAATAGGATAATTTGAGAGCTACCGTACTAAGAGGATTTACTTGAAGCAAAAAAGAGAAAGCAGAATAGGTGGTTCTCTGGGCTTGTAACCTGTTGGATTTAATGATTGGATCAGGGACTCTTACTCAACTCAGAAAGTTGAGGACCCAATTTGTAAGAAAAAAAGTCAATGAGTGAATTGCAAGTTCCTGGAAAGGACCAGTTTAAGTAGAAAACTAGAGAGCCCCTCACAGGGGGTCTAAGGCACTTGATGACTAATTAACCATGGCAGAAAATATATGGATAAATGACAAGATGAGGAAATATGGGAAAGTATTTATGAGTCAATAAAGGACTAGCTGGAGGGATCATGGCTAGCAGCAGAAAACATAATACTCCAACAGTGTTGAGGTGATCCCTGTTAAAATCAGTTTCTGTTTGCTTTTAGAGCTTCTCAAAACATTGTGCTTTGTCTTGTATGGCCACCCTCAGTAATCTGGTACCCTTCAAGCGCTTGATTGCGGAGAGTTGGGCAGGTTCATTGAGAACCTGGAGGTTGGTTGGGGTTTGAGTTGATCATCCCTAATCCTCTGCTGACGACCAGAGTTATTAGCTTTTGGGAATTTTTTACATACAACAGCTTTGTTCTTTTTAACTTTAAAAAAAAGTTTAACTTCTTTTGATCAAATATTACCCACCTAATCTTGCCTCAGATAGTGCTGTTCCATTTCTACCAACTATTATCAAACTTTATGCTTACTAATTGATTCCTCACTTAAGGTTCTGGACCTTGGTCTTGGTTACATTTAAATATTTTTGTAACACTCAAGAGGGCAGCCCAAACAGAACCTTTCTCTTCCACGGAACTGCCAAGGCCTAGCACCTTTGAATTCTTAAATTTGGTCCCCCGGGCCAGGATTGAACCAGAAACCTTGGGATTTACAGTCCCAAACTTGAAGAATCAACTTTGAAATCCAATCCATTTTTCTTTTCTTTTTTCTTTTTTTTATCATCATCCAGATCTGATTTGTGGAGGCAACTTGTTCCAGAAGTAAGTCCTCCCAATTGTGCACCATCTTGGCAACACTCTTTTTGCCTTTTTGTGAAAACTCTACTCTTGCCACAATTGTGAGCCACATTGGAATTCTGCTCTTTGGATCTCTTAGGAACTCTGCTCTTTAAGATGGAATCTACTGGTACCTCCTCCTCCTCTGTTTGGGTCAAGATGGTCAAGATCAAGCCCCAAAACAAGAACTTAGGCTTCAATGTAACAAATGTCAAACAATTCTTGGACTCCAATGAGATTTCTGCTGAAGAGGATGTTGCAAGTGAACATTATATGGCTTATCAGTTACAATTTTTTATCTCCTCTGATGAAGTTATGGAAGTGATCAAATCTTTTGATGGATTTAAAACTCTGACTGGAGGCTCTTGAAGGATGCTTTTTTGGCTTATTGGTGAAAAGAAGATGTGGCTAGGTTTACCTTACAGGACTTGGATGCTCTGGTTTCTCAATGGATCTCCAATGGTGGTGTCTCTTCAGCCTCTGATTATTAATCTTTTATAAAATCTTGGGATCCTATTCAGTCTTACCTCGTCAGAAACAATCACATTGATACAGTGGAAAGAGTTTGAGTTTGGTTATTCCATTCTTTTTCTCCAGGAGTGCAGGAAAGGATTAGAGATGAATTAGTTAAATCCGGATCTATGATTACTACTAGAGATAATTGGTTCAAGCTCCCTGCTTTTCTGCTCCTAAGGAATGCAGTGGATAAAGTGATGAAAGTTCAAACAGCTCTTACTTTTGAACAAACTAGAATCACTGAACCAGTACATGACCCTTCCTTTAAAAGTCTAATGAAATAATGAACAAGATGGAAGCCAATCATAGACCTAAACCAAATCCCCAGGCCAATAAGGAAGCTGCTACCATAGATGAGATCACTAAATTACTTCAGGCCTTTGAAAGCAAAATTGATCAGAAAATTTCTTCTTTAGCTACTCCTAAAAACTCTAACTCAGTCCCTAAAATCACTCTAGTCTGCTATTACTGTCATAGGGAAGGCCAGGGTACTGGGAGATGTCATGAAATCCAGAAGGACAAGGAGGAAAAATTGGTGGAGCAGAAGGGAAACAATTTCTTTCTTCCTAATGGTGCTTTGATCCCTTTTTATTTGTCTTTTCCAATCTGTCATGTGGTGGCCTCTTTTCAACCACCAACTCCCAAGAAGGCATCTTTGGTCTCCTTGGATTTTTGATCATCCTGTGGAATTTACAACCTTGGTATCCTCCGGCTGTAGCTTCTTCCAGCTTCTGTGGCACTTATCAGTCTGATCAAACTAGTAAACACCTTGATAAACCCAAACCTCACAATTCTCCTCCAGTTCCATCTTCAATCCCTCAAAAACCCATCAAACGTCAATCCTCACCTGTCCCCCCTTCCTCTGATGTAGAAGACATGGAAGTGGAAAGGGAACCACTACTGTAAAGGTTCCAGGACCACTCTGATCCTCCTCCATTTCAAAGTGTCCAAACTCCTCAAACTTCCTATCCTGATCCAGTACCTGCTCAACCTGATAATCCTCCCTCCACCTAGCCCAAAGTTTGATTGAAGAAGGGCATTTCAAAGGATCACCCCAATGCTGTGGAAGGGGTATTAAGGAAAATCTCTGACCTAAAAATTCCTGATCTGTCTGTGGCTGAACTACTGTGAATCTCTCCACCTGTGGCTGAAGGGATGAAGAAATGGGTTTCTTGTTGAAAAGTGGAGATTGGTCTGGACAAATTAAAATTTTCTTCCAGTACTTTGATGGAGGACTCTGGTGGAACAGATCCCCCTTCAGATTACAACTTTTATTCCTGTCCTCTTGGTTTCCTCTCCTGCTGTCTTGGTGACTCTGCTAAAACAGTTTCTCTTCTGGTGGATTCTGGTTCCCAGCTCAATTTAATTTTGGATGTCATGGCCTGCAAACTCAAAGTCAGCCCAAGGGTCAGCTTTAAATCTGCTTTGTATGGTATATTGAATCAGTCGTGAAAATTAGTTGGTATTGCTGAGGATTTCCTGTTTTGGATTGGACAAAATATTTTTGTCACTTGTCATTTCTGGATTACTCATTTGGATGGACCTATGATCTTGGGAAGACCTTTCTTAATGGATTTTGGTGCAACCCTAATGTTTTCTGATCAAGTTGGGGAGTGAATTCTTCTCCCTGATGCTGATGGCAGGAATATTGAAGTTCCCCTTTGCTCCTTGGATTGTGGTTGTTGGGAACAAGATTTTCCTGGTCACCCTTTTAAATTGGTTCTGAAAGGGAAAGGGAAGGACACCTTTTCTTCATCTCATTTTTTAGATTAGTTGGTCCTACTAATAGTTGTAGTTCTTTCCAGCCTCAGGCATCAACTCAAGGATCAACTTCTGTCTCAGAGGCATATTTTTCTTTTTCCTGATCATTTCCTTCTCATCCAAATAAAACTGAAATTAAAAAACACAAAAAAATCCGAAAATCCTACGAATACTTCTTCTCTCTCTTGATCTTTTGTCTCTTCTTTTCCTTTTAATTTTCAGTCTGATCATCCTTCTCCTATTTTCGTTTCAAATCTCCGCAATGAGTCTAAACTAGATCTTGCTTTTGATTCTCTTCTTGGTGGTTGTGGTATGAAGAAGTATGGCCTTAGGTGGAGGCAATTTGGGGTACAAGTAAGTCCTCCCAATTGTGCAACATCAGGGGCTCCTACCACTGTCATTTTTAAAACCCTACCCTGTGCCACACATGTGAGAAACACATCACCTTTTGGATACTCATTTATGGAAAAGGCACCTTTCAAGGACCTTTCAGAACATCAAACTTGGATGATGTTGGAATTTGTTCTCAGCTTTTCTAGTCAGGTCTTGCTTGTCAATGCTTGGAGGAAGCAAGGATTTCTCTCTTTTGCCACTATGTATAAGCCAGTTGCAAAAAAGGTTCAACCAGTCAACCAACCAATGCCTTTCAACCTCAATCCTCCTCTTATGCGTCCTCCTCTATCTTGTGATCCTTACTGTGGTTTATCTCAATCTCTCACTGGTCCCTTTTTTCCTTGTGGTTGTGTTACTGAAGAACGTTTGAAGGTGGTCAACTTTGGTCCAGATGGATGGCTTCTTCCTGATGAGTTAAATTTTATCAAAAATTTCCTAGCTCTCAGAGAAAAATCTATTTCTTTCTGTGAAGAAGAGAGAGGTCTCTTGAAATAACCCCTATGTTCTACCTTATATAATTCCAGTAGTAGAACATGATCCCTGGCAAAATAAAAATATACCTATCCCCGCTGCTAAGGTTGACAAGTTCATCAAGTTGGTCCGCAAACAAGTCTGTACTAGTTTATATGAGCAGTCAACTTCCATCTATTCCAGTCCTTTCTTCTGTTTCCTCAAAAGTAATGGTAAACTTAGAATAGTTCATGATCTCCAGCCTCTAAATAATGTTACTATTAAAGACTCTTGAATTCCCCCTGCTACTCAAGAATTTGTCAAATCTTTCTCCGGGAGAGCTTGATATGGTCTAGGTGATATTATGGGTGGCTATGATAAAGGATCCTTACATCCAATTTCTTGTCCTCTCACCACTTTCAATACTCCTCTTGGTTGATTCCAACTTATTCACTTGCCCCAGGGCGCCACCAATTTGGTTGCAGTCTATCAGGCTCAGATGGTTTGTATCCTCCAAGATGAAATCACTTATCATGCTGGTATCTTTATTGAAAATGGTGGAATTAAAGGTCTAGTTTCTGACTATAACAATGAGCTCTTACCTTGGCAACCAGGAATTCATCAATTTATCTGGGAATATGAAACCACTTTGGAAAGGATCTTGTGTCAAATTGAGGAGTCTGGTCTCACTGTCTCTGGATCCAAATTGGCTGCCTGTGTCCCTGCTCTGGAAATTGATGGTCATGTGGTCTGCAAGGAAGGAAAAAGGATGGCTCCATCCAAATTCAACAAAATCCTCTCTTGGCCCACTCCAATCTATCCGACTGAAGTCAGAGGTTTCTTAGTTTTTGTTATTTATGTTTGGATATTCATCCCTTCTCAATCCAAAATATGTATTCCCTTGCATTGCTTAACCAGGAATGATTCTGAATGGCTTTGGACCCAAGCTTGTGAAAAATCATTTCAGAAGCTCAAAACAATTTTTGGGAAAGAAATTTCCTTGAAGAAGATCACTTATGCACCTGGAGCTGGAAAGATCAAGTTGGCTGCTGATTTGAGTTATCAATCTTTTGGGGCTGTCCTTACCCAGGAAGACAAAAATGGTTTGGATTGGCCTGCTCTGTATGAATCTCTCCTCTTTTCAGATGTGAAATCTAGGTACTCCCAGCCAAAACTGGAACTTTGTGGTGTGGCCCAAATGCTGAAGAAGCTCCAAAATATTCTCTTGGGTCAAAACTTTGAGTTAAAAGTTGATGCACAATCCATCATTGAAATGATCAATTCTCCCAGCCTTCCAAATTCTCCCATGACTTGTTGGGTGGCTTTTATCCAGTTCATTTCTTTTGATATTGTTCATAGGCTTGGAAAGTCTTTCACCATGCCTGACGGGTTATCTCAATGTCCTATTGGAGATGAAGAATTTGATTTTGGAGTGGATTTTTGATGAGGAGGAACCTTTTATTGAACCTGTCTTCAGCTTTTCCTCTCAAAATTATTCTGGCTTCCAGCAAGGTTTCTGGCTTAAACTAGAGCAGTACCTTTCCAATCTCCAAAGACCCCCTGATCTCTCAGCTAAAGTTTTTTTATCCCTTGGAATAAAGTCCTCCAACTTCTTTGTACAAGGTACTAGGTTTATGAAAAGAGGCAATCCTTGTGCCCTTATTGTTATCACTATCCCTGCTAAACAAGATTTGATCCTGGAAAGTCTCCATGAACAACATGTTCATTTTGGAGAAACAGAAACTTATTGACAAATATCCAAATAATTCTGGTGGCCATCCTTGAAGAAATCTGTTTCTCAATGGTGCAAAAGTTGTGAGGTCTGTCAGAAATGTGATCTTAGGCGCCTGGCTGAAATTTGCTATCCAACTGGGGAGTCCACTGTCTTTGGAAGGATTGCTATGGATGTGGTTCATATTAAGGCTAGTGGAGCTAAGTAACTTGTTAGGGCTAGAAATGATTTTTCTGGATGGGTTGAAGCAAAATTTCTTAAGAACCTCAGCTTTGAATCAGTATCAAATTTTCTCTATGAGACTTGGAAAATGCGCTATGGCTTGGCCAGATCTTATTAAACTGATTGTGGCTTTGAGTTTGGTGGCAAACTGGAAAAAATGATTTAATCACTTCCTGGTCAACATAGGGTGACCACTCCTTATTTTCCTGAAGTCCAAGGCATGGTGAAAGAGGCTATGCTCCTTTTAAGGCTGCTCTTGTCAAACTGGCCTGTGAAAGTGGGAAGAATTTTCAAAAATTTCTTCCTCTGGTCCTTTTCTCTGATCAAATTTCAACCAAAAAAAACACTGGCTACTCACCCTACAAAATTGTCTTTGGTCAAAGGGCTGTCCTTCCTATGGATCTGGAAATGGAATCTTTATTAGTTATTTTTTGGTATAAGGTTTCTTCTACCACTGATCTATTAGTTGCCCAATCTAAGCAACTGGAGTGGAGTGAGGATGTTTTCAGCAAAGCTTATCAAAAGATGATGGAATCCAGAGAAAAATTGGTTCAGTATTGGGAAGATAAACATTCAAAGAAGATCAGGGACTCTTTAAATCCTGGTTATCTTGTTTTAGCTCATAATCAATCCTTTGAAACTCAGTGGGGGAAGCTTTTCTCTAATTGCTGGAATGGTCCTTATTGGGTGGTCCGTCAAGGAAGAGGTGGATCTTATGTTTTGGGAGAGCTGGATGGTACTCAGCTGGAAAAAAGGTTCTCTGCTGATCAATTCAAAAATTTCTTTTGTTGTAGAGGCAACTTATCTCAAAAGTAAGTCTTCCCAATTTTGCACCACAAGGTTCATCTTCTGAGTTCTGTTGTGAAACTCCACTTTATGCCACATAAGTGAGCACCTGGGACGCCCTTTGCTTTATCTCTGCCGCTTCTAGCGCTATTTTTGGATGGATCAAGATATTTTTCAATTCTTCAATTTCTCTTAAGATCAAGAAATGGCCATTTTTCTTTGATTCAATTTCCTTGCTTTGTTTTTACCTCTTAATATCTTCAAATCCGGATGCAGACTAGGGAAATTCTGTAAGTTGGGGAAAGATGCGGTGACCAAACTGGGACACCTCTCAAAAATGGTTCAATATAATATTTTTTTTTAAAAAAAAAAAACTGATTACGGAATGGAAAGCCTTTAGTTTGCTTATCCTTCAACTCTCTTCTCTCCTAGTATTCTAAGACAGGCCCCCAGGTTCACCAGCCCTCAGGCCCTCTGTTCAACTCTCTGTCTCATTGTCTCCTCCTTATCCGACTGTACTCCCTCCTTTTGTTTCTTCTTTTTTGTCACCATCCTCACAAAATTCTGAAATCCATTTTTTATCATTGCTGAGATCATTGGATGGCAATGGAAACAAGAAGAAAAATGGCCAAACAAGAGCCATTGCCTTTGCAACAGTTGCTATCCCCATCCCAAGTCATAGGTCATCAATCTTGACTCATTGCAATCAAATTGCAGGAAAGCTTGATCCCCCATCCAAGGACAACAATGACAACAATTGTTGTCCAACAATCCATCATCCTCAACTTGCCCATCCACCTTCTTGCAAACCCTCAAAGATCTACCTTTGCTCAACAAAAATCCGCCAACCATCAAGGCAAACAAATTGGAGATGAGGACTTATTGAGCAACAATCATCCACCCCAGGGACAATCCTATCAAACATCACCCTTGCGCCTAGCTCCATGACTTAGATACCAATCAACCATTGCTCCCATCTACCCTCAATCCCATCCTTGCACCATCCACCAATCAACCCGTGCTTCCTCAATCCCTTGCAATCACCACCTTGATCATCCACCACCATTGCTCAATCCCTCATCCAAAGACAAGCAAACCCAAAAAAACATCCAATCATCCTGCAATCCAAAAACCACTACCACTTTTTTTCCTGATCTTCCTTCCATTGTCACTAGCACCCAGATCCCTCTCTCACACCCCCTTCCCTCTTTGGATGGGGGTGGGAATAGTTTTTTCATACATCTGCCCATGGTCAACTGCAGAGGGTCCCAGTTCTGTCTACTTCCCACCCCTTCTTTTTTCTTTTGGATAGGGGTGGGTGATCTTTTGGCTTTTGCACACCTTTTTGCGGAGGGCAGAAAGAGGATGGGCAGGGTGAGTGTTCTTCTCACCCCAGCCATGGGAATTTGTCATGCAGGTCAAGCCAGACTCCCATGGGCTTCCGATCCTACTTCAATCATCTGAAAAAAAAATCAAATTGTGTTTCTTTTCCACTCTATGTGTGTTATCACTTGTACATAGTCTAAAGGGACCCATCGCCCATAAAAGGGGGGGCTCTCCCCTACCTTTTTCTGGAGAATCCATGGGAGGGTGTGCATATTTCCCCCCAGTTATCATAGAAATCCATAATCATTATACTGGTTATATCTTTTTGATTTCCCCGTGATCCATTTTATCCTGAGTCATTGCCCCTCTGAGGCTTGATCCTTATCACCAACCAATAGCTTTGCTGGTTGAAGATAATTCTGTCTGTTGGAATTCTTGAGTCTGTTAAACCACTCTTTGATCCCTTTCTCTGACCATACTGGTCTTGATCCTTCCTTGATCATGTTTCCAGAGCCAATCATGTTTGGTTGAAGATGTTTTATTAAGCTTAAAACCTGGAGTGTTATACCTCCTTTTATTTTTCAAAGTTGCATTCTGCCAGCCTACTCTTGAGTTCCTTGAGAAGTTTTGAGGTAATCCCTGTTCAAATCAGTTACTTTTTGCTTTTAGAGCTTCTCAAAAAATTGTTCTTTGTCTTGTACGCCACCCTCAGTTATCTGGTACCCTTCAAGCCCTTGCTTGCGGTTTTTTGGGCGGGTTCATTGAGAACCTGGTGGTTGGTTGGGATTTGAGTTGTTCATCCTCCTCTGCGGATGACCAGAGTAATTAGCTTGTGTTAATTTCTTACATACAACAGCTTTGTTCTTTTAAAAATTAAACAAAACTTTAACTTCTTTTGATCAAATATCTCCCATATAATCTTGCCTCAGATAGTGCTGTTCCATTGCTACCAACTATTTTCAAACTTTATCCTTACTACTTGATTACTCACTTAAATTTCTGGACCTTGATCTTGGTTAAATCTAAATATTTTTGTAACACTCAGGAGGGCAGCCTAAACAGCACCTTTCCCCTCCACACAACTGACATGGCCTAGCACCATTTGGAGTCTTACATTGTCCACAAAAGAATTTTGGAGGAGCATACTGTCTCTTTCAAGAGGACATTTATGCAGGGGCTTAGCTCCAAGTTGTGTGGAAGGGTCCACAGAAAGCTTTGAGATGGAGGATTAATTTGTAGGTTGCAGTTGGGAGGGGTAACCTTACTTCCAGAAATGAAAGACCTCCGCATGGCCTTCTTAGGGAAGTTGGAATTAGAGGAACTTATGGAGGAAGACCCAACGGGTTCCGAGAAGAAGGATGTGAATTTGAAAAGGGTAAAAAGGCTTGTAACACCAAAGGAAACTGCCAAAATGAGGGAGATGTTGAACAAAATGTGTCTTTTCTGGCAGTAAGCTATAGCAAAACCAGCTGCAAAAGTCCTGGAACCACCAAAAACAATGTCTAATGTGCCAACTCAGGGACCATCAAGAGCGCTGTGGTGACCAGATCTGGAAACCCTGGACCAGATGCGGGAAAATTCAAAATTTTTTTACAATTCTTTTATTTAGGTGTCATTCAAAAAAAAAAAAAAAAAAAAAAAAAAAAAAAAAAAAAAAAAAAAAAAAAAAAAAAAAAAAAAAAAAAAAAAAAAAAAAAAAATTGTAATTTCTTTTTTCAGTATCAAACCTCCAATTTACTCATCCTGCCAAACATCCCTCTGTCCCAGTGGTCTAGGACAGGCCTCTCTTGGTCTCATCACCTAGGCATTGCGTTCAATCCCCTCTCTCATTGTTCCCTCCTTCCCTTTGGCCAAATGGGCTGGCCAAGACCCGCTTGGCCCAAACTTCCTCCTCATCCATCCCTCAAACTCAGTCCTCGTCATCCCTCATTCCATGGGTGGAATTGTTTCCCAAAAATCTCTCATGTCCCCTAACTACCTTGATTGTAGTATCAATACCATCATCTCCACTCGTGCCACCCCCCCTTGATCAAATTGTCCTTGTCTCCATCTCAGGCGGTACTTCCAATACTACCATCTCCTCCAACTCCAGCTTGCTACTCTCCTTGGCTCCTTCCAACACCAGCCTGACCGTCTTCACCACTGCCATCCCCACCGTGTGGAGCTCGATTGATCATCTAGCCATCCTGTGGTGTCACCATTTGGCAACCATCATGGCCAAGACTCTCCTCAAGATCACCAACCCACGCCCATTGTCTCAAGTGGGATTGGTCCAGCAGAGGCTCCAAACGCTGAGGTCATACCTCATCCAGGGTTATCCTATCCAACCTGTCCATCCCACCCTGTCCAAGTTTCATCCAATCCAATCCCTCCCTACTTGCCCTCCTTGCCTTCCAATCCATTGCTCATCATCATCTTCCACTCTCCCACCCCCTTCCATCTTTGGGTGGGGGTGGAAAGCGTCCTACCGCCCATGGACATCCGCGGGCGGTCTGGTCCATTTTCTTTTCCCACCCCTTTTGCCTTTGGTCAAGGGTGGGTGATCCTGGTATTGTTGCGCGCGCCCGTCGATGGACGGACGCAAGAGATGGTGAAGGGATGAGAAGGATCCCACCCCGGTCAGGGAGGCCATATTTCCACCGGCCTGAGTGATCAAATTTTCCTGATCACCTGAAAAATTCAAAAAAAAAAAAAACAAATCCGCTCTATTTGTAGTGTCCTTTGTACATAGTCTAACAGGGCCTCCTTCCCATAAAAGGAGGGGCTCTCCCCTGCCTTTTGGGAGGGATAAGCACATCACATCATCATATCCTATCCTAACCAGAGAGTATCACCATCATCTTGAAATTAAATCATCCATAGGTTCTTATTACCCTTCATCTTAGACTAAAATTTGGGTATATCCATGATTTCCCCTTGATCCTTGAGCCTCCATACTCAAAACCCTGATGCTTGATCCTTATCACCAACCAATAGCTTTTCTGGTTGAAGAATAATTTGACTGATTGAATTCTTGAGTGTGTTACACCACTCCTGATCCCTTTATCCAACCATACTGGTCCTGATCATCCTTTCATTATCTTTCTGGAACCAGTCACGTTTGACTGAAGAGGTTTTATTAAGCTTAAAACCTGGATTGTTCAACCTCCCTTCATTTATTTTGAAGTTTAATTCCGCCATGCTACTCTTGAGTCCCTTGAGAAGTGTTGAGTTATTCTTGTTTGAATCAGTTATTGTTTTTAGAGCTTCTTCAAACAATTAGCTTTGTCTTGTGCAGCCACCCACAGTTATCTGGTACCCTTCAAGCGCTTGATTGCGGAGAGTTGGGCGGGTTCATTGAGAACCTGGAGGTTGTTTGGGATGGAGTTGATCTTTCCCAAGCTTCTGCTGACGACCAGAGCTATTAGCTTGTGGGCGTTGTTACTTACAATTGCCTTGTCATGTTGAACTCTGAACAATCCTTGACTCCTTCTATTCAAGTTTTCCCCGGCATCATCTTGCCTCAGATAGTGTTGTTTCCCAGCTACCAACCACTATAATCTTTATCCTCTTACACTTGTTCTATTGTTTACCAGGTTCTGGACTTTGATCTTGGTTACATTTAAATATTTTTGTAACACTCAGGAGGGCAGCCTAAACAGCACCTTTCCCCTCCACAGAACTGCCACGGCCTAGCACTGTTTGGATTCTTACATTTGGTCCCCCAGGCCAGGATTGAACCAGCAACCTTGGGATTTACAGTCCCAATTAATCATCAACCTTGAAATCCAATTGGTTTCTTTTTGTTTTCTGTGATCATCTAGATCCGTGGAGGCAACTTGTTCTAGAAGTAATTCCTCCCAATTGTGCACCATCTGGGCAAGATACTTGTTGTTTTTCAAGAAAACCTACTCTTGCCACATTTGTGAGCCATTTTGGAAATCTGCTCCTTGGATCTTTTAGGAAACTTTGTCAAAATGGAATCTACCAGCAACTGTTCTACTTGTCCTAAGATGTTTAAGATCAAGCCCCAGAACAAGAACTTAGGATTCAATGGGACAAATGTGGAACACTTCTTGGACTTGTACAAGATGGCTGCTTTGGTGGACGGGGCTAGCAAATTCAATATGGCCTACCAGTTACAATTTTTTATCTCCTCTGACAAAGTTATGGAAATCATTGAGTTTTTTGAAGGTTTTGAACAACATAACTGGGCCCTGCTGCGGGGAGAGATGTTGGCCTATTGGGGAAAAATAGATGTAGCACGGTTACTTTGCAGGATCTAGATAACCTTGTCTCCCAGTGGATCTCCAATGGTGGTGTGGCTTCAGCTTCTGATTATCAGTCCTTTAGGAAATCTTGGGATCCCATCCAATCCTACCTTGTCCAAAACAATCACATCAACACAGTGGAAAAAATTTGAGTCCTATTTTTCAAATCTTTTTCTCTTGGAGTCCAGGAAAGGATCAAGGATGAACTGGTTGAGTATGGATCCATGATCACTACCAGGGATGATTTATTTAAGCTCCCTGGTTTCCTTATCCTTAGGGGAGTGGTGGATAAAGTCATGAAAGGTCAAACAGCCCTCACGTTTGAAAAATCTAAAACTTCTGAACCAGTCCATGCTCCCTCTTTGAAAGAGTCAAATGAGATTATGAACAAAATGGAATCTGATTGCAGGCCCAAGAACCCTCAGCCTAACCAAGAAACCACTACAATGGACAAGATAACTAAACTGCTCAAAGCCTTTGAGAACAAAATGCATCAAAAGATTTACTCTCTTGCTTTTCCCAAACCTTCTAGTGCTGTTCCTAAAAATACTCTAGTCTGCTATTATTGCCACAGGGAAGGCCATGGAACTGTTTGATGTCTTGAACTCCAGAAGGACAAAGACAAGAAATTGGTAGATAAAAAAGGGAATAACTTTATTCTTCCCAATGGTTCCCTAATCCCCTTTGATTCATCTTGCCCTATCTGTCATGTGGTGGCCTCTTTCCAGCCACCCCCTTCTAAGAAGGCATCCTTGGCTTCTGTGGATTTCCAATCTTCTTGTGGTACTCTTCAACCCTGGTATCCCCCATCTATTTCTATGAGATTCAAAGTTGGCAGGAAAACCAAGACCAGATTGCATTTTGAGTAGGAACAAAATCAGAAAGGAAATGAAGAGACAAGATTTGATCAAACAAAGAATGGAAGGAAATAAAACCGACAGAAGTCTTTCAGGAGACGGTTGGAATACAACCAGCTACAAGAATCAGCATAAGATGAATGAGAAAGCGCCTTGAACAATCTGGAAGAGAGAGTTATTATGGATCATAACCAATGGAGTTGGATTCGTTCTTACTTGGATCGAGCTGGCTGCCGGCGTTCACTTGATGAGGTAGACGGATGAGTATTCAAATATGGTTGGTCGATGGATGAGATGATGATGGTGATTTGCAGGAGTGCAGTTGTTGACTCCCAGCTGGTCGCCTTGGGGGTTGTCCACTCTAGATTTGGAGTCTTAGCACCCAATGAGACAAGATGGCAAGAATGAGAAGAAGAAAACAACGTGGAGAGACATAGACAGGCAATAGAGAAAGACAGTAGAACTGAAAGACAAAAGTGGAGGTCACAACAGTAGTGGTGCTTCAGCTCAACACTCCCCCTTGACTCAGAGGTTAATGATACAGAGCAGAGAAAAAATTTACCAGCCTGAAGTTTGAGATTTTATTGGCAGCCTTGGTTAACGCATTGGCTGCCATTGACTGTGACGGGATTAGCATGACGTAGATGGTCTCACCCTCATAGTCGTTCCGGAGACTTTTTATTTTGATGTCAATGTTCTTTGCTTTTGAATTGGTGCCAAACTTCTTAATTTTGTCCTCAAGGCCTTCGTTGTTGATAAGATTGAGCTGGCACAAGAAAACTTCCCAATAGATTTCGGACAGGAGTTGATGGAGCCATCTGCCTTCTAGGTGACAGCTGGATAACGCCACGCATTCAGATTTTGTAGAGGAGTGAGTGATGTTGCACTGTTGATGGCTTGTCCAGTAGAGGGGGCTTCCTTTGAATGAGCAGAAGAAACGGCTCTGGGAGATTCTGTTGTTGGGATTGTCTCCCCAGGTGGCATTGCTGTAGCAGACAAGCCTATTCAATATGGATCGCGGTCCAAGAGTTAGAGCAACGTGCCTTGTAGCTGAGAGGTATTGCCAAACGTGTACTACTTCCATCCAGTGGGAATATCCGTGTTTTTTGGAAAATCTGGCCAGACTAGACACAGTTTAGCTGATGTCTGGTCTTGCCAGTCCAGTGATGAAGTTCAATCTGCCAATTGGCAATTTGTAGTTGATGTTCAGGTCCAAGAATCTTTTGTGATTGTCTTCTGTTTCTGGGGATAGATGCATGCCTGGAGTCCTGGGAGTAGTAACCGGTTTGCAATTGGTAAAATTTATGGCTGTCAGCCCTTTTTTGATTTGCAGGGGTAGACTAAGATTTATTAACCCTTTTCCTCTTGCAACCTTCATTCCGAGCAGGGTGTTGTGAGGATGAGCGGTAGAGTTCTTGAAGTGGTCAAGGAATTTGCGTTGGAAGTCTGCAATGTTACCAGAAACTATGAGATTGTCCACATGAAAGAAGAGAGCTGAGGAGTCATGCTTGCACAGGAAGAGGCACGGATCCCAGGTCAATTTTTCAAAACCCTGACTTTCGATCCACAAGGTTAGCGTTATGTACCAGTTGCAAGGCACTTGTTTTAGTCCATACAACAATTTCTTCAGTCTTAAGTATTTTCCACATCTATTGGATCCGGTGGGATTTATGATAAACACATCTTCGTCAAGGTTGGCATGTAGGAAGGCTCCCTTGACGTTGAGCTGAAGGATGTCAAGTTTCTTGTCTACTGCAAAGGTGAGAAGGGCTTGGAGAGAGGCAACCCTTCCGGTGGGGGAATAAGTTTTGAGGTAGTCTATGCCATATCTTTGGTTGAAACCTTGGACGCATAGTTGTGTCTTGTAGGAAGGGGCTTTGGCATGCGTGTTGTGCTTCACTTTGAAAACTGCCACGGTCTTGAGGGGATTTGTCACCAGTTTTTTTTTGACTTCCTCCCACACATCATGATTGTCAATGGATTTGAATTCATTTAGAGTGGATTCTTTCCACTCAGTGATTGTTAAGGCTTCTTCAATGGAATGAGGCAGCTTTTCTGAGTGATAGCCGTATCTGTTTGGTTTAGCTAGCAGTTCTCTGTTCCTTAAATTCGGCCTCAGACTGGTGGACACCTCTTCATTCTCATTGGTGTCTTCACTGTTGGCATTGGAGATTTCTTCTTGTTTTATAGATTTGGGGGTGCATTTGTTGTTGGAGTCTTGAGATTTGTTGTTGGGAAGGTTGAGTGGAGCAAGAGTTGTCCAAGCGGCTGGATTGGTTGATGGATCCAGATCTGTCTGGTCCTTCTGCAGGATTGCATTGGCCTGGATTGATTTGGAAAATATGACGTGTTTGGTGTTGACAATCTTTCCGGAGGTCAAGAGAACTTTGTAAGAGAGTAGGCTGGGATTGAAACCCAAGAGTTTTCCAGACTCCCCTTTTTTGAAGAGTTTGGATTGAATTTGAGGGTTGTTAAGTCAAGACGTGAGATTGGAACCAACAGGTCTTAGATAGCCATCCGGAAGATCTTTGTGGTGCATACGCCTCCACAGGGATTCCGTCCCTTTTTCTTTAGGTATTTGGTTGAGTAACATACAGCAGCTACAAACCACCTTGTGCCAGTAGGATTTAGGTATTTGACCTTTGGAGAGTATGGTGCGGGTTGATTCCATGAAGGTCCTGTTGGCTCTTTCTACTTTTCCATTATGTTGGGAATGATATGGTTCCGAGACAATGTGGTTGATATGACGCTCTTTCAAGTAGGCAGAGAATTTGTTGTTGACAAACTCACCTCCGCCATCCGAGCAAACTTCCATGGGATAGCCTTGATGTTTTCTGTGCTCATTTTCAAGTACAAAGATCAGAGTTTCACAGGCCTTGTCTTTGGTTTTAAGCAGAAAACATGCAAGGTACCCAGAAAAGGAATCGATAAGATTGAGGATGAATCTGAATCCGCCTTTGGCTGTGGGATTGAGAGATCCCATTAGATCCACGTGGATTTGGTCCAAAACTCTTGAGGCTGCTTGATGGACTTGAGGAAAGCTAGATTTTGTGATCTTGGCTTTTTTTCAGTTGAGGCATTCAAAGTCTTCCTTGTCTTTGGTCATGATGGTTTCATTCAAAAATTTTTCCATTTGTCCAAGCAAGGCATGGCCAAGTGTTCTGTGGATTTTGGGCAGATACTTGCTGGAGTAGAGGGCGGCGTCAGGTTCTGTTTTAATGTTTATGATGAATAGATTGTTTGATATCCTTCCCGAGAACAGTTCCTTGTTGCCGGAGGGCACAGAAAAGGTACAGTGCAACAACTTCAAGTTGATGTTCAGAGTTGCTCCTTTTTCTACCAATGCTCCAGGGGATATGAGATTTACTGTTGATTCAGGGACACATGCGGCATTACTGAGATTGATTTTGCAGTGTTTGAAGGGAATGGAGGCAGTACCAATTCTTTCAATCTTGATCATTGCTTTTTTCTTTCTGGTTTGGATATTGTCCTCTCCATCAGAGCAGGTAAGAGTTTGGAATTGATTCTTGTCAGTTATCATATGGATGGAGCATCCAGAGTTGAGTATGAATTGGCTTGGGGTTAATTTATCTTGGCTGTTCAGGTTGAGACCACAGAAGAACAAATAATAGTGTGCTTCTTTGACAGTTTTCTTTTTGCTCTTGTTTCCTTGGTAGTGAGTGTTAGGCTCTTGTTTCCTCGGTAGTGAGTGTTAGACAGTCTGAGTTGAGGGAATTTGATCCAGCAGTTTTTTGCGGGGTGCAATGTTACGGCAGGGTTGTGTTTTCCATTCTTGCATCTTGGTCCGCTGTACAGGGCTATATTGACCGGTTTGTTAGGAGTCTCTTGGGCGCTGATCTCTTTTTTTTGTTGGATGAGATGGTCTAGTATTGTTTTGATCTTCATTTCCGCAGTTGAGTTCATGATTTGCGTCTTCATGCCTTGCATTGAGGCAGGGAATTTGAAGAGCACCAGGTAGGCTATTATATCGGATGGGAGTTCAATACCAACTTATTTCAGTTTTTTAAGGAACGTTTTGACATTTATCACAAACCCCTCAATGTTGGAGGACATGGAGAGATGGAGGAAGCTGTTGAAGACGCGCGCTCTGTTTGCTGATTGGGATGAGGCAAAATGTGATTGGGTGGCCATCCATATCAGCTTGGCGTTGTCTTTGTTGCAATCATTGATTATGTTGTTGTAAGTATTTGAGTCAAGTTTGGCAATCAGATAGGCCACCATCTCTTGATTGGTCTCTTTGTCCAGTGAGGAGAGCTCATCCAACAAGTTCATTACTTGAAAGATTCCCCTGAGTTTGAAAAGTTTTTCCATCTTCTTACGCCACATACTGTAGTTTTCTTCATTCAGTAGAGGTGTTGATTCAATGAGTACTTTGAGGGCGTGAGATTTGAATTTCATGGGGTCTCCTCCTGGTCCTGGCGTTGACAATGATCCTGGCTCGGGCATGTTGCTTATGACCATTTGGTGGAGTTGTTTCTGCTTTTAACCGTATGATATTTAAAGTTGGCAGGAAAACCAAGACCAGACTGCATTTTGAGTAGGAACAAAATCAGAAAGGAAATGAAGAGACAAGATTTGATGAAACAAAGAATGGAGGGAAATAACACCAACGGAAGTCTTTCAGGAGACGGTTGGAATACAACCAGCTATGAGAATCAGCATAAGATGACTGAGAAAGTGCCTTGAAAAATCTGGAAGAGAGAGTTAGTAAAGATCATAACCAATGGAGTTGGATTCGTTCTTACTTGGATTGAGCTGGCTGCCGGCGGTCACTTGATGGGGTAGACGGATGAGTATTTGGATATGGTAGGTCAATGGATGAGATGATGATAGTGATTCACAGGAGTGCAGTTGTTGACTCCCAGCTGGTCGCGTCTGGGGTTGTCCACTCTAGATTTGGAGTCTTAGCACCCAATGAGACAAGGCCGCAAGAATGAGAAGAAGAAAACAACGTGGAGAGACATAGACAGGCAATAGAGACAGAAAGTAGAACTGAAAGACAAAATTGGAGGTCATGACAGTAGTGGTGCTTCAGCTCAACAATTTCCTCCTCCTCTCTGGTTGGTACTTACCAATCCAATCCGGCTATTTCACGCCTCACACTTAGGAATTATTGTCTTCATCACTTCGACATGTCCTCTCCTCAGTACCATCTACCTCAGTCTATAAGCGTGACACAAATAAAGCACAACATCAATGGTGCAATCTGCTACTTCCTCTGGCTTGCGTTGACCTTCCAATATCGGTGACCAACTCATTATATATTTGCGAACTTTGCGGTTAACTCCATACCGGTCGGCCATCCATTATGAGATCCAATCTCCTTCCCTGGCCAATCAACAGCCTTGGACTTCCATTTTTGGTCACGCACTGTTTGTTAGTTTGCATCTACGTCTAACTAAGCCATCATTACTTTACAGTTTGCAATTGGACTAGTCCCTACCCTGAATACACTATTACTTCTCATTTGCATTACCTTCAACGTCATTTGCTCCTGTCCCAATTCATCATACATTTGTACGCTCAGATTCTATTGTCTTGCACTTACGCCATGACCTTGGACATGATTGTACTACTGCTTTATTTCCTATCCCGTTCCTGTCATTCATTGCCTCACCGCCTTCAACTGTAGTTAGCTCACCACCAGGCTGTATCTAGTCACTTTGGATTACCTTACAAGGGCTACTCCCTTGCCTGTTTATTGTCTCCTCAGTTAGTTAATTTCATAAGTTCTCGCATTTTGCTACAACCTAGTTATCACATCGGACTCAGGTTGAGTTTCCCTCTTCGGAACACACTCCATTCCTCTTGCCTTTTGTTGAGTGGAAAAGCTCAGTTCGCACTTTGCAATTGAGCTTTGCTATTCGCACTTGCCCTCGCACTCAGCATTCCTCCGCGCTCACAATCATCTAAGAATTGCCCTATAGTATGTGGGGTGGTTGTGTGACAGTAAATAAACTAACTCCACTCATCTATTGTAGCTTGCCAACCTATAGTAGACTTCTTTTTCTTGATTTCACGTACTCGCTCAACTGAGAACGCTTCCCTTGCCCCTTACAATGATGATATCCATTGGGTAGGGAGAACCAGCATTCCTTGGGCCCACCAACCCTTAGATCCCATTCCTCATTCTAAATTGCCATCTTTTGAACCCCTCAATGATCCTCGGACTCCTCCACGGGATGTTCCAATGGACCCTCTTGCGGAGTTTGCTGATTCCAACCATTCTTCCAATGAAACCTCAACTGGTTGTAGACCAGGGGTTTTCACTACTGCTCCCAAGCCCGATGCTTCAACCTTGATCCAGGCCCTCACTCATGGTGCCCAGAAATCTAGTCCAAGTACTCCTAGCTTTTGCACTCCGGGAATGAAACAACCCAATCACTTTACGGGAGAACACCATCATAAGCTTAGATCCTACCTACAGTCTTGTAAAATCATCTTTTCAAACAACTCCAACAATTTCCCTTCCAATAGGCATAAAGTTATGTATGCTTTTTCCTTCTTAGGAGGTAGAGCCTTGCAGTGGTTTGAACTGTACCTCAAACTTTTGTCCAGCGACAGTCCCACGTTTATTCTCAAAAACTGGGACAGGTTTGAGCAACAACTGTTCACCCTTTTTGGCGACCCCAATGAAGTTTGAAACGCTGAATACAAACTTAATAGTCTAGTTATGAAGGAAAATAGTAGAGCTTCCGTTTATATTTCTCACTTTTGAACCTTGCAGTCTTGCATCAATTGGAACAAGGCCGCTCTTCTATTTCATTTCCAAAAGGGTCTACCGGCACGCTTAATCAAACAGCTTGCAGTTGGGGTTCATAAGACAACCTTGCTTCAGCAGCTAATTGATCAAGTGATTGAGCTTGATAATGGCTATCACGACCAGAATCGCTCTCGGCAAAACAACCATGGACCGTCCACCTTGGCTCCAAGGGTGGAAAACTCCTCAAAGCAAAACAGGAGGAACCCAAAACCATCCAAACCAACCCCAACTTTGAACTCCAACTCAAAAGGGAAAACCGTCACTGAAACTCCGAAGTTCTTGGACAAAGAAACCGGGATGCTACAGAACAAGGAACGGCTACAAAGGGAGAAGAATGGGCTGTGTATGTATTGTGGAGGAAAACATGATGTCAACAGTTGTGCAAAGCGGTTAGCGCGTGAAGCGGCTAAGCAGTCAAAATTAGCTTGTATTTTTTCTGATACTCGCAAGGAAAAATACACATTATCTAAATCACCGCGAGTAAATCTTTGCACTTGTGAGTCACTAGGTGCTCCTAGTTTGAGATTTATCCTATTCCATTCCGACAACACCCCTTATTGATTCTTACTTGACTCCGGCGCTAATGTTTCCTTCATCAGTGAATCTTTTGCCACTTCCAAAAATTTTATGCGTTGCAAGATAGATAAATTTCCTATCTATTTATTAAGTAGTGCAACTGAACTGTCTTATTGGGTCTCCCAAAAGGCAAAATGGACCTTTGCATTCTCCAATTTCCCCAGCTTCAAATGGGATTTATTTGTCTTAGCTATACCCGGAATGGATAATACCATTCTAGGCCATTATTTCTTAGTTTACTGGAATCCGGATGTGAATTGGCAAGAAGGAGTAATTAACCTTTGAACCTCGCACCCCCAGAATGCTAATCTTTCCATCAAACAGGAATTAAAAAGCCTACCTGACACTGTCATTGAGTTGGATGATACTTTTCCGCCAGGAGATTTGCAATATCCTGACCTCCATTCCCGGATTCCCTCTTCAGATTTAGGGGTTATTGCTTACCTATCCAGCTTACCTCTTTCCTGTTCCTTCGAAGAGAAAAAGACACCAACCAAAAGGTGTATTTTTAGCTCCCTAATCCTCTTGCACCATGCAAGCACCTCAAACGCGGTGCTCAAAGATGACAACATTGAAGATTTAGAAATCATTCAAGAGTCTTTACCTTCAATTTATCATGACTTTGCTGACGTCTTCTCAGCTGCAAGAGCAGATAAACTGCCTCCATCCGGTTCTTACAATCACAAGCTCAAACTTACTGGCCCACCTCCGGCACCAGGACTAGTCTACTCTCTCTTGACGCAAGAATCAATTGCGCTTCAAGACTAAATTGCGGAAAATGTAGCAAAAGGATTTCTTTGACCAAGCAATTTGAATACTGGTTCACCTGTCCTATTTGTTCCAAAAAAGGAAGGCGGACTTTGCCTTTGTGTTTACTACAGGAAACTGAACCAGGTAACCCAGAAGAATGCCTATCCAGTACCGCCTATGTCACATCTCCTCACCCTCTTCCATGGAGCTGCTTATTTCTCAAAGTTAGACCTTCAAGCCTATAACCTAATTTGCATTATGAAAGGTCATGAGTATTTGACCGCAATGAGAACCTGGTTTGGCAGTTATGAGTATACCGTCATGCCTTTTGGCCTCTGTAACGCTCCTTCCACTTTTCAAAATTTTGTCAACAACATTTTCTCCAATCTCGTAGGTAAATACCTTGTGGTATATCTAGATGATATATTAGTCTACTCGAGGAACCTCAAAGATCACATTGCACATGTGCAAGAGGTTCTGCAGCAACTTTGCAAGAATGACCTGTTTGCAAAAGCCTCTAAGTGCAAATTCCATTCCTCTTCTCTTTGGTTCCTAGGTGTCGTAGTCTTGCAGCAAGGACTATTGATGGACCCAGCCAAAAGCAAATGCATGTTGGACTGGCCCCCACCTTCTTCCGTTAAATCCTTTCAAGTTTTCCTTGGTTCCAGTAATTTTTATAGGAGGTTCATTCAGCGTTATGCCAAAAAAACCGTGAATCTTACTAACCTTTTTCAAAAATACACTCCTTTTGTTTTTACCAAACAAGCTGCTTTGGAGTTTGAAGCTCTGAAGAAAGCGTTCATCACTGCTCCAATACTTGCTCACTTCAACAAGCTAGCCTGCACCATTGTTGAAACAGACGCAAGCGACTATGCGATTGCAGGAGTAATCTTGCAGTTCTCTTCCTCCACTTCTCTCTTTCATCCCGTAGATTTTGAGTCTTGCAAGTTGCTTGCTGCAGAGCTTAACTATGAGATTCATGACAAGGAACTTCTTGCAATCATTTATTGCTTGAAGAAATGGCGTTCATACCTTTTGAGCCTTAGGGAATCCTTTGAGGTTTTAAATTATCATAATTCTTTAAAGTATTTCATGAGCTCAAAATTCATCACACATAGACAGGCACAATGGGCCGAATACCTCTCCAAGTTCCACTTTACAATCACGTACCGTCCTGGGAAACAAGCAGTAGTCCCTGATGCTTTATCACGTCGGGAAGACGTTTACCCAGGGGGGGGAGCACCTTTGCCAAAAACAACCCTGAAAAGGTTAGGACACTCTTCTCAACCCAATCTGCCCAGATCAGTTCAATCATTTCTCACTTACGAGGTTTGGCTTCCAAACTCCGACAAGCTCAACGCGAAAACCCCAAGTGCATCAAACTTTGCAAAAGTGAAAAATTATTAGATAGTAGCTACAGTATTGATGATAATGACTTCTTAGTCTATGATAATTGTGTAGTAGTACCAGATAATTCTTGCATTAAGTTAGATATCTTTGAGTCACGGCACGATTCTCCGCTTGCTGGTCATCATGGGCAGGATAAAACCTACCAATTGATCTCACAAGACTTCTACTGGCCTGGTATGACCAAAGAAGTAAAAGACTATGTTAGCGCATGCTATGATTGCAATCGTAACAAGTCCACAAAACAACGGAAGTATGGGCTTCTCCAGCCACTTCCAATTCCGCCTCGTCCTTGGCACTTGCTTTATATGTATTTCACCTCTCAATTACCTTCTTCTAGTGGATATGATGCTATTCTAGTAATAGTAGATTGCTTTTTAAAGATGGCTTTATTTCTGGGCAGTAATGTGACGGCCTCTTCAGAAGATTTAGCTAACTTGTTCATAGAATATGTATTTTTGAAACATGGTCTCCCTGATAATATAGTTAGTGATTGTGGATCTCTGTTTTTCTCAAGCTTCTGGACCTTTCTATGCCAACATTTGAAGATCACTCGCAATTTATCAAGGGCGTAACAACAAGAAACGGATGGGCAAACCAAGCAAGTTAATCAGATTCTCAAACAATATCTTCAAATGTATGTTGCCTATCAACAAGACAACTGTTCGCAATGGCTCCCACTAGCCAAATTTTCCTACAACAACTCCACTCATTCCTCCACCAAACTCTTTATGGTAGAAACCCGACTTTCTCTTCCCTTCACGTAGCACCTTCTCAATCTGCTGCCAATTACCTTGAAAAAATTCAATCCCTTCAATCGCAACTTTGAACCAGCGCTATAAGGAACAAGCAGACCAATCTTGCACTACGGCTGCAACCAATCTTGCACTACGGCTCCAACCTTTGCAGTAGGAGATCAAGTGTGGCTTGATGCTTGCAACATTTGCAGCACTCGCCCAACTCGCAAACTCTCCAAAAGAAAGCTTGGCCCCTTTAAAGTAGAATCAGTCATCTCCCCTCACGCCTTTCAACTTACTTTACCTGCCAAATGGAAAGGTATCCACCCGGTCTTTCATGTGTCTCTCCTAGAGCCAGCTCGAGTCCTATACCCGGGCAAGACTCATCCCCCTCCCAAACCGGTCACTGTCCTCAATCATCAAGAGTGGGAAGTAAGCCGTATTCTGGATTCCAGGTTACACAAAGGAAAACTTCAATACCTTTTCAAATGGTCTGGCTTCCAGTCCAATGAAGATCACACCTTGTGGAAAACAGCCCATCAACTTTGCAATTCTCCCAATCTGATTCAAGATTTCCATGCAAGCTATCCTTGCAAACCTTGACAATCATGATTCCATCCCATCCAATCCCATTTCACTCCACATTCCATCCCATCCAATCCCATTCCATTCCACATTTCATCCCATCCAATCCCATTTCATTCCACATTTCATCCCATCCAATCCCATTCCATTCCACATTCCATCTCATCCAACCCCATTCCATTCCACATCATCATTCCATCAGTCAATTCCTTCATCTCACCGTGTTATTCCTTTCTCTCATCCCCCTCTCATTTCTAGAAAATAAAATTCCATTCCTTATTCAAAAAAAAAAAAAAGAAAATTTATTTATAATTAAAAAAAAAAAAGAAAAAATATATTTATAATAATAAATAACAAATTTTCTTTTACTTCTTTCTCTGCATCCTCCCAATTTGCAGTCAACTCCGCAACCATGGATCAAAAGGTATCCAGGTCTTCATCATTGATCAGCACGGACATCCTTTGGAGAACCAGCACCTCTGTTACAATATGCCTCTCAAATATTTCCTTGCACCTTGCAATTCAAGCTTGCTTTGGCCAAGCATTCCATCCACCTTCCTCCAAGAGCTCTTTGTATGCTCTCTTCCTTTGGCCTCCCAACAAACGTTATCCAATGTCACCCGTCAGCCACCTCGCATCAGTTTTTACCGGTCCTACGACTTGCAACGGATCTGCTTTGCCTCCGCCCTCCATTCCTTCCGTTCCATCTACTCCATCCCTTCCATCTCCATTTCCTTCTCCCACTTCTTCCGTTATAACCTCTTCTAGCTCCGTTCCCTCTCTTCCTCCATTTAAGTCTCCATCTTCTCCATCTCCTGATTCTCTTTCTTCTTTGTTCCTTTCTTCCTCCCTTGCTTCCTCGGTTATGACCCCAACCAGTTCCGCACTGGGCACTTCATCTTGCACCTCGGCATTCATCTGGGCCCCCGGAACTTCAGTTGGCGGACCCCAATAAGATGGTGGTGGCGGTGGTGTGTTCGTAGTGTATCTTTGGAAATGGGGCAATACTAGTGAGACAAGTAAAATTTAGTTACTACTTTTATTATCACTAGTCAGTCCCAATTAGTACTCACCAGGAACTCAAGTCCCCAAGTATTCAATCTCCAGCAATGGTGGTATCTTGTAGTTAACCCTTGGCACGGACCTACGACTCCGCATCTCCCTCAATGACTCCACGGGACCATTGACAGTTGACTCAATATTTATAGGGAAATTACATGCGATCTTGCGGAAACAAAATTGCTCGCACTTTCCTCAAAGGCCTTTGGCGGCAGTACTGGGGACACATCGCTTGTTTCAACGGATACAGTTTTCGCAACATCAGGACGACAATGACAACATTTCTTATAATTTATAAGTCTAACAAGGAATGAATTAAATAATGCATAAAGGGTATACAGTATTTATTAACGACTTGAAATCAATGGGAAAATTTATCTGAATGCTTGCAGGAGCTTGCGTCTTTATACCCGGGCAACTGTCACGCCTTGCACTTAGGAATTATTGTCTTCATCACTTTGACATGTCCTCTCCTCAGTACCATCTACCTCAGTCTATAAGCGTGACACAAATAAAGCACAACATCAATGGTGCAATTGGCTACTTCCTCTGGCTCGCGTTGACCTTCCAATCTTGGCGACCAAATCAGTATATACTTGCGAACTTTGCGGTTAACTCCATACCGGTTGGCCATCCATTATGAGATCCAATCTCCTTCCCTGGCCAATCAACAGCCTCTGACTTCCATCTTTGGTCACGCAATTTTCATTAGTTTGCATCTACGTTTAACTAAGCCATCATTACTGTACAGTTTGCAATTGGACTAGTCCCTACCCTGCATATACTATTACTTCTCATTTGCATTACCTTCAAAGTCATTTGCTCCTGTCCCAATTCATCATACAATTGTACACTCAGATTCTATTGTCTTGCACTTACGCCATGACCTTGGACATGACTGTACTACTGCTTTATTTCCTATCCCGTTCCTTTCATTCATTGCCTCACCGCCTTCAACTGTAGTTTTCTCACCACCAGGTTTTATCTATTCACTTTGGATTACCTTATAAGGGCTACTCCCTTGCCTGTTGATTGTCTCCTCAGTTAGTTAATTTCATACGTTCTCGCATTTTGCTATAACCTAGTTATCACATTGGACTCAGGTTGAGTTTCCCTCTTTGGAACACACTCCATTCCTCTTGCCATTTGTTGAGTGGCATAACTCAGTTTTCACTTCGCACTTGCCCTTGCACTCAGCATTCCTCCGTGCTCACGATCATCTAATAATTTCCCTATAGTACGTGGGGTGGTTGTGTGAAAGGCTAGGAAGCAACATGAGGAGCCCAAACCTCATAAAGCTCCTTCCTTGCCAACCTCGATCCTCCAAAAACCACCCAAAAAACAATCCTCACCTGAGCCCTCTTCTGATGTAGAAGACATGGAGGTGGAAAAAGAGCCACTCATGGAAAGGTCTCAAGATCACCCTTATCCTCATCCCTCATGTATTAAACCTCCTCAATCCCCTGATCCTGTTCCTGCTTCACCCTATCTTCCTCCCTCCACCCAGCCCAAAGTTCAGTTTGAAAGAGGAATTTCCAAAGATCACCCCAATGCTGTGGATGGGGTATTAAAGGAAATTTCTGATCTTAAAATTCCTGATCTATCTGTGGCTGAACTCCTGTCAATCTCTCCATCTGTTGCTGAAGGAATGAAGAAATGGGTTTCTTGTCAACTTGTGGAAATTGGTCCTGAGGAACTCAATTTCTCCTCTGGAACTTTGATAGAGGATTCTTGTGGAACACATCCCTCTTCTGAGTCTAGTGCTTACTCATTTCCTCTTGGTTTTCTTCCCTGCCATCTTGGTGAATCAGCTAAAACGGTCTTTCTCCTTGTTGACTCTGGTTCTCAGCTCAACTTGATCTCAGATGCTATGGCCTGAAAACTGAAACTGAGCCCTAGGGTCAGCTTCACCCCTTCATTGTATGGAATAGGAAACCAGTCTTGCAAATTGGTTGGAATTTTTGAAGACTTTCCAGTCCGAATTGGCCAAAACATTGTTGGAACTTTTCATTTCTGGATCACACGCTTGGATGGACCTATGATCTTGGGTCAACCGTTCTTAATTGATTTTGGAGCAACTCTTATGTTTTCCAATCAAGTTGGGGAGAGAATCCTCCTTGCTGATTCAGATGGTAGAAAAATTGAGGTTCCTCTTTGTTCTTTGGATTCTGGTTTCTGGGAAAGAGACTTCCCCGGTCATTTTCCTAAACAGAAGGATAATTCTAGTTCCTTTCATTTTTTATGGGAGTAGTTGATCCTACTAATAGTTGTAGTTCTTTTCTGCCTCAAACTTCAACTTAAGGGTCAACTCTCATCCCAGAGGCTCATTTCTTTTTCTTTTCAATTTTTTCCTCTGATCTCAAAAATATCAAAAATCAAAAACAAATCAAACTGGAAAAATCCAAAAATATTTCTTCTTCATCTGTTGTTTCTTCTTTTATCTTGTACTCTTATTCCTAATCAACCTTCTCTCAGTTCCAGTTCAAATCTCCACAATGAGTCTAAACTAGATCCCAATATCAATCCTATTATTAGTGGCTTTGGTATGGAAGAATATGGGCTTCAGTGGAGGAAAATTGGGGTAGAAGTAAGTCCTCCCAATTGTGCACCACCAGGGTATCCTACTACTATCATTTTCAAAACCCTACCTTGTGTCACACATGTGAGCAATGCATTATCCCCTGGGACTTCTTTTATGGAAAAGGCACCTTTCAAAAACGTTGCGGAACATTGAACTTGGAAGGTGTTAGAACTTGGTCTCAATCCTTGTAGTCAGATCTCTCTGGTCAACTCTTGGCAAAAACAAGAACCACTCTCTTTTGCCTCCAAATATAAACCAGTTGCCAGGAAATTCCAACCAGTCAACCAACCAATGCCTCTCAATCTCAACCCTCCTCTTAGGTTTCCTCCTCTATCCTGCAATCCTTACTGTGGTTTACCTCAATCTCTCACTGGTCCATTCATCCCCTCTGGTTGTGTCACTGAAGAACGTCTGAGAGTAGTCAGCTTTGGACCAGATGGATGGCTTCTACCTGATGAGTTGTATTTGATCAAAAATGTCTTGGCTCTTAGGGAAAAAGCTATTGCTTTCTGTGAAGAAGAGAGAGGTCTCTTGAAAGAATCCTCTGGTCTGCCTTATATCATTCCTGTAGTAGAACATGATCCCTGGCAAAAGAAAAAGATCCCAATCCCTGCTGCCAAAGTCAAAGAATTCATCAAGTTGGTCTGGGAACAAGTCCAAACTGGTTTATACAAACAGTCAACTTCTAGCTATTCCAGTCCCGTTTTATGTGTCCTTAAAAGTAACGGTAAACTTAGAATAGTTCATGATCTCCAGCCTCCAAATAAGGTTACTATTAAAGACTATGGTATTCCCCCTGCTACTGAAGAACTTGTTGAATCCTTCTCCGGGAGAGCTTGCTATGGTCTAGGTGACATTATGGGTGGCTATGACAAACAGTCCTTACATCCTATTTCTTGCCCTCTCACTACATTCAATACTCCCCTTGGTCGTTTCCAACTTACTCAATTGCCTCAAGGTGCCACCAACTTGGTTGCAGTCTATGAGGCTCAGATGGTTTGGATTCTCCAGGATAAAATCCCTGATCATACTGGTATCTTTATTGAAAATTGCGGAATTAAAGGACCAGTTTCTGATTATAACAATGAGCTCTTGCCCTTGCATTCAGGAATCCGTTGATTTATCTGGGAATATGCAACCACTTTGGAAAGGATCTTGTTCCAAATCAAAGAATCTGGCCTCACTGTCTCCAGATCCAAATTGGCTGCCTGTGTCCCTACTCTGGAAATTTTTGGTCATGTTGTCTGCAAGGAAGGAAGAAGGATGGCTCCATCCAAATTCAAAAAAATCCTCGCTTGGCCTACGCCCATCAATCCAACTGAAGTCAGGGGTTTTCTAGGTGTTGTTACTTCTGTTTGAATCTTTATCCCATCTCTATACAAAATCTGTGCTCCCATACATTGCCTGACCAGAAAGGATGCTGAGTGGATCTGGACCCAAGATTGTGAACATTCTTTTCAGCTGCTTAAAATGATGGTTGGCAAAGACATAGTCTTGAGAAAGATCACTTATGAACCTGGAGCTGGCAAGATAAAATTGGCTGTTGATTCTAGTTGTCAATCTGTTGCGGCTGTCCTCACTCAGGAAGATGAAAATTGTTGGGAACATCCTGCTCTCTATGAATCCTTGTTATTTTCAGATTTAGAATCCAGGTACTCCCAACCAAGCCTGGAACTCTGTGGCGTGGCTCAAATGTTGAAGAAACTCCAAACTGTCCTCTGGGGTCAACACTTTGAGTTACAAGTCAACGCACAATCCATCATTGAAATGATCAATGCCCCCAGCCTCCCAAATGCTCCTATGACTTTTTGGGTGGCCTTTATCCAACTTTTCTCTTTTGATATGGTTCATAGGCCTTGAAAATCCTTCACCATGCCCAATGGTTTATCTCGACGCCCCCTTGGAGATGGAAAATCTGATGTTGGAGTGGACTTTGATGAGGAGGAGCCTTTAATTCATCCAGTCTTCACCTTTTCCTCCCAAGATTATTATGGCTTCCAACAAGGTTTCTGGCTAAAATTAGAGCAGTACCTTTCCACTCTCCAAAGGCCTCCTGATCTCTCTGCTAAAGATTTTCAATTGCTCAAGAGGAAGTCCTCCAATTTCTTTGTCCAAGGTACTAGGCTTATGAAAAGAGGCAATCCTTGTGCTCTAATTGTCTTTCAAATCCCCTCTAAGCAAGATTCAATCCTCTAAAGTCTCCATGAAGGCCTTGGGCATCCCGGCAAAACCAAGACCTATTGACGTATATCCAAACAATTCTGGTGGCCATCTTTGAAGAAATCAGTCTCTCAATGGTGCAACAGTTGTGAAGTATGTCAGAAACGTGATCTTAGGAGCCTGGCTGAAATTGGTTATCCCACTGGAGAGTCCACTGTCTTTGGAAAGATTGCTATGGATGTGGCTCACATTAAGGCTGGTGGAGCTAAGTACCTCATTGTGGCTAAAGATGATTTTTCTGGATGGGTTGAAGCAAAGTTTCTTAAAAACCTCAGTTCTGAATCAGTAGCAGCCTTCCTTTATGAGACTTGGACAATGTGTTATGGCTTGGCTTGATATTATTCAACTGATGGTGGCTCTGAGTTTGGTGGCAAACTGGCCAAAATAATCCAATTGCTTCCTGGTCAACATAGGGTGACCACTCCTTATTATCTTGAAGGACAAGGCATGGCGGAAAGAGGCCATGCCCCTTTGAAGGCTGCTCTTTTCAAGTTGGCTGGTGAAAGTTGAAAGAATTGTTGCAAATTTCTTCCTCTGTTCCTCTTCTCTCATCAAATTTCAACTAAACAAACTACTGGTTACTCACATTACAAAATCCTCTTTGGTCAAAGGGCTTTCCTTCCTCTTGATCTGGAAACGGAATCTTTCTTAAGTATTTCTTGGGAAAAGGTTTCTTCCACCACTGATTTATTGGTTGCCAGATCCAAGCAACTTGAGCAAAGTGAAGATGTTTGTGACAAAGCTTATCAGAAAATGATGGAGTCAAGCAAAAAATCAGTCCAGTAGTGGGAGGATAAGCATTCCAATCAAGTCAGGGATCCCTTGAATCCTGGTGATCTAGTTTTAGCTTATAATTGGTCCTTGGAAACTCAGTGGGGAAAGCTTTTCTCTAACTGCTGGAATGGTCCTTATTGAGTGGTCCGTCAAGTCAGAGGTGAATTGTATGTTTTGGAGGAACTGGATGCAGATGGCCAGAAGGTTCTCTGCTGATCAGGTCAATAAATTTCATTGTTGTGGAGGCAACTTAGATCAGAAGTAAGTCCTCTCAATTGTGCACCACCAGGGTCATCTTCTGCGTTTTGTTGTGGTACTCTACTGTATGCCACATACATGAGCACCTGGGACGCCTTCTTCATTTTATCACAGTCAACTCTAGGATTTTCTTTGGATGGATCAAGATGTTCTTTTCAATCACCCTCAAGATCAAATGGCCATTTCTTGTGTTCAATCATCTTTCCTTTTTTTATGACATCAAGCTCAGATGCAAACTAGGGACAGTCTGTAAGTTGGGGAATGATGTGGTGACCAAATCTGGACACCCTGGACCAGATGCGGAAAAATTCAACATTTTTTTACAATTCTTTTATTTAGGTGTCATTCAAAAAAAAAAAAAAAAAATCGGAATTTCTTTTTCAGTATCACCCCTACAATTTCCTCATCCTGCTAAACATCCCTCTGTCCCAGTGGTCTAGGAAAGGCATCTCTTGGTCTCATCACCTAGGAATTGTGTTTGATCCCCTCTCTCATTGTTCCCTCCCTCCTTTTGGCCAAATGGGCGGGCCAAGACCCGCTTGGCCCAAACTTCCTCCTCATCCATCCCTCAAACTCAGTCCTCATCATTGCTCATTCCATGGGTGGAATCTTTGCCTGAAAATCTCTCACGTCCCCTAACTACCTTGATTGTAGTATCAAAACCATCATCTCCACTCGTGTCACCCCCCCTTGATCAAATCATCCTTGTCTCCATCTCAGGCGGTACTTCCAATACTACCATCTCCTCCAACTCCAGCTTTCTACTCTCCTTGGCTCCTTCCAACGCCAGCCTCACCGTCTTCACCACTGCCATCCCCACTGTGTGGAGCCCGATCAATCATCTAGCCATCCTGTTGTGTCACCAGTTGGCAACCATCATGGCCAACACTCTCCTCAAGATCACCAACCCGCACCCATTTTCTCAAGTGGGATTGGTTCAGCAGAGGCTCCAAACGCTGAGTTAATACCTCATCCGGGGTTATCCTATCCAACCTGTTGATCCCACCCTGTCCAAGTTTCATCCAATCCAATCCCTCCCTACTCGCCCTCCTTGCCTTCCAATCCATTGCTCATCATCATCTTCCACTCTCCCACCCCCTTCCATCTTTGGGTGGGGGTGGAAAGCATCGTACCACCCACGGACATCCGCAGGGGGTCTGGTCCATTTCCTTTCCCCCCCCCTTTTGCCTTTGGGCGAGGGGTGGGTGATCCTGGTATTGTTGCGCGTGCCCGTCCACAGACAGACGCAAGAGATGGTGAAGGGATGAGAAGGATCCCACCCCGGTCAGGGAGGCCGGATTTCCACCAGCCTGAGTGATCAAATTTTTCTGATGACCTGAAAAATCAAATAAAAAAAAAACCACTCTATTTGTAGTATCCTTTGTACATAGTCTAACAGGGCCTCCTGCCCATAAAAGGAGGGTCTCTCCCCTGCCTTTTGGGAGGGATAAGCACATCAAATCATCATATCCTATCCTAACCAGAGAGTATCACCATCATCTTGAAATTAAATCATCCTTGGGGTCTTATTCCCCTTCATCTGAGACTAAAATTTGGGTATATCCATGATTGCCCCTTGATCCTTGAGCCTCCATACTCAAAACACTGATGCTTGATCCTTATCACCAACCAATAGCTTTGCTGGTTGAAGAATAATTTGAATGATTGAATTCTTGAGTGTGTTACACCACTCCTGATCCCTTTATCCAACCATACTGGTCCTGATCATCCTTTGATTATCTTTCTGGAACCAGTCACGTTTGACTGAAGAGGTTTTACTAAGCTTAAAACCTGGAGTGTTCAACCTCCCTTCATTTTTTTTTGAAGTTGAATTCCGCCATGCTACTCTTGAGTCCCTTGAGAAGTGTTGGGTTATTCTTGTTTGAATCATTTATTGTTTTTAGAGCTTCTTAAAACAATTAGCTTTGTCTTGTGGAGCCATCCACAGTTATCTGGTACCCTTCAAGCGCTTGATTGCAGAGAGTTGGGCAGTTTCATTGAGAACCTGGAGGTTGTTTGGGATTTAGTTGATCTTTGATAAGCTTCTGCTGACAACCAGAGCTATTATCTTGTGGGCGTTGTTACTTACAATTGCCTTTTCCTGTTGAACTCTGAACAATCCTTGACTCCTTCTATTCAAGTTTTCCCCAGCATCATCTTGCCTCAGATAGTGTTGTTTCCCAGCTACCAACAACTATAATCTTTATCCTCTTACACTTGGTCCCTCGTTTACCAGGTTCTGGACTTTGATCTTGGTTACATTTAAATATTTTTGTAACACTAAGGAGGGCAGCCTTAACAGCACCTTTCCCCTCCACAGAACTGCCACGGCCTAGCACCATTTGGAGTCTTACAGAGCTGCCAAGGAAAAAAGTAAATACTTGCATCTTCCAATGCTATTACTGCCGGGAAGATGACCATCTTAAAAGTTTGTGTGAAGAACTGAGTACAAACATACCAAGCAAGATAGTTAAGACAGATGGAGGGAATGTTTTTACCCTTCAGGAGAAACTATACTGGATATGCCAGATCAACCTTTGCCACAAGATCTGGCTTGGGATGCGGCAGCAGAGAAGAAGGAAGCTACAGCTTCAGCAGGTTACACTTTTCCTTTAACTTGGGAACCCCCCAAAGTTTTGGCAGAGGTTAGAGCCGTTTGCTCCAATGAAAGGAGAATGGACCTTGATGGTCCAACTCCTGAAAAATCACCGGAACAGGCAGTTTTAGTCAAAGAAGGGGGATCCCGCACAAGGGCTGGAGAATTTGCGGAATGGACAGCCCGGTTTCCCTAACTTTGAAGGAACTAGTGGCAATCTCACCAGTAATGGCAGAGGAAATGGTTGCGGTCTTCAAGCAGTATGCGGTGTGGTTTGGTATTTATAACCTTGGGTTGAGAGCTGCGTCAGGGGCTGCGTGCTAAGCAGTTGGGTAGGTTGGGCTCAGCATTTGGGGTGCGCGCGGTCTCAGCAGCAGCCGCTGCGGGCTCAGCAGTAGGGATTGCGGGGCTCAGCACCAGGTGCAGGTTGGGCCTACTCTGAGGGCGCCAGGCCGCGACCCGCCCAGGAAATGCGGACCGAGTGATGGAGCCGGCCCAACCAAGCTCGCGGGTGGCTAGTCCGGAAGGCAAGGGCGGGGAAATTGGGGGGTTAGGTGCGCGCAGGCCAACCTGCGGACTGTGAGGTCTGCAGACGCGCGCGGGCGGGAGAACTGGGGGGGCTCCGAGTAGGGCGCGGCGGAGGGCCGCTCCATGAGAAGGACAAACCAGGTGTACGTTGATATTGAGGGGCATGGGCTATGGGGCAAGGGATGGAGGGGTAGGGTTGGGCTAGGGTTCCATGCTTAGGGGTTGTGTTTCATTTTTCTTTTGCGTTTGTGGTTGTACTTAGGTTAGGGTTGAAGGGAGGGGACCCAAATCCTCACCCTCAACTCTGGGTTGGGTTATGATCTATCATTGAGAAGACCACCAAGGAAAGGAACAGGAAGGATTGGGGAAAGAGGGAATACATCTCATTATCTCTTTTTATCTCACTACAAGTTAAGAACTCATCGCATCCAACCTCCTTACAGACGCTTAGACCAATAACTTACGGACTTGCGGACAACTTAGGAGCGTAACTCTCCTGTGCTTTCCACAGCGGGAATAAGGAGGGAAACCCAAAACCAAGGAAAGAGGCAAAGGGTGGTTCTCTCAATGCGGGGGCAGACTTTTTAGGAGTTAGCGGTCCTATGATGTGCCCTTTGGGATATGTGGAAATGCAAATTGGAGGCAAACGGTGTTGGGAAATGGTCAATAGCAGTTCAATGGTAAACATCCTTCCATTGAAGTTGGCAACCAACACAGGATTGGTCCAACACAAGGCAAACATTGGGTTGCAAACTTTAGGAGGTTTTGAATGCGTTGTTGAAGGGGTGGTGGAAAAATAAATGACAGAAGTTGCAAAGGTATTGGCTCTGCTATTGTATTTGGTAGTAAGTGGGTTGGAGGTCATACTTGGTAGGCCGTTCCTTTTTGCCTTCTGGGAATCTCTTGGCTTCCATCCAGATACTAGGGAGGAACTCCTTACTGTGGCCAAAGCCTTGGGTAAACACTACAAGAAAACCATCTGTTGGCCTGAAAGTGGCGGATGGGATTATCTGAAAGGATGCCCTCTTGCAGAAGGCAGCCACAACAATTTGGCGGAGGATTTTTAGATGTTGTCTGTGTGGCCTGTGTGGGGAAGGCTCTGTCCTTGTGCAGAAGTTCAAGAGATTAGTAGAAGGGAGGAGAAACCCCCGTAGCATGTTGAGAAAAGCAAAGCACTTGGTTGGCCAGAAGTTTCTCTGCTGATCAAGTCAAGAAGTTTCATTGTTGTGGAGGAAACTTATCTCAGACGTATTTCCTCCCAATTGTGCACCACCAGGGTCATTTGCTGCATTTTTGTGTGAAACTCTACTTTATGCCAAGTACATGAGCACCTGGGACGCCTTCTGTATTTTATCTCTGCCGCTTCTAGGGCTCTTTTGGATGGATCCAGATATTTTTCAAGTCATTGATCACTCTCAAGATCAAGAAATTGCCATTCTTCATTTTCAATTTTTTTTTGTATTCCTCCTTCTTTTAAAAGCCTTCAAAATCAAGATGCAGACTAGGGACAGTCTGTAAGTTGGGGAGAGATGTGTTGAACAATCCGGAACACCTCATGTAAAGGGGAAATTGTTTGTAATTTGTTTATATAGAATCTTTCATCCAGAAAAAAAAAATATGTTTCCTGTGTCACCATGGAAACACCTTCATTTTCCCTTCTCCCAACTTCTTCCTGTCCTAGCGGACCAGGCAGGGCTCTCCAGGGTGTTTAAATCCCCAGATCTCCTGTTCAATTCCCGCTTGTTGCGCTTGCAGTCCAGAATTTTGTTGGCCAAGGGCACACAATCAATTACGTCTCTCCTTCATCCGGCGGGCCAACGGCAAACATCATCATCCACCTTGATCTCCCCATCCAACAAATCTCATTGCCTCCAAATAATCAAGCCTGAAGCACTCAATTGGTCATCCCTATGTGCCAAGCATGAAATCAACCTTGCAAGGGGATCCATCATCAAACACTGTCTCATCCAAGTTGATATTGGCCCTGGCGTCACCCAATGTGGTTGATGGTGGATTGATACCATCTGGACCCTTGCCAATTGACTCAGTCCTCCACTCCCAGCTGCACTGGCCCAATACATGGCCTCAGGCCTCCTACCTTTACTCAATCCATTATGGAATACCCTACACAGATTGGCCAAAAAACTCCCCTACAATCATCTCAACAAAACCCAAGAGTTGGGTAAATTTAAAGAACAGAGCTTCATCCTTCAAAAGGCTTTCTGGCTGGCTGGATTGATTGAGAAAGTCATTGAAATTCTCAGTCAGACCATTTTGATGAAGCTTGAAAAAATTGGTCTCTCAAACTTGATATCCAACCACAAGCAGGATAAACATCTGGATCCTTATTGATTTGGTGATCATCATTCCATCAAACTTGATGAACCCCCCTCTTGATCAACTTGCTCTCTCCATAGATCAACTCTGAAATTGGCCAGGTGACATCCAAGGTTGGACTGGATTGGGTAACATGTGGAGAGGATCAATCAAATTATCTTGAGAATGTTAACCCCCCTTGGCGGCTTTTTGATTCTCTCATCTCATCATGCCCTTAACCACCCTCATTGTTTTTCTGCCAACTTTCTGTCACCCATCACCGCTTGCATGTTGCTCACCATCCGTGAAAGATTTCACAGACATTCATCTGCTGCCTGCCATCATCCTTGACAAGGGCAGGTTTCCTTTTTTAATCTCTCATTTTTTTTAAAATTTCATGATCTTCCTGTTGCCATCATTTTTTTTTTATTGTCATGACTATTATCTCATTATAAAAAAAAATCTGCTTTCATTTGTAGTTATCTCTTGTAAGGAGTCTAAAGGGCCTCTTGTCCATAAAAGGAGGGGCTTTCCCCTGCCTTTTGCCCATCATCATCCATCTATCATCACTTGAATCAATCAAGAAATCTTTGGGGCCTTCCCCCTTTTATCTGAGAAAAGTATCATCCTTATCCTGGGTATATCTTTTGATTTCCCCTTGTTCTTTGAGCCTCAATAATCAAATCTTGATCCTTCCTTCTGTGGTCTTGTTTTTTATCACAAACCAATAGCCTTGCTGTTTGAAGAAGAATTCTTTTGATTGAACTCTTGAGTGTGTTATACCACTCTTTGATCCCTTTTTTGACCATACTAGTCTTGATCATTCTTTGATTATCATTTAGGAACCAGTAAATTTTGACTGAGAGGTTTCTTTAAGATTGAAAACTTGAGTGTTAAAAATCCCTTTATTTCCTTGAATTTGAATTTTGCCATACTACTCTTGAGTCCCTTGAGAAGTCTTGGGTTATTCTTGTTCAAATCTGTGATTTCTTTGCTTCTAGAGCTTCATAAAACAAATTGCTTTTTTTTACAGCCAAACACAGTTATCTGGTACCCTTCAAGCGCTTTATTGCAGAGAGTTGGGAAGGTTCATTGAGAACCTTGAGGTTTCTTGGGATTGAGTTGATCTTTTGTAATCTTTTCCTGATAACCATATTATTAGCTTGTGGAATTTTTTACTTACAACTGCCTTGTTCTATTGAACTCTGAACAAAACTTTAACTTATTTTTTTCAATTCTTTTCCTGCACCATCTTGCCTCAGATATTGTTGTTCCATTGCTACAAAATACTCTCAAACTAATCCCTTCCATTGATTCTTTGTTCATAAGTTTCTGGGACCTTGATTCTGGTTACATTTGAATATTTTTTTAACGCTCAGGAGGGCATCCTAAAAAGGACCTTTCCCCTCCACAGAACTGCCTGCAGCTCAGCAACGTTTTGAGTCTTACACCAAAAATTTCAGAACCCAAAATATTCCCTGAAACATCTCCTAGCTAACTTAAAGAGAATTTTCTAAGGAGCTTTATGCACAGAAGAGACTCCAATAGTAAAAGAATACTCTGATATATGATGATTAAAATAAACTATGTAAATTTATGGTGATCCTGGTAAAAAGAAAACTCCTTTTATATACAACACCAAAAATTCCAACTCCATAAACAACAGGTAAAAACAAAAGAATGAACACCCCCCTAATAGGCTCCACAAGGACATGTCCCACTATTAGTCCTTATCCCAATAGCTGATCCATCCACATACAATAGATCTGTTGAGTTTGCCACAAGTTTTGTTGAACTCACCAATTGATTTCCGCCAATGCATTGCAAAGTACAGATCCCCATTGAACTTCCTCAGAAGATCCCTGTTGATCCCCCATACGGCATAACAGAAGACCCCCATTGATATCCCTTACATATCCTTGTCAATCCGCATGCCACCTCCTCAATTGAGTGTCAAATTGTCCCAAAGATAACACATCTCCGGCAATCCTAATTCATACCACATAGTCAGCTTTTCAGACACATACTTCATAGTTCCAATCACTTGCTTTTGAATTATTAATCCAAAATCCATAAGTGCAGAAGAGGATAGTTACCAACCACAATTACTGTTTGGCAAATGGGAAGATTACAGATTTTTGATTCTGCAAAAGACAAAAACAAAGCTATTGCCTCTGTAAAAGGCAAAACCCAGGCTCAGCTGCCTACTGCACAACTTCTGATCCATCTTTTCCTCTGCTGTAGTAGGAAACTTGCTAGCTTTACTTTTCAAAACTATTTTGCTGAAGCTTCCGCATCTTCCCATGGCTGAGTCCCTGAGTCAAATGCCTATTTTTTTCCTACTTGTGTCCATGTCTATAAATAACCACCAGATCCCCCCACAACTTGGATTCTGTCCCCAGGATCCTCCACTACTTCCATTGCTTGTAGAAAAACTCTTCACCTCCTTCCACCCAAATAAAAAACTCCTAAGAGAAAAAATATCTTCAACAACACATCACCTAAAGGAACCTGGAAACCCCAGATAAAGGCCTTTAATGAATAGACCTTCCACACTGCTCCAGTGATCTGAGCTTCCCCGTTCCATTACTGCACCCACAAGTTGAAAGTCAACCCTGAAGTTCAATCCTCCAAGTACTCCTCCTCACTAGAACCATCCTCCCGTTCCTTGGTGTTGACCATTTCCTTATTGTGTTTCTGGACTCTGCGGTTTTGTCAAACTACATAGTGCCCCACATATGGAACTTCTTGACATGAGCTGCCGCCACCTTCTGCTTGAGTGAAGTAAATTCCAATTACCCAGCTGATAACTTCTGCCAGGGAGCTGACTCACCACACAATACAAGCCATTCCACCAATCCACAAAAAGTTTCCCCCAATGCATCTCCAGAATTTAATTGCACTGCTTGTTGCAGTACCTGATGGATTTTTTGCACAACTGCCATGCAGATTTTTTTTTACCTTTTCCAACATCTCCATTCTCTTCAAAATTTTCTCTTCCCATGCCAAAACCAAGTCCTCTGTTGTCCTTACCTTCCACCAATCAATGGCCAGGTAGGTGAGGGTTTTGATATCAACCAGAAGAACTGGCTGCCATCTGTACAGCAGCTTGTATGGTGCATACCCCTTACCCCTCTTGACCAAGATTTAATCTGCAAACAGCACCGCCGGTAAAGTTTCTTGCCACTTTTTACAGCTACTTCTTCAGATCTTGAAAATAGCATCCTTGATTGGCTGATGAACTTGCTCAACTGCCCCAGCTCCCTCTGGGTAGTACTCTGTTACCCGCCCAAACGTTTCTCTGAAAAATTTGACCATCCTCTTCAAGTCACCCCAAAACACCGGTCCTCCATCCACTTTTATTAGCCTTAAACACTCAAAACAAGCAAACCAATCCTCCTCCAAAAAACTCCCAACATTCCCTGCAGATAGCTTGACCAATGGAAGCGCCTTCAACCATCCCAACAAGTTGTCCTTATCCATGAGTTGATATGAAAACTTCCCCACCTTGATTTGGACCATGTCCAGCAAGAACCGTCTGAAAAGTGCGTCCTCCCCTGTTGGAATCCCTACCTCCCAAGGTAACCTGGTATTCCTCTGCTGACATTACTCACAAATTTGAACCCAATCCCACACTTTCCATCCCAGGCCTGGCCACCAGAACCTAGTTTTAACTCTCCTCTGCATCTCCGCCTCCCCCTGGTGCCCCAAGTTGTCATGAAGACTCCTCAACAAGTCCTCTGGATCCTCCCGCCTCATCACAACCACCCAGGGGATTGAAAGTGCTTTCTTCCATAGCTTTCCACCCTGGAAGAAGAAATGGGGCACCTTCTTTCAAACCCATCAAACCTCGACCAGCTTCAAGTCTTCCAGAAAGTGGAGTGTTTGAAGATACTCATCCAATGGCTGAAACCTACAAAATTTTTTCAGTGGTAGTTTGCCAACTCCTGCAGTCTTCAAGTCTATCTCTAAGAGCCTTATCTCCACATCCAAATCCTCCTATGCTGCAAGCCAAACCTCTGGTTACTTTGATAAGGCATCTGGCATTGTAAATTCCTTTCCTGTAATGTTCCTGACTGTGAAATTGAACAACTGTAAGTATGAAATCCATGTAGTAATAGGAGCATTAGGCAAGGTTGGGGAATTGATCATTCTGGCTAGTGGGCCTCTGCATATACCAGGAGTTCAAATGCTACCCCCCACAACACATGCTTTAATCTCCACAAAATCCTTGTTACCCTGCACAACTCCAACTTTGGCTGCAAATACCAAGACTCAACCTCTGAAAAGGTTACCAATTTTTAGAGTATGGGCCACTCCTTCCCCTCATTTTTCTGGGTGAGGACTCCGGCCACTTGGGACTCTCTGGAATCTAGCGCCAACCAGATCATGCTTTTCTCATATTCCAAATCCTTCAACAATATCCTCTGCCCAACAATCTCCTTTAATTCTTGGAATGCACAATTGCATTCCTTGGTCCAGTTCCACTTGGAAACTTTCTAAATCAACTTCCAAAGTGGACTCACTATCTCTTCAAATTTCTTGATAAAGATCTACACCCATCCACACAGACCTAAGAACTGAGGCACATGAGTAGTATTCCGTGGGGTAGGACAATCAAGTACCTTGTTGAATTTTGTGTTATTTCTACACCTCCCCTTTTCAGACACCTCCTGCCCAAGGACCTCCAAGGCCGGAATGCATACCACAAACTTTTTACCCAAGACCTTCAACCCTGCTTCCTCAACCTGGAACAGAATCCTCTCTGAGCTCTGCGCGTATTCCCAAACAAAAATCCTTATCCCCAGGTTACCCTCAATGTTCTCTCCACTGTAATTTTTCTGTAGCCCCTCAATTACTGCATCACTGATGAATATCCAAACTGTTTCCAGAACATCATCCTGCAGGATCCAAGTCATCTACACCTGGTAAACCTCCACCCAATTTGTTGCTCCCTGCAGAAGCCCCATCAAATGAATTCTCCCCAATCACTTCTTTAAAGCCGTTATTGGACAGAACTCCGGATGTAGCCCCCGCTGATCATACCTCCCCACAAAATCTACCAATCCAAAGCAGATTCTCCCCATAACTTTTCCACAATCTTTTCCACATGCGGAGTTAGCCCTGCATCCCTGATGGTTACCAAGTTGAGCTTTTTCAAGTTTTGAACAATCCGCAAACTCTTCCCTTCCCATTTCAGCACCAAAAAAAATGGAAAGAATAACTAGAACAAGAGGTTTTTTCAGTCCGGTCCGCAATTTCTCCTGTACCAACTCTGTAAACTGATCCCCAATTTCAGTGGGAATAGGAATTGGCTTAATCTGCCACATATTTTGAGGCACTATTGGAATTCGGTAAGGGTCCACTATATTGTAGTTTGGCAAAGCCAGCTCCTCCAGAAAATAAGCTAGTGCCTTCCTCCTCATGACAATTAAAACCTGCAACAATCCAATCTCCTCCTTACTAAGAAACCCTTCTGGCCCAAAGTTTAGCTCCACCATCCTTTCCTCCAATATGACCTCTCTATCCATTTCAAATCCCTTTGTTATCAGCAGCAACTTTTACTGGTCCCGCAAACACTTGATTGGATTCATTCAAGGCTTTAAATCCTGAAGCATTGGATCATTTTATGGCCCCACCTTCTTTGCTCCTGGGTTATATTTTGGTCTGTGAGAGAAAACCTTGATGAAATTTTCTCTGTTGCCATTATTCTCCACCTGCAACCAGCTCCAGGTTGCTCAAAATTGTGGCACAAGGATAGATTCTTGTGCTCATGCCCATTGGAGGCAAATACAAGGATGGACTCACTTTAATTCCCAACCGAGCACCCATTGCTTCTATGTCATTCCCCACTTTCTTCCACTGTTCCCAGAGAACCCTGCAATGAGCAGCAGACCTTTCCCCTTGCTCCTTGCCGCTCAACCATCTGTGCAAGGACTGATCTATCTCCATGCATTTTCCTTGGCCAAAATCTAAAAATCCTCCGCCCCGGGCTCCTCATTCCCACCATCCATGTGGGGGGACATGTGAACCAATTCCCCCTTCCTCCATTCTCCGGTTGGAAAAAAGTAGCTTTGTAGCACTTTCCCCAGGAGTCCGCAACAGTGAGTAGTTCTTCCCTGGTGTCTGGCCTAAATTCAAGAAATTAACAGAAAGCAAAAAGGAATGGCCTACCTAATATTAACCCTGTTCCACTTACCACTAAATAAAACAGCGGAGCTAATACCTTTGCCACTTCCATCATCTCTCTCTCTCTCTCTACCACTCCTTCCACCACGCATTTGAAACCATCCAGAGTCTGGAACCCAATATTTTCCTTGTGCCCGACCAAACCTTCATGTTTTGCCAGCCAGGAAGGGAGGAAGTGTACCATTGAACCACTATCCACCATGGCCCAAAATTGCTTGCCTCATATCTGCATTTCAACATACCCCAAAGGGCATATAATCTCTCCTTCTGCCTCCAGATTTTTTATTCCTTCATTGAGAGAAACAACCTGCGCCCCCTCCTTGGACTTTATGCTTTTGTCCTTATTCCCTGTAAACTTCTTAAAGACTGCTACCATCTCTTCTGCCATTCCTGGTGAGATGGACCCCAGTTCTTTCAAGGTCAGGGAAACCAGGTGATCCATTCCTCAAATACTCCTTGCCAATTATCTGTCCCTCCTGTGGGATCCTCCAGCCTTAACTACCACCGCTGGTTCCAGAACCTTTTGCAAGTGGAGAGCATCAACTTTGGTACAGAAGGCTCTAACCTCCACTTCCACCTGCAGGGGTTCCCAGTCCAAGAGAAAAGCATATCCTGCCAAGGTTTTTGCCTCCTTTTTCTCCACCAAAACTGAGCAAACCAATTCCTTTGGAGAGGGTTTATCTCGCAGATTGGTTATAGGTTCTCTGGATGGAAAGAAACAATCCCTTTCATCAGTCCACACTAACTTTTTCTTCCTATCACTACTCAGTTACTTGCACAATCTCTTTATGTTCCCATCCTCCCAGCAATAGTAACATCTATAGACGCAGTACTTGTCATCCTTCCAAGGTACCTGGGAAGCAGCCGCCTTGGTTTTCTCCAAGGTTGTTGCAGCAGGTTTCACCGCAGCCTTCTTTAGGAATAGATGTATTTTTTTAAACATTTCCATCATTTCCGTAGTTTCCTTTTGCATTACCGGTCCCTTTACCCACTTAACCTTAACTTCCTCCTTTGCCCCCTTCTTTGGGGCTTCCTTCATGAGCTCTGCAAGTTCCAATTTTCCCCCAACCACTGCACCAATATCCTTCATGTCCAGGAGGAGCAATAGTTCCCCATCCTGCAACCTTCAAATCAATCCTCCATTGTAGAGCTTCCTATGAACACTCCCTTTGAGATCTGCGCTGAGGCCCCACATGAAGGTTCTTTTTACCAAAACTTTTTTTTCTTCAAAAATCTCATTCCAGAAAAGGTACTTGAGAATTCAATCAAATGAGGAAAAGTATACACCAAACAATTTCCTTGAGGATACTCCTCCCCCCTTTGCCATCTTGGATTCCAGATGCTCAAGATCCGCTTCCTGGGACCTCTGCTCCCTTTCCACCCACTTCTTCACTATTTCCTTCTGCAATTTCTCCCAATCCCTCTCCTGGTAACCTTCCATATCCTCCACATCCCGCAAGTCCTCCTTGTTGGGAATAAAATTTACAATTTGCCAAACCTGGTCCACATTTTTTGCTCCTTTTCTATTGGCCACATTTCTGTACCAGTCAAGAAACGGATGAAAATCCTCCAGACAGAATCTAACCTTGTGATAATCCCTTGGTTGGATCTTTTATCCGCTACCCTATGGATTTTCCTCCAGCACCCTGTACATTGATCATCCTCTGGTAGTTGCTCTTGGAGGCAGATATACTGGACTTGTGGTTTGAAACAGAGTTTGCTGGTACCTAGCTTCTTCTGCCCCCGCTGGTCAATGAGTGGGAAGGGAGCTCCCACTCATTCCAGCCTCAAAATAAGCAATATTCACAGATCCCATCATAAATAATAAAAAAACCAAATAGTAAATTTGAATCATGCCCTGGGTGAGGTGGTATTTAACAAGATGAAGGACCTTCCCAGCCAGACAAACAAATTTTTGGAAAGAAATTATGTGCTACACTTAATTTCCACACAAATCCTGCTCTGTTACCGCATACTTCTCTAGCCATTTTAGTTAAAATAACCACTCCGCACCAGAATAGATTCCTAAGTTGCCTCTCCTTGTCCTGCAGACACTCCCTTAACTAACTTGAAATGAAATTACAGTAATAAACTAGCATGGACTCCCCAAAAAGCTCTGCACCCAAACTGTTCCCTTAAATAACTCCTAGCTAACTTAAAGAGATGGTTCTTAGGACATTTACGCGCAAAAGAAACCAAAATAGTAAAAGAATACTCCAATATATGATGATGACAATAAAATCCATAAACATATGATTATTTCTGCTAAAAAGACAACACCCTTTATATACAACTCCAAAAACAAAATAAAATAACAAAAGAATTACTTCCCCCCTAACATGCTCTGCAATGACCTGGCCCACTATTAGTCCTGATCCTAATAGCCAATCTATCCACATACATTAGATCTTTTGAGTTTCCCACAACCTTTGTTGACCTCACTAATTGGTTTGCATCAATGCATTTCCAAGGATAGATCCCCTTTGGCTTTCCTCAGAGGATTTTTGTCAATCCTGCATACAGCATAACAGAAGACCCTAATTGATCTTCCTTATGTATCCTTGTCAATCTGCATGCCACCTCCTCAATTGAGTGTCCAATTTTCCCAAAGATTACACATCTCTGGCAATCCCAATTCATACCCCATAGTCAGCTTTTCAGAAACATACTGCATAGTTCCAATCACTTTCTTTTGTATTCTTACTCCAAAATCCATAAGAGCAGAAGAGAATAGTTACCGAACACAATGAGTGTTCTGAAACAGGCAATATTACAGCTTTTTTATTCTTCAAAAGACAAAACTCAAGCTACTGCTTCCGCAAAAGTCAAAAACCCAGACTCCGCTTTCCTACTGCACAACTGCTGAGCCTGCTTTTTCTCTGCTGGAATAGGCAACTGGCTAGGTTTAATTTTCACAACTATTGTGCTGCAGCTTCTGTGTCCAGCCACTTCTGAGCCCCTGAGTCTAATGCCAATGTTTTTCCTACTTGCGCCCATGCTTATAAATAACCACAACAATGTGAAAATATATATTGAAACAAATTCAAATATCATTAAGGATTGCAGAAGAAACACCATCATGTTCCTGAGTGATCAAAGAAGTATCACGATTTTAATTTCTTTAATTAATTAATGTTTTAAATTTGATGTTTTTATTTTTGGGATTAATGAAATTTTGCTGAAATATTTAAAAATATTTTAATTCTTGTTTTCTTCATTTTTTTTAAATTTTTTTATGCTTGGTATAAAGGTATATAAATTCCATCAAAACCTTGAATCTTCTCCAAAGAGGTTATTTTTATTTCTTGTATAATTATTTGTGTACTGGATGTTATTTTTGTCTGAGAATTTAGAAATTTTCAAATTTCCATCATGAAATAGGTATATGCAAAAATTTCTCAATTTTTTTTTCTAACAAGGTATCTATGATAAAATTTATATATCTCACTTTTTGCAAGTAAAGTGATGTTTCATGATTTTTATTATTTTTCCTACATCAGATGAAGGTTTTTTTTTCCAATTTCAGATTATATTTCAATTATTTAAAATAAAATTGACATTTATAGCATTCTTAGAGATCAAATTTACTAAATAGGTGCCAAATTCGAATTCTCTAAATACTTTTACCCTAGACAAACCCAGCAGGGGGTCTTGATTTCTTAATTTATCCCACCCGGGCTTTAATTCATTTCTAAAGGCCTTTGGAAGCTAAACAAACCATCACATGGTGTTTTCTCCCATCCCTGGAACTCCTTTAAAACTAAAAAAACCTTAACACCTTCCTGGGTTGGTAAATCATGCCAATTTGCATTATTGAAGAAACAATATTAATGAATTTTTGAATTGCTTTACAATAAAAGAAGTTAAGAACCAGACTACAAGAGATGAAGACAATCATTAACAGGATGTAGTTCAGGAATAGGTGTGAAGGAAAAGAATTACCCACCAATACTGTATGTAGGAACAGTATGACGGACTAGGAGAGGACTGAGGAGATTATTTGGCTAAAGAGTTAATATCTTCATGAAAGAAATCAACACAAAGAGGAGATCAGAACCTAAGGCACATCTAAAGACTAATATTTCTTATTCCTTCTCACCAAACAGGAGAATTCATTGCAGGTTTATAGTATTGAGCTTCGCATCAGTGATTCAATGATTGGTAGTTTGAAGGAGTTTATTCAATGATTGGTATTTTGAAGGAGTTAAGGTTGGATGAGCTGGTTGTTTTTTTGTTGAGGTTGAAATAGAAAACAAGGAAGAAGAAGAAGAAGGAGAATGAAAGAAAAAGAAAAAAGAAATAACAATGAGTTGGTGATTTTGGAGTTGATTTTTTTTGGTATTGATCAAGGAGTGAGTATTTGTGGCCGGTTTCTTTTTGGTTGAGAGTTGAGGAGGAAAGACTGGGGGTTCCATGGTTAGATGAGACATGTCACAGGTAATTGACTTGCTCATGCACCACCAGACCTGGATCAGAAGACCAGCTATTCCAACACCCCAGGATGTTTGGTGAGAAGGAGAACTGATAATCAGTGGAGGCAGTTTTTTCTGAGACATTGCAGAGACTCTGTTGAGAAAATTTTTGACAGAGCATTGGATACCATTTTAGAGGAGGAAATAAATTTAATGACAATTTTCTTTTCTTCATATAATTCTTGGATTTATTTTACTTTGATGTCAAGATGTTTGGTTTTTGCGTTTGATCCTATGTTTTTAATTTTTCTAGGAGACCTTTGTTATCAATATTAAAAAGATTCAGATTCAGATTGGTCTGCCATAGTTCTTGAATGAGAGAATTAACCCATTGATTTTATTGAAAATTTTCAGCTAGCGCACTCAGCTTGGATTCTGTAGATGACATGGAAATGTTCTTTTTCTTTTTGCTTGTCCATTTCACAGGACAGTTTTTCCAGAAGGAAATCCATCCACTGTGTGATTTGCGATCCAATATATTGTCTCCCCAAGTAGCATCACTGTAATAGCTGATTTTATTTCCATTTGATGCCAATGGATTGAGTATAATTGCAAGGTGAGATGACCTTTTTAGATATTTCCAGCAATGGATAACTTCCTTCCAGTGGCTTAGACCCGGATTTGAGTTAAATCTAGATAGTATCAAAACAACTTCTGAGAGATCAGGACGGGTTCTGCAGGACAGATAGTTCAACAAGCCAGTAAATTTTTTGTACTTGTATCCAAGAGCCTTAAACGCGAGAGAATCTTCCTTGGAGGCGGGATAAGTTTGATGCCAGGAGTGAAGGGAGTGTTGACAGGGCAAAATTTTTTTATTTTGAGCAGTTCCAGTCCTTTGGTTATCAGAGAAGTCTGAGACAGAGAAAAAAATTGGTTTTCAATACTAATATTCATCCCTAAAAGAGTATCCGGAATGTGAGCAGATGAATCAGGATATTTTGAAAGGAAGTGTTTTTCAGAGTTTTCCACGTCAACGGCTACTATAAGGTTGTCCATGTGAAAGAATAGGAATGTCTTGCAATTGGAGTGAATGAATAAGCAGGCATTGGAGTTGGATTGAAAGAATCCCAGAGACTTTAGCCAGGTAGTTGGGGTATCATGCCAGTTGAGTGGTGCTTGCCAAAGTCCATAGAGGGACCTTTTTAATTTAAGGAAGGGAATTTTCCAAGAGGATTCAGAAGGGGTTTTTATGAAGAGAGTTTCTTTTAGAGGAGTGTAGAGAAAAGAACTTTTAAAATCAAATTGTTTAATGGTTAAGGAACAATCAAGATCAAAAAGAAGAAGAAGACAAAGAGACAGAAATTTGCTGGTAGGGGCATAAGTTTCAGAGAAGTCCAAACCCGGCTTCTGCAGGAAACCTTGTATGCAGAGGCAAGCCTTTGTTTTAGCTGGCAAGAACAGTTTAGCAAGTTTATTTCTTACAGCCCAGGTGGTCTTAAGATATCTGTTGGGAATAAAGTCAACATCTTCCCAAACATTTTGATCTTCAATGTTTTGAAGTTCCACTTGTTTAGCTTCTGTTATTTTAGACAAAGAGTTGCTGTGAAACAGGTAGCTATACTTATTGGGTTTTACAGTGGAGGTTCTTTCTTGAAGAGTTCTGCCTGATGGCATGATTGTTGCTTCTACATTCAAATCCAAGGCTGTGTCTTCTTCTGACGGGCTGTTGGAAATGGTCTCTCCAATGAATTGGGAAGGTGCAGGAGTCTCAGTCTTTATGTTTTCTGAGAGTTTGAGTGGTGATTTTTCTTGAATAGGTCTGGGAGTTTTGACATCAGTGGGTGTAAGCTTGTCATAGGAAGAGGGATAGTGGGTGGAGGGTGATTTGGAGGTAAACAATAGGAAGGTGACACTCTTGGTGTTGAAAACCTTTCCAGAGGAGGAGAGAATGCGGTAGGATAGCAGCTCAGGATTTTAGCTGATTAATCAACCAGGTTTGCTGGGTGTTCCTAATTTATTGCCGGAGGGTTTTGGCTGAGTCAAGGAGGAGACAGTGTTGCAAATTTGTTTGAAGTAGGAGGGGGAAGAGAATGCAGTTTGAAAATTTTGTAAGGACTCTTCTTGGATCAATGTGAGGGAATTTGATTGAGGGTGAGTGTGGAAGAATTGAGAATTTTGTGCCATAGATACCAAGGAAGATCAGAGCTGTACAGAATAGTTCAAACGGATTCAAGAATGGGTTGATTAAATTTCTCAGCAAGGCCATGCTGTTGATGTGTATGTGGGTCTGCAAACCGCTGTTTAATGAGGTTATTTGTGCAAAATTCAGATAGCTTGGAGTTTGTAAATTCCGTTCCACAATCTGAGTTTAGAACAGAAGGTTAGTATCCTAGACATTTTGCTTCAAGACTTAAGCTGTAAATAAGCGCCAATGGAATAACATCTTTGGATGGAATGGGAATGGCAGTGCAGTATCTTGAAAAGGAGTCCACCACTGTAATCAGGTACTTGTGCCCACTGGATGAAGGAGAGAGAGGACCAATAGTGTCTAGATGGATTTTCTCAAATATGCAGGAAGCTTGGGAGGATTGGTTTTTGAAGGAGGCTTTGGTGATCTTGGATAGAGAGCAGGCCACGCATTTTTTTTCCTTGGAGATAGGCAAGTTCAGTTTATTTCTCAGTCGGTGATAGCTGATGTGACCCATGGATTCATGGATTAACTTGGTAGAAGATAGTAATGAAGAGGGAAACATGGGAAAGAGCCGCAGACAGGGAATTTTATTGTGGTAGCAACCTTGGAGAATAAGTTCATTTTTTTGAAAAGACTGAAAGATTCAGAATAAAAGTCAACATGAAATCCCTCCAGAATTATTTTTCTTAAAGATGGAAGATTTGTAGACAAGTGGGGTACATAAAGCACGTTGGTGAGTAAAATTTCATGATTTCCTGCTTCTATTCTGGTGGTCCCATATCTGCTAATATCTAAGGTATTGAATTTATTGCTGGTCTTTATTACTCTTTGTAATTGGGTTTCTAGTTCAGCAAAGATGGCTTTATCATCTATCATGTGACAGGAGGAGCCGGAGTCAATAAAAAAGAAATTTTCTCCAAGACTGTTGACAGATGAGAGAAGGCTAACTTGTTGATTGTTGTTAGGAGGATTTTTTGGTCTCAAGTGGGGATATAGCATCCAGCACTTATGTTTTGGGTGATTAGCCATAGTGTTGTGCATACGTGCTTTTCATTTTCCCAACGCCTCTGTATATAAGGAGACAGTGGATCCGGAGGAGTTGCCATTCATCTTCAGTTCATTCATGTGGATTTGGAGATGACTCAGTACAGCGTCAGGAGTAACTTCTGATTAAGCTTGTGAGTGAGTAATCTGCTGCTTGATGTTCATCATGGAGGAAGGCAGCTTATCTAAGATCATATATGCAAGGATGTTGGTGGGAATAAGAATACTAATTTCCAGAAGGTGGTTGACCCCAGTATTAACATTGGTTATGAATTTTTGAATATTTGACTCTTCAAAGATGATAGAGGAGAAGCTGCTATAAATGCAAGCCCAATTGGAAGGTTGAGATGACGCGAAGTGCTTAAGTAAGGCCTTCCAAATCCGTACAGCGTCTTCTTCATTTTTGGGAGTTATGATATTGGAATGAACAGCTGGTCAGAGTTTTGAAATGATAATGGACTGGAGAATTTAGTTTTCATCATTGTCAATAGGAATTCTGGCAGTTATAGATTCCTTTAGGGTAGCCAGGTTCAGTAGAGAATTAATTCTGGTTCTCCAGATGTTGAAGTTCTCCTCAGTCAGAAGGTGAATAGCCTCAATGGTGGTTTTGAGGATGGTAGAATTTATAGATTCCATAGTAGGGCCTGGTTCTTTGAAGATAGAGGATGATTTGTTCAGCTAGAATTCTGACTGTTAATTTTGTTGGAATTGCTTTATAATAAAAGATGTTAAGAACCAGACTAAAAGAGATTAAGACAATCATTAACAGGATGTAGTTCAGGAATAGGTGTGAATGAAAAGAATTACCCACCAATACTGTATGTAGGAACAATATGACGTACTAGGAGAGGACTGAGGAGATGAGTTGGCTAAAGAGTTAAGATCTTCATGACAGAAATCAACACAAAGAGGAGATCAGAACCTAAGGCACATCTCAAGACTAAGATTTCTTATTCCTTCTCACCAAACAGGAGAATTCATTGCCGGTTGATAGTATTGAGCTTTGCGTCAGTGATTCAATGATTGGTAGTTTGAAGGAGTTGATTCAATGATTGGTAGTTTGAAGGAGTTGAGTTTGGATGAGCTGGTTGGTTGTTTTTTGAGGTTGAAATAGAGAACAAGGAAGACAAAGAAGAAGGAGAATGAAAGAAAAAGAAAAAAAGAAATAAGAATGAGTTGGTGAGTTTGGAGTTGATGCTGTTTGGTATGGATTGAGGAGTGAGTAGTTGCGGCTGGGTTCTTTTTGGTTGAGAGTTGAGGAGGGAAGACTTGGGGTTCCATTTTTAGATGAGACATGTCACAGTTAATTGAATTGCTTGTGCACCGCGGCACCTGGATTGGAAGACAAGCTATTCAAACACTACCATAATTCCAAAGATATCTTTTGGCATCATTTTACCAATTCATTTGCTGGAATGACCCCTTTCGGAGTCATTTCAATGATATTAGTAATTTATTTGGTATGGTTTTAGCCTGGCTCCTGAATTTTTATGTGGTATGATTTTTCTAACATGTCAGAGCAGATTATTGAATTTTCAGGCAATGTTGGAATTTTAATTTAATTTTATCCATCAAATCAATATTCATTTTTCTAAAAATTAATAAAAAGAAGAAATTACCACCAAATTTCAATCTCTTCAAACAATAGCATTGAATTCCACCAGAAATTCAAATGAAAAACATGTACCAGAAAGAAATTTGTAAAAACTGAATACAAAATAGAAATAAAAAAACTATCAATATCTTAGCTTTTCCAATGAGGTTATTTTTTTTGTTTAGATTTTTATATTTCATTCATTTAAGAATACTGATTTACTGATCTATAATTTTACATAAAATCAAAATTTTCAACAGTTTCAAATATTTTTGATTTAATGAATTCACTAGGAATTCTTAGAATACTTAAGAATGATACAAAAAAGACTTCTTAGTTTCTTACTTAAGTTAAATTAAACCAATTCCAAACACATTCAAAAGAAGTTTAACTCAATTTTCTTGCATTAATAAACCTTCCAGAAGTTGCAGCCATTGTTTTGTGGTGAAAATTTTCTTTCCAAGATTCAATTTTGATAAGATGCCCCTGTTTATCTTGATTCTTTCTTTCTTCTAAGAATATTTTCTTTCTACATTTTTCTCATACTTCAAAAATTTCTTGTTGTAATTTTTCAAAATATATGAAAACCTCTCCAAAACAAATGAAGGTTTGATGTGGCATTTTTGAACAATTTTTTCAATTTGGTAAAAATTGTTGAAATTCTTCAATTCAAAAAAATAAATAAAATAGAAAAATAGAAAAATAAAATAGAAAAAAAACAATTTTATTCGCCTTCCAGAAACTACATTGACTAAAAATGAGCACATGAGTTATCCCAATTGATATAACTCATGAAGTTGCCACAGCCACTGAGTCCCAGCCTTGATTTATCCCAATTGCGATAACTCCCGCAAGAGCTGACCTCCCATGCAACTACACATTGGCATACTCCTCTGCTCCTCCTTTTCCCTTTTCAATCTCCTCTCATCCTTCCAACATCTAAGATTGCAAGAAACGGACCAACAAGAACAAATACTGATTGATCAATCCCAGAACAATTGATCCAGCTCAAGGCAAAAAAAAGACAAACTAACCAGCTGAAGACCTTGAACAAACAATCTCCTCAATAATTAAGTTTATCTTCTCTTAAATCTCTAAGACCTTCCTGAATCAAGCAATCAATCAAACAATCTCCATCAACCAAGCAAACTAAAGAGACCAAATTAAGAAGAAAAAGGGTAGAAAATAAGTTAACTATTCCAGTCCTGAAGTTAAACACCCTACAGACTAGAACATAAACAAACAAAGGCCCCTATTTAACATCAAGAAAACAGCCCAGTTTTATACCAGACTCTGACTGCTTTCTAAGACCCCCTCTGAAACCTGTTAGAGTGAAAACTCTTCTCACTTTAATTTATGCCTTGACCTGAAGACCAAAGACCTCATTACTGATCACATTTCAATTGATCTTCCATCATCTCCTATGTACTTTTCAAATATTATCTATTAGATTTCTGGTTTCCAGAAAAGATTAATCAAGAAAAAATTCAGGACAAGCAGCCCTGAATTTTAACACAATTGACAGTCAAAATAAGCTCTGCTGTGGATAGGATCATCAACAGCTCAAGCACTTCTGTGAAGAAGAATCCTTGAAAAGCAAAGAAATACATTCAAACCTACTCTTAAGAACAAGCAATAATCATGTCAGAAGCACTTACCCAAACCATTATCAAGAAGTCCATTGAGAGCATTGCAAGCCTAAACATGGAAAAATTCTACCTTTGGAAGGATAGGATGGATAACTTCCTAGAACTACAAGTAATCAAAGATGTAATCAACTTTCCAGGTCAGAATTTAACCATTGTTAACAACCTCAGTATCAGAACTACCCTGATTTCCAAGCTAGAACCCACCATCCATGCTAATGTTGTTAATCACAAAAACAAGGAAGATGCAAAGGTGGTATGGAAATCAATTTTAAATTTCTTTTCCTCATTCAAAGCCTCAAACAAATCCCAATTATATAAAGATTTCTTTCATATCACCTTTAATCAAAAACAATTTCAGCATTTTATCACTCAAGTCAAAAGGTCCATAAATTAGCTCCACAAGTTGGGTATTTTCATCCCTGAAGAAATTCTGACATTGCCATTCTCAACAAACTACCAGGAATCATGGACAAAATCAGTCAACAAATTACCAATTCCAATAGGCTTATCACCACCAAAATTGCACTTGACCATCTGAGAATATTCTTGATCAATAAAAAATCCATGGATCCTGTAATAAACAAAACCAACTCACTCAAAACCATCAGCTCAAGCATTGTCAGATTCAAAAAAGGCAAGAACAACCCCCTTGCACAGAACCCTCCCTACAATGTTGGACCCTTCACCCCAATATTTTACCAAGCAGACCAACTGCTGGGGAAACCCAAATCATTTTCAGCTGCCTCCATCACTCCTACCCATCCCTAGACCACCGCCTGATCCTTGATTCCAGTTCTACCTCCCACATGATCTCAGACTCAAGCCTATTTGAACATCTCTCCTCAGAAGAACTAGGATCTGTAAAGACAAGGTCTAGAAACCATGTCAGCCTCCTGGATGCCAAGATACTTGCTATCCTGTAGCTACCAGAGGTGATAGAATAAATAATAAATGTTTTATTCAATAAATGAAGCAAAAATCTGTAAAATATTTGGATAAAGCTTATTGCAAGGTTGATTGGTTTGGATATTGTTTAATGTTATAAATCAATATTAATAAATTGGTTATTAAATAAATTAAAAGAGGGGCCACAATTATATTGGGGATCTTTAACACCTCTCTTCAGGGAATTCAGTATGAAAACAAGTAGGCCTGGTTACTTTGGAACCTTTAATTTATATTCTTAAAGGATATATTTCCCAAAGATAATATGTATATAAAATACATGGTGGAGTTTCAGGGCTTTGTAAACAAGCTGCCACGACAGAGAAAGGATAATAAGACTCACTGGTATATTATTAAATCCTTTGGGTACCTGTTTGGGATGTGGACTGATGGTTTAAACCTGTTTACTGGGGTTATAAGGTTGTTCAGCAGGTTAAATTGATAAAAAGGGTTGGGGATGGATATTATTAATCAGACTAAAGCCATAAATCACTTGCTTATCTCTTATAAGTATTTTATTTCCTTGGCACAGTGCCTGGATGTAAATATAACTGGGTCTCTGGGTATCAATATCCTCAAAAGAGCTCTTTATTTATAGAGTTTTGAGTCCCAATAGTGTCCTTCTGAGGGATACAGGGGCTCAAAGGGACGGACACTGAGGCTAGCAGGGTAACCAGTGGTAGCCCTTCACGTGTTTTTGGTGCTATAGCACGGGTAGCATCTAATTCCACAGGGTATGGGAATTATTCTACTTTATAATTAATGTTTGGACATGTGAATAACACTAATCTGTCCATTTTATTCATTATTTAATTGATTATCCTTAGTAAATGTTCCCAGTAAGTTAATAATTATTTTAATAGAAATTCTTACGGATATTCTGATGTCAGGTGAGTTCTCATTATGTATTAAATAATTGGAGTAAAGTCATGATACTGATTTTACTCCTTATTTTCGAATTTCAGTTGATTTACTAAAATAATTACTTAAAAATAAAATTTATGGGTATTCATGTAATACTTTTACATCATTATTTTGCTTAGTATGTCACAAAAATATTGATTTCTAGAATTTCTCATAATTTTATATTAAATTATTTTAATATATTTTTAGAAGTAGTCATTATCTTATTTTCGACATTTTTGGTACTTTGAATTATATTTAATAAAAAATAAATATAAGGTCATTTAAGTTTTTTTTATATAATTTTATGTATTTTTAGAATATCTACTATCCACAGGAACATTTATTACATATGTAGAATGTTCCCGTGTAGGTTGTAGCATGTTTACATGGTACCTAGGTTTCTCAGGCCACCTGTCACTTTGTCAACCTGTATTCCTGCGGCTGCGTACTTTTCAGAGGCCCGGGACTGTGTACATGGCTTTGACAGGGTGACAGTTCTGTAGCTCAGCCGCACGCGGGTGTATTGGCTGCCGGGGCTGCGTGTGGGAATTGTGACAGAACACATTTCCGTCTGTAACTCCTAAAATATACACAACACCTCAATTCTGACTTAATTTTAGGTGTGAAACCTATACCTGACCATACATGTGAAATATTTAAATGGCCAAAAAGTGCAATAGTGGTGCTGTGGTATTTTGGTCTTTCTTTTCTTAATTATTTAAAATTATAAGGAGTTGGATTTCAAGGGTGGGGTCAGTGAGTGACCCTACCTAATTTTGGATGGAGGATCTATTTCTTAAATAATATTCATGGTTTCCTACTCCTTCTTAGTTTAATTTTAATATTATTATTTTTTGTTATTTTTGTTACTTTTGCAGCTTGCTCTGCAATAGTAGAAAGCTTACAAACCACGTGTTAGAAATCAAAGGATCTGGGAAATTCTTCCTAAAGAATGAATATGGGTCCAATTTGTGGTTAAAGAATGTTTTCCACATCCCTGAGCTGTCTGCCAACCTCTTTCCTGTCCATTTTCTACTTCTAAAACACTATGAAGTGAAATTTGAAATCAATGAATTCTCTGTGCTCAAGGAAGGGAAAGTGACTCTCAAAGGTCACTACCCAAACAACCTTCCCGCCATACCAATGAGGAGACCCAGTGAATAGTTCTATCTCTGCAGTGGAGAACTTCTGCACAAGTCACTAGGACGGGTCAGCTACCACAGGATCAGAAATAAGTTTAATATAACTTTCAAACCAGATACTGTATGTGAGTCCTGTGCAGTCAGAAAAATAACAAAGTCATTGTTTAAAATTAGACAAAATTGAGCCTCCAGACCCTTTGAAGAACTCCAGTTTGACACTGTGGGACCCATCACACCAGCCTCAGCTGAAAATTACAGGTATTTCCTGACCATGGTTGACAGTTACTCCATATACTGCTTGGGAATTCCTCTAAAATACAAGGAGGATAACTTTGAAGCACTCTCACACCTCCTACATCTCAAGGCAAAATATTTTGCTATTAAGTCAGAACTCTAAACTCTGATGGGGGTGGAAAATTTAAGAACAAAAACTTCAGAGAGTATTGTAAGAAGAAGAATTTTATAAAAATTAGATACTCTGACCCCTACACTCCTCAGCAAAATTGAGTGGCTGAGAGACACAACAGAACCATACTTGAGTCACTCAAAACCATCTTTCACAACTCATGTCTGAATAAGAACCTCTGAAACTTTGTTCTCAAGGCCAGTACCCTTACACTGAATCAGATACCCTGCCACAAATCAAAAAGATCTCCCCATTCTCTCTTTAAAAACAAAACCCTTCCCTTGGATTACTTCCACATCATTTGGAATCTTTTCTCCTTCCTCACGCTGCCTAGAAAAAACTTCTACAAGCTCAAAACTAAAGTCGAAACAGGTATTCTGATAGGCTTAAATGAAAATCTCATATCCTACCACATTCTTTCAGACACTGGTAGAATTTTTGAAACCAAAAATGTCAGATTCCTCACCTTTTTTCCTAGAAACAACAGAAAACCTTCCAAAGAACTTGAATCTAAGAACATGTATTGTAAAAATCCCAGCCACTAAATCAGAGAACTGAAAAAAATTCTCAGGCTCAGACAGTGAAATTGAACCACCATCCAACCACAGAAAAGGGACTTCAGCAAAGAAAAAGGGTAAGTTGGGAACTACAATGAAGACACGTTCTAAAATCATGAACAAGAACCAGGCAGACCAACTGACTCCCCAGCTCCAGAAATACCATCCACTCCTCCTAGATACAATCTCAAAGAAAGATATTCAAAAATCAAGCCATCTAAATACACATATCTCAGCACTGCCCGAAAAAATTGGGAAGCCATCAAAATCAAATTTGACTCCATTGAAAAAGTGGAAGTATGGGAAGATGTAACCATAATCCCCAATTTCTATTTTAAAACTGTCATGTTTCTCAAAAATAAGCCTGAAATTGCCTCATCACCCAAAATAAAAGAGGCCAGAATTTGCATCCAAGGATTCAAACAAATCCCTGGCATCAACTATGACAATACCTTCTTTCCAAACAGAAAATTCACTACTCTTCTATCACTCCTTTGTGAAAGTTATGGCCAGAAGTTATCTTAGTGGAAGGAGGAGCAGTAATTAAAGCAAAATAAATGCTGGAAACCTTGTGTCTATAAAGGCTAATGGGCTCTCACAATGGGGCAATTTGTTGGACAATTGATTGGATGAATTTGAATGGATATGGTGGAAAAAAGCAGAGAGAAGGTCTCCTTAATTAAAAAAGATTGGCCTGTTGTGGGCCCATGATACAACAACAGAAAAGGCAAAACTTCCTCCCCAAAAGTGCTCTACAGGCTGTACAGGCCTTGTTAATTGGTTTGAGCTACACCAGCCCACATGGAATTTGCCCCTGAACCCTTTTGACCTTCCTGTTCCTGTCAAAATTGATGTTTCCATCCTTACAGGGTTGAAACAGCCCTTTTATGTTCAGAACCTTGGGCTGGTTGTCCTTACAACTGGCCCTGTTACATCTGTGACCTCACTTAACAGGCTGGTTTCCTCATAAAACCAGCCCCTGGCCCCACAAATGGCCCAGGTGGGACCCATTACACACCTAGGTCCAGTCTCAAGCTCACCAATTAAACCAGCCACCCATCCAGGGAGGGTGGCTTGGTGCTACTCACACACCAGGGGGGTGGAAGTCCAATGGAAATGCATTCCCCCCTCTAATCCCCATTCAAGGGGGGAGATGATGAGAGCCCCCCCCCATGGTGGTCTAGTACCTCCATTGCTTCCACAACCATGTTGGTTGTTGCAGCAGTCTCAACTAATATCAATTGGGGGGTGGTCAGATCCACCCCTCATTGTTGGTAACACAATGTTACCCTGGGGAGATGGTTTAGTCCCCCCCAGGGTTGTTGCTCCTCCCCCTTGGTAAAGGGGAGGGGTGGCCCGTTGCTTGTTGGTGGTAGGGTGTTCAGGTCCTCCACACCACTGGTTGCCTTTTGAAGCTGGCCTGGTCCTTTGCTGGTGGGAGGGTGATCAAATCCGCCCCACTGCCAGTCACCTTGTTGCAACCAGCCTAGCCACCTTGTTTGCTCCTTGCAGAAATGGGGGAGGGGGGAAGCAGTATTGCTCCCCCCTCCGCCACCGCAACCCCTTGTGCGCGGCTGCATTAACCAACCAGGGTGGAGGGACTCCAAATGAGCCCCTCTGTCCCCTAAAAAAACCCCCGCGCAGCTTTTTGGGCCTAGAAACGGGCCAGATTCAAGAAAAAGTGGCCCCAAGCAGGCTGCAACAAAAGCAACGGCCCCAAAGGGCCATCCCAGCCCAAACCCACAAAATGACAATTTTTTGGGGCCAGCTTGGCTGGCCAAGTATGTCCAAAAAACATTGGGCCCAATAATACCCATAAAATCTGATTTGGCTGGGGTGGCCCATCCATCCCAACAGGCCCATGATGGCCCATGTACCAAATGAAATATTCCCCCTATTTTTAGGCCAATTTTACCCAAATATATGACATCCACATGGGCCCATGTGATCCGTGTGGTTTTCCAATGGGCTGTAAAGGACCATAAGTGCATCCCATTTGGATTACACTTATACATAGAACACACGTGAGTGCATACATATTAACATCCTTATCCTTTCAATCTCAAAAGACCTTCCCCTCAGACAGTTTGATGGGAAGGCAGATTTCCTATACACACCCCTGAAGGAAGACCTCACATCAAAACTCCCTCCAGGTGCTCAAGAATCACCCCTTTCATCAAAATTAAGAAATCTCTCTATGGCCTGAAACAAGCTCCAGCCAAATGGCACAACACCCTCACCAACTTTCTTAAAGAAATCAGATACGCCCCCTCCAAATCAGACCCTTTCCTCTTCATTCACCAAGACTCCAACTCAGTGGTCTTCTTTCATGTTGAAAATCTTGTTGTAGCTGGCAGAACCCAAGAATTTGAAACCCTCTTCCTCAAACACTTTCCCAACTCATTGGCTCACAGTCCATACACCTTCCTGGGAATGGACCTGAATATCTCAGACCTAAAAATTACCCTCTCTCAGAGAAAACTCACAAAAAAGGGACTCAAACTTCTTGGGTTGTTCAATTGCAGAACCTTCCTCACTCCTCTTACACCAAGTGTCCAAATCCTGAAGGCAAACAATCAATAACTAGAACAGTTCCAGAAGCTCAGCTTAAACTAAAGAACTTGAACTGGAATGATGAATTACCTCTACTGCCAAAAACAATCAGATATAGCCCCTGCAGTATCCATTCTCTCCCAATTCAACAAAAACTCAGGTATGAACCACTGGAAAGAAGTTCTTCAGTTCTGAAAATACCTGGCTGGAAATAACTCAAATTCTCTTCTTCTCTCTCCTTCTTCCTCTTCATTTTCCTCTAGACTCAAATATTTCACCAACAATACCTGGGCCAATGATATTGACTCCAGGAAATCAAGAAGTCGTTATATCTGATTTTGGATCAACTGCCCTATCTCCTGGAATATCTTTACACAAAAAAAACATCACAATGCCATCCACCAAAGCCAAATTCAACTCACTTTCCAAATTCCATCATGAAAGCCTGTGGATATCAGAACTAATTCAATAACTATGGCCAACCCACTTGCAAGTTCTGTTTAAATTAAATATTCAATTGTCCCAAATTTACTGTCTTTATTACTATTTTCTAAAAACAACAACTGTTTGTATAGACAACATGATTATTGAAAGAGTTGAGGAGGAGAACACATTGAAGAATTCATTAAGAAATTTTATCAGTTGTGGGTCATCTCCCTTCAGGTCAAGGCAAAAGAAGAAGAGGATTAAAGGTGTTTATTACTGGTTCTGAAGCAGTCCTGGTTGTCTTATATTCTACCTGGAAGCTTGATCAAGTCCAGGTCTTGAGGTAGGAGTGATGATTTATTGGCCTTTTTGTTTCTGGTGTTGGAGGAGGATTTTGATTGCCAAAGTAATTGAGCTGTACTGGAGGGAGGATCACTTCTGAGTTGGCCAAATGAAGAACATTTTTTCAATTTTTGAATGGCCTGTCTAACAATTTTTTAGTTTAGGTGTTGGGCTGATCACTTTTTCAATCAATTCTGGGTGGCTGGTCTCTCAATCTTTCATTCTGTAATCTTAGGAGGGTTTTCTGAGTCTTTTTTTATAAACAGGTCCAAGGTCTTGAGGCTGGTTGGATTGTCTTTGTAGATCTCAAGATTGGTTGATTGGTCTATAGTTGATCAATTAATCTCCAATCTTTGTCAGTTTGGTTCTTTTTTGGTGAATGGTTGTGGATGAAGAAGGATGGGTGTATCAAGGGAGGAAGGAGCAAGAGGTAACCTGGGGTGTAGTTGCAGGGTAATTCAGAATCTGTGCGTCCACCGGGTTTATCCCAATTGGAGTAACTCCTGATTGCAACACAGAAATTCCAGAAGTTTCATGAGTTGTCCCAATTGGGAAAAATCATGCGTGGTTGATGTAGTCACTGAAAAGCAACTACATTCTTTTTACTGCAATTTTTATTTTATTTTTTTTTTTGTACTGTAGAATTCCAACAACCCCCATTCCTTGATTTGAAGGGTCTGTTATTTAGTTTAATAAGGGAGGTTGAGTTACAGGCCTTTGTCAGAGCATTGGAAACCATTTCTTCCGATGGAATCAAATTGAATTTCAGTTTCTTATCTTCATACCAAGGTATTGAATCTTGATGTCTATATTTTTGGTCTTGGATTTGGAACCAAAATTTTTGATCTTTTCAGTTATTCCTTTATTATCTATGTTGAAAACAGGGATTTTCAAGTGGGTTGGCCACAGTTCTTGGATCAGTTCTGTTATCCACAGGCTTTAATTATGATATTTGGCAATTGATTTGAGTTTGGCTTTGGTGGATGACATTATAATTTTTTTTTGTTTGCAGCTAGTCCAGGAGACAGGAAAGTTGAGCCAAAAGCACATTTAGCCAATTCTTGACTTTCTGTATTCAAAATTGTCATCCCAGGTAAGGTTTCTAAAATATTTGAGTCTAGAGGAGAGTGAAAAGGGAGTAGGAGAGAGAAGAAGGGATTTTGAGGAAGTTACATCCAGGTATTTCCAGCACTGAAGCACCTCTTTTCAGTGGTTTATTCCTGTATTTTTATCTAATTGGGAGTGGATAAACACTGCAGGCACTATATCTGGTTGTTTTTGGCGGGGAATTTAGTTCAGTATTCTAGTGTAGGTTCTGTAGTTTATTTTAAGCTTCTGTAACTGCTCTATTTCTTCTTTGATTTCCTTCAAAAGTTGGATGCTAGGTGTAAGAGGAGTGAGGACGGGTCTGCAGTTGGACAACCCAATGAGTTTGAATCCTTTTTGATAGTTTTACTTTTAGAGAGATTTCTATTCAGGTCTGAGATGGCCAAGTCCATTCCTAGGAGGGTGTCTGGACTGTGAGCCAATGAGTTGGGAAAGTGTTTGAGGAATAGGGTTTCAAATTCTTGGGTTCTGCCAGCTACAACAAGATTGTCAACATGAAAGAAGACCACTGAGTTGGATTCTTGGCAAATGAAGATGCAATGGTCTGATTTGGAGGGGGTGTATCTGATTTCTTCAAGCCAGTTGGTGAGTATGCTGTACCATTTTTCTGGAGTTTTTTTCAGGCCATAGAGAGATTTCTTAATTTTGAGGAAAGGGGTAGTTCTTGAGAAACCTGAGAGATTTTTGATGTGAGGTCTTCCTTCAGGGGTGCATAGAGAAAATCCACCTTCACATTGAACTGTCTTAGAGGTATTTTATTGGAGATGGAGAGGATGAGAATTCTTAAGAGAGTAGTTAACTTTCCAGTTGAACATAAGGTTTTGTTATAGTCAATGCCAGGGATATGTTTGAATTGTTGGATTCAGAGTCTAGCTTCTTTCTTTTTGGGTGATGAGGCAATTGCAGGATTGGTTTTGAGAACCATGAAAATCTTCAAATAGGAGTCAGGGAATATTTTATCATCTTCCCATACTTCCATTTTTTCAATGGAATCAAATCTGGTTTTGATGGCTTCCAAAAATTTGTCTGGAGAGCTGAAATGTGTTTATTTAGCTGGCTTGATGTTTGAGGATCTTTCTCTGAGGTTTTACCTAGGAGGAGTAGGTGGTCTTTCTGGAGCTGAAAAATTGGTCAGACTGTTGTTTTCTTATTCATGACTTGACAATGTGCCTTCACTGTAGTTCTCAAAAGACCGTTCCTCTTTGCTGTAGTTGCATGATGGTTCAATTTCACTTTCTGAATCTGGGAAAGTTAACAATTATCTGAATTTTTTACTGTGATTTGTCTGGTCCATGTTCTCAAATTCAAGTTTTCTGGAATTTTCACTGTTGGTTCTGGGATAAAAGGTGAGGAATTGGACATTTTTGATTTTTAAAATTCCACCGTAGTCTGATAGGATGTGGTAGTATCTGAGATTGTTGTTGAAAACAATCAAAATACCTGTTTTTCCTTTGGGTTCCATTTTGGAGAAGTTTTTTTGGGAAGTGTGAGGAAGAAGACAGGATCATCAATGGGGTGAAAGTAGTCCAAGGGAAGATTTTTGTTCTTCAAGATAGAATAGGGTGATTTTTTGGAGTTTTGACAGGGTATTTGATTGAGTGTGAGATTACTGGCCTTGAGAAAAAAGTTTCACAGGTTTTTACTGACACATGAGTCATGTAAGATGGTTCTGATTGGCTTGAGTATGGTTCTTTTGTGCCTTTTGGCCAGTTGGTTTGTTCAGGAGTGTAAGGATCAGAGTAGGTGGTTTTTATTAAGTTATTCTTGCACTATTCCTTGAATTTCTTGTTTTTGAATTCACCCCCTCTGTCAGAGTTCAGGATTCTGGGGTATTAGCCAAACATTTTTGCTTCAATATCTATGACATGAGAGAGTGTATCAAAGGTTTTGTCTTTGGATTTGAGAGGGATGCCTGGCAGTATCTGGAGTGACTGTCAACCATGGTCAGGAAGTATCTGTGATTTTCAATTTAGGCCAGTGTGATGGGCCATACAATTCCTAAGTGGATTTCTTCAAAGTTTCTGGAGGCTGGATTTTGTCTGCTTTGAAACAATACCTTAGTTCTTTTTCCACCTGCACAGGATTCAAAAATATTTTCTGGTTTTACAGGTATGTTTAGCTTGTTTCTGATCCTGTGGTAGCTGACGTGTCCTAGAGACTTGTTCAGCAGTTCTCCACTAGATAGAAAGTAATCTTCTTTGGGGTTCCTGAGTGGTATGACAGGTAAGTTTTTCTTTTAGTGGCCTTTGAGAGCCACTTTTCCTTCTTTGAGCACACTAAATTCATTGATTTTAAATCTGACTTCATAGTGTTCTAGTAGCATAAAATGGACAGATAGGAGATTGGTGGATAACTCAGGAATGTAGAGAAAATTCTTTAACCATAAATAAAACCTATCTTCATTCTTTAGGCAGAAGACTTTCTTGGATCCCTTGATTTCCAATGCTTAAGCTTTCAATGATCCTATCTGCAACAGAGAACCTTCAACTGTTAATTGTGTTATAATTAAAGAGTCAATTTTCCTAAATTTACTGTCCTTATTACTCTTTTCTAAAAACAACAACTTTCTTATAGAAAACATGAGTATGAAAAGAGTTGAGGATGTTAACAGATGGAGGAATTCATTAGGAATTTTTATCAGTTGTGGGTCACCTCTCTTCAAGTCAAGTCATAAGAAGGAGAGGATTAAAGGTGTGTCTGAATGGTTCTGAAGTGGTCCTGGTTTTCTTATATTCTACCTGGCAGCTTGATCAACTCCATTTATTGAGGTGTGAGTGAGGATCTATTGGTCTTTTTGTTTCTGGTGTTGGAGGAAGATTTCAATTGCCACGGTAATTGAGCTGGACTTGAGGGAGGCTCACTGCTGAGTTGTCTGAGGGAAGGATGGTTTTTCAAGGGTTGAATGGCCTGTCTAACAATTTTTTCTTTTAGGCTTTGGGCCGATCACTTTTTCAATCAATTCTGGGTGGCTGGTCTCTCAATTGGTAATTTTGTAATCTTAGGAAGTTTTTATTGTTCTTGTTTTATTGAAAGGGCTTAGGTCTTGAGGCTTGTTGAATTGTATTTGTTCATCTTGATCTTGATTTATCTTTGATCTTTGCAAGTTTTTTTCTTTGGTTGTGGATGGTTGAGGATGAAGTAGGATGGATGCATTGAGGGAGGAAGGACAAAGAGGTAACCTGAGGTGTAGTTACGCAGGAATCAAGCATGTGTGAAGCCATGGGATTTATCCCAATTGGGATAATCCTAGATTTCAACACAGCAAGTCTGGTGGTTTCATGAGTTGTCCCAATTGGGACAACTCATGTTTTGTTGATTTAGTTTCTGAAAAGCAACTACATTTTTTCACCTACAGTCTTTCTTCTTTTTTTTTTATCTTAGAATTTCAACAAGTTCCTATCTTAAACATAGATAATAAAGTACTGATTGAAAAGATAAAACATTTTGGTTCTAAATCCAAGAACAAACATCTAGACATCAAGATTAAATACCTCAGAAACCTATATGAAGACAAAAAACTAAAAGTGAATTTGATTCCCTCAGAAGATATGGTTTCCAATGCTCTGACCAAGGCCTGAAACTCAACATCTCTTACTATATTATGTAAAAAGCTCTTCACTTCAAGGCATGGGAGCTTTTTAAATTCTTCAATTCAAAAAAATAAAAATTGTAGTCAGTAAAATTTAGTTGCCTTCCATGTACTCCATCAACTACACATGAGTTATCCCAATTGGGATAACTCATGGAGTTTCCAGAGCCACTGAGTTGCAGCCTGCATTTATCCAAATTGTGATAAATGCAGTAGTTGAGCAAGAGCCAAGCTCCTGTGAAACTACACATTAGCCTACTCCTCCACTCCTTGCTCCCCCTTTCCCATCTTCTCTCATCCTTCCAACCATCTAAGATTTCAAGAACCAAACCAAAAAGGACAAAGACTGATTGATCCAGCTCAAGAACAAAAAAAATGAACCAACCAACTGAAGACCCCAACCAAACAATCTCCTCAAAGATCTGATCAATCTTCTCTGAAACCTCCCATAACTTCCTGAATCAAGCAATTGACCAAATATCAATTTATCATCAATTTAACCATCTCCATTGACCAAAAGAACCAAAGAGAACAAATTTAGAAGACAAAAGGGTAGAACAACAGTCAACTAACCCAGTCCTGGATTTGAAAACCCTACAGGCTATAAAATAAACAAACAGATTCCCCTAGTTACCATCAAGGCCACAGAGCAGTTTCCTACCAGACTCTGACTGCTTTCTAAGACCCCCTCTGCAAACTGTTAGATTAAAATTTTCTCTCACTTCAATGTATGCCTTGACCTGAAGACCAAAGACCTCATTACTGATCACATTTCAATTGATCTTCCATCATCTACTTTTTACTTTTCAAATCTTATCTGTTAAATTTCTGGTCTTTGGAAAAGATTAATAAATAAAAACTTCAGGACAAGCAGCCCTGCATTTTTCAAAAAATTAATCTATATTCCATTGGAAGTATTAAATGTTATGTAAATAAAAAGAATTTTGATTCTTTCTGAATTATTCTTTTACTTGATTGATTTTTTTTATAAATATTACAATATTTTAATTCCGACCATTGAATATGTGTATGTACTGTTGAAATCTTGTTTTAAAAAAATATTCAATTTTTGGTAGTTGTTTTTGCGCAACTACATTTCCAGACCACCTCAGAGTCATCCCAATGTAAATAACCAGAGGTAGTTTTGATTAGCTGCTCTCAGGCAACTGCCACAGCTCCAAGCTTTCCCAATTGAGATAAATTGAAGTAGTTGCGCAGGGTTGTAATCTGCACAACGGAAGTCAAATTTCCCACTTTGGAGAGCTCATGACCTCATCCTTCCTCCAAACATCAGAAAACAATCAAAAAATCAAGACTATTATGGAAACAAGAGGAGTTCACTCCCTCATTTTCCCCCAATATTCAGAATTTATTGGTCCCTTCCATCTTTAAGGAGCTGAGCATGCCATTCAACCAGAAACCACAGAGAGAGAGAGAGTAAGAGAATTAGAAAAAGAGATTAGGTGATCTTGTTCCTTCCTGATAAAAGTTGAATTGGTGACCAAGACCAGGCTGAGATAATATTTCAGTCAAGAGAAATCATCATGATTTTGACAAACAAGAGACGTGAGAAGCTAACATGAAAATGAAAATAAAACCAACAAGAGTGTGAACAGCTACTAAGTAAGTCACTAGAACTGAGAGTTGAGGATAGTATTGACTAGTTGATCTAAAGTTAGAAGATAATCAGTAATCAATGGCTGGATGAGTTTGAACCTGATATTATTCACTAGTAGCTTAATAGAGGATGGAAAAATCCAGCAAGTGTCAAAGGATGAGTTGTTGAGGCGCCTTGAGAGAACTGGAAAAAAAGATGGTGAGTCCACTGATTGATAAGTTGAGCTTGGTTGGTCTTACTTTGTCCTGACTGGCTGCTTCAAGTCCTTCTTGACTTTTGTTGAGGATTTGATTGATGAATGCTTGAATTGTGGTTAGTAGATTAAAGAGATGATTGTTGTTGTTTGTTGGTGAAATCTGATCCCCTGAGTGGTACCCTTCATGGTATTTTCGGATCCAGCAATATTGAGAGTATCCACAGCCAAGAGAGAGATTTGCGCGGGTACATGAGGACAGAAAGAAAAGAACATGAGAAAGAATAATAAAAAAAAAAAAATAAGGAAATACAAGAGGTACAAACCTTATTAGGATTGTGCAGTAGGTTCATAACTATCTCTAAAACAATCTTCAGACATTTCATATGATCTGCTGTTCTCATAATGTGTGAGTAAAGTAAACAACAACAAATGAGAAGATTAGGATTTAACACGCCCCCAAAACTTATTGATCAGTGAAAAATAGAACAAAAAGCATTTACTAATTGACTATTGGATGTTTAATTAGCCGCTTTGGTCAATGCGTTGGCTGTCATGGATAGAGAGGAATTCAGTTTTACTTCTATCAAACCCAGTTTGAAGTCATCTCAAAGGCTTTCTTTCTTGATATCTATGTGTTTTGCTTTTGAATTGGAGCCAAACTTCTTGATTTTATTGTCCAGTCCCTTGTTGTCAATCAGGTGGATTGGGCATCTCAAGGTGGTGCAATAAATATCCCCATTAACTTTTGCAACCATCTAGCCTCAAGATGGCAGCTTGAGAGTGAGAAACATTCTGATTTGGTTGATGAGTGAGTAATGCATTGTTGAGGCCTGCTAGTCCAATAGAGGGGGCTGCCTTTGAACAAGCATATGAATCCACTCTGCAAGATTCGAGTTTCTGGATCATTGGCCCATGTAGCGTCACTAAAACATACCAGTTGATTTGATATGGATCGGGGACCAAGAGTGAGTGTCAATTCTTTGGTGTTGGAGAGATATTTCCACATGTGAAGAACTCCTTCCCAATGAGTGAGCCCTGGATGTTCACAGTGTTTGGCCAGACTAGACACAGCAAAGCTTATGTCAGTTTGCGCCAAACCAGCTATGAAATTGAGACGTCCAATGGGCAATCAATAGTTAATTTTCAAGTTGGCAAACCTGTCTTGGTCTTCTTGATCTGCTGAGGTTAAGTGACGTCCAGGAGTGAGAGTGGTAGATACAGGCCTACAGTTAATTAGATTGAGTTCTTCCAGACCTTTCTCAATGTGGAGAGGTAACAATAAGTGAATGAGTCGGTCCTTTCTTTCTACCTTCATTCCAAGTAAGGTGTCCGGAGCGTGGGCAGATGAATCTTTAAACTTGGCAAGGAATTTCTTTTTTAAATCCAATACATTCCCCGCAACCAGGAGGTCATTGACATGAAAGAAAAAAACATTCACCTGATCTTCCCCTAAGTACAGACAGGGATCTCCATCTGATTCTTGGAAGCCTTGTGCTTTGATCCATTTGCTCCGCATTTGATACCAATTTCTGGGCGCTTGCTTGAGTCCATATAGGGATTTTTTAAGTTTGAGATATTTTGATTTTCTGTCACAACCATACGGGGTTTTAATAAATACTTGTTTGTCTAGTTCGGAGTGAAGAAACACCCCCTTCACGTCAAGTTGAAGCATCTCTAGGTCATTATTGAATACGTACGTTAAAACTCCTCTTAAGGAGGCAACTTTTCCAGTTGGCGCATACGTTTCAAAGTAGTCTAAACCGTATCTCTGACTGAATCCTTGCACGCACAGTCGAGTCTTCAGCATGACTGATTTGTCCTGTGCGTTGTGTTGGATCTTGAAGACAGGGATAGTATTGAGAGGATTAATTACTTTATTTTTGTCTGCGTCCTCCCAAACTTCTTGGCTTTTGATATTATTGAATTATTTTAGGGCCGATTCCCTCCATTGAGGTATGCCCATGGCTTCTTTCAGGTTATTAGGAATCTTCTCCGCTAGGAATCCATACTGTTGTGGTTTTGATAGAGTGTCACAATTCCTCAGGGATGGTTGCAAGGTGTTTTCTACTACAGAGTCGTTGTCTGACAAGACTTTGTTGACCAACAACTCTTCAGGTTCCAAAGGTGATTCTTCTTTTATGAAGACCTTAGGGGAAGAGTTCTCTATAACCGAGTGAGGTTGTATTAAAGAGATATTTGAGTGGCTATTAGTTTTATTGCTCTCTTCATCTATCAGAATTGTTACTGCCTTCTGATTGTTGAATTTGACATGTTTGGTATCTATGATCTTGCCTGATGTAGTGATAACCTTGTATGAGAGTAGCATGGGATTAAATCCAATCAATATTCCTGAAGCTCCTTTCTCGTCTAGTTTGGATTTCACTTCAGTGTCATTCAAGCAATAGGTTAGAGAGCTTCCGATTGGTCTGATGTAGTTTTCAGGTAGGTTCTTCTTATGCATCATTTCCCAAGTTGAGCTCTCTCCTTTCTGCCTTGGGATTTGATTTGGCATAAGACTGCAACCCCTTACCACTTCATGCCAGACCGATTTTGGTAGATTTGAGTCTGAGATGGTAGCTCTAGCTGCTTTGATGATATTTCTATTGGCTTGTTTGACTTGTCCATTGTGCTGAGAATGGTAAGGTTTGGTAACTATTTGATTAATATGATGATTTTTGTAGTAATTTTGAAGCTTCTTGTTGACAAATTCCCCTCCACCGTCTGAAAATACTTCTTTTGGATACTGATTGGTCTTCCTGTGTTGATTTTTGATGATGAACATGATAGTATTGGCCGTATCACTTTTGAGTCTAAGAGGAAAGCAACCAATATACCCTGAGTGCGAGTCAATCAGATTCAAAATAAACCTATAACCTCCTTTTGACGTTGGGTTTATTGGTCCTATGAGATCAAGGTGAATCTTTTTGAAGCACTGTTGCGCAGCTTCCTGTTGATTTTTGAACGGTTTCTGGGTGATTTTGGCTTTGTCACAGCTTATACATTCAAAGTTTCTCTTTTGATTGTTTGGTATGGTGCAGTTGAGATGCTTTTCCATCCGTTTGATACTAGCATGTCCTAAGCTACAGTGTAAGGTATGTAGGTCTGCATTCAAATAGTATGTTTTGAGAGACTTCTCTCCCATATCAATAATAAAAAGATTGTTGATTATTGATCCCAAGAGTAATGTTGTGCGACCTGCCATTAATTTGAAGGTGCAAGGACTATGGTTTGCGTCCACTTTGAGTCAAGCTCCTTGAGACATTAGTGCACCAAGTGAAATGAGATTTACAGTGAATTCAGGTACCCATACCGCGTTGGATAGCTTGAGATTGGCATCTTTAGTGGTCAGGGATACTTGTCCCATTGCTTCAGTGGTTATAGCTGCATCCTTTTTTCCAGTTTGTATCTTTTTGGTTCCATTACTGATAGTAGAAGAATAGAAGAGATCCTTGTCGATTATCATATGTAGGGAGCACCCAGAATAGAGGATAAATTGGTTAGTGATTGGATCACTGAGCGCACTTAATCCACAGAAAAAAGAATAGAAATGCGCTTCCGGTTTATCTTTTGTCTTTGATTTCTTACCGCGGTTATGAAGATGGGATGGTTTCAGTTCAGGAAATTTGAACCAGCATGAGCTTGGAGAGTGAGAGGTTACGGCTGGATTATGTTTGCCGTTTTTGCATCAAGGACCTCTGTAGAGCGCTACATTGACCGGTTTGTCTTGATCCCCTTGAGCAATTGCCTCATTTTTGAGTTGAATTAAGTGATTGAGTACCACATCTATTTTCATTTCCGTTGTGGAATGCATAATCTGTCACTTCATATTCTGCATGTTTGATGGGAACTTGAATAGTACCAGATATGCTACAATGTCGGAAGGGAGATCAATGCCAACTTTGGTCATTTTCTTCAGAAATACCTTGACGGACATTACAAAAGCTTCAATATCCGTGTCCATGGTTAGGTGAAGAAAACCGTTAAACACTCTTGCTTGATTTGCCAATTGAGACAATTCAAAGTGCGCTTGAGTGGATTTCCAGATCAGCTTTGCATTATCTTCATTTGTATTGTCAATGATGTTATTGTACATGTTGGAATCTAATTTAGCAATGATATGCGCAACAAAGTCTTGGTTCATATCTTCGTTTAGGTCTATCTGCTTGTCAGGATTGTTCATTTTTTTGAATATTCCACAAAGCTTGAATAGTTTTTCAAACTTCTTTCTCACATACTATAGTTGTCCGCTGTTAGTAGTGGCGTGGATTCAATAAGTGATTTGATTGCCAACAATTTGTAGTTCATTGTATCCCCCCCTGGTCCTGGCGTGGCGGAAGGTCCCGGTGTCTCCATTTGTTTGGTGTGGGACTTTTAACCGTGATAAAAGTTTAATTGGCAACCAAGACCAGGCTGAGATAATATTTCAGTCAAGAGAAATCATCATGATTTTGACAAACAAGAGACGTGAGAAGCTAACATGACAATGAAAATAAAATGAACAAGAGTGTGAACAGCTACTAAGTAAGTCACTAGAACTGAGAGTTGAGGATAGTATTGACTAGTTGATCTAAAGTTAGAAGATAATCAGTAATCAATGGCTGGATGAGTTTGAACCTGATATTATTCACTAGTAGCTTAATAGAGGATGGACAAATCCAGCCAGTGTCAAAGGATGAGTTGTTGAGGTGCCTTGAGAGAACTGGAAAACAAAATGGTGAGTCCACTGATTGATAAGTTGAGCTTGGTTGGTCTTACTTTGTCCTGACTGGCTGCTTCAAGTCCTTCTTGACTTTTGTTGAGGATTTGGTTGATGAATGCTTGAATTGTGGGTAGTAGATTAAAGAGATGATTGTTGTGGTTTGTTGGTGAAATCTGATCCCCTGACTGGTACCCTTCATGGTATTTGCGGATCCAGCAATATTGAGAGTATCCACAGCCAAGAGAGAGATTTGCGCGGTTACATGAGGACAGAAAGAAAAGAACATGAGAAAGAATAATAAAAAAAACAAAAATAAGGAAATGCAAGAGGTAAAAACCTTATTAGGATTGTGCAGTAGGTTCATAACTATCTCTAAAACAATCTTCAGACATTTCATATGATCTGCTGTTCTCATAATCTGTGAGTAAAGTAAACAACAACAAATGAGAAGATTAGGATTTAACACTTCCTTCCAAGTGTGTTGTTTGGGCTTTTACCTGAGCTCCCCCTTACAACTCAGATTTGAGAGTGAGGTACTAGTACCCCCCTCTCAACCCTAAACTAGGTAAAAAAACAACTGAAGACAAAAAAAACCCTAAGCTTCCTCTGCCTCCAGCCCTCAAGGTCTGCCTGCCATTAAGTCCATCCAGATTTTTCATTCCCATGGCACAGCCTTTCCTGCGCCTTTCTGCATCCAACAAACGCGCCTTCCTTTTATTTTCCTCCTCCAGATAGCCCTGTGAAATTTTTCTGCTCCTGCTTCCCCAAAATAGTGGTAACTGCAAACTGACCAAATAAGCTTTGTCTCTTGATCTGCTTCCTGGGAGCAGATCACAGATCTGCAGCGCACCACAGATGCTGAGACTTTATGTGTACTGGTGCTGAGCCCACAGCAGCCAATGCTAAGACCATCTGCATCCAATGCTGAATTAACAATCCTTGACACAGTTCCTGATCCCAAGGCTATAAAATGCCATTACACTTTCCAACCAAAAAAAAAAAGGATCAAGACCAATCAAATCCAAAATTGAAGGATCAAGAAGATCCTATCAAACAGACAAGGACCAACATCAGCTCTTCTGCCAAACTTACAAAATTAAGGTAGATAGAAAACAGCCAACACCTCAAGATCAGGAGTTGAACACCCAATCAGGTAGAAGCTATACAAAAAAAGACCACCAGTTATTTCTTAGACCACAGGGCTGATTATAAGCATACCCTGACTGCAAACCAAGACCCAACCAAATACAGTCAGAGCTCTTCTGATCAACACTCATTCCTCATCCTGTGCATTGACCTGAAGACAAAACCTCCTCTTAATGATAAAAAATCCAATTTCTCCTTCTTCAACCTCTTTTTTTATGTTGATCAAAACCTTTCCAGATATCACTTCTTCTGGTTTCAGACAGAGAAATAAAACCAGAAAAATTGAGGATCCAAAAATCAGACTTGATCATGTACAATTTTCTTATGTTTTTTTTTCTTAATTTTTTTTATGTTTGTAAGAATATTTCTTACATTCCAGTAGAAATCTCAATTTTTCTCAAAGGAAATCAACCTCTGTTACTTCTTTTATTACTCACTGAAGGGATTCTCATAATATTACAAAATATTTGAATTCCCCTGATTAAATATTTTTATGTTGAATTTTGCTTTATTTTTGTCTGCTTGGTATAAAGTATCTAAATTCCACTTCAGGTATTTATTCTCACTCAAAGAAATCCATCTTTGATATTGCATGTTTCTAGATTTTTCAATGAATAAAAAATTTTTGAAAATATATCAAAATATTTGAGCTCCCCTCATGAAATAGATATCTGCAGAAATTTTAAATTTTGATTGATTTTTGGTACAAAGTTATCTACTTTCCTTCAGAAATATTTAATTTTTTTCAAATCAATGTGTTTTTAATATTTTTTATAATCATTTGTTTACTTGCTGATATCCTTTTTGGAAAAGTTCAATTAATTTTAATTCCTCTCATCAAATATTTATATGTAGCACTTTTCTATGTTTTTTTGTGATTTTTAGAAATTTTGATTATTTATTATTTTCCTTATTTTCTTCAAGATGCATAGATAATTTTTTCAAAAATGACCTCAGATTTGAATGCCTTGCAAAAAAATCATTATTGATTGGATTTTCAAATGTCACATTAACTCAAGTGATGTCTGTCATTGAATTCTCCCAAATACTTTAGCCCAGAAAGACCCCACAGGGAGTCTGCACACCTTATTTTAGCCCCCCCAGACCTCAATCAATGTTAAAAGTCATTGGGGGGCCCAATGAATCCTCAAAAGGTTTATTCTACCACCCCAGGTACTTCTTTAAACCTTAAAAACATGTTCTAAACCTCAATTTTTTTTCTATTCATGTTTTTTTTTGCATTGGCACAACTTTTTAAGGTTTGAATGCCTTCCTGGGGTGGGAAAACACCCCAGAAGGCATGGATTTAGTAAAGAAAAATGGTCCTAGTCATGCCTTTCTGTGAAAAAGGCACAAATTTAGCAAAAAAAATAAATAAATAAATAAATATGGAAAAATAAAATCATGTCTTTCATTGAGGAAGGGCATGGATGTAGTAATTTTGAAGGAGTGAATGCAGCCTGCAACCTCAAATAATTAGGGTATAATAATGAGGATTTGCTTCCAAAGCAGAAATTTAAGTTATCAAAATAAACAATTTTTACTTAACATCTTAGTTCTCAAATGGATTTTCCTTGCTTTTCCTCTCTTCCTTCATGATTCCAAATATTCAAACGCAGAAGGATTCCTTTTGGTTGAAGATTGGGAGGTTTTTTAAAAAAAATTTTGAGAGCTCCTGGGGCTCTTCCTCTGATGTTACTCTCTTGAATTTATTTGGATTCCTGAATCAATACCAGTTGGTGCTTTCCTTTGAAGGGCTTCTACATGTCAGCCATTTTAAAATCTTGACCCCCAGGTAGGGTTCTGAGAATTCTCAAAGAGTTCATCAATTTAGAAAATTTCATTCATGGACTTTGGAGGCTCTTTGACGAAATTCTACAAACCTTCATAAAATATAAGAAAACTAAGAAAAACCATAAATATTCACTTTATTCTAAAAAAAAAAAAAAGAACGGGATTTTTCTGATGTAATGTAAATAAAATTGTACTAAACATAATAAAACATGAAAGAAATTTTCCAGATACCTATGTTGGGAGTGGATCACAAATCCCTTTTCATATTTGAGAAGTAAGCTCATAAAATACATCAATCATCATGAAAAATTTCAAAAAGTTATTTTTTCTAATTAATTCTGATACTTATGAATGAATAGAATTTTTAAAAAAGATAAAAATGAGTTGAAAAATGCTCAAAATATTCCTCCTTCATAAAATGTATTCTGATATGGGGAAATAATTCAAATGAAACATCCATAAATTACATCAACAATGAAATAATATGAGAAATTAATCTCTTTGAATCAACTTTAATATCTCTGATGGGATTGAAATAAATTTCTACCAAACATGAATGGTTTTTTTTTAAAAAAAAAAAAAAAAAAAAAAAGCAAATAAACCTATTTTCTGAGATTAATATGAGATTAATTCAGACATTTGAAAATATTCCAACAAAAACTTGACATAGTAAGAAAAATTAAAGATAAAAGTATCAAGACTCAATCTGTTTGGATATTCTTCAAACATCACTGGTGGGATCTAAATGATGTTCAACAAAGGATGAAAGAAAGCTGAAAAGGTCCAGACTGAAACAACAGCTTGAAGATGAACAAGAGAACCTCATTTCATTTTTTCCAAAAAAAAAAAAAAAAAAAAAAAAAAAAAAGTGCATGAGTTTAGAATGTTTCTTCTTTTGATTTAGATCATTCCAAAATTCATGATTTCTCACAAAGAACTCACAAAAAATAAAATAAAAAATAAAAAATAAAAACTCAGAAAATATTTAAAACAAAACAAAAAAAAACCAAAAAAAACCCCAAAAAAACCCAAAAAAAAACCCCCCCCCCAAAAAAAAAAAAAAAAAAGAAAAGGACATCCCAAGCTGTGAATATACTAACTTGGTGATGATCTTCACACCTTTTGAAATTCCATCCCACACTAAACGGTTAGAAACCTCATTCTTAAGGTCTCACACCGTTTCCTGGCATTGGGATTGCATGCCCCCCCCCCCTTTGACATGCTAGAAGGGGGGGTGGGGGATTCCAGCAGCCTAACTGATGGGTCATGCAGGGGCTGGCTGTCAAACCAGTACATCCCTACTGCATTTTTGGATGGCATCCGATTTCCCATGCTTCACTCTCTTGAAATGAATTTTTGAACTGTCATTAATTATTCGATTTCATCTACCCTCGTGAGCTCACCTGAGACTCAAGTGAGTGATCCTTGGGGGATTTTTTTTTTTTTTTTTTTTTTTCTTCCACATCTCAGATTGATTTGGGCTGAAGCAGAGATCTCCCGAAGATTCCTCTTTTTGGACTAACTTATGTTTGACTCCTTTTGAGTGAAATCGAGCTTGGATTCAGTGGAGATTCTGAAGGAGAAAGAGGATCTGATTCAACCTTGATTGATAGCCTGATCGGTGGAGCTCAAACCCTTCATGATCAAAGCATTCGATTGCTTTAAACTTGGAGATTCAACAAGATCATCTTGACCAGGTGCAAAAGATCCCTTTTTAGATCTGAGGAACTTTGGGATTTCTTTATTACTCATGGGAGAACATCTTTTGGCTCAAGAACCATGAAGGACTATGAATCTAATCGGTCAAGTTTGCAAAGTTCCTAACTTGACTCTTTCAGATCATAGCTTAGGTTCTTAAAACAGAGAGGTCTACGCATCAATCTGGCTGCGGATGATCATGATTCATAGCAAGAGTATCGAATGTGATACAAGGTTGTCATCCCCAAAATTCTCTACCCTCTGGGTTTTTTTATTTATTTATTTATGATCATTATTTACAAAAATAAGTCTTACTGAACAAAACATACCTACCTTACTGAACAAAACATATCTTGATCTCCCAAAGCGCTTGTATCTATTGGTCGGATGGTCAGTCTTGAGCTTGATGGTGAGACTTGAGGAAGACCCACTGCAAACGGATATCTTGAGAGACAAGGAGCTTGATCTTTGGGACCAACCTAAGAAGTTCTTGGGATGCTCGTGTTGATCGCTAATGATCATAGAGTGTTATCCTTAATGATTCAAGACCTACGAGTACCCCAAAAGACAGCTTCAGTACATGTTCAGACAGATAGATCCTGGGGACCCAACCCTCATGGTTATATTTAAGAGAGAGAGAGAGAGAGCAAGAGAGAGAGACCTGGACTTGTTGAAGCTCTGGATCCAAGGAGCTCGCTCACCCGTCAATCGATCCACTCGATCCGCAACCGACCACCCAAGTCCTCCCTCTCTCTCTGAATTCGCCTCCCTGCCTTCTTCTCCCTTCCCTTCTTGAACTTTTCAGTCCAGGATCATCAAGCACTCGAGCGACGGGTCGAGCCGGAAGGTGGTCGCTCGATCCTGCGACCGTCGCTAGGCGATAGACGAGAGCCGGAGGATGAACGGATGTAGATGGAGCTCGGAGCCTCAAGGATCAGATCGCTCGACCGCCGCGAGCGTACGTACCTACCTACGTCCATCCATCCAAGCTCGTGGGATCCGATCCGAGGTCGAAGAATCGATCAGAGCGTTCATGTACTAGGGTCGATCCTACTTTCCCCGACCAATTCATCGTCAACGGGCGCCCGGGAGGGTTGGCAGGGAGGACCACCCTCGACACACTGTTCAAACTCATCCATGGCCGTACCCACAAGGTTTTTAGATCCATAGCTAATGGAAGACTCTTTTTTTTTTTTTTTTTCTCAATGGTAGAAGAGAGACTCCTTCGCCAATCCAAGATCAGCCAGATTTCACTTCCACCTCAGAAGAAGAAAAAGCCCCCCTCCTCCCCTCTGTCTCTCTCCTTTGGATCTCTCCTCTTCTTGGTATGATCGGTCTCAAAACAGTTTCTTCCAACTCTCCCTACAACCTTTTACTCCTCCCTTCTTCATCTCCCTCCCTCTTTCTCCTCCTCCCTTCTCATCACTTCCTCGGGCAAGCATGTCCCCTTCTTGATGCCTCATCAAAGTCGTCTTTGAGAGTTAAAAGTCCGTTGGGCATTCCTTTTTCTCCCCTTTATTCTTCAGCCCTCTCTGGCCTCCACAGCTAATACACTTGTGTCTCAGAGGCTCACATCCTGCGCAATCCAAATCCGAAATCACACTTTTTTTTCAAAAAAAAAAAAGTGATGAGGACCACCGCCTTAAAAAGGTGGTAAAAATCTTACATGGATCAAAATGAACCATCCATAACTTGGGGTTTTTTTTTTTTGTCAATTCACATCGAGGTTTTGTTCATTCTCCCTTTGGTTGGGGAGAGAAAAACCATACCAAGGGGTAAGGATTTGATTCACCCACTCAAAATTCAAGATGTCTCGATCTATGACTTTTTTCGATCACTTCACACCGTTTCGACAATTCAATTTTTTTTTTTCGTTTTGGAGGAAGGTGGAGACAATTCTTTTGATCGCCGCCGTCGTCGTCGGGATGGTCGTGGTAGTTCGTTTTCTAAATCAAATCGAGGGACAAGAAAGGACTCCTTGCAACATATGGAACTTGGAACTTGGGATAAAGCAAAAGAAAAAATCATCAACAGCTAAGACCAAAAACAAAAAACAAAAACACAACAGTGGACGATGAGGATGCTGATGAATGAATGCCGAGATGATCGTGTGTGGAGGTGAGTCTCGAAGATGGAAGGCTCGAGTTGGGTCGTGTGATTCGAGAGGGAAAAAAAACTAAAGAGCGTTTTCTCATTATAGCTAGTTAGTTAGTTGGTCGGATAAGAAACGAAAAGTCGATTTACTCTGCGTTAACTCGTTTGATCAAGATGATTTTTTGTAGTCGTAATATATAAAGCTATATATTTTCTTGGCGAGTGAACGATAGATAAACAAGGGGGGTGGGGGAAGTTCGAGGAGCAAGTGAAAACAAGGGAGCAATATATGAGGGGAGGGGAGGGGAGGGGAAGAGAAAAGGTTTTTTAAACACTGGTCGTGCTGTCAATCTCGATCGTCGGTACGACTGACGAGATGAACTTCAGAAATACTAATAGATACCTGTGGTGTGGAACGAGGTTGTAAATATAAAATCAGACCCGCCCCAAAAAGAAAGAGTACGTATCGGATCGTATTGGGGCGTCAGCTTTTGGGATCGGATCGGGTGACGAGTGGTAGTGAGATGGAAACAGAAAGAAGGAAGCGAAGATCGAGGACTCAACTGATCGACTCGGAGGCCTTCGAGCTCGGATTCTTGAGTCTCGGGGCTCAGGGGGTGGTTCAAGCTATTAGGACTAGTAGCCGCCGAGCCGGGCGGGGGATGAGCCGATGATGATTTCTTATCCTTCGAGTGATGATTCGAGCCACTACTCGAACTACCACCGGTGGCCTTCTTGACGACCCCACCGATCCAAGCCTTCTTCTTGCTGATCGAGCCGGCAGTCGTAGCCGATGACTGTTTCTGTTGAGCTTCCTTGAAACTGCCATCCATCCTCTCGATCATCTTCTTCATGACGCTAGAATGCTTGCATGGATGGACGGAAGCCAAGTTCAATCCGTTCAAGTGAGGGAACCGTTCGATGGTGACCGTCTTCTGAGCGTAATCCGATGAGATATCGGCAAAGGTCTGAGTGGGTGTCAAGGGTCTCTTGTGTTCGTCATAACCCATCAACCACATCCTTGGTGTTTGATAATACCTGGTAGGATGGATTTTTTTTGTTTTTTTTTTTACACGTTAGGGAGTAGAGAGAGACTGATGAGCTCGACTGAATCGATATCGATAGAGTTATATACCAGAAGCCGGTGGGGGGGGGGATGTCAGGGGGGGATGATCGGCCATGAGAGAGGGAGAGAGGGAGGGGGTAGGACCCAAAGTGCGACGAACTTATCATAGGTGATCAAACAGTCGTAAGTGCGGACGCTGATGAGGTTACTAGGATTGCTCTGATCGATCTCAGTCTGATGGTGTTGGGATGCTGGTTGAGTGGTAGGAGCGGTGGCATCATCCTCGGCCTCGATCACGCCACCGGTCTCACCTAGGTCGTCATCCATATCCGGGATATCATCCATGTCCGGGATGGCTTCCTCGCCATCGTGCGTAGTTCCGGAGAGCCGAGCCTGAGGGTGAGAGGAGGATAACGAGAGCGAGTTGAGGTTGGGTTCTAGGTCAGGGATATCGCCGATATCGGGGGCTGAGGTCGTGGTATCTGGGATGGAGTGTGAGAAGCAGAAGGGAGGGAGGGGGGGGGGGGGTGTTGGTGAGGAGGATGGATGATGGGTAGGCTTGCTTGGGAAGGGGGCGGCTTACGACGAGTAGTGTGGGTGAGTGCCCAATCTTCATCGTCAGCACCGACGGCGCCCTCGGCAGCGAAGCTCATCATCGTCTCCGCATCCTCATCCTGGTCGGTGTAGACCATTTGAGAGGCTCGACGCAGACAGGGTACTGAGCAAATGGGGGGGGAGGGGGGTTTGGAGCAAGTCGAGTGAGATTGGAGGGCGCGCGGGGATCGGAGGGAGGGTAGGGATGGGTTTTATGTACCGTTTCTGGAGATGAGATACTGCTTGGAATCGGGTAAGAACTCCCTTCGTTTGGATGGATCACCGGTTTCCCATGACCAGGTGGGGAACTTGAAGCATAGGAAATCACCGGCGGCGACGAATTCGTCTGAATCAATGAATCATCGATGGTACCAGAGCTTCGGATGGTCAGCATGCTCTGAGTAAGCGAAGCTCGGGATGATGGATGATCACTGACTGACCAGGGGTGATTCGACCATGCTCCTTGAACTTGGATTCCCTTAGGACGGGGGCCAGATAGTCTCTGACCGCCCAGAAGTGAGTCTGAGTGAAGTGTTGAAAGGATTGCATGATGTCTCTTCCTCGCTCGCTGTGCTGGTTGGCTGAATGGCTGACTGGCTGACTCACTGGCTGACTGACTGACCCACCGACTGACTGGCTGACTGGCTGATTGACTGACTGACTGGCTGACTGGCTGACTGACTGGCTGACTGACCACTCTCCGTCTGGAATTGGGTCGCACCCCGATTACTCGATCTCGGCCAATACCCGGCTCCCGACCCGATGGGGTCGCTGATCGGGCTTGCCCGAGGGCATTCGGTATGAGTCGGCAGTCGGTCTCACAGATCTGATACACCGGGTATGTTGGGTATTTGGCAAGATAGCAACAGAGCTAAATATGGTGAAATGTTGGAAATGCACATATCTATCTCATCTGTTTCATTTCGATACCATACTCCATCTTTACTGAGATCAGTCACAATAAACTAAAAAAAAAAAAAAAACCAATCGATATAAGAAATAAAAAATAAAAAATTACAAATCAACTAAAAATCAACGTGAAAGCTTTCCAAAACCGTGATACCAATACTTTAACATTAAGACCTGCTCAATAGAAGCACAGTCTGATGAATCACATGGAGGCCCAACGATAACCTTGGATTTAGAGAAAACCTGTTCTGATGGGGCACATCGTGGTGTCATTATATAGCCTCGAGTCAGGAACTGCATTGCAGCCTGCGCACTTGGCATCTGGTAGGTTAGGCTCAGCAGTGGGGGTGCACCAGTTCTCAGCAGTAGCCGCTGCCGGCTCAGCAGCAGCTGCTGCAAAGCTCACCAGTAGGCGCAGCAGGATCAAGCATGCGGCTGCGGGCCAGGCCGCAACCCGCTTGGGGATCCAACTCATTGATGGAGCCGGGCCAACCAGGTTCTTGGGCGGTTACTTGAGGGAGGAAAAGGCAGGGCAACCGCGGGGCTATACACCTGGATGGCCGCGCACAAGCGTAGGCCGGCCATGGGACTAGGAAATTCGCAACAGCGCGTCGGTCGGATACGGGCAAGCGCGGTGAACTTTGGGTAGCGCGCAGCAGAGGGCCGCGCCACACAAGGACAAACCGGATGTGCGTAATGGCAGGCAAGCTGAAGGGATAGGGTATGGGTTAGGGTTCTGGGTCTAGGGTTTCTTCTTCATGGTTGTCAGTTTGTCTTTGTGCTTGTACTTAGGTTAGGGCTGAGGGGGGGGATTCATATTTTGGTCTCACAGATTCTCTCTTCTCGGGAAAAAAAGGAAGCATCCTCAAGTCTTACAGACGCTAGAACCATTGACTCCATAACTAGGGACAACTTTGTGAGGGAAAACCTCTAAAGTTTCCACATCTGGGCGATCTTTTGGTTATCCGTCAGGCTGTGGAGAGCAAAATTGAATTGGACAAGCTCATCGCAGATACAGCAGGAACGTACCCGTCTTCCTCCAAGAAATCGGTCACAATCTTGGTGCCGGTCCCCAACCAAATCTTGGCCGTGCGGCCGCCAATGCCCTCTCATGCCAGACTTTCCCAACAGTCTCCATGACCATCAGTCGGAGAGATGACGGAGATTCTGCGGGACATAAGGGTTTTCCTCAACCGGACACCGGCTCCCGCGGCTCTGACAGCCACACCACCTCCAACGGCTCCTTCTCAACTGCGCGCGGTACCGCCTCACATGGCAGAAGGGTTCCAGCCCCCCAGCGGACCATCCGGGTTGTTTGGGTTGCCGCGGTGTTCATATTGCGGGGAGAGAGGGCACTGGAAGTCGGTTTGCAAGAACCTCACTCGGGACATGGACAAGGGGCTTGTTTGCGCATCCGGGATGACGTACATATTCCCAACAGGTGAATTGGTAGACTTGACCAAGGACAAGCCACCGCCAATGGTGCAAGTGCGGGAAAGAGCAAAGGCTAAGGCCAAGACCGTCCGGGTTTTGCTTGGGATTGTCACCACGCCTGGAACCTGGGTAACTCCAAGAGTGGAGGCCAAAGTCAGGGCATTAGCAACAAACGAGCGAATTGCAATGGATGTTGACGAGCAACCAACAGCCCCAAAGCCAGTCGCGCGCGTGCCGGCGCCGGACGGGCTGTCCGCTAATCCTGCGGGGAAAAAGAAGGCCGTGGACATCGTCCAAAGGGTGATGGGGAACAACTCACCGATACCCTTGACCCTATGGGAGCTAGCGGCGGTATCCCCCGCGGTTGTCAACAAGATGGTCCAGGCCTTGAAAGATTGCGGTCAGGGCTGGGTACCAACAACAGTTCAGCAAGTTAATGTGGCGGAGGAGGAAACGGATCTTGAGCCGTGCCGGTCAAAGTTGGTATCAGTCCCGCTTGCTTATGTTGCAATGACCATTGCGGGGCAGAAGGTGTGGGCAATGGTAGATAGCAGTTCAATGGTCAACTTGCTTCTGTCAAGGCTGGTGGACAAGCTTGGCCTGGTGCAGAGGAAGTGCGCGATGGGCCTTTGGGCGTTAAATGGCGGCAAATGCCGCGTGGATGGAGTAGTAGAGGCGGAGGAGGTCAAAGTTGCAAAGGTTTGTAAGCCCCTGTTATTTCTCTCAGTGGAATGTGGTGACGTGATACTAGGTTGACCGTTTATGTTTGGGTTCCGAGCTCAAATGGCCTTCAATGCCGAGGAAGGAACGGAGGCACTGACCGTCAAAGATTCACTCGGGGCACGGTTTGAGACAACGATCTGCAATCACGGGAGAGGGAGGTGGGTGCAGGGCCCGGTGGCTGGCGGCGATGAGGAGTCCAACGTGGGGGCTGACCGTAAGGGTTACCCCGCGGAGGATTTTCCCTAGTCGGCCGCGGTAACCGCGCAGAGCGAGCTCTGGCTCAGCGCAGGCGGCCGACTGGTAAGGAGCAAGTGGAGGGGGGCGCGCATAGGGCGCAGGCGCCAGATTTAAGTTCCATTCCTCAGTGTGCATTTCCGGAAGGTTCTACGCTTCAAAAACCCTATCATTGTGCCACAGTCGTGAGCAAAGGCAACAGCCCCGGTTTGGTTATTAGTAGGACTTACAACAGCAACGGCCGGGTATGGATGGCACGGTGCAACGCGGGCAAGTACAAACCGGTGGCGCAAAAAGTACGGCGGTGGAATGAGCCAATGCCCCAGGGGCTCAACAGACCCTTACAACCAATTGCGTGGTCCCAAGACCCGTGGGAGATGCCCCTTAGGAAGAATGAATGGGTAACACGGTTGGCGCAAATCACGGACAAATGGGTGGACGCCCTTAATTTTGGACCGGAGGGATGGTTGAGTGCCGAGGAAAGGGATCTTCTTGTGTCGGTGTTGGTGTTGAGGGAGAAGGCGCTTGCTTTCGGACCAGACAAGCGCGGGTTGTTGAGAGGCAAGATTGGGGACCCTTATGTTATTCCCACTATCCCTCACAAACCGTGGAAAATCAAGCCAATTCCGATCCCCCGTACCGTTTGGGAACCCTTTCTGGAGCTGGTACGGGAGCGCGTGAGGACGGGGCTTTACGAGCAGTCCATGTCAAGCTATTCAAGCCCTATCTTTGCGGTTGTCAAACAGGATGGGAAATTGCTAAGGATTGTTCACGACCTTCAGAGGCTCAATTTGTTCACTATTTGCGACGCGGGGCTTCCCCCGCGCGTGGACGAGTTTCTGGAGTCAATGGCCGGGCGCGCTTGCTACGGTCTGGTGGATGTGATGGGAGGATATGACCAGCAAGAACTCCACCCTGACTCGCGGCCGCTGACGGCGTTTGAGACCGAGCTAGGGAGGATGCAACTGACGTGGCTACCGCAAGGTGCGACCAACTCAGTGGCGGTATACCAAGCTCAAATGACCTGGATACTACGTGACAATCTTCTGGAAGGCGTGCAAATCTTCATCAACGACGCAGATTGTTTGGATGGCAAAGAACCGGCGCACAACGCGCAACCTTGGAGAAGTAAAAGGTTGCAGACTGCTGGGGAAAGCTGTCAAGCTGGGGGGGAGCGCTAGGTGGTTAAAGATTGATTTGGTGAGGGGGTGTTCTAGCTGGTTCACAGCCGGGATAACTAGACACCCCAGAAAGTTTGTTTCCTTATTCTTTGGTTTGGACTTGGTTTTGGATTTGTACTGGCTATGGTTTATTTATTGCAGGTACGCAGGCGCGGTGTGACGTTGGGTCCGCAAACGCGAGGACAAGCCCCGCGCATGGATGGTGGGACAAAGAGCTTGGCAAAAAAAAAAAAAAATTGAATATTTCTTTCTGCTCTTTGGATCCGGGCTGTTCTTCCCTTCTTTTCTGTTTCTTTCTCTCCTGTTTCTTTCTTCACGGACGGGCGCAATGGTCATGGATGGTATGGACATGGTTAAAAGCTTGGCTTGGTAAGGGGGTGCTCTAGCCGGTTCACAGCCGGAATGACTAGACACCCCAGAATGTTTGTTTCCCATTGCTTCTCCCTATACTTCTGGTTGTGCGCGCGCGCTGTTGGCACGCTGTTTGTTTGTTTTGTAGTATGGGTACGGGGAACTTTGTGGCAGTTTGTCTGGGGCAGTCCAGGTGCCCCTTTTGGAATGGCTGGTCACTTATGGTTGCTCAAGAAGCAAAGCGCGCGGACGCGGACCTCAATCTCAAGCTCATTCTCACAAAGCGCGGTCGCGCACTTTTTCTCAGAAGTTAAGACCTTGCGCGGATATGTGTATTTCTTGAGAAAAAGGAAGCGCGGTACAACAAAAGACTTTTGAAGAAAAGAAAGGGAAGAAGGGGAAGGGGGGGGCAATGCGCCTAAGCCATCTTCATCATCTCCTCCATTTCCGCCCTCAACAACGCCAGTAAGGCCCAGAAAGACACCAGGAGCTTGCGCCGGGGTTCGCAAGATAATCCCAAAGAATCGTGGTTGACCTTTCCACAAGAACCTCAAAGCCGGCCGCCGGGAGTGCCATTACAATCAGGATTTCCGGGATCTTGGGAGGGCTGGGGCAGGAGCGGCCGGTGAAGACAGGGCCTCCAGGGAACCAACAGGGGGGCTCAGTTCAGCTGGAGGCAATGACGGGATGATGATGGGTGATGGAGGCGGAGGGACGTTGGGGGTTGTAGGCCTCTCATCCAAGACCTCTGGTGGCGCGGGCGGTGGCGGGGTGCCTTGTGGAGCCGGAGTGGGAGGAGCCGGTGCAGGTGCCGGAGGAGGACCCGGAGCCGGAGCAGCGCGACGCCGGAGAATTTCATTGAGGCGCGGGTCCCTTGCGCCTTCCGTGACCCGGACGCAGTCCACCCAGGATTGCATAGCCCTCTGGAAATCATCAATGGACGGGAAGTCCTCCTTCCGCAGTGGCCCCGCGTGGCAAAGAGGAGAAGCCAAGTCGCGACCCTTGCTTGGTGGAGGACAGTGGAGAGGGGAGCGCGGCAGAGTCCACAAGTCCTCTGAGATGGTGTCGTTGTCCAAAACTACGAATGGGTCCGGACAAGCCCTCTTGCGCAGCCTGGGGCAAGAGCCGGATTGAGGGGGAGCTCGGGGAATGCCGTCACTAAGTGAGCAGCAACGGTGGCCGCGACGGCAAGCAACACAGGCGCGTCAACCAGGAAAAATCAAACACACTTGCCCGTTCCGGGCGCGGAACTTGCATGGGAGCATGGTGGCAATGGAGTGGGGGGAGAGGAACTTGCAGAGTGTGTTAAGTGGGGTTGGTAGGGGGGGAAGGTGCAAAGGTAATTGAGGTAGCAATGGGAAGGGACCTCTGGGGACAGAACTCAAGTCAGGGGGGGATGTGGTGTCATTATATAGCCTTGGGTTAGGAAATGCGTTGCGGCCTGCGCGCTTGGCATCTGGTAGGTTAGGCTCAGCAGCGGGGGTGCGCCGGTTCTCAGCAGTAGCCGCTGTGGGCTCAGCAGCAGCTGCTGCAAAGCTCAGCAGTAGTCACAGCAGGATTGAGCACACGGCTGCGGGCCGGGCCTGACTAGGGGAGGCGGGCCGCGACCCGCTTGGGTATCCGACTCATGGATGAAGCCGGGCCAACCAGGTTCTTGGGCGGTTAGTTGGGGGAGGAAAAGGCGGGGCAACCGCGGGGCTATACACGTGGACGGCCGCGCACAAGCGCGGGCCGGCCACGGGACTAGCAAATTTGCAACAGCGCGTTGGGCGGATACAGGAAAGCGCAGTGAACTTTGGGTAGCGCGCGGCAGAGGGCCGCGCCACACAAGGACAAACCGGATGTGCGTAATGGCAGGCAAGCTGAAGGGATAGGGTATGGGTTAGGGTATGGGTTAGGGTTCTGGGTCTAGGGTTTCTTCTTCATGGTTGTCAGTTTGTCTTTGTGCTTGTACTTAGGTTAGGGCTGAGGGGGGGGATTCATATTTTGGTCTCACGGATTCTCTCTCACTAATTCTCTCTTCTTGGGAAAAAAAGGAAGCATCCTTGAGTCTTACAGATGCTAGAACCATCAACTCCATAACTAGGGACAACTTTGTGAGGGAAAACCTCTAAAGTTTCCACAACGTGTGGCAGGAATAGCTGGAAAGTGCTGAGCCATCCTTGAAAGTTTAGGGTACATTGATGCCCAAAAACTCCAATAAAGAAGCACAGTGAGCTTTCCTTGAGGCTCTTCCACCTCAGGTAGGTATTGGAGAACCTCTGACTCCGTTGATCTTTTGATCAGAAGACCATGCAAACTCTCACTCAAGCAATGTGTGCACTCCAATTGGATTAGACTCTCCTTGACTCCCCCCACTCACCCAGATCCATCCTCAGAACACAAGTACAGGGAGGAGAACTACAATCCACAATCAAAACTTCATCATATTTTTACCATCCTCACCTCCAACCATGATCTTACTGAACATCAGACCACACCAATCATTGCTCCAACCCAGTACAAATCTCTGGTTTGATCTTGAGTTACCCACTGCTAACTGTCCTTCTCTCAGCACAGCACCTTTCCAACCTTCAACTTGAACTCAAAGCTTCCAATCATTGTCAATCACTTGTAGCTTTCCCATTTTGTATAGTTTTTCTCATCTAGTCTTCAAACTCATCTGAACTTCAACCACTGACTTGAGTGTCTACTCCATTAGATCTCTCTGCATTCACTTGTTCAAATTCCTTATGTCCTGGCTCAGAAGATTCCTTAGTTTGCAGTCTTGAGCATCAAATTTGGCTGTTTTTTTCCTTATTCTTCATTCCTTTCTATTGCTCATGTCACCCTCTTTGTTCAATTGATCCATGTTCATCAGTGGTCCTGGTATTGGAAATCAAACCAACACATTTGAAAGCCAAAGCTTGCCAGCCAGCCAATCAACATGCCATCAAACACACCAGGGCCAGGGGGCCACTGATCAAAGACTCTCACACTCAAATTAATCTACAAATCTACTCTTCTGTTGAACAAAGACAATTATTCCATATGGAGGTCAAACTTTCAAGATGTTTTTTTAATTAAAAGGATCCTGCAAGTCATGAAAACACACAATGATTCAAAGGAATTGGATGAGGACACCAATCAGTAAATCACCACCTATCTCTTATGTTGATTGAAATCAACTACCCATTCAAATATCGTGACCCCCTAAAACAAGGATGAAACTTGTGAAATATGGGCAGCAGCAAAAACACACTTTGCCTCTTCCAAATCTGCCAACCAAGCCTGAGTCTTCAAAAACTTTCTCTACCTGCCTCTCAACAAATAGAAAATAGAAAAATTTTTCACTAGTGTTAAGATCCATCTGAACAAGCTGATGGAAGTTGGAATAGAACTACCCACCAACATATTGGCTTATTTGTTACTATTCAAAATTCCACCTTCTCTCAAATCCATTCAATCCCAAATCATGAATGGGTCAACATTATCACATTAAATTATATTCTCAAACATCAAATACAGCACAAGAATGAAAATGTTGAGTTGCTAAAGAAAAATCCAAGGCCAACATCAGCCTACTTAATGTCAATATTCCATGATGCACCAATTGTGTTCACAAACAATATTGTGAAAAATCACACTCAAGAACAGTGCTGTGCCAAATTCCCTCATGTCATACCCTCACATCAAAAAATGAAAGAAAACAGAAAGAAAGAAAGAGGAAGATCAAACACACTTCTTTTTTTATTTTGGTGGAACTGATTTTTCTGGTCAGCTCAATCAATTGTAAATTGTTTTAAATTTGAGCTACTCAGTTCACCTGCTGAACTCCAAAAGTTTCTTTAGAGTATTGAAAAAGGTAGATGGCTCTGAACTGATCATGACCAACAAGCCTGGAGCTGGTTTGAAGATCCTTGGGAAAGGAATATCACTGATCAAACTTGGACATGTTAAGCTTGAGCTGAAGGATGTTTACTACATGACGTGCCCAAAGCCACCATAAATATTCTGTATTTTGGGAAGTTTCTTCAAAGCAACTGTATCATCTCTGTTGATAACTGCCATCATCCTTCAACCTACAAGCTCACCTTTCACCCTCCAGAGTTAAGGGTTATTGTCTCCTCACTTTTTGGATATACCCTTCTGATCAGTACCATCTGCCTCAGTCTTAATTGTGACAAACAGTAAAGCACACCATCAATAGTGCAATCCACTTACTACCTCTGGCTTTTGCAATAAACTTCAAATCTTGGCAAATCAGTATATACCTGCGGCACCTTGCAGTTGGTTGAACACCCATTTGGACATTGCTTCATCTCTCCTTGGGCATCTCAGCCCTCGGACTTCCATTCTTGGTTATGCTACTCTTCTAGCTTGCACGTTCTTCAAGCCACATCAATTGTATAGTTCTATCTTTGGACTAACGTCCTTCCCTGCATTGTCACCTCTGTTACTACTTTTGTTCATTCACAGTGTCATCTCATATCATTCCTTCATGCATCACATTTACTAGGACACATACTTGCGCGGTTCCCTTGTCTTGCACTCACACTATGACTATGGATATGTTTTATTGTTCAGTTTCATCTTCCCATTCTGTTTCTGACATTCATTGCATCATGCTCTCTAGCTTTAGAAGACTTTGCATCAGGTTGTATCTAGTCACTGCAGATTACCTTATAAGGACTTACTCCTTGCCTGCAGATTGTTTCCTCAGTTAGTTAATTTCATACCTTTTAAGCTTTGCTAAAGGAAAACCATCAGATCAGGCCTTTCCTCATTTTCATCTCTACGGAAAAACTCCATCCCTCTCACTACTTGCCATCAACCACATCTTGAAGTTAGCACCTTGCTGCCTTGCACTTTTCCTTGCACTTAGCTTTCTCCCTTGTGCTCATGATTGCCTAAAGATCCCCTCCAGTACATGGGATGTTCATGTGTCAGTAAATTAACTAACTCAACTCATCTATTATAGACTGCCAATCTATCTTAGATTTCATTTTTTACAATGTCACATACTTGCTAGACTGGAAAAGCTTCCCTCACCCCTTAAAATGATTATATCAACAGGCTAGGGAGATTCAGGGTTTCTTGGTCCAGAAAACCCTTAGATAACATTCCCTCTTCTAAATCCCCTTCAGTTGAACCACTCAATGAACCCTTAGCCAAAAGAATTATGTCAAAAACTCCCATGGATCCCCTCAAGCAACTCAAAGATTCCAACCACTCCTGCAATGAAACCTTGACTCCTGGTAGGGAAAGGCCTAGCCAAAATGCTCCCAAGTTGGAAGCTCAGGAGGTTATCTCTATGTTGGTTGAAGCTCTCAATCAAAATAACTTGCAACCTAGTGCAAGCACTCCAGGCATGAAGCAGCCTGACCACTTCAATGGGGAGCATCCACATAAGCTCCACTCCTACCTACAGTTGTGCAAAATCATCTTCTCCAATGACCCCAAAAACTTCCATTCCAACTGTTGTGGTGACCAAATCTGGACACCTCAGGGTAAAACGTAAAATTTAAATTTTTTGTATGATTTTTTATAATCATCATTCATCCCCCCAGGCTGTGTGTTCAAATCCCCCCTCTCTGACGGTACTCCCTCCCTTTTGGGCCAAGGACCGGTTGCAAGCAACTTTGCTTACTTCATCCAATGCTCATCATCATCCACCTCCCACATCACCTGACCCAATTGGTTGTTCCCACAACCAATCTCCCCTCCATCCTCCTTCATTTCCCTTGATCCATCCTACCAACCAATTTGTCCTGACCTCCTTTGGCTTTGGTCATGCAATCATCCTCTCATCTTGCGCTTGCATCTGGTCCTTTCATTGATAACCATCTTTTAACCAATTGGTTGGCTCTCCCACCTTCATCCATCTGTTGACTGATTGGCCAACTCAATCATACACCTGATCTTGCACCGCCGCTCTGTTGGGTGCAATTGTCTCCCATCAATCTCAACCCCCTCAATTTGTTCTCACCATTCATCTGCGCGCATTCAGACTTGCTCATCCAAGTGCTGTCTTTCATCTCTCCCATATTGCACTGAATGCTCTCACCATCCTCTTCCATCATCATCTCCTGCTTCTCATCCATCTGATTGCATGTTTGGTTCCTCCATCATGAACCTTAAAAAAAAAAAAACTTTTTTTTCCAATTTTTGTTTTTTTCCACTCTATCTGTGTCATCTCTAGTAAATAGTCTACAAGGACCCATGGCCCATAAAAGGAGGGTCTCTCCCCTGCCTTTTTCAAATCATCCACGGGAGTGTGTGCGTATGCCCCCTGGTTATTATCAGTAATTCATCCTCATCCTTATCCTGGGTATATCTATGATTTCCCCTTGATCCACTGATCCTTAGTCTTTGTCCCTCTGTGGCCTGATCCTTATCACCAACCAATAGCCTTTCTGGTTGAAGAGAATTCTGTCTGTTGGAATTCTTGAGTGTGTTACACCACTCTTTGATCCCTTTCTCTGACCATACTGGTCTTGATCCTTCCTTGGTCATCTTTCTAGAGTCAATAACGTTTGATTGAAGAGGTTTTATTAAGCTTAAAACCTGGAGTTTTATACCTCCTTTTATTTTTTTTCAAAGTTGCATTCTTCCAGCCTACCCTTGAGTTCCCTGAGAATTGTTGAGGCTATCTCTTTTCAAATCAGTTACTGCTTGCTGTTAGAACTTCTCAAAACATTGTGCTTTGTCTTGTATGCCCCCCCTCAGTTATCTGGTACCCTTCAAGCGCTAGATTGCAGAGAGTTGGGCGGGTTCATTGAGAACCTGGAGGTTGGTTGAGGTTTGAGTTGATCATCCCCCATCTTCTGCTGACAACCAGAGTTATTAGCTTGTGGGTGTTGTTTACATACAACAGCTTTGTTCTTTTGAACTTTAAACAAAATTTAACTTCTTTTGTTCAAATATCTCCCACATAATCTTGCCTCAGATGGTGCTGTTCCATTTCTGCCAACTATTATCAAACTTTATCCTTTACTACTTGATTCCTCACTTAAAAAGTTCTGGACCTTGATCTTGGTTACATTTAAATATTTTTGTAACACTCAGGAGGGCAGCCTAAACAGCACCTTTCCCCTCCACCGAACTGCCATGGCCTAGCACCGTTTGGAGTCTTACACCCTCAAAAAGTCATGTATGCGTCTTCCTTCCTAGGAGGTAGAGCCTTGAAATGGTTTGAACTGTACCTCAAATTATTAGATAGTAGTAGTCCCACTTGTATACTAAACAATTGGAACAAATTTGAGCAACAACTGTTCACCTTGTTTGGCAACCCCAATGAATTTTGCAACACCAAGTACAAATTAAATAGCTTTGTGATGAAGGAAAATAGTAGGGCTTCTATCAAAATCTCTCAATTCCAAACGCTGCAGTCCCGCATCCAGTGGAACAAAGCAGCGCTCCTGTTCCATTTCCAAAAGGGTTTACTGGAACGCTTGATCAAGCAGCTTGCAGTTGGGGGACATAAGACAACCTCCCTTCAGCGGCTAATTGACCGGGTGATCAAGCTTGATAATGGCTATCACAACAAGAACCACTCTTGAAAAAAAAATCATGGACATTCCACCTTGGCCCCAAAGGCGGACAACTCTTCAAAATAACAACAGAAGAATCCAAAGCAAAGAAAATACACCTCAAATTCAAACTCTAAACCAAAAGGGAAGACCACCACCAAAACTTCAAAGTACCTGGAAACAGAAACTGGGATGCTGAAGAACAAGGAACAGTTAAGGAGGGAAAAGGCAGTGTTGTGTATGTATTGCGGAGGTAGTCATGATTTAAATAGTTTCTCAAAGCCGCTAGCGCATGAAGTGGCTAAGCTGTCAAAAATATAGATGTTAGTTTTTCTGATACTTGCATGGGAAGCTACCCATTATCTAAACAGCAAGTCAATCTTTGCACTTGCAAGTCAATTGATGATCTGAGTTTGAGATTTTTACTTTTCCATTCTGACAACACTCCTTATCAAGTTTTAATCAATTCCAGCACTAATGTTTCTTTTATAAGTTCAGGATTTGCCACCTCTAAAGATTTTACGCTTTCCAAGATAGAAAAATTTTCCCGTCTATCTAGTAAGTAGTGCAAACAAGCCATCTCATTGGGTTACCCATAAGTGAAAATGGATATTTGCATTTTCCAATTTCCCCAGCTTTGAATGGGATTTGTTTGTCTTGGATATCCCTGGAATGGATGATACCATTCTAGGCCATGACTTCCTAGTCTACTGGAATCCAGATGTGAATTGGCAAGAAGGGAGTAATTAACCTTTTCACCTTGCATTCCCAAAAAACTAACCCTTCCATCAACCAGGAGTTAAACAGCCTAGCTGACACTGTCATTGAGTTGGATGACACTTTTCCGCCAGGAGATTTTCAATATCCTGACTTCCATTGCCAATTTCCCTCTTCAGATTTAGGAGTTATTGCTTATTTGCCCAACTTACCTCTTCCTTGTTTCTTTGAAGAGAAACAGGCGCCTACCAAAAGTTTTATTTTAAGCTCCTTAATCCTCTTGCATTGTGCAAGTGATTTGAACCCTGTGTTAGAAGACAATGATGAGGTTGAAGATTTAGAAATCATTTGAGAGTCTTTACCTATGGTTTATCATGACTTTGCTGACATCTTTTCAGTTTTTAAGGCTGATAAACTTCCTCCATCCCGTTCATATGACCACAAAATTGAACTTAATGGTCCACCTCTGGCACCCAGTGTGGTGTTGTTATATAGCCTTGGATTGGGAACTGTGCTGCGGCCGGCGCAACCAGAATTTGGTAGGTCAGGCTCAGAATTTTGGAGTTGCACAGTCTCAGCAGTAGGCGCCACGGGGCTCAGGATACCAGGCGCAGGTTGGGATCAATCAGATGTGACAGGACGCAGCCCGCTTGGACACTACAGAACCAAGGATGAAGCCAGCCCAATCAGGTTTGCGGGGAGGTTAGTCCGGGAAGGTAGAGCGGGGCAATCAGGGCTATGAAAGCAGGGCCGGCGCACGCAAGCGCCCACCAACCCGGGGGGCAGGAAATCATGTGGCAATCATGGACAACACGGGGGGCTCCAAGTAGGGTGTGGTGGAGGGCCGTGTCATGAGAAGGACAAACTGGGTGTGTGTAATGGTAGGTGGGGTTTAGGGTGGTTGTGGTATGGAAAAATGCTAGGGTTAGGCTAGGGTTCTGGTTTTTTAGAGTTTCTTTTCCATCTATTGTTGGGCTGTGATTGCGCTTGTACTTAGGTTAAGGTTGAGATTGTGGGCATAAAGACCACACTCTCTCTAAAACCCCAGCTTGACAGAAGGGAAAGGAAAGGAAGGAAATCATGATCTTTTACTACTCTCTCTCTCTCTCTCTCTCTCTCTCTCTCTCTCTCTCTCTCCTCTCTCCTCTCTCTCTCTCTCTCTCCTCTCTCTCTCTCTCTCTCTCTCTCTCTCTCTCTCTCTCTCTCTCTCTCTCTCTCCTCTCTCTCTCTCTCTCTCTCTCTCTCTCTCTCTCTCTCTCTCTCTCCTCTCTCTCTCTCTCTCTCTCTCTCTCTCTCTCTCTCTCTCTCTCTCTCTCTCTCTCTCTCTCTCTCTCTCTACAAAGGGGCATCCTTATCCTTACAGACGCTAATAACATTGCTTCCAAAACTTATGGAAAACTAGGGAAGTTCCTCTCTCTTGTTCCCACACCAGTCAAGTCTACTCTTCCTTGAAGCAAGAATCAACCCCGCTTCAAGAATACATTGCAGAAAATGTATCAAAAGGATTTCTTTGACCAAGAAATTCAAACACTGGCTTTCCCTTCCTATTTATTCCAAAGAAAGACAACAGCTTTTGCCTTTGAGTCAACTATAGGAAATTGAAACAGGTAACCTGGAAGAATGCCTACCCAGTACTGCCTATGTTGCACCTCTGCACTTTCTTCCACAGAGCTGCTTATTTCTCAAAGTTAGACCTTTGAGGTGCCTATAACTTGACTTGAATTGCAAAGGGTCATGAGTACTTGACTTCAAGCAAACACATTTTGGCAGCTATGAGTATACTGTCATGCCTTTTGGCCTCTGTAATGCTCCTTCCACTTTTCAAAATTCTGTTAATCATATTTTTGCTGACCTTGTAGAGAAATACCTCATGTTATATCTTGATGATATACTTGTCTACTCAAAATCCCTTGAGGAGGACATTGCCCATGTTCAAGAGGTTCTGCAGCAACTTTGAAAGAATAACCTGTTTGCAAAAGCTTCTAAGTGCAAATTTCATACTCAATCTCTTCAATTTTTAGGTGTAATAGTTTTGCAGCAGGGACTAGCCATTAAACCAGCCAAGAGCCAACAGTTGGACTGGCCCGCACCTTCTTCTGTTAAATCCCTTCAAGTTTTTTTTTTTCAGTAATTTTTACAGGAGGTTTATTGAGCACCTATGCCAAGAAGACCGTGAATCTTACTAACCTTTTTAAAAAAGTCACTCATTTATTTTTACAGAACAAGCCACTTTGAATTTTGAAGCTCTGAAAAAAGCTTTTAAAACTGCTCCAATACTTGCTCACTTCAACAAGCTAGCTTGCACTAATGTGGAAACAGGCATGAGCGACTATGCAATTTCAGGAGTAACATCACAGTTTTCCTCTTTCTCTAATCTCTTTCATCCCATTGCCTTCAAGTCTTTCAAGTTGCTCGCTGCAGAGCTTAACTATGAGTTCATGACCAGGAAGTTCTTTCAATTTTTCATTGCTTGAAAAAATGGTGTTCACACCTTTTGAGCCTTGTAGAGCCTTTCAAGGTTCTTAATGATCATAATTCTCTTAAATATTGTATTAGCTCAAAATTCCTCACACACAGACAGGCCCAATGGGCCAAATACCTCTCTGAGTTCAACTTTACAATCAAGTACCTCCCTGGGAAACAAGCGGTTGTTCCTGATGCTTTATCACATTGGGAAGACATTTAACCAGGGGGGGGGGGGGTGAGCACCTTTGCAGACAACAATTCTGAAAACGTTAGGACACTTTTCTCTTCCAATCAATCTTCCCAACTCAGCTCAATCATCACCCAACTTTGAGACAAAGCTTCCAAACTTTGACAAGCTCAACTCAACAACCCCAAGTGTAACAAGCTTTGCAAGAGTGTGAATTCACCTTCAAGCAATTATGGTATAGATGAAAACAGTTATTTAGTTCATAAAGATTTTATAGTATTTCCCAATAATCCTTGCATTAATTTAGATATCTTTGAGGCTTGGAATGATTCTCCACTCTCTGGTCACTATGGCAAGGATAAAACCTACCAGTTGATTGCAACAGACTTCTATTGGCCTGGTATGACCAGAGAAGTAAAAGACTATGTTATCCCGTGCTATGATTGTAATTGTAAAAAGTCCTTGAATCACCAGAAGTATGGGCTACTTCAGCCACTTCCAATTCTGCCTATTCCTTGGAACTCAGTGTCTATGGTTTCTCAATTATCTCTTTCTAATGGTTATGATGCTATTCTAGTAGTAGTAGATTGCTTCTCAAAAATGGCTTTGTTTCTTTGCTCTACTGTAACTGCCTCTTCAGAACAACCAGCTAATCTCTTCATAGAACATTTCTTCTCAAAGCATTGTCTCCCTGATAACATAGTTAGTGATTGTGGATCATTGTTTGTTTCCAGCTTTTGGACCTCTCTTTGTCAGCATTTGAAAATCACTCGCAACTTATCAATGGCTTACCACCCAGAAACAGATGGGAAAAGCAAATGGGTAAATCAGATCCTTGAACATTATCTTTCAATTTACTTTGCCTATCAACATGAAAATTGGTTGCAATGGCTTGCACTTGCTGAATTTGCATACAACAATTTCACTCACGCCTCAACCAAACACTTTCCCTTTCAAAATCTTTATGGAAGAAACCCAAATTTTGATTCTATTCATGTCGCACCTTCTCAACACGCTACCAACTACCTTACTCTCATTCAATCTCTCCAAGTGCAACTCCAATCCAAACTCAAAGCAGCAAGCAAACGCTACAAGGAGCAAGCAGACCAACTTTGCAATTTGGAACCAACCTTTGCAGTAGGAGACCAGGTCTGGCTTGATGCTTGAAACATTTGAAGCACTTGTCCTACCAGGAAACTCTCTGAGAAGAAGCTTGGCCCATTTAAAGTAGAATGAGTCATCTCCCCTAATGCATTTAAACTTTCTTTACCTGCAAAATAAAAAGGTATCCACCTCATGTGTCTCTCCTAGAACCAGCTCAAGTATTATACCTGGGCAAGGCTCATTCCCCTCCAGAACCCGTAAATGTTCAAGATCAATTAGAGTGGGAAGTAAGCTGTATTCTGGATTCCAGGGTACACAAAGGAAAGCTTCAATACCTTGTTGAATGGACTGGCTTCCAGTCCAAAAAAGATTGCACCTTTTGGGAACCAGCCCATCACCTTTGAAATTCTCCCAACTTGGTCCAAGACTTCCACAAAAAGTACCTGCATAAACCTTGCCAATCTTAAATCTCATTTCATTCCCATTCCATTCTGTGTGTATTCCAATCCCATTCCATCCCATTCCATCTATTCCCTCCTCAATTCTTCAATCCTCTTTCTACCATCCTTTCACATTCCTGTTTTTATCTCTTTCCATACATTTCTCACCACATTCTTTGAAAATCCATTTGTTATTTCATTCCCTTCTATTTCAAACAATCATTCTCTGTTTTGATTAAAAATTTTTTTTAAAAAAATCTATGCATAATAAATTAAAATTAAAATATAAAATAATAAAACTTGTTACAAATTTCTTTTTACCTCTTCTAGTTCCACATTTTCCCAATTCTTTTTTAATTCCGCCACTATCTCTTTAAACTCTTCCAAATCCTCATTGCTTATTATGCTAGACATCCTTTGCGTTGAGCGCACTTGTGCAGCCAACAACTCCTCAAAGACCTCTTTGCACTTTTCAATACAAGTCCTCTTTGGCCTGGCATTCCATTTTTCATTGTCCATCAGCACCTCATGAGGCCTCTTCCGCCAAACTCTTGACAAACCTTTGCCAATATTACCAGTCAACCGCCTCACATCAGTTTTGATTGGGACCACAACCCGCACCTCAGTCACCTTGCCTTGGCCCTCCATTCCATTTCCTTCCATCCCCTCTCTTCCATTCCCTTTCATCCCATCTCCTCTGTTTCCAATGTACTCTTCTTCCGTCCTATTCCTTTCAGTTCCTCCTGCTTGTGTTTCCTCTATTTCCTGTTCTCCTCCCACTTTGACTTCTCCCGCAACTTGCTCTTTGTCTTTCACCTTGGTCCCTTGGTTCATCTCAGACTCCATTGGCGGTCCGAAGTAAGGTGGTGGTGGTGGTGGTGGAGTATTAGTACTATAGCATCAAAGCCATGGTAACACTAGAACAAGTTCATTTCATTAACATCCCCTCATTATATTAGTCATTATTCAATTTCACACCTGCTGTTTGCAGCCCAAGGACTCCTTGCCTGCAGATTGTTTCCTCAGTTAGTTAATTTCATACGTTTTAGGCTTTTCTAAGGGAAGACCATCACATTGGGCCTTGCCTCAGTTTCATCTCTACGGAAAAACTCCATCCCTCTCACTACTTGCCCTCAGCCACATCTTGCAGTTAGCACCTTGCTAACTTGCACTTGTCCTTGCAATTAGCTTTCTCCCTTGTGCTCACAATTGCCTAAGGACCCCCTCCAGTACGTGGGGCGGTTGTGTGACATCAACTCTCATCAAAAAGAAACCATTCTGCAAGTTTTCAGTCTCAACAATCTGTTTTTTTTTGATTCAAAAATCCCAAACTGCTCATACCTTTCTAACACACTGAAAGATATAGAAAAAATTCATCAAACCAATGGCCATGCTGGCCTGCATCAAATTTACAAATACCTGGGGGGCATCATTCCCAGCAGGCTGAAAAAAACTTCTCCTGCCAAGGATGTGACCACAGCAAGGTCACCAAATCCCCATCCACTCAAGCATCCATCTTGGCTTCCAAAGTATTTGAAGGCATACATGTTGACCTCATGGGATCAATTAACCCTATTTCAAAAGGGAACCACCAATACTCTTTGAATCTTTTGGACAATTTTTTGTCATAAATAGGAGCTTTCCCACTCAAGAACAAGAGCAAAACTGCAAAAGTCATTATGTTCACATCAACAACAAAAAGAAAAAAAGAGGCTACTTTCCAAGCAAACCTTTCTGGAACAGAGGTGGTGAATTCATCAAAAAAACTCTCACCAGCTTCCTGGAATCCAACGGCATCAAATAAATTTTCTCAGAATCCTATCACCCTGAACACAATGGTCAAGCAGAATGTGCAAAAAGAAAAATTTCCAAATCTGTTTGGGCAACACATCCCACTTCCAAATTACCACTGAACCTCTGGAACAAAACAATTGAAGGCTGTTCTATTGGTCTCAATTAAATCCCAAGGAAAAGTGGTGAGCCTTCTTGCAGGGAGATCATGCATTTTCCGCAGCTTCCTGACAACTACCTTCTCCCCCTTTGCACTTCAGTTGTGTACCTGAACTTGAAAGAGAAAGGAAACCTAACAAAATTTGAAGAAAAAGGGATACCCAGTAAAAATTTTGGATTTTTACCCACACTTCCCTCCTACAAGGTACTCAACCAATCCAGAGGAATCCTTCAAAAAAAGCACATCAAATTTTTCAAAAAGGATGAAACCACTCCCCATTGTTGCACTGAAGAGTTAGACCTGGACCTGGAACCGCAACAATCCCACTCTGTGACTGAGGAAACCACAATCACCGCACTATCAGATGATCAGAAGGAGGAAGACAGATCAGCTTTTCCCATCAAAAGCAAAGAAGATTCAGGATCCATTGGTTCTAGAAACTCTTGTGGCAATGAGGAGCTCATCCAGAACTCCCTAATCAAACCTGTCAAAGTTCATGCTTTACCTTACTAAAATCAACTATCCAAACCAGATCAATATGGATTAACTGCAACATTTTTACCAAATAACATAAAGGAGGTGCTCCAGATTCCATTGTGGGAAGCTTCTTTCAAGAAAGAAGATGACACCTGCAAGGAACTGGGAATGTGGGAAGACTACCATGGGCCTACTCCAGCTGTGGTGACCAATTTGGTACACCTCAAGAAAAGGGCAAAACTGAGAAAAAAAATTATCCAGGTGTAACTATGGGTAATTTTCTATTCTCCCATCTCCCAACTACTTCCTGTCCAGTGGACTAGGAAGGGCTCTCCAGAGGTTCTAAAATCCCCAGATCCTCTGTTCAACTCTTGCATGTTGTGCTTGTGGCCCAAATTTTTGGCCAAGCACAAGTGATCAGCATCATCAGCTATCATCAAATCATCCCTCTTATGATCAATAATCCATCCATTCATCATCATCTGAATAATCAATCCATGGGGCCCTTCCCCGTTTCTGAGCATCCTTATCCTGGGTATATCTTTTTATTTCCCCTTGGTCCTTTGAGCCTCCATACTCAATCCTTTGATCCATCCTCTGTGACCTGATCCTTATCACCAACAAATAGCCTTTCTGGTTGAAGAAGAATTCATTGTGTTGAATTCTTGAGTGTGTTAATCCACTCCGTTGATCCCTTTCTCCGACCTCCTTGGTTCTGATAATTCATTTGATTGTCTTTCTGGAACCAGTCATGTTTGGATGAGAGGTTTTTTTAATTTTTAAACCTTGAGTGTTCAACCTCCCTTTATTCCCTTAAAGTTGAATTCTGCCACGCTTTTCTTGAGTCCCTTGAGAAGTGTTGGGTCATTCTTGTTTGAATTTGGTACTGTTTTGCTTCTAGAGCTTCATAAAACAAATTTCTTTGTTTTGTACAGCCACCCACAGTTATCTGGTACCCTTCAAGCACTTGATTGCAGAGAGTTGGGCAGGTTCATTGAGAACCTGGAGGTTGGAGGGGATTGAGTTGATCTTTCTTAATCTTCTGCTGATGACCAAAGTTATTAGCTTGTGGAATTTGTTACTTACAAATGCCTTTTTCTGTTGAACTCAGAACAAAATTTAACTTATTTGTTCAAGTCTTCTCCCAAACCATCTTGCCTCAGAGAGTGTTGTTTCCATTGCTACCAACTACTGTCAAAATTCATCCTTTCCATTGATTCCTTATTTACAAGGTTCTGGATCTTGATTCCAGTTACATTTAAATGTTTTTGTAACACTCAGGAGGGCAGCCTAACCAGCACCTTTCCCCCCCACAGAACTGCCTTTGGCTCAGCACCATTTGGAGTCTAACACCACCAACATACTAAACACATTATATGTCTTCAGAATCAAAGAGAAAACTCACATTAAATCTCCTAACTGCAAAACTAGACTATGCATTCCGGAAAAATTTGGCATTAATTACTTCAAACCCTACACACCCACTGGGAAAACCACCTCAATCTTCACTCTCCTGCCATTTTCCATCAACAAGGAACTGCCTATACTCCAAATATTCTGCACACTGAACTGGAAAAAGAATTCTTCACACAAATTCCAAAGGGGAGCTCCAGAAAAACTCCTGTCCTTAAACTAAAAAAATCACTCTATTGCCTAAAGCAGGCACCAACAAATTGGTACAAAACACTGAGCAGATGGATTGAATCTCTGGGATAAGAACCCTCTGACACCAATACCTGCGTATACAATCACCACTCTCATCTTTCCTCTCTGTTCTCTCCCATTGAAAATCTTCTTTATGTTGGGTGGGCCAAAGAATTTGAAGACCAATTTCTAAAAAAAAAACTCCCTAATTCAACCAGCCATAACCCAAACACAATTGTGGGAATGAAGTTCAACAGGGATTCCACCTCAATTTCTCTCTCTCTTCCTCTCCACATCAACAAGGGACTTGAAGCTCTTGGCATGAAAAATGCCAAACCAATCTCCATGATATGCCTTGCACTCCTGGGAACCAGCTGACCCCTGCCTTCAAAGGGGATCATTCCTCCTTCCTGGCGCTGGGAGTCAACTATAATTCCCAAATAGGCAAGTTTAATCATATAGAAGGCTTGGTGTATCCAGAAATCTTTTTTGCTGTCACCATTCTTGCTCTTTTCTCTGAGATACCAGGCATAGCACACTGGAATTAAATCATCAGAACTTGGTGCTACTTGAACTCAACCAAAGACATGAAGCTGAAAATTTTAAAAAAGAATGACTTTCCCAATCTGGTGTGCTATAGTGATGCCACTTGTGGCAATGACCCAACCTCTTGCAAATCCCAAACCCAAATTCTGTGCTTGCTCTTTGGAGCTCCTTTCTACTGGAACAGTTGAAAACAATGTAATTTAACCTACTGATCTTGTGCTGAAGCCAAATGCAACACACTCAACAACAGCCAACTCAAATTTCAATGGATCAACCACATGATCAAAGAAGTCTGGAGGATAAACCAAGCTAATGGTTCAAGTTGTCAGTTAGAGACTCCGCAAGCCCAGTAAACACGCCAGGTGCCAACGGCAGGGTCTGGCTGAGACAAAAAACCACCTCCTTCTTTTCCCAGCTATCCTCCAGGGATCTCCCTTTCCCCTCAATACTTGTTTTCCTCCCTCACCCTCAACCAATTTCCCTCTCCACTGGTCATCCTCAAGATCAAGTCAAAACCCACCAGCAACCAATCCTCAAATCCAGTTGCAGACTCCAGGAGGAGCTAGGACTATCCCCAGTGGAGTCTATCATCTTAGTCCAACCTAAACTTCTGCCTGAAACTGTTGACTTGAGACCATCTACTGGATTTCAAGTGCAGGTAATGAATATTAGCTTTTATTACTGTTGGAATTCTGCTGTTTTCTGCTTGCACCTAAGTCCTTCAACCTTTAAAAAAGTTACACTCCTTACATGTTAACTATTCAATCATTTTTATAACCTCATAAAAGTAGTAGAATTATGGTCTTTATCTCCTCTTGCTTCTCTAATCAGTTGTTATCTTTGGTTGCTTATTTCAAGGTTAATTTATGAACATGTCTTGAAGAATGCTAGTTTGAGTAGCGTGTCATATAATTCTGATCAAAATATTGTAGTCTAAGAACCCTGAGTAACTAGTTCTTATATTTTTTCATGACTCTAAGAACCTCCTTCCTTATCATCTTCTTCTCTTAATTTAATGTTTGTTTACTGTGTCAGATCAGCTTGAATTAACGCCTCTGCTGTTTGTGATATCCTCTTGTCTTTTGTCCTTTAAAGTGTCACTGACTACATTGTTTCTCTCTGGCTATGCATGCATTCATTATTTACTATTCATTTTCCCTTAAATCAATTTTTTACCCAGTTGGATTATGGATTGTATTTAATATTTAAATCCTGCCTCCTTCAGCTGAAATCAATCATCAATTCTTCAATACATTCCGAGTGTCCCCTTCCTCTGAGCCACCTGATCCGCTCCTTCTAGCTTGACCAAGATCAAACCAATCTTTTAAAAAATCTTTCTTCCTGCATTAGAGAGTCCAAATTTCATCAATTACCATCACTCCTCACTGTTACTATCACATCATATTACTCAATCTCTTGTGTCTGAATCAAATTTTTAAAATTTATACTGCTACAAGAGTCTATATATATGCGCTGAATTCAAGAGTGTCAAATAATAAAATCACATGGTAGCAAGAGACAGCTCTTGGAACTTAAGACTCTTGTGTGGATAGCAGAAACAACAGGAATAGATTCACCAATGGCCAAAATTGAGGGTCACCCAATCAACATCCCCTATTTGGACAGCTCCAATGATGACTATTCAACCAAGGCAAAAATTGTAAAACTGAAACAACACAACTGAAACAACTGGAGAAGTTCCTTTGAAGACAGTATAATTGGGAAAGGACATGAGGAGATCCTATACAAGGAATGGATAAAATCCAACACTGGATCAAAAAACTACCAAAGAAAGAACACGCCAGCCCTCAGCTTACTCAGAACCTCTGTTGAAAAGGATCTTCAGTCATGCATCAATTCAAGCAAGTCCAATTTCACCAAGGCCTACCAAGCTTTAGCTGCAAAATGGAGAAAAAAATCACTTTTTGTTATTGGGGATGCCCTCATTTGGATGGTAAACCTCACCTACAAACCAGGAAAGAGTCTAAAAGAACACACATTGGTGTTTCAAAATGCATACATCAACCTGTGCAAGATGATCAAAAGGTTGCCTCCCAGCAAACAAATCATGAATGTCTCCACTGGATTGGCTGCAATTCTATTCATCAAGAGCCTCCACCTTGATGAAATGATGTTGAGTCTGGTCTCCACCCTCTACAACTTGCAACCATTTACTGTGGAAAAATTGGCTTCAAGGGTCCTTCTAGAAGACTCAAGGAAGGTATCCAACTCTACCAAGTCAACGTACTACGCTATGGGACCCCAGAAAGACAAACAACCCACTTGTTTTACCAATTGAGCTCCAATCAAGGATGGAAGACAACAACAATTCAAGCCTTGATCTGTTGTGCCTACAAGGAAGAATCCTCAGGACCAGGATCAACGGGGCATCACTGCCCAGATTGAACAACTAGATTGGGAAATCCAGCAACTCAAGAGCTCCTTCTCTGTGAACGTTGTCAAAGAAGAAGACAAAACACCTGATAGCAGAGCCCCCCAAGACAAGGTTAACCTCACCACCAAGCAACACAACAACTCAGAATACCATGACTTCATAATTCAGGAAGACACAATGTACATTGTGAATGACTTGGACAGCTCCTCAAAGGAACTGATTTATGCCTCAGGATCCTTGAGGTTGAATTTCTGCAATCTATCTCTGCTTCAAGACCCTCAACCAATCCAGAAGCAACTCAACACCTACAGTGGAAGCATAAAGATAACAGACATGGGTAAGTTGAATATTGGGGGTGCCACCATTCACCCCGTATTCTACACACCCAAGGGCCCTTGTAATCTTATATTGGCAACTCAGCAAGAATATCATGGGCTGAAGGTGGTACACAAGCACTGCAAAGTACTAGTCAATCTTGGGAACCAAATTGTCTACCAATTCGTGTGTATCAGCAATCTGTACATGTCCCAGCACAATCCTTCATCCTGCATCAACCTAGCTAAGGTCACCAGCGCCAATCTTGACTGGCATATCACTCTTGGCCACCCATCCAATGGCTACTTAAAGAAGTTCCTATCCCTAAACAACCTAACAACTCTGACCCCATTGCCTTTGTCTTCCAAGTGCAAGGTGTTTACACAATGCAAAATTTGGCCCCAACCACACTCCAATTCTCTCCAAACCTCATCCAAGCCATTTCATTGAATACATGTTGATTTCCTTCAAATCAGCCCCCGTGAAAGCAATTGGAATCATACATTCTGCCCATAATCAACAACTTTTTGCAATTCAATTTGGATCTATGTGATAAGACACAAGTTGGAAACAATGGATAAGATTGTTAGCTAAATCAACAAGATCAAAAAGCAACTCAAATTCACACCCGCCTTCTTGCCCTGCAATCAAGGTGGTGAGTTCATGTTGAGCAAAATCTCTGAATTCCTGTCCCTAAACAGCATTTTACTGGAACAAGGCCCCACTAACTCTCCTCAAAAAAAATTATTAGCCAAGAAATTCAACCAAACCACCCTGACTAAGATGAGATGTGTATTGGCTCAATTGTTGGTGCCAATCAACTATTGGGACAACGCGGCCAAGTATTTGTCAATGCTTATAAACTTACTACCCTTGGCCACTCTCAATTGGAAATCACCAGTTTGCAAGCTACTCAATACCAGCTCCACCATAGAGCCTTTAAGGGAGATACTGACACTGATACCCTTTGGAATAAAGGTACACGTGCACACGTATCAACACTCCAAATTGGATTTCAGATCAAGGCCGCTCCTCTTCCTTGGCTATGAACCATAGTCCAACGCTGGGAGGTTCATCAATCCAGGAAAGCAACAAATCAGGGTAAGCAGAGACTTCACCCTTGCCCAGGTGGGTTTCTCCTATGACTCCACGTCATTGCTCAAGAAACCACCATCTACCCTTCCCCAGAGCCTACTGCAAGCCCTGCCGTCTTTTCCATTGGGTGATTGCCCCCCTATGCCCATGGTCACATTCCATCTACCTAGCTCCAAAACCAAATTACCCTGCCCAAGAAAAACCACACCTTCAGAAGGGAACACCAGAAAAAGGTTCAGCGTCCCACCGGCGGACAGAACCCCTGTGGAAACTGATACCGTGGCCAGAAATGCAGCAGTCCAAGCAGCAGCAGAGGACCCAACCCCAGCAGAGTATATGCCTGGGAAGGGGTATGCCTATGTTCCCTACTGCAACAATTCCCCAAAGGAGATCACTAGAGACATTGATAACACTGCAATCCTGTCACACTCACAGTGCAGATGTCACAGAGAGACCACTGTGGACACAATTGAAGATGAGTTGATGATGAGCAAGGTCATTCCCATCAAGAAAGCACTGTCAGATCCACAAAAAAGGCCAATGTGTTTCAATTCCATGAAGGATGAGAATGAATCACTTGTAATGTGCAAGAACCTGATGCTGGTTCCAAGGCCATCCAACAACAAGGTCATTGGTGGGATGTGGTGGCTGGTCCGCAAGAAAAATAATTTTGGTGAAGTTATGCATTGGAAATCCAGGTGGGTGTGTTTTGGCAACCATCAGGAATACCCGCAGCATTACCTCAATACTTACTTGTCAGTGGGACAAAGGGAGTCTCTCAAGCTCCTCCTCTTGGCTGCAGTTCAGAACAATTGGTCCGTCTTCCAGTTCAATGTCAAGACTGCATTCCTGTGCAGGGAGATTGATGTGGTGGTTCATGTTGCGCAGGTGGATGGATTTGAGGTTCCTGGGAAGGAGGATTGGGTCTGGTGCCTCAAAAAATTGCTGTATGGGACAAAAAAAGCTCTGCGGTGCTGACAAGCTCATCTGGAAAAGACGCTCTCCATTCTGGGAATGAACCCTTTGGCTGGAGACAAATCAATCTTCTTGAACAAATAAAAGAAGCTACGCCTCCATATTCATTTTAACAATGGTCTGGTGGTGGGAGAGAATTTCAGGGAGATCCTGGAGCTCCTTGATTTACTGGGGGGTCATTACAACATAAAAACCCAAGAACACTTCGCACAACAACTGGGGCATACGCTAGATTGGGGTGATGATAGATCCATAAAAATACATCAATGGGACTTCACCAAGAAAGCACCTACCAAATGTGGGTTTGAAAATGTAAAAAAAAACCCTGCCACAATGAAAATAATCAAATTCATCAGCCAGGATTCACCTAGCTTTGAGGTAAAGACAATGAAGAAGGCTCTTGAACACCTCATCCACCTGGCAACACACACACAACCCAACACCCAATACATGGTGTGGTGCTCCAAAACCTAACCTATATCCATCAGAATCACTTTTCTGGTATAAAGGAAGCCCCAATCCTCAAAGATGACCTCAAAAATGGATTCTGAAACTAAAATAAACCCTAGTCACTCATCAAAATTACCCCTCTATCTCTTATGGATTAGAAGATACAGCCCAATAAGGGGTCACAGTTCATTGAAAGACATATGGACATACTCTGGAAGACTTCAAGTACATAACACATAAATTAAGCTCATAAACCACCCAAACTCCTCACAAGTATAGACAGAATTAATATATTCAAGGCATTGCATGAAGAACCAACCAAATCACCTCATCTGTACACAGCAATATATGCAAGCGGGTACATGCAGTACAGAAGCAATATATTCAGGACACTGCCTGCAGAAACAAACAAACAACCCACAACCACAAGTCAGCCACCAGGTGGCACCCCCCCTGATGTCTATAAATAGAGGGCCTCTCTCCAGACACTCCCCCCACATCCCCCCTGGCACCCAGCATGAGGTGGCCACCCTTATAAGGGGTATTGAACCCTTACAAAAAATATTAACCCCTTATATAAAATATTAAGACCTTATAAAAGGTATTAAACCTTATAAAAGATAATAAACCATTGCCAATAATATTAAAGCCTTATCATTAACAATGACCAACCCTTATATAAATCATCATCATCATCCATCATCATCATTGACCATCACCAACCATCATCATCACCAACCATCATCATCACCATCCATCATCATCATCATCCATCATCATCATCATCAATCATCATCATCCATCATCATCATCATCCATCATCATCAACATCCATCATCATCACCATCATCCATAATCATCATCACCCATAACCATCCATCATCATCATCACCTACCTTCACCATCAATCATGATTACCTTCCATCACCATTAACCATCCATACTGTCATGAAAATCCATTCATACTATTATCTTCCATCATCCATCCATACCATCATCATCTACCATCAACATCAGTTATCAACTATAGGCTAAACCATTTCAACCTTATCAATCAACACCTGTAACATCAAAGGAGTATTCAATCAGCAATCAATCAAAATATATAAACTATATAAAGGATAAGAAAAGATAAAAGATTCTTCCCTTACTCAGCTTCTATAGCCACAGTCAGCCATCTGTTTTTTTTCACCATTTCTTCCTTATCAAGCTTGACACATTTGATCCTGGGTCTGATAGAGACTACTATAGTAGCAACTCTATCTGAAAATCAGCCACCACTCTCTTTTTCTTTTATTTTTGTGAGACTACTAAAGTACTTAGAGGGGCAGGAAATTCAAAACCACGCTTAGTATTCCTCTATATTATCAGTACTTTTAGTACTAAATTCCCCCTCAAGTTACTGCCAGAAAGCTATTTTCTAAGCTTTACCCAATCCCAAAAGGAGTTTCTACAATGGTTAACCAACTCTCCCAACAGGCTAACAAACCCACACAGGCGCACTGGAAGATGGTGAAGAACCTATTCTGCTATCTGAAGGGAACCAAGAACGTAGGCCTTATGCTCACCAAAACAACCAAGCAGACAGCTCAACTCTGCGGGGGTGAGCAGACGCCAACTACAGTTGGAGTACGTTAACTCAAAATTCCACTACTGGTTATGTGGTTACCCTGTATTTCAATCCAATTAGTTGGACCACAAAGAAGCAGTCCATTGTCACCCAATTGACCACCTAGGTGGAATTTGTGGCTATGAATCTTTGCACCAAACAGGTGAGATAGCTATCAACTCTCATACTGGGCCTTGGGATCACAATCAATAAGCCCAAGATCAAGAAAAACAATCAGGGTTCTAACTTCAAAAGCAAGGAAGTGCAACTCAACCCCAACTCAAGGAACATCAAGATCAGCTTCCAGTACATCAGAGACCTGGTACAAAAGTCTCTCATATCAGTCAAGCACACCCCCTTTGAGGACATGATTGCTGAAATCCTGACCAAACCGCTTGGCTATGTGAAAGTGATTCAGGCAAGACTTCAGCTCCACTTGACCTTGTTGAATTCTAGGAGGAGTGTCAGTTAGAGACTCTGCAAGCCTAGTACCTGCACTGTGCACCAACAGCAGGGTCCAGCTGAGACAAAATACCACCTCCCGCTTTGCCCAGCTATCCTCCAGGGATCTCCCTTTCCCCTCAATACTTGTTGTCCTCCCTTGCCCTCAACCAATTTCCCTCTCCACTGGTCATCCTCAAGATCAATTCAAAACCCACCAGCAACCAATCCTCAACTCCAGTTGCAGATTCCAGGAGGAGTAGGACTATCCCCAGTGGAGTCTATCATCTTAGTGCAACCTAAAATTCTGCCTGCAAATTTCAACTTGAGACCATCTGCTGGATGTCAAGTGCAGGCCATGAATACTATCTTTTATTACCATCACTCCTCACTGTTAATATCACGTCATATTAATCATGCTCTTGTGTCTAAATGAAATTGTTTGAAGTTATACTGCTACAAGAGTCTATATATATGTGCTGAAATAAAGAGTCTCAAATAATTAAATCACCCAAGTATTCACTTGATTGAAAAAAAAGGATTGGAATACAAAATCATCAAATTTGGCACAAACTCCAAAACCAAATTCATTGATCTGAAGAAAAAAGGACTCCAAGAGGACCTGAAAAGTGGTTGTATTATACTTCAAATCATTACCTCAGAGAAAATGATTGCCAAGGCGCTGACCAAAGCAGTCTCCTCAACCTCCATCCATTGACTTGTCACTCACATATCAACATAACTCAAAATCAAACCAAGGAGGGCTGTTGATCTTTTGATCAGAAGGCCACACAAACTCTGACTCAAGCACTGTGCGTACTCCAATTGGATCAGACTCTCCTCAATTCCCACTCTACAAGATTCATCATCAGAACATGAGTAAAGGGAGGAGAACTAAAATTCACAATCAAAACTTCATCATATTTCCACCATCCTAACCTCCAACCATGATCTTACTGAATGTCTGACTGCACCAATGATTGCTTCACTCCCGTAAAAATCTCTGGTTCAATGTTGAGTTACCGGCTGCTAAATTTACTTCTCTCAGCACAGCACCTTTACAACCTTCAACTCAAACTCAACCTTTGTGATCATTTTCAATCACTTGTAGCTTTCAGGTTTTGTATACTTTTTCTCATCTAGTCTTCAAACTCATCAGACCATTAAAAAATGACTCAAGCATCTCCTCCATTAGATCTCTCTGGGTTCACTTGTTGAAAGTCCTTATGTCCTGTCTCAGGAAGATTTCTTAGTTTTTATTCTTGAGTGTCAATTTTGGTTTTGTTTTTCCTTATTCTTCATTTCTTTCTATTGCTCATGTTTCTTTCTTTGCTCAATTGATTTATTTCCATCAGTGGTCCTGGTATTAGCAATCAAACCAAAAGAATCAATTTCTCCTTTTCTCTGAGAAGGTTGAAAAAACTTAATCTCCAGTTGACTTTGAACCTTTGATTTTTTATTTATGCAGGATTGTTTGGAAAAGATTCCAAAGAATTCTTGATTGATTTAAAATGAAGCGCTTCATTTCTAGATGTGGTAAGGATGTTTTTTGTATTCATGTTGATTATCAGATGCTCAAGGATCATTTATTGATGATTTGAAAAGCATTATATCTTGATTTGGGGGTCAAGTATCATGGCACACAATGGAGCTATCTTTGCCAAAGAGTGGCATATATACTTCTTCAGTTTTTTTATCATATTTTTTGCCACTGGCACAAGCTGATAAGGGTTTTACTGTGATTTGATTTCAATAATATCACCTACCGGTGCAATTAAAATTGGTAGGGCATAGCTTAGAGTGGGGTACTGGCCGGAGCAGAGCACTTTGGTAGTGTTGTGGAGTGGCTCAATAAAGTTGATCATCTGTTCAACTTTCTTCCATTTCATCCTGTTGGTATTCTATTTGATAGTTTCCAGTTGCTTTCAAAGAATATTTCAGGAATTCTTGAGATAATGAGCTCTTTCCAACATGCTGTAGGTCAAATTACAATGTGTCTTGACGTCTAGTATCAACATACTGGCCAAGTTCATTGACAGATTGGCCATATTTCAGATATTCATACATTTTTGAAAGTTTTTTCAATTTTGAGGAGAGGGAAACATTCAGGTGGACAGGCCATGGATCCTTTGAAGGAAATTTCTAATATTAACACTGTTCCCATCTGGAAGGTCAACAAGGTTTGAAATTGAAAGTTGATTGGAGTCAATATCAAGAGTGCTATTGGGGTCTAAGTAGTATCCAGAAACAAACACCTCAGGAAGATCTTTGGCAGAAAGGTTGAGTGTATGTGCCATGCAGCCTAAGAGGTCATTCTTGTAGTCAAACTTCAGATTGGTGATATTGGAGATTTGCTTGGCCATGTTAAGATTTTTTGAAGGATTTTTGGCAGTGATGACCCAGAGTTTTTCAAGAAAACCCATCTTTTTCAGGGCATTCCAAAATATCTCTGCAAGATTTGCACCATTTTGGGATACTTAAAAATTGGATTGATTGAGAAGAAATTTTATAAGAAATAAAACAGGAAGACTTTCCACATATAGTTGAAATTCTAATGGTGAATTTTCTCAATTTACAATTGATTTCAATAAAATTTGCAGTGATTCCCAAAAATTCCATACAGTTTGGAAATTTCCAAGCACCAGCAGCACAAGCAACAGCCAATATATGTGAAAAGAAATCCTTGAGATGTTTGACATGGGCTGCATATAGATCATGGAATTCATTTTAAATTGACTTTTTTTTTGGTATGGTTTGCCATGTGTGGGAGTTGATTAAAATGAGCAAATTGACAAATGATGCTTTCTCCAAATTTAAAAAGGTAGTTTGGCATCAGCAATGAAGTATGCAAGCATTGTTTGTAACAAAACTGGGTTGAGTTCTGTCTGAAAAAAAGAAAAAGAAAAAGAAAAAGAAAAGAAAAGAGTATTGCATCAACAAAAGACATGAACTAAAACTTGTAGAATAAACAATTGATTTGATTACTTAAATTTTTATCAATGCTTGTGCCTTTGAAAAATCCATTGATCTTGGCTTGGTTATTGGAGACATTTTGGAGATTGAAGATCTTATGAATTTGCATTTTTTGCTCTGTTACTTTTTTCAAAGTAGATTTGTTCCACATGAGTGCCCATTTGCAGGGGGCACAATGCAAATGACTTGGTTTTTGTTTCATTTTTTGAGAAAATAGGACCATACCCAACTTTTTGAAAAGTTCCAATTACTTGCCACTAATCCCTTACTCTATTTGGTGCTGGTGGAGGTTTCAATATCAGTTGACAGAGGTTTGGTTGTTTTGAGTTTTTTGGGGAAAGGAGGGGGTTCTGTTTTAGAAGAACCAATTGTAACACTATTTCTGCGGTTGGAGTTGGAGGTAATGCTATGTGGGTGCTTTTCCAAGTTTTTCATATCTGATTATTTCAGGAATGAGATGAGGTTGTAGAAAGGGGGTTTGAGTTATTTTTTTGGTGAAATTTGGGGAATGAGATGGCATTATGTAAAGCTGTGGCGGTGGGGTGTTTTCTGAAGAAGGTTACAAGGCACAACCAAACTGTATTGAAAGGGCATGGACATAAAACAGAGCCAAATCAGTCAAAGGGAATACACAGATAAATGAATGGGCTGAGGTTTTATGGGAGATAAGGAAAAAATACCAAGAATTTGAATCAAGATGCAGATAGGGGATGAGTCACTGTTGAAGCATGAAAATTGGTATTGGATGTTTGAGGGTACCAGGATGTGTATATAGGATATTTGAAGAAATCATGGGTGGTGGGAGGGTAATGGCAAGCCGGTTGAGGATATATGAAGAAAGGATGGGTGATGGGAAGGATGGTTATGGGAGAGTAATGGAAATATGGTTGGGTGAAGGTTTTAATTGTACTCTACCCATAAAAACCAGCCTGGACTAAAAAAAAAGAATCATCCCTTTCTCAAATCTTAAAAAAACCCAGAGGTATCCCCTATTTCTGATCTACCACTTTTCCACTCCTACTTTTCCCACTCCTATCTTCCAAATTTGAATCTCTATTCATCTCTCCTGTGTCTATCATAAATCCTCTGCCAAACCCCCCCCCCTCACCATTGGAGAAATTATAGTTTTTGTTCTACTAAAATTTTAATATCTCCAAATCACTCATCCTCAGAATCTTGCTTATCCCATTGCCAACCAATTTCCTCTTCTTTCAAAAAACCTAGTTTCAACCCACACATTCTTATACCATCTCCTCACCCTGACTGTAAAGTAGTCATTGGATAGAAACACAAGCCAGAAAAAAAACTGAACTGGGCTGGAGGTATAGGTATCAATTCTTTCTATATATGCAAAATAATCTCCCCAACTCCAATTTCACCCAACTGGAATGCAAATTCAGAAACACCTAGTCACACTTGATGCTTTGGGATTCCACAGGTGCTGCCACATGCATGGTTAATGTATCACCAGTATGAGCTGGGCCTGTAAAAACTTAAATGAATCCAATCTGCTAAAAAAATGAAGTCCTCTGATGATAAATATGGTTCTGATCATCAATCAACTTAAAGGGAATATACATGCTAAGGGGAATCATCTGTCCAAGAGGCAGGCAAGCCAGCCATATAAGGAAAAAATTTACCCCTTCCCATGAGTAAAGCATCTGAAATTTTCACTAACAACATCAATTAAACTCATAATAGTAACATTATTCATGATGGTGCATCCTTATGGACCAGAGACTGGAGAAACTCACAGTTGAATTTTGGAATGATGGTAAAAGATAACACATTCAGATCAAAAGATTGGTAGGAAAAATTCAACCTGGAACCTATCTTAGAAGAGAAAGGATAACTCTCAAGGGTGGATGATGTTACTAATTGAATCAAGAGCAAGATTCCCAGTACTAAAAAAAATTTCAATGACGATTTCTGCACAATTTTTTTTAAAAAGATTTCAATATCATTGAAGGACATCCGTTGAGGGAAAAAAATAATTATAATAGATTAGTTTTCTTAAAAAACCCAATGAAGCATTTAGTCCATCCCTCCAGAATTTATATCACCCCCCCCCCTCTCAAGGTAAGTGAAGTCAAACTCATGACCAGAATATCTGTTCAAATTCTACTTCTATTCCAAGGCATTTTCAAAATCTGAGAAAATACTTAGCTTTCAGACCTAAGTTGGCCCATCAAACCCCTAATAAGGGCTAAGAATCATGAGATCATTACTTGTCAGTGGATGGTTGAGTATGATATTACCAACCAAGCTGGGAAGATTGGGAAAAGAAGCCATGAAACAAATGGATCAGAGCATCAAGTTTTTTCTGAAAGAATAAATAAATAAATAATTTATATTTTCTTGAATCAACCAAGACCACCTATGAAAAATATCCAAGAAGAAATCCTAAGCCAATTCAACTCTACCCTTGATTGATTCTGGAAGAATGACATTGAGATTGATTATATTGAATGCTCAAAAAGCTGGTTATACTTCAGCTAATCAAACTTTTCAATAAAAAATAATCTAGGTATGAGAAGTCATATTTGTCAAGAAAGTAACAGGATTGGAAACTAGATCAGGAAATCCCACCTCCCCTAACCTTCAAATTCTTTTGTAGTTGAAGATGGAAAGACCATACAAATTTTTTAGTTTTTTTTTCCCTTGAACTCTGGACAAGTAAAACCATAATCTGAACATAGGTAAGTGGCTTCCTTGTTCCACAATAGATGTGTGTTCTAGTTACCCCATTTTCCAACTTAATAGGATAATTTCCATCCTGAGAAGATGCATTTATTCCTCACCTTCCTTTCCCCCTTACCCATGTTGGCTTACTGTCTGGATCAAGATAAATAGTTTATTGTATGATAGATAAAACAAGACAGATTGGGATGATAATATCACATAATCATCACAGAATTTACCAATTAATGAAATTATACAAGTCTTAAAACCATATTTGATCTAGAATCATGATTTCAGGGATTTAACTTCTATTGCTACACTTGGCTGTGGTTAAAACTGCAAAAATAAAACAAAACCAATATTAAAACCATTTAATGAATTATTACAATAGTAAAACTGTTACAAAACAACACAAATTTAATAATAATAGAGTATTATGAATAAAAGGCCACACCTTAATCTCTATAAAGAGATGAGGGAACTGGATTTAATTGAATAAAGCCCAAAGGAGCCTTGCTTACAAAGGTAAAATCACACCCCTTAGAGTAACAATAAATTTTACAACTTCAAATGACTTCCCACACAAACTTGGAGTTGAAAAATTGATTATTTAATGATTTTAATACTAAGTTAAAGGCCCCAGTCAATCTTGTTCTTTAGATTAAGTTTAATGGGGTTGTTAACTCTTGCCATATTCTTGGATCAATAATAAATAATAAATAAATGAGGAAGGGGCTATAAGGTAAAGATCCTCCTTTTTTGAGGTAACAGGATCTGCTAGGGGAGTCAAGTTATAATTGGGGAATTTCTAGGCTCTCCCTGGTTTTTTCTTCAAGGGCTCAAGACCCTATCACATCATACCCAATGAGAAATGGGGTACTAGTACTCATTGGGGGATTTTTAATGTAAAGTTTCAATTTACATACTAAAAATTTGAATTAATGGATCCTAGGATTTAATCATCAATCATATGGAAGGCGTAGAATTACTAGAGCACCTCAGAATGATTAAATACCTCCCTTTAGATATATCTTGATATCATTTGCATGTAATTACCTCTTAATTCCAAGTACCTTGGCATACATTATACATATAGAGTATGTATACTCTTGCCAATGATATTACAAGGTTTAAAACTTACAAATGATTTCTGGGCCCTCTGAGTGGACACACTCAAGGCTCAGTAGAGTATACTAAAGTATCAATTCATCCCAAAGAGGGATAAGATTAAAATTATGCAATTTATCTATACAGAGTAGAGAGTATGTTTTAATATAATTACTATAACTTATTCCCAAAAGAATGGAACATATTAGGAACTTATATATCAATATTTTGGACACATCTGAGTCCTTTTAGCTTAATTTAAGTTTATATTTTATTCTTGATAATATATATGATCAAGGTTTTAATTCCATAATCAATACTCATAAAAACATACTTAAAAATTATTCTAAAAAATTATCAAAATTAATTACAAAATTATAAAAAACTCTGCAATTCTTTATTCTTGACTCAATGGCCAGTTGAACCAGTGAACTTGGTGTGAGCTAATGGAAGATTAGCCAATTACTTATCCAATTTACTCAGAAGATATATGGTTTGCTCAGAAATTCAGACAACTATAATTGTCTTGTGGCTGAAATATGACCTATTTTGAGTATATAACCCTTCAATTCATCATAAAATCTTAACAAGCTAGGTGGAATGAGGATTTTTCAAAATTAGATACTTGAATTAAATCTCTAGATGAGTTCAATGATTAAAATTCAAACCATTTTCAACCTATCATTCTTATGCGTATAAATTTATGGAGAGTATTTTTTTTATGGAGAGTATTTTTTTGTTTAAGTTGGAGTGGCATAGCTATCATTGATACCTGATTCCAGGTTTTCAATCAAAGAAATTCTTGAGCCCTTTCTCTTTGGGAACTCCAAAATCACCAAGACACCCCAAAAAAAGTTGTTGGGTGTTATCCTGGAGAAAACTATTTCCTATCACCAAAAAATTGGTGGTCTAAGTAGAAAAGCTCATATCACACTCTTTAACCTAGGGAGGCTGAGAAACTCCAGATGGGGATTAGCTATATCTGATCAACTCAAGCTTCTGAATTTTTCCAAATCCTCCCTAGAGCACATATGAGGCTTACATGTGTGGCTAATTTTAAAGAAAAAAATATTGACCATGGATCATGTCTATCTCAACCAAAATTCAAATACACTGTGTGAAACGTTTTCCAAAGGATTTGTATACCAATAACTTCTTGTGGTGGTTTTGGATTAACTACTACTAAAGATCAATACTTTAGGAAATAAAGAGATCAGAAGCCTTTGGCTTCTTCAGAGGGGAATTTGTGCAGCAGATGGGCTTTCAGGCCTGCATCTTGAAATGAATGAATATCCCAGTCAATTTGGGCTCCAGATAGGTCCTTCCTGTTTTTTATTGGAAACTCTCTTTATGAATAGATACTCATCACCTTTGGCTCCCTGGATTTTTAAACGATGAAATTGAAACTTTTAGTCAAAAATGTTGATATTTGTTTCTATATATTCATTCAATTGTGCGGGGGCTAATAAGTTTCAGCAGCCTGTCACTCGCACCTGTCACCTACTTGGCTATCTGTCTAGACCTTCTTAGATATTTCCTGTCCGCTCTTTTTTCTTTCTTTTCTGCTCTCTGTTTCCTTCTGTATCACTGTTCTGTTGCACCATCTCCATACTTGGCACTCTACCAAGACGCTCCAACTTGACCACCAGTACACTTTGAAATTGAACCTTTGGCTTGACTTAGTAGGATTGACCAACAGCTCTGCGGTAGGTTTCAACAAATTCACCAACTCAACCTCAGGCACTAAACTGCTTTTTCCCCCACAGTCATCAAGTCATTCTGGTAGGATTGGTAATTTGAGTAACAGTGTCTTAAATACTCTACTTAGAATTCTCAAGGCCATCATCTATCCTGTAGAGAAGCCTATTATGTTTTTTCTCATTCAGTTTCATTGTTCCTATTCTCAACTGGCTGTTTGGTTTCTACTCAAGTGACCATTGAAATACAAACAGCCTGTTCCAGGTTCATTAACTCTTATTTCCTTTTACATGGTTAAAATCCAAAAAATGGATTGATCAAGCTCAACCAATGCGGCAAGAACATCTGCTTCACCTGGACGGGGAGTAGAAGGCAATTTTAAGGCACTTGCCCTCAAATCCTTGATGGAGTCCACCCTGCTTCTTTTGGAAACTAATTATTTGATTTGGAAAAAGAAGATGGAGAAACTTTTCAAGATGCAAGGAATCCTGGATATGATCAACTCCAACAACCCTCACATCAAAATTCCCAAGGATGATGAAATGGCTGGTTACCTGATGTCAAAACTAGAACACAGAACCCATACCAACATAATCATGCAGGAGAATGAGGATTCATCCAAGCAGATCTGGCTGGCTGCTAAAAACCACTTCACTTAAAGTCAAGCAGCCAACCAGGCCAGGATGTTCTTCAATTTCCTGTACCTAGGTTTTGATCAGAACAGCATTGATGGGTTTTTCACCTCTTTGAAAGTGCATTTGGAGAAACTGGACAAAGTTGGTATTGATTTTCCAAATGATATACTCAGCTATCTTATCCTCTTCAAGTTACCAGAATCTCTCAAGCCAATAAGATCTCAGATCATGCACTCTGGTAGCAACCTGTCTGTAACGCTTGTACTGAATCATCTTTTCCAGCACAAGAATGAAGTCCAATCAAAAGCCGCTGGAACCACCAATACCAACGCTGCCATGTACCATGTCAACAATCAGAAAGAGCCCAACCTCTCAAAATGCGAAAACTGAAAGCATAATCCTGCAGTAAAATCCCACTCTCCTTCCTCTTGCTGGGCGGAATATCCTGAGTTAAGCCCCAAGGAACCTTCCAACATAGCTAGACGCAATGTCAAGAAGAAGCACCAACCTGAATCACATTATTATTCATTCTTCTGTGCCTTCAACCACCTAGATAATCTTCACTTGGATTGATTTATCCTAGATAGTGGATGCTCTATCCATATTTTTCACAATCAACAATCCTTTGTGTCTTTGACCAAGGAAACCGGTAAAGCATCCATCAAGACTGGCAAGAAGGGCAAGGGGATAAGTATTCAAGGACTTGGGACTGCGGAACTGCGTTGCAACAGAAAAACAATACACCTTGAGAATGCCGTGTGGGTCCCTGAAGCCACAGTCAACCTTGTGTTGCTTGGAGCTCTCCTCTTGAAGGGATGCACTCTCAAGGTTAATTCTAAAATAGAACCTCCTGTCTTCTCACTACTTTGTTCTGGAGCACAAGTCTTGACAGGTATCGTTGAGAATAATCTTCTCATGATCCTTTCCAATATCTCCACTGAATTTGATTCTTTACCCTTACCAACTAAGGACTCATCATGCTACTTAACTCAATCCAAACTGCAGGATCTGCATCTTAAGCTAGGTCATGCAAGCTTATACCAAATGGAGAAGCATCTAGGATTCTCAATTGCAAAGGAAAGGCAAAGGCTCTTTGAATGTCTTGCTTTCAAAAAGAGCAAAATTGCTAAAACCCCATTCAATAATATTCAAGTTCCAGCAGCTAATGCTTTTGACCAACTGCACCTTGACCTGATGGGACCCCTGAATCCAACCAGAAAAGGAGGAATGAGGTATTTGCTCACTATAGTAGACAACAAATCTGGGTATCTCTCAGCTTTTCCCCTCCCTTTGAAGGATGCGGCAGCTGAGACCATCAAGTTTGTTATTGAGAAAAAAGCAAAGAAGCAACTACAATACCCTATCAAAGTTGTTTCAGATGGCAGGGGAGAGTTTTTAAATTAGTCTCTTAAGTCCTTTTTCAGAGAAAAGTCCATACATCATTTGGTAAGTGAACCTTACCACTCTCAGCACAACAGAAAGGCCAAGCAAGCCAACTTTAAAATCATGGAGTCCCTACAATCTGTCTTCAGCTCTACCAGCATACCTAAAAATTGCTGGCGTGTTGTCATTAAAAGCTGTTGCTTGGCCCTGAACCAAATACTGTCCAAAAAGGCGGAAATGACTCCCTGGAAAATGCTGCACAAGACAAAACCTCCTGGTGATTATCTCAAACCAATTAGGTCCAAGGTGGTGTACCTAATGAAGGACAACAAGATCAGGTCAAAGCTGGAAGAAAAGGGGGAAGAGGGACTTTTCATTGGATACACTCCTTGGTTTCTCTCCTACAAGATTCTGTCAAAAACTGGAAAAATAATTGAAACAAAACACATAACATTCCTCAAAAATCAAGATACCAATGTAGCCACTCAACTTAACAAGGACTTCACCATCAAAGAAGTCTCACCCATCACAGAACCTGAAGGAAATTCTCCTTGCCAGGAGCCAATCACTGAAGATTTTGAAGAGCAAAAACCTCATGTGAGTGACTCAGAGGACCTAAGTTTGTCTGATTCCAATGTTTCAGACTCAATTTTTCAGAACTCCTTAAGACCATCACTCAGGGATTGCTCCAAACTCAAAGCTCCAGAGCGCTATGGGTACTAATCTGAATCACTACCAGAAAACATATGCAAGGCTCTCAAGCGACCAATTTGGCTTCCTCCCATTGAAAAGGAGCTCAACTCAATCAAGGATCTGGGGGTGTGGGAAGATGCGGATGAGTCTGAGGTTGAAAACCCTCTTAAAACTACCAGGGCGTTTAGAAGTAAGCAAGATATTCACACCAGAGAATCCACTCTGAAGGCCAGGGTGTGCATCCAAGGTTTCAATCAGAGGTACGGCATTGACTATTTTGACACCTTTGCGTCAACAGGTAAAGTTGCCTCCTTACAGGCTCTGCTCAACTACTTGGTTGACAAAATACTGAAAATCCTCCAATTCAATTTGAAGGGGGAATTTATTCATGCCCCCTTGACTGAAGATGTGTTTATCAAAACTCCCACTGGCTCAAAACAGACATCCAAATACTTTAAATTGAAAAATTCATTGTACGGCCTCAAGCAGGCACCCCTCAACTGGTACAAAACTTTCAGCTTGTGGATCAAAGAAAAAAAAATCGAGGAGAGTGACAGAAATCCTTGTCTCTATCTCCATTGTGAAAATTTCACTGCTCTTTTCTTTCATGTAGATCATTTAGTTTTGGTGGGTAATGCTGATGAATCCAAGAAAAGGTTCTTGAGCAAATTCAAAGACTCCTTGGCCCATGAGGTAGACACTCTGCTTGTGATGAAATTTGAAAAATGGAAGTACTTCATTGCTCTTTCTCTTCCAAATCATATCAAAAAGGGGCTGGAAGACATTGACCTACTTGACGCAAAACCCTTGAACAATCTGTGCACTTCTGGCCTGCACCTAAAACCCGCCTCTCAGTCCAAAATTGAAGATTTCAAGAAGCTGGGGAAAAGTTATTGATTTCCAATTGGTTGGCTGAAATTCATTGCCACCTTGGCTTGGCCAGACATCAGTTTTGCTGTCTCAAACCTTGCCCCATTTTTGGAAGAACCGGGTATCCAACATTGGAAAGAAGTAGAGCACGTCTGGAGGTACCTTTTAAAAACAATTTACTATCAATTGGTTTTTCAAGCAAAGACTACCGCAATGCAAGTGGTTGCCTACAGTGATGCTACCTGTGGAGATGATCCACTCACCAGATTATCACATACTGGGTTCATCTTCCTCTTCAAAGGTTCACCAATCTATTGGACCAGCCAACACCAGCGGAGCATAGCTCACTCGTCTACCAAATCAGAGTGCAATGCTTTATCTGCATGCCATGTTGAAGTGCGGTGGATTCATCATCTTATCAGAAAAATCTGGAGAACTCAGCTCCTACCTCCAATACATTTAATCAACAACAAGGGTCTAAACAATAAAATCAAGAAATTTGGTTGTAATTTGCATGCTAAGTACATCAACATCATGTTGAAAAGCCTAAAAAATGATTGGAATGAGCGGGTAATTGATATTAAACTCATTTCTTTGCAAGTTATGCTAGCAGATTCTCTTACCAAGGCGGCCAGCACCACAGCAGTGGAAAGACTCACCAAACATATTGGATCTTAAAAGTCTTCCAGATGTTGAGTTGAGCGGGTGTGTTGATTTTTTTTTCTATATATTTATTCAATTGTGCGCGGGCTAAGAAGTTTCAGTAGCCTGTCACTTGCGCCTGTCACCAAAATAGCTAGCTGTCTAGACCTTCTGAGATATTTCCTTTCCGCTCTTTTTTCTTTCCTTTCTGCTGTCTGTTTCCTTCTGTATCACTGTTCTGTTGCACCATCTCCATACTCGGCACTCTACCAAGATGCTCCAACTTGACCACCAGTACACTTCCAAATTGCACCTTTGGCTCAACTTAGTAGGATTGACCAACCGCTCTGTGGTAGGTTCCAACACATTCACAAACTCAACCTCAGGAACTAAACTTCTTGTTCCCCCACAGTCATCAAGTCATTCTGGTAGGATTGGTCATTCGCGTAACAGTGTCTTAAATACTCTACTTAGCCTGCTCAAGGCCATCATCTAGCCTCTAGAGAAGCCTATTATGTTTGTTCTCATTCAGTTTCATTTTTCCTATTCTCAACTGGCTGTTTGGTGTCTACTCAACTGACCATTGAAATACAAACAGCCTGGTCCAGGTTCATTAACTCTTATTTCCTTTTACAAAAAATTAGGTTAACTCCAGGAAAAGTGAAATAACATAAGATGAAAAACATCAAATCAGATTCTTTGATTCAAGTCAAGCCAACCATTTAACAAAACAAAATTGAATGATACACTAATATACAATGATGGGTTCTAAAATCCTTAAGATACAGTAGGAGATTTCAAAATATCTACCAAGGATAATAAAACCACCCTCCTCACCAACAACAGCTTAATACTTCATGCCAATCATTAATGAAAAGGCTTAGGCTTTTTGGACTTCTCTAAAATTTATATCTTTACTTATAACAGGTAACTATTTTCACTATCTTGTCTTCAGAGACCATCAAAGTTTTTGATAACTAGGACAAAAAAAGAATCTTCTTGGAATTTAAACCTTGACAATATATATCCTTATACTGAAATCAGGAATCTCTGAATCTCCCCCTTTCCTAGAACTCATAGCTTGAAGTTTTTGGTGCCTGGGAAAAATACTGGGAAAAATACAGTTATTGAGTGGATAAGAAAAATCCCAAAAATAAATCAAACAAGGAATTTATTAAGTTGAAAACTCCTTCCCCTTGAAGTCTGGTGAGACATGTTCAAATCTAGAAGAATTTCCAGAGCTGGCCAAATCACTTGCATTCAGAGACTAAGGAACATGATAACAATGGTAGGAATCAGGGATTCTTTGTTCCTAAGACAATTTTAATTGAGATTCTGTGGACTCAACAGAACCCTTACACAGAATAATCAGAGCATCTGAAACCTTTTACTCAAGCCCCAGGTATCAAAAGTGAAACATTTCATCAGTAATTTTATTTTTTGAACAGTGTATTGGTTTTTCAGAGATCTATTTTTAGTAAATGCTTGAAATAGACAGAAAGAAAATATTCAAACCTCTTGAATTTTAAAATGGAAATAAATAAAATCAAACCATGGGCTTTGGTCTCAAGGAGCTTAATATATAGGGCCAACAGGGGTCATTTGTCTTTTTCTGAGATGAGATCAATCTACAAACAGCCAACCATAGAATTCAGGATTTGAAACCCAAGGATTAAACTGTAAAACTGATGAGCTAGGAGAATCCCTTGAAAATCCCATCATCTTCTCAATCAAATACTTTTATTCATCCTCCCAATTCTTAATTTCTATTATTTTTTTGAAACCTTTCTTCTTCCACCATTCATTCCCTTCCATCTCTATTGTTTGTTTTTTGTTTTTGTTTTTGTTTTTTTTTTGGCTCTGATGTGATCTTTTTTTTTTATCTGAGTTTTTAGTAGAGTAAGTTAGTGCTGTAACTCTGGTCCCAAAGATAAAAAAATGAATTTTCATTTTGATAGACTTTTCCATCTTGAAATTTTGCCCTGATAAATGCAGAATTTCCCCTACACATATATATATATATAAGTAATACTCATCTGACTAAGGTAATCATATGGTGTGCAAAGCACATCTGGGTACCTGTTGGGGTTCAAGAAACTGGAAATTGAGAATATCTTTGAACCATAATATGCTCTGATTTTGAGGAATAACTAATGATGGAACTCTATCACTCTGTTTTATTTTTCATGATGTCTTCTGAATTTTCTTTCCTTCTGAAACTTGGCTTGAGTGAGATCTGCAACCCAAGGCTCTAAATTCAAAAAAAAAAAAAAAAAAAATCTATCAAAACACTCAAGTATTTCCCTCAAATTTGTGGACTGATTAGGATTTATTAATTTGGATAGGGGTTTAAATGTTGGTTGATTGTAAAAATTTGAAAAATAAAAATCATTTTCAACTTTCAATCAAATAATTTTTAAGCTAAAAATTATGTGTCAATAGAATAACATAGAAGTGATTCAAACACAATATAAATTTCAACTCAATCATTTTCTGGAATTTATAGCATTCAAAACCTCAGTTTCAAAAATTTTATCATTTTATTTTTCAGATAAAGACTGAAGTTTGAAACTATATGACCTTGATATTTGTTTATTTTCAATGAGAAAGCTAAAATAACTGGACAATATTTGGAAATCATCTTGAAAGGGAGGCCATTTTCATCAGGTTTGGTAACCAAGGGGAGGCAGAGAATGGCCACCAGACTTCCTATTGAATCACCATTTCAAATCTTAGAAACTACAAAATTACTTACCAATCTAACAAAAATCCAGGAAGTTTCATTGCAAAGCCCAATTTCAAGGTCTATTTTCCTCAACATTACTATAGGGGCACCAAATTTCAGGTCCAAGCTATGAGGAGGAAATTTTGGAAGAAATAATGACTTGAGGAATGCTTTTTGGTATAGATTGTGAGTATAATGTTGAAAAGGTGCAGGGATTTAATGAGTATTCAAATTTTGACTTTCTGCATTTCCAGGAATAGAATCAACTAGAAATTTATTTATGTTTTAAACTGCTATATTTTTGAAACATAAAATAACACAGTCCATTAGATAAGAATTTTCAATGTAGCAATGGTGGAAGTTTGGGAAAAAAATTCTTGATTAATCTATAAAAATGTTGATCTTCACAACAGCCATGAATTACCATTTTTTCAGGTGGAAGAATTTTTTCAAACCCTATATACTATTCAGACCATCTCCCAAATTGAGTAAGAAATTATGGTAATAAGGATCCCCTGCAACATGCATATCTGAATTGAGGTGCAAAACTTTGAAATTTCTCCAGCAAGAAGGTTTAAAAAAACTTTCATCAACAATTTGGGGAAATGTACCTTTTTGAACCACAGGTGAAATTTGCCTCAAGTCTTCACCCAGGACCCCAAACTTTCCTCCAAAAGGTAGGTTTGAATCCATGAGGCCTTGAATTAGCCTTTCAACCAAATCAAGAGCACACAAATGAATCATAGGTTCTTCATCCCAGATTATCAAAGAAGCTGTTTTGAGAGCTTCACCCTTTTGAGACTTCTTTGATACTCTTGGTTCAGAGGATTAATTCAACCTGCAGGGAATTCCAAAGGTGAGATGAGCTTTTCTTCCATATATTAGATTCAAGGAATCTATCCCACTAACAGCCATGCCATAGCCATTCTTCTCAATTATCTGATAGAAGCTAGGAATAATTTATATTTTCAAAAAGCTTTTCATGCCCATTTGAGACCCCTGGGTTGCAAATTTAACATTACCCAAAACAAATTTCAGAAATATTTTTTCAAGCAGATTAAACAAAAAAATCACTTTCTGACAATTTGATGGTATTGATTTATTTTACTGGGCTTTATGTTAGTTTCTAGAATTTTTAGATAATTTTTTTTAAAAAAAGATTTCTGAAAACAATGGAAATTATTATCATATCCTTTCACTAACATAGGAATGTTGTTGAGTTTAACAAAATCCAAATTCATTTAATTTTAAGCCCCAATTTCCACATGCTTTCATAATTTATTAAGCAGAATGGTTCAACATGCCATATTCAAAAAACAATCATGAGATTCTTACATGTTTTGAACCATAAAAATATCTCACTGTTACATAATAAGCCATGTATAAAGAATGTTAATTTAATATTTTTTTATAAACTATTAGCTATTTTTAAACAACAAGCACAGATTTTTTCAAGGGATAGGATGTGAGCCTGTAAAATAAAATGATGAGTTTTTTGGTTTGAACTAGTTTCCTCAACCTGTTTTAACCCATGATAGTCTTGGTAAAAAATTGCTTTTAAGATCCATCTCAACTCAAGGGGGGGAGGGGGGGGGATTTCCTCCCATAGGCCCCACAACATCTTGATGTGGAGGAAGAACACATACTGTGTTGTAAAAAAAGAAAAATCAGCAAAAGCTTGATTGAAATTTTGGGCAAGGTGAACAGAATTTTCTTTGTGATATGGAAATTGTTACAGAAATTAAGTTTGGATTGATCTGGATGATTTCTTAAATCCAAGTTATATTCTTGTGTTTTTGTTGTTTTAAAATTGAATTGAATTCAATGCTCTGAGTGTCTTCTTGGATTCCCATAGGTTATTGTTTGGATCAAACCTGGAAGATGTAGTTTGAAGGAGAGTTTCAGATACCTTGAAGTTCAATTCAGAGTGGGTAGGGGTCTGTGGTTTGAGGATCTTTCATCTTTTTTTTTTCTCTCTGAGAAGTATTAGTGAGCAATTTGAGATATTTTTGATACTGCAGTCAACAGCTTGAAACTGGGATTTTTTTGAGAAAGAGAATTTATTGCTCCTCATAGCTTGAACCGGATTGATTTGACACACAACCTGTGCAATGATAGATTCAATTTCTGAATTTTCAACATCATTGGTCCTAACTATCATGAATTAACCATTTTTCAGGTGAAGATTAATCTTGTAATTATCTCAAGTGACCAATGTGTGATGATTTTTCTGAAATGAACCAGCAGGATCCAAGGTATTTATATAAAATGTGTCTGGTAGGACTGGCCTGTTCCCTAACTGATCCCTACAGACTGGTAGGTTACTAGCACATCCTTTTATTACACTGATCATAATTTTACATACAGTGCAGGTGTTATTGATAAGGTGATCTTATTTATTAGATTGGTTTTTTGAATAAATCAAACTGATCAAAATAAATTATTTTATGAATTATTTATTTGAATGTGACAATAGGTGATAATTTTCATGAAAATAAAAATGAAAATAATGAAAAATAGATTTGAAAGGAAAATTGAAAGGAATATTTTTATGAATAAAAAATACATACTCAATACTGGTGTGCATAAAAGAGGAATTTGACACATGACATGTTTTGCAAACACTTTGGATTTTTTTACAGGTGTGCAGCTTGCAGAATTTCAAACTATCCTGGATTTTAGTGATTGTTGCATAAAGGTTTTCAACATTTTAACCCACAAAGTGATATGGGAGGACATGCACACCACAAAAAACTTCATGTGACTTCCTAGAAAGTGCCAGCAAGCACCTCAGACTAAATCTACAACCAAGATCAAGTCAAGCTCCAGCCAAGCTCAGTTTGAGCTTTATCACAGCTCCAATGAAAATTCACTGTGCATTGAGCACAGTGACTGTGCATGGAGCACAGTGACTGTGCACCAAAAACTTGCTTGGAGCATGAGCATCACTTCAACTAGAGATTTGAAAGAGCTTTGACCAGAGATTACTTGATGGCACTGGCTAGCAAGTGACATCAAATCTTTCATGGTGACAAAATGTTTTAATTGTTGAGTTAGACAGCACACTTGGAGAACTCTTAAATATACTAATTTTACCAATGATAAATCCCCTACAACAAGTGGGCCTTTTCTGGTGGACTTGTTTAATGGGTTCTGCAAACTTGTTTCCTTGAGGACAGGCATGATTCTGTTGAAAACTGATACCATGATTTTAAGAAAAGTATGCCTACTGGCCAGGGTGGAAATTGTGGTGGATGACAGGAATTGTCCTCCATGAGATTTGCAGCCTGGTCAACAGGCTTGGCCATGATGTCTGTTATCATATCAACCCCAAATCTACCAAATAATCTCAAACACCAACTCAATCTCTTGGGTTGACTCTGTTTCAGAAATGAAGGTCCAACATTAACATTCTATTGAAGGCATTCAAGATGAAATAAACCAGATTTCTTCTCATTTAATAAAATTTTTTACTGAAGGTTTTGATTTACAAGAAATTTTCTCACACCTTTGATATTTCTGGATGCACTGTATGTCACATCATCAATCATGACAGTTGAAAAATTCCAGTTAGTCAATGTTCTTGAGGGCAAAAGACCCCAATCACGGTTGATTTTCTCTGGAACTTGCTCTTACAAATCCAACAGCAATCAGAACTCACTTTAAAGGAAATTTATTCTTAAATTTGAATCATACATGGAACAATCTTATCAGCCCAAACCATCCAAAAAGTTCTCAAAGTCATGGATTTCACTTGGAAGAATTTCAATCCAATTCCAAAAAAAAAAAAAAAGAAAAAGACAAAAGAAAAAGTAATGAAATTTAAATCTTACAAAGAAGGCATGATCATGTGCTCCATTGTGAAATGAATGTGAACAGACAAGTGGTTCTGATTGAGCAAACAGGGTTTAACTTCATCCCCATCATAGTTCTCATGTGGATATTCAGCTGCTGGTAGATCTTGCATCACTCACTAGCTACTCAATTTAAAACTATTTCTGAATCATCAGCATGGCTTTTGATTGGTCTCATGGGTATATAAATACCATGCATTTCAAGACTAATGCCTGGTTGTTTCATGAATTTTGTCCTTCTATTCAAAATTGTTGTCCTATGTTCTCATTTATTATTATTTTTTGCCCACTTTTCTTAAGTTTTTGTCCTATGTTTAATTTTTTTTTTATTTCCTAAAGCTAAACAATCTTGTCCAGTACCCCAAAAAATCTTGCCCTCCTTTATATTGCTTCTGTCCTATTTTTTCTAAATCTTTCTGTCCATGTTTTAATTTTCGACAAGACAGGCATTTGATTAGTGTCCACTTGATTAAGTTTTTTTTTTTTTTTTTTTAAAAAAAAAAAAAAACTATTAAGAAATTCTTTTTTGAGGAGGGTAGGGGTGCAGTTTTCTTTCCAGTTTGAGAAACATACCCAGGCAGGAAACCCAATACTGGCAACCTGACATGTAAAAGATTCCAGGGACCAAATTTTCTCTTGCATGTCCAATTTTTTTTCCCTAGGCTGTCTGGTTTGTTTTTTGGCATTTTGGCCAGCAAGTCATGTGCAACAAGCACTCTGGATAGTTTTCTTGAAATGCATAATGCATAGGTGCAGGTGATCCAGCATTATTAAGTCTAGTCCCCCTGGACTTAGTCAGATCAACTTGATTTCATCACTTGCTAAAGCAGGATGCATCTACTATGAAACCTTCAAGAGTGATGGTAAAATGAAAGGAGGTTAGAATATGAGTGAGTTCTCTGGATTTTTTTTTTTTTGATCAGATTACCCATCAAGTTCCCATAGATATGATCTTTTAATCCTTGATTGTGCACTAATTCACAGATTAGAAGAGGTTTAAAATATCTTGAAGTTTACAGATTGATACCAAGCTTGAATGTCTTAGCTCCATATTCACCATTTCTAAAAAAATCCCATCAAGATCAGTTCTAACACCTTCATTAAAGCATTTGTCGAATGGCAAACTAGGTCCTCAACTCATCAATCTCATTCAAGATGCAATTATCAATGAAACCATTGCTGAATAAAATAGTTGAAAGATGGTTTGATCTTGCTCAGAATCCCTACAGAATTTGTTCAGAGACCTTAAAGCATCCTGAATGATTTAATCAACTACAGCCAGTTATACCCAGCAATGGTAAAACTTGTTTTTTTTCTTTTTGGTCAAAAATCACAGTGTCCGCTTGACTTGTTAACACTGTGTGTGGACTTTCTCATACCTGGCTAAGACTGCTTGATCGATCGCCCGGCCCGGAATCCCCGAGATCGGGATCCCGGAGCGGTGACTGTGACTGAGCTAAGCCGTGATTGGAGTGGGCGGATGAATGTGGCACCGAGTGAGGTCTCACCACTCAACGCTGACATGCGGTTAACCAACCAACCATCTCCACTGTCTTCCCCTCTTGATGATCATCCCACCCCTCGGTCAATCAGCCAGAGTCAGTCAGTCAGTCTTTGGGGTAAATTTACATAATTACTTATTACTTGTGACGACTACCCTACCCCTGGTGGATGCTTCCGACTAGTCGCGATGTCCCATACTGATTGATGTTACCTGCACCACCGACCCATGGTCCATCGCTACCATCATCCATCCATATTCCATCCATCCATCCATCCATACCATGTTGACTCATTTACACCTCCATCGCACCTGTCTGTCTGCTCATGATTCATGATAAGTATTTATTTATTTATTGATATGGAGACCTAGATACGCTCTTAAGTATTACTTTCAAATCTGCCACGGACGACTACTTGCTTGCGCTCGGAATCGATGATGATGATGATGATGATGAGGCTAGACTGCTATCGATCGAGTCCTGGTCGATTCATACTTGGCATCCCTTTACCCACCACCTGCGCGCTCGATGGAGATGGAGACTGACGAGTTTCTTCGATCGGGTTCTCGAACTAAGACCAGAGACCGAAGATGTCCAGTCGACCTTGATGCTCACAAGCCCCCCCTACCTACTGCTGCTACTTACTACCCCTCACTCCTCCTACTACTCGGGAGACCACTGATCGCCATCCACCGGCACCCCACCCGCACTCCTTCTCATCATGTGAACTGGCTGACCGACCGAGGCAGCAGGAGTCGCCTGACGACCAGGAATCCACAGTTTCGGCTGAGGGAACTAGTGGCTCGACTGACGACTCTACCCGGCTACTCACTCACTCACTACTCATGACTGTGACCGGTCGACTGACTGACTCACTGGTACTCGTGACTGACACACTACACTATACATCAGAGTCCACACATGTTGACTTAGATCACTATACATAGCCCTAGCTCGTCCTTCTCTTCTCCCCTCCCTCCCCCTGTTAGTCCTCTGGTTCATTCCAACTCGACTCGAAAACCCATCCAACCTATCCTCAATCCGCACCCCTAACCCTACCAATCTGCTCGTCTCCTCTCCATCTACTCTCAAGACCCCCTCCAACTCATCCTCGTCTCCCTCAATCCTCCTCCTCTGCTCTGCCCCCCCCCCCCCACCCCGTCTCTCTCTCTCTCTCTTTCTCCCCCCCCCCCACTCATGGCATCAGCATCACCCTCCCAAGCAACCCACGTGCCCATCTGCGAACCCAGTCCCATCGATAACATCAACCCTCGTCTACCCAAAGGTAAGCCCCCCCCCTTTTTTTTTTCTTAGATCGATCATCCTCCCCTCGGTCCCCATCCATCGATCCATAACTTACACACCCCTCTCCGATATCCCTCCCCAGTCGGCGATCGATTCGAGAGTTGGGATGATTTTCGATTCTGGTCTCGTAAGGCAGCCGAAGCTCGTGGGTTCACACTCTCCCAGTCCCAATCCAAAGGCAGCTCCGGTACGATCGTCCTCCGTTGTAGTCGCTTCAAGGACCCCGGCACGGTCGGGCAAAAGATGGCCGAGAACGGCTGTGAGGTCGTCTACAAGGTCATGAAGGCAAAGAACGGTCAGGATGGCTTCGAGGTCGTCCATAGTTTCGATCAACACAACGTCCGTCTTCTCTCTCTCTCTCTCCCCATCGATCGAGCACATCGTCATCAACAACCTGATTCGATCCTCTTCTTCTTCCTCCCCCCTCTCTAGCACCCCTTTGGACCCGATATACCCACAGGTCATCGTCCGGGTACTAGTCTATCAGGTCAGGCTCCCAAGCGGAAGAAGATCAAGACGACTCAACCCTCCGAATCAATCCACTCTCACACCACCACCCACAGTGCCACCCCACCCAGCTCACAACCCAGGCCATTCGTATTCGACCCATATACGGGCGAAAAGTTACCACAACCGGTCGAAGGAACCACCGGAAGTACACCCAGTCCACCCAATCAACACGATCCCATCCATCATCCTTCATCACACTCACTACCCCCACCATCCACATCCTCATCCACATCTTCGAATCCCATCCTTCAAGCCAACCATCCTATCCACCCCCACTCCCTCCCACATGCCCCCAGTAGCCTCAACGGTACTCCACGTAGTCATTCCTCTCGAGCCGTCTCGAGGGCTGCAACCTATCCTCATCCCCCTTCGAAGGCACACCATCCTCCATCATCAGAAACTCCTTCGGCAGTCATCTCCAAAGTCCCCTCTCAGCAGCGGTTGAATAATCATTCGGCACCGGCGGCCACTGACCCCCAGGACCACCAAACTCATCACGCCTATCCGACCTACGCAGATCACCACGGATTCCATCCCACGAAAAACTATCCAACCCTGAGTGTCAAATTTTCCTCCAAGGCTCAGAATTCGATCACCGAGTTCTTGATGAGCCTCTCACCAGCCCTGGCACCCTACGGGACTCATTTCAGATGGTTAGGGATCCAATCACCCTCGGATCTATTAGATCTAGTCCAATCAGGTGGTGAGGATGAACTCGAACTATTCCTCGACGAGATCGATACCTGTGGGATCGGTGGTCGGGGTGAAGGGGTCAGTCAGGATGAAAAGATCTTGATCGTCTCGGGGTTGAGAAAATTGAGTTTGATCAAGAGCAAGTGGTGAATCGATCGCGAGCTCACCCAGTCGATTTGATGATCATCGAGGGAGGTCGAGAGTCCCAGATATATCCCCTCCGTCGTACGGTGTGTGGCAAGAAGCGCGTCGAGTAGTCCAGGGCAGCACTATTGGAGAAGATCGCGATCGGATTCATCAAATCACTCGGTTTTATCCTAAATAGGCTGTGATTCGAACATAGATATGTACATGGTTGTGACACGGGCATACATACATACACCTCAAGGGTAGCAAGACGCAGACTCGTACGAGCGGAACTTGAGGATCTATCAGTCTGTGCGAGACAGATATCCCGTCGTGTTTCCTGTCCCTTGTTCTTTTTCTTCCTCTCTCTTGCTTGCTTCAACGTTGTTGATCGATCGTGATCGTTCTTGCTCGTGTCGTTATGTATATCCTTAGATGGAGCAATGATGGGTTTCTTTTTTGCTTCAATTATTACCGTCTACCACCCCTCATGATCTAGGCTATATTATTCTGCGGTACTATCCCCCTCTCCCTTCATGCCTGCATACATACACCATTTCCTGTTTGACTTGCTCTCACTTTGAAACCTGTGTGTGCAGTAGATGGACAAGAGTGGTAAGACTGATCCTCAAAGCGCTCACACATGCCCCCCTGCAGCCTTGATCGTCATCACGTGGCTTTGGTCGACAAAGAGGCTTGGCAGTCTGATTCTTAAATCGATCGAATCGCCGTCATCTGCTTGCTTCTATCGTGTCCCCTCCCCGATTGATTCTTCTGGTTCAATGACCTCGCCAAGTGATTTTTGGTCCCTCAATAAGTTTTCGCAATCTTTCTCGTGTTTTTTTTTTTGTTTGAGTATTTGAGCTTCATAGAGAAAAGGCTAGAACTGAGAAGAGGAAGAAGAAGAGGAAGGGAAGAAAACAACCTTGCCCAATGTTGGGATTGCTGGGATGTAGAAAACTGGGGAACGATGGATGAGATGTGATGGCAACAAGAACCACAAAAGAAAAAAACAGGATCCTGGGAATGAGTCTTGAGTTATCGTCCCACTGGGTGATAATTCACAAGAGGAAGAACCAAAATCATCCACATGCCCCCCCTCCACACACACACACACACACACACACATATATATATATATACAAAAGGAAGCCTTTGCATTGTAAGATTGAGCAATGATCATGATGATCTTGGTCAAAGACTTGTACAAGAAAGAATGTTGGATCAAAGGAATGGGTGAGATGAAGGGATGATACCAGAGAGATTTCTACAAATCAACCCCCCCCCCAAAAAAAAAAAAAAAAAGAAAAAAACTCTTCTTGACTGATATACCTATAACTATGCTAAGTGTGTACTGGCCGACCCAAATCAATTTGTGAACATTGTTCCTCCTCAATCCTTGCCTCAACTCAAAATGCCCCCCCCTCCCATACACCATGGTGCACTAGCCCAAACTGGATCTTCAAAGTTATTTTATTTTATTTTTTTTTTTGAGGGGGGTTTTTCTTTGGTGGTGGTGGTGGTGGAAGATAGGATCCCTTGGTGAGGAAGGCTCAGATTGAGAGTGAGGACCCTGTAAGCAAGCAGATCATAGAGGAAGAAGCATGATTAGACCACCTTGGGTGGGCAGCCATCTCTGGGTTCTTGTTGGACCTGATTCTGAGCTGAGAACTGGTTGAGGATTGGGTGTTGGTTTGGATCTGATCAAACCAACCCATCAATCAATCCATTGATATTGATGTTATTTTTATTTTTTTTTTCTTGTTTTCTTTTTTTTTTTTTTTTTTTTTTAAAAAAAAAAAAAAAAAAAAAAAAAAAACAGAGAAAAAACTGGATGTTGTCCTGGTCTTCAATCAAGTCTTAAAGATGAAGATCAAAGATCAAGAAAAAAAAATTGATTTCTTGTATGTTTAAATCCACCCCCTCTTATATATATATATATATTTATATTTATAGAAGAAATAAGAATAGATGATTATATGAAATTTGAATGGGGAGATTCATGATTCTTTAGATCTATGGATGGATCCTTCAAGTTGATCCAATGTTTTGATCTATTAAAATGAGGATCAATGATCATTCTATCTCCACAAACTAATGATAAAATATATCCAGAATTTTTTGATTGTCACCTTTCTTCTTTTCTCTATCTCATGACCTCTTGAGTTCTTTAGTCCAATCATTTTTTTTTATCTCACTCATGAAATTTCACTATGATGATCATCATTTTTGGGTATCTGGTATGGATTTTAAGTCCCATCATGCTTTTATTCTATCCCTTTTTAAAAATACTAAAAACAATAGAAAAAAATAAATAAATTGAACATCAATGAGGTATTTAAGATTGAAGATGGTGATTTGATGTAAAATTTATTCAAAAAACTCATCATCATCATCTTTCAAAAAGTCAAAATTTATAGGTATGTACATGTATACATAAAGATGGGTAAAAAAAAAAAAAAAAAGATTAAGTGGATCTATTCAAACATCTTCACCCATTGTCTCTTATGAAACCAAAGATGCTTAAACACCAATCAAAAAAAAAATGATGGATTTGGAAAAGCCAGGATAATCTCAGGAAAATAAATTTTTTAGACAGATCATGATTAAGATGGAACTGAAAGGAATCAATTCAAAAATTGACCAAAAAAAAAGAAAAAGGCTCATTGATCTTAAGAGAGTTTCAGACTACCAGATTCCAGAACCCTTGTAATCCTTTAGCTACTGAAGTTGGTAAGGTAAGAATAAATGAATTATCCAAGGTAATGCAGAAATGATCTTTTAAGATACAGATAAAGCATGCAAGGAGGAGGTTTGGTATGAATCAAGGGTCAATCAATTAATGAGAAAAGTATTAACTGATTAGAGAGAGGGGCCACAGTAAGGGACTGGGGATCTTCAACACCTCTCTTCAGGGGATTAAACTTATGATCTGTACACCTGGGACTTTGGGACCTCAGGACAAAAGTACTCAGGGTAATATTTCCCAGAAAGATATGTGGTATGGCTGGGCTTGGGTAGCAACCAGCCAGAGAGGAGAGGGATCACTTACTTGGTAGAGGGTTAAAACCTGGTTAACTGAAATAAATGAACTTGAGGGTGATTAGCAAGCCTATTATTGTTCTTGGAGGGCTTACCATGGTTCAAAAGTTGAGCTATAAGGGTGGACTGTTTTATATAAAGGGCACACTAAATCCATTAATCACTTAATTATCCTTAATAAGTAAATGTTTCAAGTATGGAAAAGTGTCTGTGAGTATGATGATGAATAGATGGGGGATAAAAATCCTTAAAAAATCCTGTATTGATCCCTTTTCAGCTTATCAGGGGTTACCATGAGGTTTTTCAGGGGAAATGGAGGGGAAGAAACTGTGTTCTGGGGCCAGCAAGGAATTCTTGCACGGCACACAGGTTTCTTTAGGTGGTGTAGACCAGATGGCCTTGTAAGATGCCAATTAATATTTGATTTTTGATTTTTATTGTGTGATTCTGGCAGGGGAAATGAACCTGTAATCCAGGTATACATCTATTTGATGGTTTTGTTTGTATATGTGTCAAGTTTAGTGAAATCCTATTTGATTGAAATCAATTTCCTGGAGATTTCTATGTCATGTAGTCAACATAGGTGTCACTGGCTTGGGCTTGAGAATCCTGTGAGAGTGATTTGTGGCCATTTTTGCAATTTTGGTCAAAAATGTCAAACACTCTTTCAGAGGTTTGTCATATGATTTTTCTGACTTGTTTTGATTGTTCTGTAGGTTTTGTGACATGTTTGATGGATTGGGATGCATATTAAATATGCATGATGTAGCCTCTCTGTCAGGGGTTTCTGTGATGATTTTGGATCTGATAGCTCGGGTTGCAGCTGTCAGACTGGGTACTGTCCATGGCCTGGTTTAGACATGGCTGTGCATGGGAATTTTGGCAGACAGGGCTGCATGTGTGTCTCAGGCCTGTTGGGATAGATGTGCATGGCTTCCTGCAGGAATTTGGACAAAACACAAATATGTCCATAACCCCAAACCATAAACATCACTACATTTCTGACTTGATTTTAGTCATTTAACATATGTTTGATGTGTTATGTGAAATATTAAAATGGAAAAAAAAGTGTCAACCCAGTGTTGTGGATATTTTGGGCCATTTAATTAAAGGGCAAAGGGTTGGAACTTGGGGGTAGTTCCAGTGATTGAACCTAACTATTAGGGCATATCAAAGTTGGCAAATCTGCCATCAGAAAACCACCATTTGTTTGGAAAAAATCCACCATTCTTAATGGTAGATTTCTGAAATACACTTACCATTTAACTGGTGTATTTTGAAATTGCAGATTTTAAACATCAAATCTGCCATTTATGCATCATCATCTATCCACCATCAATCAACATGAAAAGCACTCATCCACACCTCCAAATAATACATATCAAAACCAAAACCTTATACCAGCACACCATAAACCCCTCATCACTTCAAATCACACACACCACCCCTCCCCAAACTCTTCACTTCTCAGAATGTCAAAACTGAGCTGTGGGAAGTTAGTGGAAAATGGAATCAAGCTGACTGAACTTTTATTACTATTTTAATCCAATTCAGACTCTGATCATGAATCAAACTGGTTATCCTTGAATTCTCTATTGTAACAGAGCTACTTAATCCACAGAAAAATCAATTTCACCATCCTATGAACAAATGGCAGAAGCTCCATCTCCTCACTAAATTAAGCTTCCATCAACTCTTTAAAACTTCTTTAGCGTAATTCATGAAAATTTTGGAGATGATTAAGAACCATCCCATCTTCCAAAATGAATCTTGGAATACCCAATGCAATCCTGCTATCCAACTTGCTGTTTCTCTTTGTTGGTTTGGATCCAATGGTAATTGTGCTGCTGTTCATTGATTGGAAAATATTTTCCATCTTGGATATTGAACAGTGAACTTGTACACCCAATGTTTTATGAATCCTGTCCTAGGATTTTGTTGCTCAATTCTATGCTGGCCAACAAAGGAAGAGAAAATTGAGATCTCACAGGTTATGGGGACCCAAGGTTTTCAATGTTGTATTGGATTTGTTGCTGGAAGCACCATCCCTTTGATTCAAAAGCCCAAGCTTGATGGAAACCACCACTTTGATTGGAAGAAAAGGAAATCTAATCTCTTAATAGCAATTTGTTTTTAAACAAAACTGACAAAACATGCTTTATTTGTTCATGTAGATACTCCATTGCTGTTCAAACGTTTTTCAAAAAAACAAAAAACAAAAAGTTCATTGCCCTCCATGCTGGCCTTCCAGGTTCCTTTCATGATTCTTATGTCTTCAGCCAAATGAAAATTTCTCAGCAACCTCAGAGCTAATTTGATGAAGACCAATAGCTTCTGGTTTGCTATGCTTATGCCAGTGGGAAATATGTGGTTCCAGCATACCACAACATTTCATCCAATGATCAAGCCAAAAATGATTTCAACTATCATCTTTCCCAATTAAAAGTTTGGATTGAGCATTCCATTGGAGTCCTGAAAGGAAGATGGGCCAGCTTAAGAGAAATGCAAAGCCAGCTCCAAAATAACAAAGACATGAATATAATCATTAACTGGATTTTTTGCTGCTTTATTCTCCATGACTTATTGGCCAACATCAAAGATGAATGGGATGAAATATTTGAAGATGAAATGCCTGATCCTCCTAAAATCATTCCAGTCTTATCTCATCAATCCTCTTTTGCCATGAGAAATCAAATTCTACCTCTCAACCATGCTCAGTTTGAATCATGATTGTCTGATTTCAGACTTGGTGAAGAGACAAACACACAAGTATGTATCTAAGCCCATCTGGGCCTGAGGATGACCATCAATGCTGATCTAAATTGCATCTTGGCCTGATTCCAACCAGGGTCCCTTGGACTACCTGACACCTCAATCAACCCCCAACCAGTCAACCAACTTCCAATCAGCATTGCCTACTGCCTCCCTCAACAAATCCCAGATGACCCTGCTCAACCTACACCCTTCTCCCTGCCCATCTTGCCTTCCCGGCCCAAGCTCTCTTGGTAACTCCTCATCCATCCCACAATGTGATCCATTCAATCCAACAAGCCCTGGAGAGATCCCCATCATGCTCTCAACTCCCTCCTCACAATCTGAGTTGTTCATCAACCCACCCCAACTTAAAGCAGACCCATAAATTGAACCAAGTCTCAAACCTCCTCAGAACTCTCTGAACCCTCCAGAGTGCCATCCACAGATTACTTTGGCTCAAGGATAACTCTTGTCCTCAGCCTATCTATCTCCATCTACTTGAGAAATCATCCATATACGCTGTGATAGATTTCTTTATTGACAAACCAGCAAGCTGAGGCAGAGACCAACACATGAGGAACACAACAACCACAAAGAATAAAAAGCACAGAATAATCAAGTCATATGAGAAATACCAACACCGTAATTGAGATTCCCAGATTGACTATAGCTGAGAGGCTGAATGAGGAAGGGGCATTATGGTCTGAACAGAACAAGGTGTTTGTGTTTGAGCAAGTGTTGTGTTGAGTTGAACCACCAGGTGTGTTTGAGTTGGAATAGGTTTATCTCACCAGTTAGAAGTAGAATGTTTGATATGTCAAGAGCCCTTGGTCGTAGTTATGAGTAATGCCCTTTGACCAAGGTGAGTTGATTGTTGAACGGATGGTTCTTGGTACACAAAAATTTTCTTGATGAGGTGAGGATGACAATGAGACAAAAGATGATGAGATGAAAATAAATGAAAAACAAAACACTCAAGGTGAAAAGACAACAGAGATGAAGACAGAGACTTTTTGTCCAATGGAACCAACATCCCAACATGAAAGAGATGAATAAGAATCTTAGAGCTTCACTCTAACTGAAGTGTCTGCAGTGGTGTTAATAACCGCAGGACCCGTTGTCCACTACTCTGCAGGGGGGAAGTCACTCTCTTGAATCTACAATCAACACCCTCCCCCACCACCCTTTGTCTCCAAATATCCATCATTGCCTTGAACCCAGTCCATTCTCCCCTGGCCCCCCAATCCTAGTTCTACTCACCTCTAAGCCCACCAAAACCACAATATCCAAAGCAATTGATTCAGTGCCTACCTCAAGACTTGATAATGAACCTCCAAAGCCTGTCCAAGAAATCCTTCTTGAGATAGCTGCCCAAGCCCATCTTCTCAAACACACTTTACCATCCAAGGAAACCTCCACCATGATGACTCAGAAAATTTATCCAAGGAGTCATCCTTAGAACCATCCTCAAGCAGAAATACAGAGAACCTACAACCAACCCTCCACCAGCCATCCACTGAATTTCTTGGTACTTAGATGGCACCGCCGTCACCAAAACTTTGGCCACCATCCTCCCCACTCCCACCACCTCCATCCTTTCCACTCTCATCCCCACCATCCTCCCCAAGGCCTATTAGCAATGTGATGAAGCCTGGAACCCAAAGACGGTGAGTGAAATTACCACCATTTCTTCCTTGGATGTCCCCCCTGCTTCATCTTCCCTATGATTTCTGTTGACTTGATTATACAATCAGGATTACAGCCATTGGGGGAGTGATTCAGTCCAATCCTTGGAATTTCCACCCTTCCTTTTTTATGCCTAATTTATTTAATTTCTTTTGGTCTCATTTGTGAATTAGTTATTATTGGTTTAAACAGAAGAACAAGAGCTTAAAGAGGCAAATGAAGATGAGAAGGCATTTGAATGTTCTTGTGCAAAGCAGTAACCAATCCATTAAGTTTGTCTGAATCACAGCAAGTAGGCAAGTTGATCCAAACCAAACTGAGATTCAAATCAATGAATCCACCCTGAAGTTGTACACCAAGGTCAACATAGCACATGCAATCATTCAACCAATCAACAAAACTGTGAATGGTTCACTTTCTATTAAATATCTTCTGAGGATAAACTTGGATGGGAAAGGTTTGCTTGCCATCTACTCCACCACACTACACACCTTCAACCTGTGAAAAAAGTCAAGGCCCTAGTTTCTGAAGTGATGTGGGATGATTGATGGAGAAAATCAAGTAACCAAGAAGCTTTTGGAAAATAAGTTTCAGTCAAAAGAATCTGAAAGGCTATGAGAAGAATTGGATTCCAGCCTCAAGAAGAAAAATAAGAAATGATTGTGGCTGGAGAGTGGCTTTTGAAAAAAATCAGAGAATCTTTTCCAGGAATCCTTGAGGAGTGTCAGAGGGAACTCGTTATGAATAAAATTCCTTCCATGAACAATCTGGAGTATGATGAAGAATACAGGAGTTCTGATTTTTCTTCCTTCTCAAGCTTTACACTATATGATTTTCAAAAATCCCCCATCAAGATTCTGATTTTTCATACCTGGACTTTGGTAGGATGGATTCCCATCTTTAATCCAAAGATTATAGCAGATGAAACTTAAACTGATATTTTGGCTGATGATAATTTTAATATGATTGGAGGGCAGTTTTCATTTAGGGATTATCAGGTATATCTTGATTTTGCTAAATTTTCAGGGGTTACATTAGCTGTTTTCAAATCCAAGGATTTTAATCATCAAACTTGTGAAGGATTATCACCATCCAAAAAGTATACACAAAGAGGCTTCTCTTGTCAAATATTGAAAAAAAATTGCACTAGCAGTACTGAAATATCTTGATGGAACTTCAACACTCTCAATCATTGGTGGATATTAAGAAAAGATAAAAAATGCTTTTAAATCATTGAATTTGTATGTTTTTGTAAATGCATAGCATTACATTCAAACATATTTACAAACCAAACAGCTGAGAAATATTTTCAATTTCTGACATTGGTCAACCATGTAGAGCTAATAGAGTAACACCTCCAGTCAGAGGAGCGCGCAACGGATCACCCCGCGGGGACTGTGGATCACCCCGCAGGTATGGTCTCCACTGCGGATACTCCCGCAAGGATGAAGCGCAACATCATTGGGTCTCCAACGGTTCCAACCCCATCCTTGTTCTCATCTTCATCATCTCTCATCAATCTTATCTTCTTGTCTTGTTTTCATTTCTCATCTTCTATTTCTCATTTTCTTGTCTTCACTTCTCATTCTAACACATCTCACTACGGTTGACTGGATCACTTTGAATAAGCCTTCACCAATCACAACCAACGACCCTCAATCAAACAATCCATCCAACTTCTAACTGGTAAGATCAGCCCATTCCAATTAACACACTCCCAAAGGTTCAACTCAAGAACACATCATCTTCCGTCCAGACCATGATGCCTATCCTCCATTCCGCCAATCAATGATAATCAATCCAGGCATCTCAGTTACGGTGTTGGTATCTCTCTATTCTGATCAATTTGTTCTTCTCATTTGTTATTTCTCATGATTGTCATGTTTCTCATATTTTGGTTTGTCTCAGCTTGCTGGTTTGTCAATAAAGAAGTCTCTCAAAGTTATAAACCACCAATTAGAAAGACAATTGCCTATGAAAACTTTTAATTTTCCTCTGATTGATCAAAATCCTTGTCCTTTTCCTCTTTCTGAAAACCCAACTCATCTTTTTTCATATTCCTTTCAGCATTGATCTTATTATGTTGGGCTGCTTCCTCTGCCTCTATTAGTTTCTGCTGAGCTATAGGCTCTGATACTTGTTTGTTCTCTTCAATTTAAAGATTAAACTCCCAATTCTACCTCTTGAAGTCAAGTTTCTTGCTTTCAACAAGATTTTACACTGTTTTTCAAAGTCAATAAATCAATTTGTTTTACAATTTTTTGGGAAGATTTAGAAATCCAATTTATTTTCCTTACTTGAATCTTTCTTCTTGATGATTTCTCCAAAGCCTACAAAGCTAGAAGTGTATCTACTCTTTTGATTACTTTTGGGATCGATGTTCACTGAATTGCAGGCCTTGCGCTTTCCTTTGGCTAAGGTTTATGGAAGCTGACTGTCTTCAATCAGATTGGAAAGGTGATGTAGGAGGCCCCATTGGCTTAATATTTCTGTTATTTTAAAGAAAAGGATGTGGCTTTTCATATGAAATCAGAAAAAATTCACTATTCAAGAAAAGAAAAACCATACTTGAGGTGAGGTATGTTTGGATTGTGAATTGGGACAGTCTTCCCCCAAGTTAGTGGTATTGCTGAGTTCATCCAAGCTAGGAATTGATGGATCCAGGAAATTGTTTGATTTGCTTGTGGACTGGATTGGGGCTGATTAAGCTGTAATTTTGGCAACATAATTCTTGGTGGCTGATGCTGGCTTCAATGGTGGAAACTTTCATGTTTCATTGTTATGGGGTTCACTAGGCTGTGTATCATTGAGAAGTGGCTCAATATCATTTGACTCTGCTGTTTGAGCATCAAAATCAGCCAGAGAGGTGATATTTGATTTTTTACCAAATATTTCATCCATGTGGGTGTATAAAGGGCAGATTGAATCCAATTTCTCAAGCACAGAGTTTATCCCCTTGACTCAATTGGCATCAGTTATGCCAAACCCAGTTAAGATGGAAATGGAGTGAGCTTTTTTGTACTTGGCCCGGTAGTTCTTGAATCCCTCCTGGATTTGCTTTGAAGAAAATTACAGCCTACCTTTTGTTTTGTTATTGATCTCATTGGCCATAAGGAGATAACCATTTACCTTTGAAGATTGGGGTCAACCAACTCTTGTTTCTTTCTTGGAACCAAAGAAATCATCATAGTTTGATGCAACTTTGAGCCAGTTGACCAGGATTAGGTGATCTTCTTACTTGAGTTGGCCAGATGATTTGGAAGCTGAGGGAGGAGGATTTTTTTTGTTTTTGAATTTATTGGGGATGTTTGTTTGGGTAGGCAGTATTTGGTTTTAGAGTTCTGAGGGGCCATTTTCATAGGGTGAGGTTTCAGAGGATAGTGTGATGAGCAGTGAGAATGATGAGATTTCCAAGGAGGTTGGAGTTGGATGGAATTGGAACGCAAGGATCAGAAGTGAGGATGAGGAGATGTCCAAGGAGGTTGGAGTTAGATGGAAGTGGGAAGCAAGGGATGGATGGTGTGGTACAGGGTGTGGTTAATTCTGTGGGTACCTTTATATAATTTACTTGAAAAAAAAAACTTATTTCATGTTAAATTTGACATGTCTGATATGAAATAAGTGGGTTTTTTTTGATTTTTAATGGCAGGTTTAAAATAACAGATTGGGGTTGGAACCCACCATTGAAAAATAGTGTGTTTGGTTAAATTTGATACACCCTATTTTGAGGTAGGGAATCCATTTCTGGCATAATCTGTTGGATTTTCCCATTAATTATGTAGCATTCATATTTGACCAATGTTAAATTTGCAACCCTGTGGTTGCAAACGGGCGCAAAACACCATTTGAAACCCATCTGAGTTGCAAACAGTTAGATTATATACATGTAATTTTTTTTTTTGAACTTTTTTTTCTTTTTTTACCTATTATTCCTTTATTTGATTTTAATGAAAAAAATGAAAAATAAAAAAACAGATTAAATATAAATTGATCAATTAAATTAAAAATATACATATAAAAAAATATAAATAAATAAATGAAATGAAGAAATAAGTAAAAAAATAAAATAACTGATTAAATTAAAAATTTGATAAAATAATATATATATATATATATATATATAGTTAAAGATATAAAAAATATATATATATGAAATCAACATATTCTACAAATTGTTATTATTTATTTATTTATTTACTTATTTTGCCATTCAAAACCCAAAATGGGTTGTCTGGGGCGGTTTGCAACCTAAAATTGGTTTCAAACTGCCATTCACAGCTCAAAATGGGTTGCAAATTGCACCACGCGACCCCTTTTAGGTAGTGAACGGGGGTTGCAAGGTTGCAAATTTAACATTGCCCTTCATATTTTTATATGTTTATGGTACTTTTTCAGATGGATCTGAAATATCAGCAGGCTGAAACAACTGTTGGAGGTTTCCTGCAAAAAAAATAAATAAACTGATAAATGAAAGAGGGTGATATTAAGTTCACGGCTCCAACTGTGTGGTAGTCGTGTAGGGCCCTAAACGGCTCAAATGAGCCGTAGGGGCCCAAAGACAACTACAAAGGGCCGTTTCAAACACGCGAAACCCCCAGGGGGTAGTGTAGAAGCCGTGTAACCCCCATAAAAGGCTCAAATTGGCAGTGTTTGGGGGTGCACAACCAAACCCCCTGGAAGCCGTGCCAGAATTTTGGGCACCCCCTGGACCACACTTGGGTTCTGTCAACCCAAATTTGGGATTAACGCATACTTTGTGGGACTGTTGTTCCACACATAGAAATCCGAAAGAGAAATTAAAGAAAAACCCAAGTGAATTTAAAGTGAATAATCATAAATCATATAAAAATCTGCAAACAATTCTTTCTCAACTTGAAAGTGAGCAAACTTTGTTTGATCAATTGAAAGTTGGATTGAATACTGAAGTATACCATTGCATTTTTTTGGATGGGAACAATGGCAAGCCCTCCTTCTTCTGACATGGCTGCATGGAAGGTCTACATTGATAGTTCCATCAAGAAAGCTTTGGAAAAAGAAAAAAAGGATTTGGGTAATGAAACATTGGAAGCCCCAAATTGAATCCTCATCAAGGGTGACAATTGAGGAACAAAATGATTCACAAATGGACATGACCGCTGTTGGTGAGTAACATTTTATGTTACTGGTCTTTGCCATATTTAATTTGATTGAAACTGATGGGTTCATGTAACTATGAAACTATGACTTAACTAATGAATGTTTACTAGATCCACTTTACCCACCTCCCTTGAGTGCTTTTCCTACTAGGGAAGATGCAAAAAACTATTGTCAAACATGGGAAATGAAGCATGGTTACGCTTTAACAGTTTTCAACTAAAAGCGTGACTAATATTTTGATTTAGCCCATGATAGAAATGGTTCCTATTCAGGAAGTCTTCTTACCAAAAGGTCTAGACAAACTCACACAAGGAAGGTTGGGTGCAAGTTTTTAATCCATGCAAGTTGAAAAAAGGAAGACCCGTTGTGGCGCCTCTCCTACAAAGAAGCCAAACATAACCATCAACCATCTGAACATCCCTCTGTGCATCCTCAACTGAGGAGAATCTTGGGGGTGGCCTTAGACAATCTAGTAGAAGGCATGAATGATGGGCTCAATACATTACAACTGAAGAGAAAATTGAGCAAGATTGATGGGCAGGATTATGTTCATGACCAAACAATCTATAAAACTAAGCTGAAGGTAACACTTGCAGAACTAAAGGGAAAAAGTTTTATGGAGGTACTCTATGAACAGCTTGAAGAAACAAGCTGGATTCACTGGTCAAAGTTCAGTGGAGAGGGTCACTTGGAGGCCCTGTACTTAGCAAATCCAGAGGCAGTAAAGCTTTCAAAACAATTCCATCATATTGCTATGTTAGATTGTACATATAAAAAAATAAGTAAAAAACCCCACTATTTCATGTTGTAGGAATGAAAGCTAATTGGAAAAATTTCACAAAAGCTCTTGTTTTTATAACAAAATAAACGTTTGAGTTCTACAGTTGGTTGTTAAATGCATTAAAGAAGTTGGCTTATGATCCTGAGAGACTTCCAAAAGTCTTTGTGACGGACCATGAAAAAGCTCTGATTTGTGCAATTGAAACTAGTTTCCCAGAGTCATCAAGACAATGTTGCACTTGGCACTTGTCTAAAAACATACAAGCAAACTGTAAAGTGCACTTTGTTAATGACGTTGAAGGATGGAAAAGCTTTATGAATCTGTTGGAAAAGTATGGGGCCTCAAAGACCAAGGACAAGGCAGAGGTCAATGATGCAGAACTCAGAGTAGGTCCAAATCACTGCTTCTTATTCTTCCTATTTTTGGGTTTGGACCTTTTCAATTTTATAGTGTTTCTTGAAAGACTATGAGGATGTACTTGAGTATATGGAAAATAACATTTCCCTATCAAAGAGACATTTGTAACAGCGTGTACTTGTATAAACCCAGATTTTGGAAACAAAACAACTTCTTGGGTTGAAAGGGCCCATGCAACTCTCAAAAAATTCCTTGCAAACTCTTTGGGAAGCCTGTTGGATTTTTGGAAAAGCCTTGACAGAAAAGTTTTGAATCAAATTAATTAACTTCATGCATCAATTTATAAATCTTGAATTAAGTTAGGGACAGTTCTTCCCCCTGAACTGTTACCATTGGGTTACAAATTGTCTTTATAGGCAATCCATCTTGTTAGGGAACAATTCAAGAAGTTCAAACGTGATCATGATGGCAAAGTCTACACCAAGTCATATTTAAAGAATATTGGTTTTCCCTGTTCCCACCAAATAGGTGACCGTCTAGCATTCAGAGGATCTGTGGTACCTGAAGATGTTCATCCTCAGTGGAGGTTGAACTATGACCCTTGCAGTTCTAATTCTGTAAGTTGGCTTAAGTTGGATTGTTCAAATCACTATGTGATTAATGCTTTTTGATTAACTAATTCACTAATGGTTTATCCTTTTGAAATTTTCCAGTGCAACATTGATGAAATGCTAAGCATTAATCAGTTACGTGAAAAAGTCAATGCAATGATCTCAGAATCTCCAGATCATGAGCAAAGTGTCCTATTGAAGTATATCATTCAGAAGATTACAAAATATCAATCCAAGCCAAGAATTGAACCTAAAGTCTTACAATCAAGTAGGGGCAGGCCAAAATTGACAGATACGTGGCAAGAAACATCTCAGTTTGAGCTTGTTGACAAACAACTCAAGGGGGAAAAAAGAACTAGAAGGGCTCCAAACAAGAAAAGCCAAATATTGCAAGTCTTTTCTTTTAAGATATTTTCATTTTTTTGGTTTAATGAGCTTAGTTACTAACTAATGATGAATTTTTAGTCAAAGTTGGCATAATCTGAATCTGAATTTCATAGTTCAGAGGAAGAGACTGAAAGAAAATTGGGATCACTTAATTTGGAATCAAAATCCTCTTCAGAGGAAGAGAACATGCAGCAAAACTCAATTAGAAGCTCATCTTTGGTGAGTATTCATTTGATTGATCTTATTAAAGAAATGAATACTAATTCAGTTTTAATGATAGGAAACAAACGTGAAATATCTCAATTGTTTACCCAAGAAATTCCATAAGCTCTTGGGTGAGGTTTGGGATCCAATTGGAGATGGGAATTGCGGATTTAGAGCCATTTCTAAATCTCTTGGTTATAAAGAACATGGCTGGTTTAAAGTTAGTAAGGAAATGATTGAAACGTTAGAGAAACATAAAGCATGCTACATTAAGATTCTTGGTGGTGCAAAGGAGGTTGAAAAGATTAAGAAAAGACTTGATGTTGAAGAAATCAATGAAAAGATTCCCTCCTCAAAATGGCTGGCTAAATTAGACATGGGTCAAATTATAGCAGACACATATTCCAAACCTATATGTTTCATTTCATTGGAGTCATGTGATACTTATACTCCAATGAAAAATTGTCTTACTCATCAATCAGATCCAATGTTCATTTCCTTTGTAAACAATAACCACTGGGTTCTATTAGTACTTGAGGGAGAAATGATTCCAATCCCGCCCATTGTAGCAAAACCACATTCCTTGATTTCTAAAAAATCCTCTGGTTGGGTTGATCATCTCAAAGATAAACTGCAAATGTATTCTAGAATTTAATAGACTTTGACTTCATTTCATCATTGGGTTTCATATAAATTGTAATTCTAATGCAGATAACAAGTTCTATTAATATAAAGGGTAATCACATTTTGAACATCATTATGTTGAGTGTTTTGAGTTAACATCATTATATTGAGTGTTTTGAATGAGAGTTTAATGGTAAGTCAGTTCAAATTTTTTTGGGCTGATTCCATCACAAGCTTAACTTATGTTAAGCTTGGGATGGGATCACCTTAACACAAGTTGAACTCATTTTTTTTGGTGTTTTTACTTTAGGGCTTGTCAAAAGACTTGTATTTTTTTGGGCACTCTTACTTTAGGGCTTGTCAAGTTGAAATGAATTTAGGGCTTGTCAAGTTAGTTGTATTTTTTTTGGTGTTTTTACTTTAGGGCTTGTCAAGTTAATTGTCTTTTTTTTAGTGTTTTTACTTTAGGGCTAGTCCAGTTACTTTTGTTTTTTTGGGTCTTTTTACTTTAGGACTATTCCATTGCATACTACCAGTTTTTTTTTTATTTATTTTTTTGTTCTTTTCACCTTAATATGAACATTCTTTGTTTTTTTGGTTGATTTCTGTTTTTTTCAAAGGTTTATTTTGTTTATGGGTTGTGTAAGTTCCCTTTCATTCCTTTTCCTTTTTTTTTTGCTCACCGCGGTGTGGTGGTCTTTTATAGACCCCAGTTGGAATAGGCTGCGCGCTGCGCACTCAGAAGTAGCGGCGGGCTCAGCAGGGCAAGCGCGCTCAGCAATGAGTGCAGCTTTGCCGCAGCAAGTTGCGCTGCAGGCTCAGAAGCAGTCAAATTGGGATCAGCATCTGGAGACGCGGGATGGATTGGATTGGACGGATTGCGCGGATATATCTTGGATATCTGGAATGGCACATTGGGCAGATGCAGACATGCGCAGGGGCTCCAAGTTGGGCGCGGCGCAAGGCGGCATCATGAGAAGGACAAAACGGGTGGACGTAATGGCAGGCGGGTAATACGGATGGATATGGGATATGGGACATGGGATATGGGTTGTGGATTATGGGATGGGAAGGATAGGGTTGAGGCTAGGTTTCTGTGATTAGGGGTTTTATTTCATTATTCTTGCTTGTTTCTGGTTGTACTTAGGTTAGGGTTGAGGGGTAAGCTACTTAAGACGCACCCTCAACCCCAATATCATGACTGATTGGATCACGGAGGATGATTGGTTGTGATAGGTTTTGGAAGGATCTTTACAATCAATTCTCCATCTCTCAGTCAAAAGGTGAACAGTTGCACTCAGGGTTTACAGAAGCAAGGGATCAATAACTTCCAAACTTGGAACTATTAAAGGAGAAGTACCCTTCTTGATTCCACATCTGGGGGTCTGGCCGTGAAGTAATCTTTTGTTCCTTGTCTCTTGAAAATAGCAAGTGAAATGTCCCAGTACCACCCATTGACCGTTGCCAGGTCATCTAACATTACCCCCACTCCTCTTCCTCCTCCTCCTCCTCCGGCTCCTCAGAAGAAACCCTCATCAGGGGCGGGATACGGTGTCCCTTGTTCCAAAAATGGCACCAACCACAAGCCAGTTTGCATCAGGCCGCAGGACTATCCTCACATCTGGTTCAACACTGAGGATGTTGAGCAATTCCTTGCGCAATAAGAATGAATTGCCAACGCGGAAGGTGCAATGGGTTTGGATAAGGCTTGGCTTGTTGTCCTCTTCATCACGGACAAGGAGAAGCTTTGGGATGTGGAGGAGATGGAAGGGTATGAGAAACTTGATTGGCCAAAACTGAAGGTGGAAATCTTGGCGCGGTGGGGAAGGCGCAAACCTTGGTTTTGGGAAAGCAACCTTGAGCAAGCGCAAATGGCAGAGTCCAGACGCAGGAAGAATTGGGGGATTATGTAGCAATGTTTGATTGGATCTATTGCTACCTGGAAAAGAACAAGGTAATATTGGGACAGATGGGCGCAATGAAGAGGGAATTTTTGGGAGGACTCAGTCCCCCACTCTGCGGGTGGGTGCAGCAGCACCTGTACAACAACATCTTGGTGAAGAGGTTGTTGGATGGTAGAATTGTGCCCTTCTGGACATCCTTGTCATTTGTCACGCGGTGGAAAGTGAGCTGGAATTGGAGGAACTGATGGAGGACACGGCAAGGTTGTTCCCAATGGGGCCAAAGAAGTCTGCTTCTCACACCCTGGGGGCACCAACGCAAGCTCCAGTGGTGGGCCCCCCAAAAACAGAAAATGCTCAGGCAAACCCTCCAACAACAAGCCCGGAGGTTAGCCAAATGACGGAATTGATGAAGGATTTACGGATCTTTCTGAGTCAAATGTTGTCCGGGTTGTGCAATCTGCCTCCTCACCTTGGGGGAGCATTTCTGTTGTCAAATCCACCCGTGTTGCGGTTATGCAATTACTGCAGGGAAAAGGGGCATTGGAGGTTGAGGTTCAATAACATGACAAAGGAACTCAAGGCGGGATTGGTTCAACCTGTGGGAATGGGATTCATGTTCCTGACGGGAAAGCAGATCTCCTCCAAACCTGGGGATCAAACTGTCATGGAGCAAGTGTGCGCGCAAGGACAGGAATTGGCGGTAACTTCTCAAGCTTTGCTGGGGATTGTCACCAGTCCTGGGGTATTGCAACCACCCCGCGTGGAAGTGGAGGTGAGGTTGTTAGCAACAGAGGAGTTGGCGGAAGTGGAAAGGATGGATTTTTATTCCAAGTAACGGATACCGCCAACAGCTCCTAAGCCAATTGCATGCATTCAGGAGATGGATGGATGGCCAGTGAATCCGGGGGGGGAAGAAGAAGGAGGTGGAAATTGTGCGCAGGGTGATGGGGAATGAAACAACTATTCCCTTGACCTTGAAGGAGTTGGCGGCGGTGTTGCCGGTTGTGGTAGACAAGATGGTTCAAGCTCTGAAGGATTGTGGGCACAATAGGATCCCTCCAACAGTGCAACAGGTTAACTTGGCTTGGGATGACGCGGAGCGCAAGCTAGTGGGGATGAAATCAGTTTCAACTCCACTGGCTTACGTTTCAATGAAGATTGATGGAAGGAAGTTGTGGGCGCTGGTGGATAGTGGTTCTATGGTGAACCTCCTTCCGTCTAGATTGGTTTGGCGGAAATGAGCAATGGGGCTTTTCCCGCTTTATGGCGGGGCATGTTGCGTGGATGGGGTTGTGGAGGAGGAAGAGGTTGAGGTTGCAAGGGTCCGTAAACCACTTTCTTTCCTATTGGTTGATTGCGGGGAGGCTATTTTAGGATGGCCATTCATGTTTGGGTTCCAAGCGCAAATGACATTTGATCCAGAGGCCGGGAAAGAAGCGTTAACGGTGGAAGATTTGTCCAATGGGTGATTCAAAACCACAATCTGCAATCAGGGGTTGGGGAAGTGGATGCAGGATTTGGCAAGAGAGGAGGAGGAGGACCCCGGTGTGGAGTTGGTTTGCAAGGGTGGTCCAGAGGCAGATTTTGACTAGTTGGCCAAGGTTACTGCACGGAGCAAGCTCTGGCTTTATGAGGGCGGTCAAGGAGTGAGGAGCAGGTGGGGAGAAGGGAGGAAGCGTGGGACGCAAGGTAATTCACAAAAACACTATCATTGTGCCATGCTTGTGAGCAAAGGCAAAAGCCGCGATTTGGTTTTGACTAGGACCTATGGTAACGGATGCATGCCAATGGCCCCGTGCAATGTTGGAAAGTATAAGCCAGTTGGGCAAAAGGTCCATCCCTGGAACAAAGCAATGCCGCGGGATCTGAACGGACCACTGCAAACAATCCCTTGGTTGCGGGACCCTTGGGAATCTCCACTGAAGGTGTCAGGATTGGCAACGCAATCAGAGCAGATTACGGATGAGCGGGTTGCGGCCCTTTAATTTGGACTGCCGGGCTGGTTGAGTGCGGAGGAACGGGATTTTCTGACTTTGGTATTTGTTCTCCATGAAAGAGCGCTTGCATTCAGACCTGAAGAGCGGGGACTGTTAAAGAGCAAGATAGGCAACCCATATGTGATTCCAACGGTTCCGCAAAAAACTTGGAAGATCAAGCCAATTCCAATTCCGCAGGCATTTTGGGAGCCCTTCTTGAAGCTGGTGCGCAAGCATGTGGGGAAGGGTCTTTACAAGCAGTCAACATCAAGTTACTCAAGTCCAATCTTTTCAGTGGTTAAGCAGGATGGGAAGTCACTAAAGATTGTTCATGATCTGCAGCGCCTCAATTTGTTTACAATCCAAGATGTGGGACAACCTTTGCTTGTGGATGAGTTTCTGGAATCTATGGCAGGACGCACGTGCTATGGGTTGGTGGATGTGATGGGTGGATACAATCAGAACAAAATTGATCAGAGTTTGTGTCCAATGACTGACTGTGAAACTGGATTGGGCAGGATGCAACTGATCTGGCTGGGGCAAGGTGCAACTAACTTGGTCGCAGTTTACCAAGCGCAGATGACCTGGAGTCTGAAGGACAATCTTCCAGAGGGGGTGCATATCTTCATTGATGACACGGGCATCAAAGGCCCAAAGACAGATTACAGAGGGGAAACGCTTACAGACGCTCCAGAGATTTGCCGATTTGTCTGGGAGTATGCGCGTACACTGGAACGGATCTTGTTACGGATCAAGGAAGCGGGACTTACTGTGTTGGGGAAAAAATTAGCCATCTGCGTGCCCACGCTGGAGGTTCTAGGACATGTGGAGGATTCCAAAGGAAGGCAGATTGCAGAAAAGAAGCGCAAAAAAGTTGTTGAGTGGCCAGCGCCAAAGACTGCCTTGCACATTCTCCAGTTCTTGGGATTTTGTAGCTATGTACGGATGTTCATCAAGTGGTTTGCGGAGGTTGCTAGTCCTTTGCAGGAATTGATGCATAAGGGCGCAGAGTGGACCTGGGGTTTGAACTGTGAGGTTGCCTTTGACAAACTCAAGGAGATTGCCGGGCGCAATGTTGTATTGCAGGACTTGGATTATGATGCCAGAGGAATTAAGTTGGCCGTGGATTCAAGCAAGTTTAGGGTGGGGCGGTGCTGACCCAGGAGGATGAGGGGAAAGATTGTCTGGTTCTTTACAAGTCCGTTACGTTTAAGCCAACGGAGAGCCGGTACTTGCAGCCAAAGTTGGAACTTTGCAGGGTCACTAAGATTGTGCGGAGGTTGAAGTATTTGCTATGGGGGATTCACCTTTTGCTTCTGATGGATGCGGAGGTGCTGGCACGGATGATCAATTTGCTGACCCTGCCAAATGCACCTATGACCAGGTGGGTTGCGTTCCTTCAGTTTTTCTCTTTCATGGTGGTGCATTTTTTGGGCAAGGCCTTTAAAATGTTAGAGGCGCTGTCTTGGTACCCTCAGGATGATCTATATGAAGGCGCGGAACCACTGGATGTGGAGATCCCAATGGTTAAGGTAGGGGTGATGGAAGTAGGTGTGCAACTTCCTCTCCAGCAGTCCCCAGTCTGTATTTGTGGGATCTTTTTTTTCCGGAGGACACGCCAGCCAAGATTGTTCAATGGATTTTGCAGAGAGTGGGAAATTTCTACCTGCAGGAAGGACAGCTGTTGCGGCAGAGAGTGCCAGTACCGCTTGTGGTCAGCACGTTGAGGGCGAATCAGGAGGTGATTCTGGAAAGTCTGCATGACAATCTTGGCCATTGCGGAGAGCTTGAAATGCGGAAGCAGGTTTGGGAGAGTTTCTGGTGGCTGGGGGTAGTACGCGCGGTGCGGGAATGGGTGTGGTTGTGCAAAGCGTGTCAGAAGCGGAGCGCAACATTACCTTGAAAAGTACATATTCCCACCGGAGAGGATGCCTTGTTTGGGCTGGTTTCTCTGGATTTTGTGCACATCAAGGCAGGTAATTTCGCGTACCTCCTTGTTGCGCGGGAAAATCTGTTGGGATGGGTAGAAGCTCAGCCGCTGGTGAAGCTCTTGGTGGAGAAAGTTGGTCAGTTTCCAGTGGAAGATTGGTTTGCGTGTTACAGATCACTTTGGCTGGTAACAGTTGATGGGGGTGCAGAGTTCTGGGGACGGTTCTCAAAGTAGGCACAAATTTGCAGAGCAAAGTTCAGGCAAGTGACGGAGTACTATCTGGAAGGCGCAGGGATGATTGAGCGCGGCCACCAGCCAATCAAGGAAGCAATGGTGAAGATGTGCGGCAAGGATGGCAAAAGGTGGCAGGAAACCCTTCTGGTGGTTCTTTTTGCAGATTGGATTTCAGTGAAGAGGTTGATGGGTTATTTGCCATACAAGCTGCTATTTGGGCAGAAACCCATGCTTCCAATTGACATCAAACTGGAAACTTTTCTGGGTATTGACTGGTGGAAGGTTAAGACAGCCGCAGAGCTAGTCAAGGCCCGCACTGAGAAACTCCTGCAATGGGACAAGGTGGTGGAGAAAGCGGCTGGAAGACTGAAGGCAACCCACACAAAGTCTGTCCTCTACTGGGAAAAGCGCTGCACGCATAAACTGTGGGGTTCGTTATGGAAGGGGGACTTGTTTCTGCTTTACAACTGGAGCCTGGAAACTCAGTGGGGGAGGCTGTTTGCTAATTGATGGAACGGGCCTTTCCGTGTGATATCCAAGTTTGACGGGGGTAGCTACCACTTGGAGGAATTGGATGGAACTCTGCTCAAATGGAAGGCCGCGGATTTGCACGTGAAACAATTCCTTGCGCAAGGCTCCACTTCATTTGAAAAGACAGCTGGGTTGGATAGCGGAGGGGAAAATAACACGTATCCTTCCTCCAAGGAAAAGCCCGTGCGTGCACCTTGCGTCTGGCGGAGTAAAAAACTGCAGACCGCTGGGGACAGCAGCCAAGTTGGGGGGGGGAAGGTTGGATGATTAGAGGATATGATTGGATTTGGTGTGGGGGTGTTCTAGCCAGTTCACAGCCGGAATAACTAGACACCCCAGAATGTTTGTTTTCCTATTTTCTTCTCTCTGGATTGGCTTTTGGGATTTTTTCCAGCTATGGACGGTTTCTTTTAGGTGTGGGCACGGCGCAAAGCTGGGTCCGTAGATGCAAGGACAAGCCCCGCATCCGGATGCAAACACATGGACAATTTCCAATGGATGATTCAGGGAACTAGGAAAGCACGTTGCGCAGTATGGAGGTGGGTCAAAGAGAAAAGGAGCAGGCTTGGCAACAAGTTGGTGTTTTTTTTTAAAAAAAATCTTTTTAAGTTTTCTTGGTTATATTATATATGGAAGGTGCAAATGGGCTTGGGCTGATTCTTTTTCTTTCTATCTCTCATGGATGTGCACACGCGGCTGGTTTTCTTTGTACTCTCTCTGTTCTTTAGATGGGTACAGGGAACTTTGTGGAAGTTTTTCTGGGGAGGTCCAGGTACCTTGAGCGGATACTTCTCAGTCTCACAGATTCCGCACTCTGGCAGGTTGCTCTCAAAAGCGCGGATCTTGCGCCCGGATGTTCTTACTCTCACCAAATACTCTCAGCGTTTACAATCCTTATCACTCTTGTGGATCTTGCGCGTGGCTCTTATTGCTCTCAGAGTTCTCACAAAGCCCAAGGGCTACTCAAGATGGCGCTGCAAAAGTCCATATCTTTGAAAATGTGCGCAGGGATGAGGAAAAAATGGAATGGAAAAAAGAAAAGGAGAAAGGGGGGCAATCCGCCTAAGCGGGCCAAGTACTCATCACATCCTCTGCATCTTTGCAAGCCGCCGCGGCTAGGGATTGGAAAGCCGCCAGGACCTTGCATTGTGCATTGGCCGTGTGCACGTAAGGAACCAATAGGAATCACCAGAGGAGTTTGTCCCCGTTGTTTACCATTGCGTCAAACCTTGCCAAGGGGAGAGCTGGAATTAGGGGGATCCCTGGGATCTTGGGATTTGCGGCCAGAGGGGTTGCAGAGGCCGCGGGTTCCGGTGACAACTCAATCACCACGGGAGACAGCTTGCGCGGCCTCTGGTGATGACCTGGGAGCGGGTGATGGTGAAAACCACAGTGGAGATGATGCCGGAGGAGGAGTCAGTCTTGGAGGAGTGGGAGGACGCGGTGCTGGTGGAGGAGGAGCTGGCCTTGGTGGGGGTGGAGGAGTATAACTTTGAATGATGATTGAATAGCAAGCTATAGTATATGATGATGAATGAGAATCAGAATAAACAAAGCCAGGAAATGATCATATAGGAGAACGTAGAAAGATGATAAAACCAACACAATGAGAATATTACCCAAGTAGCCTATGGCTATATGAGAGAGTAAGAGAGACACATGAAAAGACTGAATTGGGGAGACAGATTCCAATAAGATACTTGCCAAATGATCTTCAGTTAGAGATCATCTTACCAATTGAAGAAGATTCGTGGACTTGTTGTATGAGAGTTGAGTTGAGGGCTTTGAAGACCGTTGAGGAAGATGTTGAGGAAGGTTTTGACCAAGTTTGACGCTTTCAAGATGATGATGAGGCGTAAGAATGAGATAAGAAAAAGAAAATACAAACTAGGAAAAATAAAATAGAAATATAATAAAAAGCTGAGTCTTCAAGTTGTTGGTTGATGTTTGTCTTGAGTTATGCCGTCTGTGATTCATGGATCTTGAGCGCGGTCAGAGTCTTAGTTAGATTTCTGTACAACTTGAGCGTGCCCGCGGGGACAGTGAGCCCGCGGGGATGGTGCGCGCAGGGATGGTGCGTGGGGATGGTGAACCTGTCAAGGAAGTGGGATCAACGCATCTGTCTTTACACTCCCCTTAACTGGAGATCATTCTTGTTTGAGTTGAAAGACTAAGGTGGTAAATTGTTTTTAGCTGTTGCAGATTGACTGCTTTCGTTAGAGGGTCAGCAATCATTTCTTTGGTGTTTACTAGATGAATGACAAGTAGTCCTTCTTTCATTCCTTCCCTCAGCCCTTTGGTCTTGAGGTCCATGTGACGAGTCTTAGAATTGGATCCGAATTTCTTTAGTTTGTCATCTACTCCTTTATTGTTGATGTAGTGTTTTGAGGATGATAGAGTGAGTTGGAAAACTTCTTCTAGCAAATGGCGTACCCATTTGCTCTCAAGATAGGAATCCAGCAGCAAGTTGAGTTCTGCTTCCATGGATGAGTACGTTATGTTTCTTTGTTTATAACTGTTCCACAAAATGAGACTACCAAAGGACATGCACAAGTAGCCCAATTGAGATTTGAGGCTGGTAGGGTCTTCGGCCCAGGAGGCATTGCTATAGTAGTCAATGGGAACTTTTGATTTGTCATATGTGAGTTTTAGCTTCCAATCCTTGGTGTGCTTCAGGTATTGCCAGGTTCTCCTAAGTTCTCTCCAGTGTGTGAGACCAGGCTTATTTTGAAATTGCGCCAGGCTGGAAACAGGGTAACTGATGTCAGGACAAGTCCGGCTTGCAATATAGTTCAGCAGCCCAATGGCTGATTTATAGTTTATGTTCAGTTTCTTGAATCCCTCAAAGTCTTCATCCAATGCCTCAATTAGCTGGAGATGTGGCCTTAGAGGAGTGGAGGAAGGTCTGGATTCTAGCAGTCCAAGTTCTTCTAATCCGTGCACAATGTGTCTGGGTTGACTGAGCAGGATGCTATCAGAAGTTCTCTTGAATTTCATCCCTAGAATTGTGTCTGGTTTGTGAGCTTGAGACCCTTTGAACTTTGTTTTGAATTTTTCTTCAAAATTGTTGCCATCACCTACAAGAATCACATCATCTATGTGGAAGAAAAGGAATGATTTGTTGTCCTTCAACCTGTACAGGCAAGGGTCACTGTCTGATTCTTTGAATCCCACAGACTTGATCCATTCTGTGAAGGTTCCGTACCAATTTTTTGGAGATTGCTTGAGTCCATATAGGCTTTTCTTAAGTCGCAGGTATTGACACATTCGTGGACATCCTTGTGGTGTTCTGATGATGAATTCTTCATCTAAGGGTGCATGCAAAAACGCCGCCTTAACGTTGTACTGTTTGATGTTGAGTTGATTCTTTAGAGCAAACAGCTGGATTGCTCTCAGAGAGGCTATTTTGCCGGTTGGAGCAAAGGTTTTGTCAAAATCCAAACCATGCACTTGATTGAACCCCTTGACGCAAATTCGCGCCTTGTGGATGACTGTATCATTGTGAGCATTGTACTTAATTCTGAATATCCACGTTGTATCTAATGGGTTCAGTGGAGTTTTGCCCTCGTAGTCCTCCCACACTTCAAATGATTCACACTGGTCCATTTCTTTCTTTATTTCTCCTCCCCATTTAGGACCGTCTTTGCACTTTCTGGCTTTTTCAAATGTTTTCAGTTTGAAGTAATGGTGAAAACCATATCTTTGAGGAGGTCGGATGGATGATCTGTTGCGAAGAGTTCTTCGTATTGGCCCTTTGGTTGTCTCAGAGGGTCTGGATTCTTCATGTAGCCAACCTTGGAGAGAAGGTTGAATTCTACTAGATTCTTCCTCTGAGCTTGACTCTGACTCAGAGTTGCTGCTTGATACATCTTCTTTGGAGGAGTTGACTTCAGCTGGAGGATTGCAATAGTTCATCCAATTAGGAATGGTTTCAACAATTTCTTCATTTGTCAACGGAACTTAATCTATCACTTCTTTAGTGTTGAAGTCAAGATGCATTGTCAATTTGATTCCCAGCTGATTGACCGAGTTCTTGAGAAAACAAACATGTTTCAATTGGAGAATTAGCCCGTTGGGCAAGAGTATCCGGTATGACAGGAATTTGGGGTTGTACCCAACCAGTTTTCCCTCTCTTCCCTTGGGCTCAAACTTTGCACCTTTTGTTTTCTTTTGATTTAGCACTACCGCAGTAATTCCAATTGGTTGGAGGTAGTTGACGGGCAGTTTGTTTCTCTTGATGAGTTCCCAAGGAGACTGATCCCGGCTGTCTTTTGGAATTTGATTAAGACTGAGGCAACAAGATTTGAGGACTTCTGACCAGTATTTGCAAGGTAGGTGAGCAGAGCTTAAGGTTGACCTCACGCTTTCAATGATTGTTTGATTGGCCCTTTCAGCCCTGCCATTGTGTTTGGGATGATATGGTTCAGTCACCAATTGATTGATGTATTTCTCCTTGAAATACTTTACTAACCTGGTGTTAATAAATTCTGATCCCCCATCCGAACAGACCGTGGAGGGATAATACCCACAGACATTCTTCTGCTTCTTGATCACTTCAATCAGTACTGGTGTTATGTTGTCCTTTCCATGAAGAGGAATACCAGATATGTAGCCGGAAAAATTGTCCACGACGGTCAGTATGTACTTCTTGTGTCTGTGCGACTCCGGCGTGATTGGTCCAATGAGGTTGAGATGGATTCTTTCAAATGGCTTGGAAGCTGAGGCTGAGGTTGCCTTGAATGGACTCTTGGTTATCTTGCAGATTAAGCAGTCCTTACATTCAAATTTTTCCTTCTCGGGAGAGTTAATTTGCATCCCTTTGATCTTGGCTAAGCGGCCAAGCGAGGCATGACCATAGGAGAGATGAAGATCCTTTAAGGTTCTAGGGTCTTTGAGAGTGGTCAAGTGGCACTCGTCATTGCCAACTTTGTGAGGACAATCCAGGATGAAGAGTTTGTTGATGATTGAGCCTTGACAGATCTTTTTGCCATCTTTGTTCAGTTCAAAATGACCCTATTTGGCCTTCAGAGTACATCCTTGATCAATGAGCTTGCCCAGACTTACCAGGTTGACTACAATATCAGGTACAAACAGGCAGTTTGACAGCGTAATCTTTTGATCCTTCCAAGTCAGCCTGACCGTTCCCAGGCCCAGAATGGGTAAGTTTGCTCCGGCCTTCCCGGTTGTTACGTGCTCTCCTGAGTCTTTGTCAAGCGTGATGAAGAATCTCTTGTCATTGAAGATGTGTGTGGAAGCGCCACTGTCAATTAGTATGTTATTCTCTGCTTTGATTTTGGAGTCAATCCATCTTTTGAGAAAAGCGTGATAGTGTGCTGATTCTTGGTTTCTCTTTTGCTTCTCCTTCCACTTGCTCTGATTTTCCCTCCACCACTCAGGAGCCTTCTCTGGATGAAGGTGGTAACATTTGGATTCTGAGTGATTTTTATCCTGTTTTGGGTTGTGATACCCTTCAACACAATGGCTGGACAGTGCATTCTTGGTTTGGGTCCTCATGGTGGTCAAGGCGGTTTTGGAAGTCCCTTGCATTACCCCTTTTTCGGAGCTTTTGGCTTTAACTTCATTATGATATTGGACAAGGTGGTTGCATACAAATTCCACAGAGATCTGCTTGTTGGAGTGCATGAGTTGACGCTTCAGATCTTGCAGATTCATCGGAAATTTGAACATGGTTAAATATGCAAGGATGTTGTCAGGTAGATCTATACCTATGTTGATCATCTTTTTGATGGATGTCTTGATATTTGTGACAAAGTCCAGTATCTCTTCTTCTTTGAATTTTAGATGCAGAAAGTCATTGAAGATTCTTGCTTGATTGGATGCCTGAGAGGATGAGAATCGCTCCTTGATTGCCTTCCAGATATCCTTGGCGGAGTTGATGTTGACTGCACTGATGACGTTGTTGTGGGTGATGGAGTCTACTTTGGAGATTAGTAGAAGCAGAATTTCATCATTGTCTTGAGTGGATAGTGATTTGGAGATTGATTTGAGTGTATCTAGTACTCCTCTGAGCTTGAGAAAGGCCTTCATTTTATCTTTCCATATCCCATAGTTCTCCTCCGTCAGTAAGGGGGTTGTTTCGAGAGCCGTTTCAAGCATGGCCTGTCGGAACAAATCCGTCAAAAACCCCAATCCTATAGCCATAGTCCCGTGTCTTGCTGGTTGAAGAGAGCCTTTGGCTTTTAACCGTATAACTTTGAATGATGATTGAACAGAAAGCTATAGTATATGATGATGAATGAGAATCAGAATAAACAAAGCCAGGAAATGATCATATAGGAGAACATAGAAAGATGAGAAAACCAACAAAATGAGAATATTACCCAAGTAGCCTATGGCTATATGAGAGAGTAAGAGAGACACATGAAAAGACTGAATTGGGGAGACAGATTCCAATAAGCTACTTGCCAAATGATCTTCAGTTAGAGATCATCTTACCAATTGAAGAAGATTTGTGGACTTGTTGTATGAGCGTTGAGTTGAGGGCTTTGAAGACCGTTGAGGAAGATGTTGAGGAAGGGTTTGACCAATTTTGACGCTTTCAAGATGATGATGAGGCGTAAGAATGAGATAAGAAAAAGAAAATACAAACTAGGAAAAAGAAAATAGAAATAAAATAAAAAGCTGAGTCTTCAAGTTGTTGGTTGATGTTTGTCTTGAGTTATGCCGTCCGTGCTTCATGGCTCTTGAGCGCAGTCAGAGTCTTAGTTAGATTTCTGTACAACTTGAGCGTGCCCGCGGGGATGGTGCGCGGGGATGGTGAACTTGTCACTGAAGTGGGATCCACGCATCTGTCTTTACAAGGAGGCGCAGCCAGACAGTTTGGAATCCTTGGGTACATTGCTGGTACATTCATCCAAACCCGCATGGCCCACGTGTGGGTGGCGTTCCAAAAGTCTGCAAAGTTTGAAAAATCCTGGCGCCTCGGAGGTCCAGCCTGGCGGAACGGCAAGCCCAAGTCGTGGCTCTTGCAAAATGGAGGATTTTGAGGGGCGCGTCACGGGCGATTGCAAGGTGAGCCAGGCGGAGTCCACTCATTTGTTGAGATCTCCTTGTCACTCAAGATCACAAAGGAGTTTCAAGGGGTCCTCTTGCGCGGGAAACCTTGGGGACTGTTGCGCGGCATGCCCTCTGACAGGGAGCAGCGGGGGTGTCCGGCTTGGCACAGGACACAGGCGCTCCAGCCCGGAAGAATTTGGCATGGAAGGCCCTTCCGGCTGCAGTAGGTACAGGACATATTTGTTGAGGGGTGTTGGATGGGTTTTTTTCTTTTTCTGTCTTTGGTCTGATGAAGGGGTGCAATTGGAAGTGGTATAGCCGGGGTATGGTGGGAGTTAGGTGAGATTGTGGTGGATCTCTGGGGACAGAACTCACGTTGGGGGGGGGATGTGGTGGTCTTTTATAGACGCAAGTTGGAATAGGCTGCGCGCTGCGTGCTCAGCAGTAGCAATGGGCTCAGAAGGGGAAGCGCGCTCAGCAATGGGTGCAGCTTTGCCTCAGCAAGTCGCGCTGCGGGCTCATCAGCAGTCAAATAGGGCTCAGCATCTGGAGAAGCGGGATGAATTGGACCAGATTGGATTGGACGGATTGCATGCGGATTGCACGGATATATCCCAGATATCTGGAATGGCGCGTTGGGGGGATGTGGAAATGCGCAGGGGGCTCTGAGTTGGGCGCGGCGCAAGGCTGAATCATGAGAAGGATAAAATTGGTGGACGTAATGACAGGCGGGTAATACGGATGGATATGGGATATGGGTTGTGGATTATGGGATGGGAAGGATAGGGTTGAGGCTAGGGTTCTGTGCTTAGGGGTTGTATTTCATTATTCTTGCTTGTTTCTGGTTGTACTTAGGTTAGGGTTGAGGGGTAGGCTACTTAAGCCGCACCCTCAACCAGGATATCATGGAGCATTGGATCACGGAGGATCATTGGTTGTGATAGGTTTTGGAAGGATCTTTACAATCAATTCTCCATCTCTCAGTCAAAGGGTGAACAGTTGCACTCAGTGTTTACAGAAGCAAGGAATCAATAACTTCCAAACTTGGAATTATTAAAAAAGAAGTCCTCTTCTGAATTCCACAGCGGTCTGGTGCCGTGTGGAATGCCACACAACTTCATTTGAGCTGTGTAGAACTCCACATGGCTTGAATGTATTCATGTGGAAGTCCACACGGCCGCGGACCGGTTTGGGTGGGCCGCAGAACTCCTTGAGCTGTGGGGGGCTGTACACAGCTTCAATGGGACCATGTGCCGTGCCACACATCCCATTTCAAACCATGTGCACCACTCAATGAGCCGTGAATTTAACATTACCCAATGAAATAAACCACACACCAAGGTCAATGTTCCAGGATTTCCTTCTTAACTGAAATACATTCTTTTGTATGTTTTTCCAACCCCCAAAAATCCAAAACCTTAAAGATTAAGGTTTCACACATACCCTGGCATGGGAAATTGGATGCACCCCTTCAAAATGGAGGAGGAGCGCAGGGGGCTGACCCTTCCTGCAGCCCATGAGGCAGGCTATAAACTCCTCCATGGATACTGGTTCCACTCTTACAGCTTTAATTTTGGCACTGGTTTTGAAAGGATAGCCTCCAAAATCACCAAAACCTACCTGCCTTTCAATTTTGATTTATTTAATTTTTTTTGTATAGATTTTTTTATATTTATTTATTGTAATTATTATTATTTTTATTATTGTTTTAATTTTTTTAATTGACAAAAACACTGGTAATTTTTTATTTAATTTTTTGTATTGTTTTGGTGTTTTTATTTTCTTTTTTATGGGTTTTCTTTATTTTTTACAACAACAAAGAATTAACCAAAGAATAAAGAATAAATTGAGTCATAACCCAGGGAAACATTTGTGGCACTTGGTTTCAGGTGACCTCATCATTAATCTAGTTATTAGTCTAAATGGAACCCATTCAATGGAAAAATCACTGTGATTTGGAGTATAATCAGAGTTCCACTGAAGTAAAATTTGAGTAACACTAAAATACCAAATTTATTGCTTGATGTTGCCTGGCACCCAGTGCCATTGAATTTTCCCTGGTGATAAATAATGAAAGTAAAATAAAGAAATAAAAAATAAACAAAAATTTGCATATAATAAGAAATAGAAATGATAAATAGTTGGAAATACATCATTTCAAGGTATGTGAATAATTATTGGAAATCATAAAACGAAATTTTTCCATAATTCCAATGGAATAAAATTATTTCAGTCTTAATTTAAAAAACATAGAAAACATGAAATAATTGTAAAAATAATGTCCTTTGAAGGGGAATCCAAAGATAAGATTGAAAATTTATTGAAATTCTTTGAGAGTTTCTAAACTTGAATTTTTTTTCAATGAGGTTGATAATTTTGATCAGAAAATTCCTTTTAAAAAATGATATGGCATGATTTTATTAAAATAAAATCAAAAGAAAAAAAAAATTCAATATCAGAAAGAGATAAAACAAAACAAGATAGAGATAACAAAGCATGACAATACCCAGGGTAAAATGGAGGCACATTATAGCATGTACCACCCTGTAAAAATGCTTCAAATTGGTTAAAACTGGGTTGTTACTCTGTCCTAATTCAGGAAATCTATCCAAATAACTCCAAAATACCCACACCACAGCTTCTAGTGAAAGATTATATAACCAATTTGCAATGACATATTATTCATGCTTGAAAGGAGGTCCAATTGTAACTCAAGGTTTCTTTAGAATTGATAATATATTTTGGTGATTTATAGTTAAACAATCAGTTTTATATAGATTATAACAATTTTTTTTGAATTTTTTCATTCTTTGAAATTGATTGTAAAATTTGTACTATTCACCCAAAAACATTCAAAGTTAAATAAACAAATCAATCTTGGGAGAATTTGGCTTTTGTTTATCTGGACCTTCAAATTTGGAAAGAAACCCTAATTGAGCTTGGTCCTTATTCATTTCAAAAACAATATTCTGTCCTGTTTTCAAAACTGTTCTTGGAAATAATATAATCACAAGGATGGGCTTGTATATGCAACACAATTTTGATAAGAAATCCAGTATTGCAAGGATATTTACTGAAGGCTTTAAGCTTTGAAATAGTTTCTCATGATCTTATTATTTCCAACAAAAAATTATATTGTGAGTGTAATTAGTGATTTTATTCATACTACAAGAATATTACTCAACTTTTATAGTTTTTTCAGGGCCTTTTTAACCATGTTTTTGGTTGATAATGAATAGAAACATCACTCTTTTTTCTTATTTTCTATCAGGAGCAGGAATGTAAAGATTGAATTTTTGAAAAAAAATCAAAGAAGGTCATTATTTGATCAGAAACTAAATGCATTATCCTATCTGGAATTCTAAAAAAGTACACTTTTTTCATAGGGTGATGACAAATTAATAACTCCAGTTGTGTCGGAGTTGTGTATATCCCCACACAACCTGTGGGAGTCTTGTAGGGCCCCACACAATCTGCGGGAGTTTTTTAGGGTCCCACACGACCTGTGGGATTTTTTTAGGGCCCCTCAACGCGTGGGGGCCCATAAACTACTCCAAAGGGTTGTTCTAAACAGGCGCAACCCCTGGAGTAGCATATACCCCCATAATGGGCATTTTTGATTTTTGCACCCCTGTAAACAACCAGATTATTTATTATTTATTATTTATTATTTATTATTTATTATTTATTATTTATTATTTATTATTTATTATTTATTATTTATTATTTATTATTTATTATTTATTATTTATTATTTATTATTTATTATTTATTATTTATTATTTATTATTTATTATTTATTATTTATTATTTATTATTTATTATTTATTATTTATTATTTATTATTTATTATTTATTATTTATTATTTATTATTTATTATTTATTATTTATTATTTATTATTTATTATTTATTATTTATTATTTATTATTTATTATTTATTATTTATTATTTATTATTTATTATTTATTATTTATTATTTATTATTTATTATTTATTATTTATTATTTATTATTTATTATTTATTATTTATTATTTATTATTTATTATTTATTATTTATTATTTATTATTTATTATTTATTATTTATTATTTATTATTTATTATTTATTATTTATTATTTATTATTTATTATTTATTATTTATTATTTATTATTTATTATTTATTATTTATTATTTATTATTTATTATTTATTATTTATTATTTATTATTTATTATTTATTATTTATTATTTATTATTTATTATTTATTATTTATTATTTATTATTTATTATTTATTATTTATTATTTATTATTTATTATTTATTATTTATTATTTATTATTTATTATTTATTATTTATTATTTATTATTTATTATTTATTATTTATTATTTATTATTTATTATTTATTATTTATTATTTATTATTTATTATTTATTATTTATTATTTATTATTTATTATTTATTATTTATTATTTATTATTTATTATTTATTATTTATTATTTATTATTTATTATTTATTATTTATTATTTATTATTTATTATTTATTATTTATTATTTATTATTTATTATTTATTATTTATTATTTATTATTTATTATTTATTATTTATTATTTATTATTTATTATTTATTATTTATTATTTATTATTTATTATTTATTATTTATTATTTATTATTTATTATTTATTATTTATTATTTATTATTTATTATTTATTATTTATTATTTATTATTTATTATTTATTATTTATTATTTATTATTTATTATTTATTATTTATTATTTATTATTTATTATTTATTATTTATTATTTATTATTTATTATTTATTATTTATTATTTATTATTTATTATTTATTATTTATTATTTATTATTTATTATTTATTATTTATTATTTATTATTTATTATTTATTATTTATTATTTATTATTTATTATTTATTATTTATTATTTATTATTTATTATTTATTATTTATTATTTATTATTTATTATTTATTATTTATTATTTTTTATTTATTATTTATTATTTATTATTTATTATTTATTATTTATTATTTATTATTTATTATTTATTATTTATTATTTATTATTTATTATTTATTATTTATTATTTATTATTTATTATTTATTATTTATTATTTACTATTTACTATTTATTATTTATTATTTATTATTTATTATTTATTATTTATTATTTATTATTTATTATTTATTATTTATAATTTATTAATTATTAATTATTAATTATTAATTATTATTTATTATTTATTATTTATTATTTATTATTTATTATTTATTATTTATTATTTATTATTTATTATTTATTATTTATTATTTATTATTTATTATTTATTATTTATTATTTATTATTTATTATTTATTATTTATTATTTATTATTTACTATTTACTATTTATTATTTATTATTTATTATTTATTATTTATTATTTATTATTTATTATTTATTATTTATTATTTATTATTTATTATTTATTATTTATTATTTATAATTTATTAATTATTAATTATTAATTATTAATTATTATTTATTATTTATTATTTATTATTTATTATTTATTATTTATTATTTATTATTTATTATTTATTATTTATTATTTATTATTTATTATTTATTATTTATTATTTATCATTTATAATTTATTATGTATAATTCATAATTTATTCTGTATTATTTATTATTTATTATGTATTATGTATTATTTATTATTTATTATTTATTATTTATTATTTATTATTTATTATTTATTATTTATTATTTATTATTTATTATTTATTATTTATTATTTATTATTTATTATTTATTATTTATTATTTATTATTTATTATTTATTATTTATTATTTATTATTTATTATTTATTATTTATTATTTATTATTTATTATTTATTATTTATTATTTATTATTTATTATTTATTATTTATTATTTATTATTTATTATTTATTATTTATTATTTATTATTTATTATTTATTATTTATTATTTATTATTTATTATTTATTATTTATTATTTATTATTTATTATTTATCATTTATTATTTATTATTTATTATTTATTATTTATTATTTATTATTTATTATTTATTATTTATTATTTATTATTTATTATTTATTATTTATCATTTATTATTTATTATTTATTATTTATTATTTATTATTTATTATTTATTATTTATTATTTATTATTTATTATTTATATAAATAATAAATAATAAATAATAAATAATAAATAATAAATAGTAAATAGTAAATAATAAATAATAAATAATAAATAATAAATAATAAATAATAAATAATAAATAATAAATAATAAATAATAAATAATAAATAATAAATAATAAATAATAAATAATAAATAATAAATAATAAATAATAAATAAAAATAAAAAATAATAAATAATAAATAATAAATAATAAATAATAAATAATAAATAATAAATAATAAATAATATATAATAAATAATAAATAATAAATAATAAATAATAAATAATAAATAATAAATAATAAATAATAAATAATAAATAATAAATAATAAATAATAAATAATAAATAATAAATAATAAATAATAAATAATAAATAATAAATAATAAATAATAAATAATAAATAATAAATAATAAATAATAAATAATAAATAATAAATAATAAATAATAAATAATAAATAATAAATAATAAATAATAAATAATAAATAATAAATAATAAATAATAAATAATAAATAATAAATAATAAATAATAAATAATGTGGCATGCTACATAACTCAAATGGGCCGTGTGGCATGCTACACAACTCAAATGGGCTGTGTGGAATGCTAAAAAACAAAAATCAAGTTTTTGTAGCCTCCACTAAATAGTAAATAATGAATAATAAATAATAAATAATAAATAATAAATAATAAATAATAAATAATAAATAATAAATAATAAATAATAAATAATAAATAATAAATAATAAATAATAAATAATAAATAATAAATAATAAATAATAAATAATAAATAATAAATAATAAATAATAAATAATAAATAATAAATAATAAATAATAAATAATAAATAATAAATAATAAATAATAAATAATAAATAATAAATAATAAATAATAAATAATAAATAATAAATAATAAATAATAAATAATAAATAATAAATAATAAATAATAAATAATAAATAATAAATAATAAATAATAAATAATAAATAATAAATAATAAATAATAAATAATAAATAATAAATAATAAATAATAAATAATAAATAATAAATAATAAATAATAAATAATAAATCATAAATAATAAATAATAAATAATAAATAATAAATAATAAATAATAAATAATAAATAATAAATAATAAATAATAAATAATAAATAGTAAATAATAAATAATAAATAATAAATAATAAATAATAAATAATAAATAATAAATAATAAATAATAAATAATAAATAATAAATAATAAATAATAAATAATAAATAATAAATAATAAATAATAAATAATAAATAATAAATAATAAATAATAAATAATAAATAATAAATAATAAATAATAAATAATAAATAATAAATAATAAATAATAAATAATAAATAATAAATAATAAATAATAAATAATAAATAATAAATAATAAATAATAAATAATAAATAATAAATAATAAATAATAAATAATAAATAATAAATAATAAATAATAAATAATAAATAATAAATAATAAATAATAAATAATAAATAATAAATAATAAATAATAAATAATAAATAATAAATAATAAATAATAAATAATAAATAATAAATAATAAATAATAAATAATAAATAATAAATAATAAATAATAAATAATAAATAATAAATAATAAATAATAAATAATAAATAATAAATAATAAATAATAAATAATAAATAATAAATAATAAATAATAAATAATAAATAATAAATAATAAATAATAAATAATAAATAATAAATAATAAATAATAAATAATAAATAATAAATAATAAATAATAAATAATAAATAATAAATAATAAATAATAAATAATAAATAATAAATAATAAATAATAAATAATAAATAATAAATAATAAATAATAAATAATAAATAATAAATAATAAATAATAAATAATAAATAATAAATAATAAATAATAAATAATAAATAATAAATAATAAATAATAAATAATAAATAATAAATAATAAATAATAAATAATAAATAATAAATAATAAATAATAAATAATAAATAATAAATAATAAATAATAAATAATAAATAATAAATAATAAATAATAAATAATAAATAATAAATAATAAATAATAAATAATAAATAATAAATAATAAATAATAAATAATAAATAATAAATAATAAATAATAAATAATAAATAATAAATAATAAATAATAAATAATAAATAATAAATAATAAATAATAAATAATAAATAATAAATAATAAATAATAAATAATAAATAATAAATAATAAATAATAAATAATAAATAATAAATAATAAATAATAAATAATAAATAATAAATAATAAATAATAAATAATAAATAATAAATAATAAATAATAAATAATAAATAATAAATAATAAATAATAAATAATAAATAATAAATAATAAATAATAAATAATAAATAATAAATAATAAATAATAAATAATAAATAATAAATAATAAATAATAAATAATAAATAATAAATAATAAATAATAAATAATAAATAATAAATAATAAATAATAAATAATAAATAATAAATAATAAATAATAAATAATAAATAATAAATAATAAATAATAAATAATAAATAATAAATAATAAATAATAAATAATAAATAATAAATAATAAATAATAAATAATAAATAATAAATAATAAATAATAAATAATAAATAATAAATAATAAATAATAAATAATAAATAATAAATAATAAATAATAAATAATAAATAATAAATAATAAATAATAAATAATAAATAATAAATAATAAATAATAAATAATAAATAATAAATAATAAATAATAAATAATAAATAATAAATAATAAATAATAAATAATAAATAATAAATAATAAATAATAAATAATAAATAATAAATAATAAATAATAAATAATAAATAATAAATAATAAATAATAAATAATAAATAATAAATAATAAATAATAAATAATAAATAATAAATAATAAATAATAAATAATAAATAATAAATAATAAATAATAAATAATAAATAATAAATAATAAATAATAAATAATAAATAATAAATAATAAATAATAAATAATAAATAATAAATAATAAATAATAAATAATAAATAATAAATAATAAATAATAAATAATAAATAATAAATAATAAATAATAAATAATAAATAATAAATAATAAATAATAAATAATAAATAATAAATAATAAATAATACATAATAAATAATAAATAATAAATACATAAATAAATAATAAATAATAAATAATAAATAATAAATAATAAATAATAAATAATAAATAATAAATAATAAATAATAAATAATAAATAATAAATAATAAATAATAAATAATAAATAATAAATAATAATTAATAATAATAATAATTAATAATTAATAATTAATAAATTATAAATAATAAATAATAAATAATAAATAATAAATAATAAATAATAAATAATAAATAATAAATAATAAATAATAAATAATAAATAGTAAATAGTAAATAATAAATAATAAATAATAAATAATAAATAATAAATAATAAATAATAAATAATAAATAATAAATAATAAATAATAAATAATAAATAATAAATAATAAATAATAAATAATAAATAATAAATAATAATTAATAATTAATATTATTTATTATTTATTATTTTTATTATTATTTATTATTTACTATTTACTATTTATTATTTATTATTTATTATTTATTATTTATTATTTATTATTTATTATTTATTATTTATTATTTATTATTTATTATTTATTATTTATATTTATTAATTATTAATTATTAATTATTAATTATTATTTATTATTTATTATTTATTATTTATTATTTATTATTTATTATTTATTATTTATTATTTATTATTTATTATTTATTATTTATTATTTATTATTTATTATTTATTATTTATCATTTATAATTTATTATGTATAATTCATAATTTATTCTGTATTATTTATTATTTATTATGTATTATGTATTATTTATTATTTATTATTTATTATTTATTATTTATTATTTATTATTTATTATTTATTATTTATTATTTATTATTTATTATTTATTATTTATTATTTATTATTTATTATTTATTATTTATTATTTATTATTTATTATTTATTATTTATTATTTATTATTTATTATTTATTATTTATTATTTATTATTTATTATTTATTATTTATTATTTATTATTTATTATTTATTATTTATTATTTATTATTTATTATTTATTATTTATTATTTATTATTTATTATTTATTATTTATTATTTATTATTTATTATTTATTATTTATTATTTATTATTTATTATTTATTATTTATTATTTATTATTTATTATTTATTATTTATTATTTATTATTTATTATTTATTATTTATTATTTATTATTTATTATTTATTATTTATTATTTATTATTTATTATTTATTATTTATTATTTATTATTTATTATTTATTATTTATTATTTATTATTTATTATTTATTATATTATTATTTATTATTTATTATTTATTATTTATTATTTATTATTTATTATTTATTATTTATTATTTATTATTTATTATTTATTATTTATTATTTATTATTTATTATTTATTATTTATTATTTATTATTTATTATTTATTATTTATTATTTATTATTTATTATTTATTATTTATTATTTATTATTTATTATTTATTATTTATTATTTATTATTTATTATTTATTATTTATTATTTATTATTTATTATTTATTATTTATTATTTATTATTTATTATTTATTATTTATTATTTATTATTTATTATTTATTATTTATTATTTATTATTTATTATTTATTATTTATTATTTATTATTTATTATTTATTATTTATTATTTATTATTTATTATTTATTATTTATTATTTATTATTTATTATTTATTATTTATTATTTATTATTTATTATTTATTATTTATTATTTATTATTTATTATTTATTATTTATTATTTATTATTTATTATTTATTATTTATTATTTATTATTTATTATTTATTATTTATTATTTATTATTTATTATTTATTATTTATTATTTATTATTTATTATTTATTATTTATTATTTATTATTTATTATTTATTATTTATTATTTATTATTTATTATTTATTATTTATTATTTATTATTTATTATTTATTATTTATTATTTATTATTTATTATTTATTATTTATTATTTATTATTTATTATTTATTATTTATTATTTATTATTTATTATTTATTATTTATTATTTATTATTTATTATTTATTATTTATTATTTATTATTTATTATTTATTATTTATTATTTATTATTTATTATTTATTATTTATTATTTATTATTTATTATTTATTATTTATTATTTATTATTTATTATTTATTATTTATTATTTATTATTTATTATTTATTATTTATTATTTATTATTTATTATTTATTATTTATTATTTATTATTTATTATTTATTATTTATTATTTATTATTTATTATTTATTATTTATTATTTATTATTTATTATTTATTATTTATTATTTATTATTTATTATTTATTATTTATTATTTATTATTTATTATTTATTATTTATTATTTATTATTTATTATTTATTATTTATTATTTATTATTTATTATTTATTATTTATTATTTATTATTTATTATTTATTATTTATTATTTATTATTTATTATTTATTATTTATTATTTATTATTTATTATTTATTATTTATTATTTATTATTTATTATTTATTATTTATTATTTATTATTTATTATTTATTATTTATTATTTATTATTTATTATTTATTATTTATTATTTATTATTTATTATTTATTATTTATTATTTATTATTTATTATTTATTATTTATTATTTATTATTTATTATTTATTATTTATTATTTATTATTTATTATTTATTATTTATTATTTATTATTTATTATTTATTATTTATTATTTATTATTTATTATTTATTATTTATTATTTATTATTTATTATTTATTATTTATTATTTATTATTTATTATTTATTATTTATTATTTATTATTTATTATTTATTATTTATTATTTATTATTTATTATTTATTATTTATTATTTATTATTTATTATTTATTATTTATTATTTATTATTTATTATTTATTATTTATTATTTATTATTTATTATTTATTATTTATTATTTATTATTTATTATTTATTATTTATTATTTATTATTTATTATTTATTATTTATTATTTATTATTTATTATTTATTATTTATTATTTATTATTTATTATTTATTATTTATTATTTATTATTTATTATTTATTATTTATTATTTATTATTTATTATTTATTATTTATTATTTATTATATATTATTTATTATTTATTATTTATTATTTATTATTTATTATTTATTATTTATTATTTATTATTTTTTATTTTTATTTATTATTTATTATTTATTATTTATTATTTATTATTTATTATTTATTATTTATTATTTATTATTTATTATTTATTATTTATTATTTATTATTTATTATTTATTATTTATTATTTATTATTTATTATTTATTATTTATTATTTATTATTTATTATTTATTATTTACTATTTACTATTTACTATTTATTATTTATTATTTATTATTTATTATTTATTATTTATTATTTATTATTTATTATTTATTATTTATAATTTATTAATTATTAATTATTAATTATTAATTATTATTTATTATTTATTATTTATTATTTATTATTTATTATTTATTATTTATTATTTATTATTTATTATTTATTATTTATTATTTATTATTTATTAATTATTAATTATTATTTATTATTTATTATTTACTATTTACTATTTATTATTTATTATTTATTATTTATTATTTATTATTTATTATTTATTATTTATTATTTATTATTTATTATTTATTATTTATAATTTATTAATTATTAATTATTAATTATTAATTATTATTTATTATTTATTATTTATTATTTATTATTTATTATTTATTATTTATTATTTATTATTTATTATTTATTATTTATTATTTATTATTTATTATTTATTATTTATTATTTATTATTTATCATTTATAATTTATTATGTATAATTCATAATTTATTCTGTATTATTTATTATTTATTATGTATTATGTATTATTTATTATTTATTATTTATTATTTATTATTTATTATTTATTATTTATTATTTATTATTTATTATTTATTATTTATTATTTATTATTTATTATTTATTATTTATTATTTATTATTTATTATTTATTATTTATTATTTATTATTTATTATTTATTATTTATTATTTATTATTTATTATTTATTATTTATTATTTATTATTTATTATTTATTATTTATTATTTATTATTTATCATTTATTATTTATTATTTATTATTTATTATTTATTATTTATTATTTATTATTTATTATTTATTATTTATTATTTATTATTTATTATTTATTATTTATTATTTATTATTTATTATTTATTATTTATTATTTATTATTTATTATTTATTATTTATTATTTATTATTTATTATTTATTATTTATTATTTATTATTTATTATTTATTATTTATTATTTATTATTTATTATTTATTATTTATTATTTATTATTTATTATTTATTATTTATTATTTATTATTTATTATTTATTATTCATTATTTACTATTTAGTGGAGGCTACAAAAACTTGATTTTTGTTTTTTAGCATTCCACACAGCCCATTTGAGTTGTGTAGCATGCCACACGGCCCATTTGAGTTATGTAGCATGCCACACGGCTCATTTGAGTCGTGCAGGGTGCCACACAACCAATTGAGTCGTTTATACAGCCCATTGAGTAGTGTACACAACTCTTTGAGTTGTGTACAGAGTTGTGTGCATAACTCAAAGAGTCTTGAAGTGAACATTTCCCTACTTCATTTCACGCAAATTTCAAGGATTTTTTTTTTTAAATTATGACTCCGCAGCCCCGTAGCAGGGGTTGTTAAATCTCAAACAGAATCTTTGGTGTTTTTGGAGGCATCAGAACCCCTTGAAAAATGGAATCAAAAAATTAAGGGTGAGGTTTAATTCACAGCTCCAACCGTGTGGTAGTTGTGTAGGGCCCTACAAGGCTCAAATGAGCCGTGGGGGCCCATATACGACTAAACAGGGCCGTTTCAAACACGCGCGACCCCTGGGGGGTTGTGTAGGAGCCACATAACCCCCAAACATGGTTAATTTGAGCCATGTACCCCTGCAAAGGGCCCAAAATTGACATGTTTGGGTGTGCAAAACCCCCTGGAAGTTGTGCCAAAATTTTGGGGAACCCCCTGGACCACACTTGGGTTCCATCAACCCAAATTTGGGATCAACACATACTTTGTGGGACTGTTGTTCCACACCTAGCAATCCCAAAGATACTTCAAAGTGAAACCAAAGTGAAAGTAAAGGGAATATTGAAATCATATAAAATTCTGCAAACAATTCTTTCTCAACTCAAAAGTAAGCAAACTTTGTTTGTTCAATTGAAAGTTGGATTGAATACTTAAGTATACCATTGGATGTTTTTGCATGGGAACAGTGGAAATCCCTCCTTCTTCTGACATGGCTGTGTTGAAGTTCTACATTGATAGTGCCATCAAAAAAGCTTTGGAAAAAGAAAAAAAAGGTTTGGATAATGAAACATTGGAATCCCCAATTGCCTCCTCATCAAGGGTGACAATTGAGAAACAAAATTTTTCACAGTGGGATTTGACCCTGGTAATGAGTAACATATTATGATACTGGTCTTTGCCTTATTTAATTTGATTGAAACTGATGGAGTGCATGCCATCAATATAACTATGTAACTATGAAAGATCCACTTGACCCACCTCCTGTGAGAGCTTTTCCTACTAGGGAAGAGGCACAAAACAATTGTCAAACATGTGAAATGAAGCAAGGTTACACTTTAACAGTTTTCAACTCAAAGCTGTAAAATTCGTTGAGAACTAGAAAACCTGAACCAGGCTGATAGATTTCATAAGAAAAGAAAGCTTAGTTAAGAAACAACTCGACAAGGAAAAAAGTAAATAAAAGAACAAATGAGATGATAACAAACAGAGACAAGACCTCTACGAGCAGGGTTATGGCCCTGGTGCGGACTAAGTAGAGAATGACGCTGAGAATTCAATGCAACAACAGGAGAGACTTTGGAGGAATCAAAGAAGACTGAGTGAAGAGGTCAGTTAAATTCATCCTGAGGTTGAGTTGAATGATTGATTGTCAAGGCCTACAGTTATGAGGTAAGCTGGAGCTTGAAGGAAATTGGGATTGCAAGTACTAAGTTGAGTCCGATGCGATCCAATAGCAGTAGGAGATTTTATGTAAGGAGAAGATTGGTCAAACAAGAAGGGACAAACAATTTATAAGAAACAGAAAGATGAGATGAAGAATGAAGCAGAACGTAACAGAAAAAAACAGAGGATAGAACACTTCCTGCAAGAGGATGGACAGGTTTGTCAGGTGACAGGTGCCCAGAAAGGAATGAGCTCCCGCGGCTGTACACATGACATCTACATGTTCTCTGAGGAATCAAGATTCGTGGGATGTGAAAAAAGGCACATATGATAACTGACATGATGAAAGATCAGAGAGATATTAATGAACAGGAAGAGCACAGGTTGTGATTTAAAATGAATAGAGGAGTTACTGAGCAGAAGAGAATGTGATAGTCAACACGCCCGCCCAACTTAACATCAGGATTGGTTTCATAACCCAAAATACTTGGCAAGCCGTTCCACTGCAGAAGTGCTAGCAGCCTTGGTGAGAAAATCTGCCAACATATCTTGGGATGATATCAGTTTGATCTTGATCAACTGATTGTTCCAGTTGTTCCTAAAAATTTTTAGTTTAATGTCAATATACTTTGCATGAGATTTGCAACCAAATTTCTTGATTTTGTTTTTTAATCCTTTGTTTTCAATAAGATGAACAGGTGGCTGGTTTGACATCCTCCAGATTTCCCCAATGAGATGATTGATCCATCGTCCTTCTAGATGTCTAGCCAATAAGGCATTTCACTCTGATTCTGTGGAAGAGTGTGCAATGCTTCGCTGTTGTCTGCTGGTCCAATAGATTGGAGAGCCTTTTAAGAGACATATGAAGCCCGTTTGAGACAATCAAGATACGGGATTGTCCCCATATGTCGCATCACTGTAGATAACCAGTTGAGGAGCCGGATTTTTTACTCGAAACACTAGTTGGTAGTCAATAGTTTTAAGTAAATACCTCCAGACATGTTCAACTTCCTTCCAGTGCATGATACTAGGATTTTCTGAAAATATTGCCAGATTAGACGCAGAAAAGCTGATATTGGGTCTGGCCAGAGTTGCTATGAAGTTGAGGCGCCCTATTGGTGATTGGTAGTTTTTACCTAGTTTCTTAAATTCTTTGGCCTCTTGCTTGGTAGCAGGTTTTAGGTGTAGACCAGCGGTGCATGGGTTATTCATTGGTTTCGCGTCAAGAAGGTTCATTTCTTCTGACCATTTTTTGATGTGGTTTGGAAGAGAAAGAGATATGCTGTCCTTTCCAATGTCAACCTTCATTCCCAGTAAAGTGTCTACCTCATGCGCCAAAGAGTCTTTGAAACGCGCCAGAAAGTTATTTTTAAAATTATCTACGTCGCCAACCACCACAAGATTGTCAACATGAAAGAAAAGAGCAGTTACTGTATTGTTATGAAGATAGAGACAAGGATTGCTATCACTTTCTTCAAAACCATTGTCTTTGATCCAAGCGCTTAGTGTTTTGTACCAGTTGAGCGGAGCTTGCTTCAAACTGTACAGGGACTTCTTGAGCTTCAGATATTTAGACGTTCTTTTTGATCCAGTTGGCGTTCTAATGAAGGCATCTTCCTCAAGCGGTGCATGAAGAAATTCTCCTTTAACATTGAATTGAAGAATCTTGAGGGACTTGTTGACAGAATAGCTAAGCAAAGATCTAAACGAAGCAACTTTACCTGTTGGAGCAAATGTTTCAAAATAATCAATACTGAATCGTTGGTTAAATCCCTGAATGCAGACTCTTGATTTTAGAGTGGTATCTCCTGAGTGTAGATCATCCTTACTTTGGAATGCCCAGGTGGTATTCAGAGGATTAACAACTTTGGATTCTTTGGCATCTTTCCATACTCCAAGACTTTCAATGGTTTCAAGTTCTTTCTCTATGGGTGGTATCCAGACAGGTAGTTTTAGGGCTTTGTTGATTTTTTGGGGCAGCGAGTCATGAAAGTAACCGTATCTATTGGGAGCCTTCAAGCTCAATCTGTCCCTCAACTTGGGCTTCAAGTTTTCGAGGACTTTGGATGCCAAATGATTGGCGTCAGACACTTCTGATTTGTCATATTTGTAAACTTCTGGCTTCAAGTCTTTGATGTTAGTGTGAGTTGGCTCTTCATTTGGTAAATTCAAATTTGACTCAATTCCAGGGTGATGGATTTTGATTGAATCATTTTCATTGAGTTTATTTGGATTTTTGACTGAAGTTGACTTAAGGAACTTGACATGTTTGGTTTCAATAATTTTTCCGGTTTTTGACAAGATTTTATAGGAGAGAAAACAAGGATTGAAACCTATTAGAACTCCTTTGTCACCTTTTTCATTCAATTTTGACTTATTTTGTCAGTCATTTAAGAGGTAGATGGCAGCTGACCCAATTGGTTTGAGGTAATCAACAGGAAGCGGGGTGTCATGCATCATTTCCCAGGGCGTTGGTCCTCCCTTCTCCAAAGGAATCTGGTTCAGAGCTAGACAGCAGCTTTGAATAATCACGTGCCAGTAGGTTTTTGGAATTTCCTCAGAGCTGAAAATTGATCTTAGGGATTCCATTATAGTGTGATTTGCTCTTTCTGCTTTGCTGTTATGCTGGGAATGAGACGGCTTGCTGATCAGATGGTTGATTGATTTATCCTTGAAGAACGTTTTGAGTGATTCATTCACAAATTTGCCTCCTCCATTGGTGATTATTTCAATAGGGTACCTTTGCTTCTTTTTTGCCTCATTTTCAATAATGAATTTGATTGTATCAGCCGCAGCATCTTTGTAAAGTAGTGGAAAGGCTGATAGGTACCCAGATTTGTTGTCCACAACAGTGAGAGAGAATCACATTCCTCCCTTACTGATAGGATTAAGGGGTCCCATCAAATCTAGATGTAACCGGTCAAAAGCTCTAGCAGCTGGTGATTGACTTTTGTTGAACAAGGATTTACTGATTTTGCTCTTTTTGCAGGCCATGCATTCAAATGATTTTGCGATTTTGCTGTTGATGCTATAACCTAGGTGTTTTTCCATTCGTTCAACGCTAGCATGACCAAGCTTGAGATGCAGGTCGAGTAGTTCAGTCAACAATAGATAACATGTGACATGTTTATTGTTCAGAGACTTTGTTAGATTCAATGGTGCAGGAGGCTTGTCGGTTGAGATTACAAGCAGATTATTTTCTAGGACCCCAGTCATGACTGCTGATTTAGAACGTTGGAGAGCAAAAGATGGTGGGTAGACTTTAGAGTTTACTCTAAGAGTGAATCCTTTCAGTAGGAGCGCTCCTAATGAAATGAGGTTGACAGTTGCTTCAGGTACCCAAGCAGCATTTTCCAGATGAATCTTCTTGCCACCACTCATGAGAAGAGCAGTTCCGAGACCCTTTATTGCAATTCCTTCCCCTCTCTTCCAGGTTTTAATGTATTCTTTCCCCAATTTTTCAGTGAGTGAGAGGAATGCTTGGCAATCTTGAAACATGTGGATCAAGCACCCACTATTGAAGATAAATTGATTGGAAGGAAGCTTTCCAAGGTGGTTGGAGGCACAGAAAAAGGAATAATTGTGAAAATGGGACTCTGCTGGCGATTTCTTTTTGAATCCTTGTTTGTTTTTGTTTGACGATTGATTGGGACAAAGTTCTGGAAATTATACACAGCAGGATGATGGAGGATGAGATTTCACCGCAGGGTTATGCTTTCCAGGGAAGTTGTACTCTCTGGAAGTTTTGTTGGAGTGAAACATTGCAGCATTGGTGTTGGAGGTTTCAACGGTTTTGGATTGCATTTTGTTTTTGTGTTGAACCAAGTGATTTAGGACAATGTTGACTGTCAAATCCTTTCCTGAGTGAACAATTTGAGATCTCATTGTTTTGAGTGATTCCCGGAGCTTGAAGAGGATTAAATAACTGAGGATGTCATTGGGCAGGGCAATTAAAATTTCATCCAACTTCCCAAGATGAGTTTTGATGGATGTAACAAAACCGTCAATGTCTTTTTGATCAAAACCAAGGTATAGGAAGTTGAAGAATATTCTTGCCCAATTTGCTGCTTGATTTGAGGCAAAGTGATTTTTCGCAGCGAGCCAGATCAGTTTGGTGGAGTCTTTGTTTTCTGGGGTGATGATGTTGGTGTGAGTACCAGGATCCAATTTAGACATGAGGTACCCGGCCATTTCGTCGTCATCAGGAATTTCCACGCTAGGATTAGGTGAGTTTACTAGATCCAATATACCCCTCATCTTGAACAGTTGCTCCATCTTCTTTCTCCAAATAGAGTAATTTTTTTCAGTCAGTAACGGGGTTGATTCCATTAATGATTTCAGCGCAAATGCTTTGAATTTGCCTTTGACTCCCGGTCCAGGTGATTTAGTGGTTCTAGCCATGTTGGTTGAGCTCGGGTGATCCATGATTTCGGCTTTTAACAGTTTAAAATTTGTTGAGAACTAGAAAAACTGAACCAGGCTGATAGATTTCATAAGAAAAGAAAGCTTAGTTAAGAAACAACTCGACAAGGAACAAAGGAAATAAAAGAACAAATGAGATGATAACAAACAGAGACAAGACCTCTACGAGCAGGGTTATGGCCCTGGTGCGGACTAAGTAGAGAATGGCGCTGAGAATTCAATGGAACAACAGGAGAGACTTTGGAGGAATCAAAGAAGACTGAGTGAAGAGGTCAGTTAAATTCATCCTGAGGTTGAGTTGAATGATTGATTGTCAAGGCCTACAGTTATGAGGTAAGCTGGAGCTTGAAGGAAATTGGGATTGCAAGTACTAAGTTGAGTCCGATGCGATCCAATAGCAGTAGGAGATTTTGTGTAAGGAGAAGATTGGTCAAACAAGAAGGGACAAACAATTTATAAGAAACAGAAAGATGAGATGAAGAATGAAGCAGAACGTAACAGAACAAAACAGAGGATAGAACAATTCCCACAAGAGGATGGACAGTTTTGTCAGGTGACAGGTGCCCAGAAAGGAATGAGCTCCCGCGGCTGTACACATGACATCTACACGTTCTCTGAGCAATCAAGATTCGTGGGATGTGAAACAAGGCACATATGATAACTGACATGATGAAAGATCAGAGAGATATTAATGAACAGGAAGAGAACAGGTCGTGATTTAAAATGAATAGAGGAGTTACTGAGAAGAAGAGAATGTGATAGCCAACAAAAGCGTGACCAATATGTGGATTTAGCCTGTGATAGACATGTTTTCTATTCAGGAAAACGTCTTACCAAACGGTCTAGAAAAACTCACACAAGGAAGGTTGGGTGCAAGTTTTTAATCCATTAAATTTGCACAAAAGCAGACACCTTGTGGAAAATCTCCTATAAAGAAACTCAAAATAACCATCAACCATCTGAAAATCCCTCTGTGCATCCTCAACTGAGGGGAATCTTTGGGAAAGCCTTGGATTTACTTAAGGAAGGCATGAATGATGGGCTCAATACTTTAATACTGAATAGAAAATTGAGAAAGATTGATGGTGGCAATTATGTTGATTAACAAACAATCTATAACACTAAGCAGAAGGTAATGCTTTCAGAAATAAAGGGTAAAAGTGTTATGGAGGTACTCTATGAACAGCTTAAAGAGAAAAGTTGGATTCACCAGTCAAATTTCAGTTGAGAGGGTCACTTGGAGGCCCTGTACTTAGCACATCCTGAAGCAGTAAAGCTTTTAAAAAAATTCCATCATATTGATATTTTGGATTGTACTTATAAGACAAATAAGTACAAAACCCCACTATTGCATGTTGTAGGAATGACAGCCAATTGGAAAACTTTCACAAAAGCTCTTGTTTCTATAACAAAATAAACGTTTGAGTTCTACCGTTGGTTGGTAAATGCATTAAAGGAGTTGGCTTATGATCCTGAGAGACTTCCAAAAGTCTTTGTGACGGACTGTGAAAAAGCTCTGATTTGTGCTATTGAATCTAGTTTCCCTGAGTCATCAAGAAAATTTTGCACTTTGCACTTGCCTAAAAACCTGCAAGAAAACTGTAAAGCACGCTTTGTGAATGATGTTGAAGGATTGAAAAGCTTCACGACTCTGTGGGCAAAGTATTGGGAATCAAAGACCAAGGAGTTGGCGGAGGTCAATGATGTGTAGCTCAGAGTAGGTCCAAATCACTGCTTCTTATTCTTCCTAGGTTTGGGTTATGACCTTTTGACTTGTATAGTGTTTCTTGAAAGACTATGAGTATGTACTCGAGTATATGGAAAAGAAAATTTTCCCTAGCAAAGAGACGTTTGTAACAGCGTGGACTTGTATAAACCCAGATTTTGGAAACAAAACAACATCTTGGGTTGAAGGGGCCCATGCAACTCTCAAAAAATTCCTTGCAAAATCTTTGGGAAAGCTATTGGATGTTTGGAAAAGCCTTGAAGGAACAGTTTTGAATTAAATTAAATTGGTTCATGCGTCACTTTATAACTCTTGAATTAAGTTAGGGAAAGTTCTTCAACCTGAACTGTTACCATTGGGTTACAAATTGTCTTTAGAGGCAATTCATCTAATTAGGGAAAAATTCAAGAAATTATAATGTGATCATGATGGCAAAGTGTGCACCAAGTCATATTCCAAGACTATGGGTTTTCCCTGTTCCCACAAAATAGGTGAACATCTAGCATTCATAGGATCTGTGGTACCCAAAGATGTTCATCCTCAGTGGAGTTTTGACTATCAACCTTGCAGTTCTTGTTCTGTAAGTTGGCTTAAATTGGATTGTTCAAATCACTACTTGATTCATTCTTTTTGATTGATTCTTTTTGATTGATGCTTTTTCATTGATGCTTTTTGATTAATGATTCCTAATTCACTAATGGTTTATACTTTTGAATACTTCAAGTGTGATGTTGATGAAATCCTAAGCATTCCTCAGTTACATGAAAAATTGAATGCAATGATGTTGGAATCCCCAGATCATGTGCAAAGCGGCCTATTGAAGTATATCATTCAGAAGATTACAAAATATTGATCAAAGCCAAGACTTGAACCTAAAGTCTTACAATCAAGTAGGGGCAGGCAGAAATTGAAAGATAGGCAGAAAGAACCATCTTGGTTTGAGCATTTTCAAAAACAACTCAAGGGGGAAAAAAGGACTAGAAGGGCTCAAAAAAAGAAAAGACAAAATATTGTAAGTCTCTTCTTTTGGGATATGTTCATTTTTTTGGTTTAATGAACTTGGGTACTAAGTAATGATGAATTGTTAGTCAAAGTTGGCAGAATCTGAATCTGAGTCTTATAGTTCAGAGGAAGAGACTGAAAGTGAATTTGGATCACTTAATTTGGAATCAGAATCCTCTTCAGGGGAAGAGAACGTGCAGAAAAGCTCAACCAGAAGCTGATCTTTGGTGAGTATTCATTTAATTGATCTGATTAAAGAAATGATAACTAAGTTAGTTTTCATGATAGGAACCAAACTTGAAATTCCTCAATCAAATACCCAAGAAATTCAATCAGTTCTTGGGTGAGGTTTGAGATCCAATTGTAGATGGGAAGTGTTGATTTAGAGTCATTGCTAAATCTCTTGGTTATGAAGAACATGGTTGGTTTAAAGGTAGGAAGGAAATGATTGAAACATGAGAGAAACATAAAGAATTCTAAATTGAGATGCTTGGTGGTGCAAAGAAGGTTGAAAAGATTAAACAAAGACTTGATTTTGAAGAAATAAATGAAAAGATTCCCTCCTCAAAATGGCTGGCTAAATTAGATATGGGTCAAATCATAGCAGACACATATTACAGACCTATATTTTTCATTTCATTGGAGTCATGTGATACTTATACTCCAATGAAAAATGGTGTTACTGATCAATCAGATCCAATTTTCATTTTTTTTGTAAAAAATAACCACTGGGTTCTATTAGTACTTGAGGGAGAAATGATTCCAATCCAGCCCATTGTAGAAAAACCACATTCCTTGATTTCTAAAAAAGCCTCTGGTTGGGTTTATCATCTCAAAGATCAACTGCAAATTTATTCTAGATTGCAATAGACTTTGACTTCATTTCATCATTGGTTTTCTTTTAAATTGTAATTCTAATGCAGCTAACAAGTTCTATTAATATAAAGGGTTATCACATTTTGAACATCATTATGTTGAGTGTTTTGAGTTAAAATCATTATATTGAGTGTTTTTAATGAGAGTTTAATGGTAATTCAGTTCAACTTGTGTTGGGCTGATTCCATCACAAGCTTAACTTATTTTAAGCTTGGGATGGGATCAGCTTAACACAAGTTGAACTTGTTTTTTTTGTTGTTTTTACTTTAGGGATGGTCAAAAGACTTCTATTTCTTTGGGAACTTTTCCTTTAGGGCTGGCCAAAATACTTCTTTAATTTTTGGGCCCTTTTACTTTAGGGCTAGTCAATTTGAACTTAATTTAGGGCTTGCCAAGTTACTTGTATTTTTTTGTTGTTTTTACTTTAGGGCTTGTCAAGTTACTTGTCTTTTTTTGGTGTTTTTACTTTAGGGCTTGTCAAGTTACTTGTCTTTTTTTCTTGTTTTTAGTTTAGGGCTAGTCCCGTTCCTTGTCTTTTTTTTGAGTCTTTTTACTTTAGGGCTAGTCCATTGGATGGTACCAGTTTTTTTGTTCTTTATTTATTTATGTAATTTTTGTTTTTTTTAACCAAAAAATGAACATTCTTTGATTTTTTGGTTGATTTCTGTTTTTTGGAAGGTTTATTTAGTTTATGGGTTATGGTAGTACCCTTTCATTCCTTTTTTTTTTGGCTCACTGCGGTCTGGTGGTGTTTGGGATGCCACACGACTAGATTTGCGCCATGTACAACTCCACATGGCTCAAATGTAGTTGTGTGAAATCCCACACACCGGCGGGCCAGGCTGGGTTGGCCGCAACACTCTTGGAGCTGTGGGGGGTTGTAAACACCTCAGATTTGACCGTTTGGCGTGCCACACAGCCCTATTCAAACCGTTTGCACGGCTCAATGAGCCGTTTATTTAACATTTCCCAAAATTAAACAATTTTGTAAAAAAAACTTTTACATGGGTTTTTGGGTCCTTATTTTGGCTATTTTGATGTTTTTTTTGTTTATTTATGACAAAAAGATTGTTTATAACCAGGACCAATGGATTTATTTCAAATGGTTGGGAGCAAAAATGGAAAAAATAAATGAATGAAAACAGTTGACAAAATTTAATTGAGAATAAATGGAAATTGTTGAACCAACAGGAGAAATACTATAAGGTTGATGAGCCAGCATGTGCTTGATATTGTTACAACCGGGCTGGAAAGCATTGAAAGCTGCTAACAATTAATCAGAAAAAAGAATCAAGAATGTGAAATTGAGAATTATTTGGTCATACTTTGACAGTTCAATCTTCTGGAACAAGGAAGCCGCCTTGAGACCTTCTGATGAATTGCAGTGGTGGATCTGCAGGTTGAGAGGCGTTGGTGCATTGAAGTACTAGCTCAAAATGCTTTAAATCATTCTTTACCCACTTGAGGCGCTTCCATATTTGATCTAATGAGGATTATGATTGTGTTAGATTTGACAGGATGAAAGTGAGGGAATAAGACAAGAAGAAGAAATTGTTGATACAATGATTTGGGGAAAATAATGAGGATTGGTTGATGAGGGCCCCAAGGGGTTTTGCTTGTTGGACTGAGGAGATGGTGAGAACCCGCTTGGGTCAGAAATAGAATGGAGTAACTGCATTTGAATGGCAGGATCACAGGCTTCAGTCTCAAGTGGGGAATTGAGAATTCAGATTTCACAACAATTTCAGCTTCCAGAAAGTTTGGCCAACATTCAAAGATCTTAAAAATATTTTTTATATATTTTTTGGGTGTATCCTTTCACCTTAAAAAATTGTGTATCCTTTCACCTTAAAAAATTCCTTCAAAAAAGACAAAAAAACAAAAAAAAACCAATTTCACATTGGACATTTCCATCCTTATATTTTCCTTTTTATTTTGTTTTTTCTGGTGATTCAAGCTTTATAAAGTTTGAAGAAACAGTCAAAGATCCTTTTAATATTTTTTCATATTTTTTGGATGGATTTGATGCATGATAAAAATAATGCCCTTATAATAAATTAAAATAAATTTGAAATAAACTAAAATAAATTAAAATAATTTAAATAAATTTAAATAAATTAAGGGAATTAAAATAAATCAAAAAAAATTGAAAAAAATTGAAAAAAATTAAAAAAAAAAACTAAAAAAAATAAAAATAAATAAATAAATATAAATAAAATAAATGAAATAAAGGGCCCATAAATAAAACTAAATAAAACTAAATAAAAACAAATAAAAAAACAAAAAAATAAATATTTTCATTTATTAAAAAAAATACAAAAAAAAGGGGAAAACATTAAAAAATATAAGTAAGTTCAACTTGACTAGCCCTAAATTAAAAAAAGTAAAAATTAAATAAAAAGTGAAAGAGTCTATGGAGCATCCCTAAAGTAAAAGTTTCAAAAAATACAAATTCAACTTGACTAGCCCTAAAGTAAAAACACCAAAAAAAAAAGTTCAACTTCTGTTAAGCTGATCCCATCACAAGAAATAAAAATACTCCTTATGATGGGATCAGCGCAACACAATTTGAACTGAATCAAAATAATGATGTTATCTCAAAACACTCAACATACTGATGGTGAAAATGTGATAACCCTTTATATTAATAGAATTATAAGATCAGAATTGGAACCCAAACCCAAATGTTGAAATTGAAATGATTTCTATAACTTAGAATACAACTTAATTTGATCTTTTAGATGATGAAACAAAAGAGAAGCTTTCTTAGAAGTAAACAAAGTAGTTTTCAAAAAAATGGGCGGGATGGGAATCATTTCTCCCTCAAGTAAAATATGAACCCAGTGATTATTTTTGAAAAAGCAAATGAAGATTGGTTATGATTTTTCCTTTACACAAATTCTCATAGGATTATGAGTACAAAATGAATCCAATGAAATGAAACATATTGGTCTTCCATCATTATCAGATATTATTCGAACCATATCCAACTTTGAAAGCCATTTTGAAGAGGGAATTATTTCATTGATGTTGTTAACATCAAGTCTTTTTTCCATCTTTTCAATGTCTTTACTGCTACTAAGGATTTTATAATAGCACTTCTTATCTTTCCTCAATGTTTCAATCATTTCCTTTTTTACATTAAACTATCCATGCTAATCATACCCAAGTGATTTTTCAATGACTGTAAATCCAAAATTCCCATCACCAAAGAGATCCCCAACCCCCCCCAAGAACCTATGTAAGTTTTTCAATGTTTCAATCATTTTATTTCCTAAATTAAACCATCCATTCTCATCATACCCAAGTGATTTTGCAATGAATCTAAATCCTAAATTCTCATCACAAACCAAATCCCAAGCCTCCCCCAACAACTTATTTAATTTCTCAGGTATTTGATTGAGGTAATTCATTTTTGGTTCCTACAATCAGAAATTAGTTGCCCAAAATCCTAAAATTATTAAAGAAATTGATACTCACCAAAGATGAGCTTCTGTTTGACCCCTCCATTTTTTCTTCTTCCTCATTCAAAAAGGATTCTGATTTCAAATGAAGGGATCCTAATTTGTTTTCAGTCTCCTCCTCTGAACTAGGAAATTCAGATGAAGAGCCTTCCTTTTGCTACAGAAAGCATTTTCCCATAAGTTCATTAAACCATAAAAATGAACGCTCAAAATAAAAGACTTACTATATTTGGTGTTTTTGGATACCTTTTAACCCTTTCTTCCCTCTTAATTGATCTTTCAATGTGTTCAAATTTTGAAATTTCACAACCAGTTGCTTTCAATTTGGGTCAACCTTGGCTCAACCTTAAAACCTTTGGCTCAAGCCTTGGCTTGAAAATCACAGCAACTGTACCCTTGAGCATTGAAATTAAAATCTCCAACCTAATTTCTTTAGGTTGTTCCCTATACATGTAATTACACTTGTTGAACATTTGAGATTCTTTGTCAAGCCCTGGATCTGTGTCAAAATTTCAAAAACCAAAACAATCATCAATTTTTCAATCCAATAATTAATCTTTCAATCCAATAATTGGTACCTGTCAAAAAACCCCACTTACTTGATTGGAAGGGTCATAGTCTAACTGCCACTGAGGATGAAAATCCTCAGGCACAACAGATCCTCTTGATGCTAAAGTGCACCTAGAATGTGGGAAAATGGCAAGCTCATTGTCTGGGAATATGTGTCAGCTTTCTACTAATGCAGAGCAAGCTGAAAAAGTAAAAGAAATAAAATAATAATAATAATAATAAAATTAACCTAAGAAGGAGTAGTAAAACCATAAATATTATTGCAAAAATGGATTTTCCACCCAAAATTAGGTAGGGTAACTCAGTGACCCTACCCTTGAAATTAAACTCCTTATATTTTTAAATAAATTAAGGAAAGAAAGACCAAAATACCATGGCACCACTATTGAACTTTTTGGCCAATTAAATATTTCACATGTATATTCATGTATAGGTTTCACACCTAAAATTCAGTCAGAATTGAGGTGTTGTGTATATTTTAGGAGTTACAGACGGAAAAGTGTTCTGTCACAATTCCCACACGCAGCCGCAGCAGCCAATGCACCCGCGCGCGGCTGAGCTACAGCTCTGCCACTCTGTCAAAGTTGTTTACGCAGCCCCAGGCCTCTGACAAGTAGGCAGCTGCAGGACTATGGGTTGACAAAGTGACAGGCTGCCTGAGAAACTTAGGTACCCCATAAACATGCTACAACCCACACGGGAACATTCTACATATGTATTAAATGTTCCTGTGGATAGCAGATAGTCTAAAAGTACATAAAATTATATAAAAGTACTTAAATAACCTTTATACATGTTTTTAATAAATATAATTCAGAGTACCAAAAATTTCGAAGATAAGACAATGACTACTTCTAAAAATATATTAAAATACTTTAATATACTATTATGAGAATTTATAGACATCAACATTTTTTTGACATACTAAAAAAACTTATGATGTAAAAATATTACATGAATATCCATGACTTACATTTTTAATTAATTATTTTAGTAAATCAACAGAATTTCAAAAATAAGGAGTAAAATCAATATCATGACTTTACTCCAATTATTTAATACATAATGAGAACTCACCTGACATCTGAATATCCGTAGGAATGTCTATTAAAATAATTATTAACTTACTGGAAACATTTACTAAGGATAATTAATTAAATAATAAATAAAAAGGACAGATTAGTGTTATTCACATGTCCAAACATCAATTATAAAGTAGAATAATTCCCATACCCAGTGCAATTAGATGCTACCCATGTTACAGCACCAAGAAAACGTGACAGGCTACCACTGGTTACCCTACTAGCCTCATTGTCCGTCCCTTTGAGCCCCTGTACCCCTCAGAAGGACAATATTGGGACTCCAAAAACTATAAATAAAGAGCTCTATAGAGGATGTTGATACCCAGAGACCCAGTTATATTTATATCCAGACACTGTGCCAAGGTAATCAAATACTTATAAGAGATAAGTAAGTGATTTGTGGCTTAGTCTGATTAATAATATTGGTACTCAAACCTCTTTATCAATTTCAACTGCTGAACAACCTTATAACCCCAGTATACAGGTTTAACCCATCAGTGCATGTCCCAAACAGATACCCAAAGGATTTAATAATATACCAGTGAGTCTTATTATCCTTTTTTTTTGTGAAAGCTTGGTTAAAACGCCCTGCCACTCCACTGTGTATTTTATATACATATTATCTTTGGGCAAAATATCCTTTAAACTAAAGGGCCCAAAGTAACCAGGCCAACAAGTTTTCATACTGAATTCCCTGAAGAGATTTTTTAAAGATCCCCAATATAATTTTGGCCCCTCTATAAAAATACTAAATAATCAATTTATCTATATTGATTCATAACAATAAACAATAACCAAACCAATTTACCTTGCAATAAGCTTTATCCAAATATTTTACAGATTTTTGCTGCATTTACTAAATAATATATTTATTATTTATTCTATCACCTCTGGTAGCTAAAGGATAGCAAGGGTATTGGCATCCAGGAGGCTGACAATATGAATTGGTGCACACTTTGCCATCATGGTCACGCTTAAAATTCTGAAATTGTTCCCTAATAAGTTGAATTGCCTCAATTGACAATTTGTATCCCAAAGGTAAAAGTTCTTTTTGAAGACCTGTTTCTAACTTTATTCAATGTTTTTAAGTGAAACATGCACTGATTGGATTTGTCTTTCATTGATTCCTTAAAATTGTTTCCACACATCCAAAATGTTCCTCCAAGATCCCACGCGTAATCATTTAAAAGTAGCATGGGCCCCTTCTACCAAAGATTTTTTTTCATTTCCAAAGTAAGGGTTGAAACAAGTCCATGCTTTTATAAATGTCTCTTTGATAGGGAAAATATTCTTTTCCATATAATTGAGCACATCCTTCCGTTCTTTCAAGAAATACTGTATACAAGTTTCAAAATCAGCATTTCCAGCAGAGATGAACAGAAGAAGCAATAAATTGGTATACTCTGAGTTCTGAATCATTGACTTCTGCCTCCCCCTTGGATTAAGAGGCCCCATACTCTGCCCACAAAGTCATAAATCTTTTCCACTCTTGATTTTCATTACTTAAGAGTACTTTATGGTTTGCTTGAATATTTTTAGACAAGTGTCAGAAGCACAACTGTCTGGATGACTGATCAGGGAGACTGTGTTCTATAGCATAAATAAGAGCTTTTTCAAGGTCCATCACAAAGACTTTGGGAAGCCTCTCAGGATCATAATCCAACTCCTTTAATGCACTCAACCCCCAACTGTAGAACTCATGGGTTTCTTTTTTTTATTAAAACAAAATCCTTTGTAAACATTTTCTTTATGGATTTCATTCCTACAACACACACTAGAGGGATTTTGTACCTATTTGTTTTATAAGTAAAATTAAACAAAGCAATATGTGTCAGAGTACCAGAGAGGAGAACTCAAAAAGACCTAACACCACCATTGAAATGGTGCAACTAATTAAAATTAATGCTTCAGGTTAGATAGTTCCACCACTTACCAGAAAGAACCAAAGCAGAAGTGCAATGCATGCTGACTTTGGTAGATCCACAGACCCAAGGAAAGAAACAACATATCAGTCTTTAGAAATCCAGTCCAGGACAGAAAAAACCAAGAACAGACCCAACAGGGAGTAAGGCATCAGATGAGATGCTTACCCTCAGACAAATCAAACTTGAAACATACCAAAATTTGCACTGAAACAGCTGCTACCGCTAATTGCCATCAGATACCAAAAAAGGCAAAAATTCTTATAAACCTGAAGCAACTTTGAAAATCATTGTTTTCTTTTTACTTCCTCATCCCATTAAATCAAATCAACCTTTTTAATAAGAACGCATGTTGTAAACCCACTCACAATTATTTTCCATCAATCTAAGTTTTAAACAATTCTGCATTACAATCATTCTTAAATCAAGGCATAAACTATAAACCTGTCCAAAAACAAATTTCTTAGACTATCTTTTTCAGAGTTCTATTATTTACCATTTCCACACCCTAGTACCTTTATCAGATTAACAGTCAAAAGGACAACAAATTTACCATTTCCACACCCTAGTAAATTTATCAGATTAACAGTCAAAATGAAAACACACCATGCCACCCCAACAAGCAACCCTTCAGCCAACTCAACCTAGCAATGAAGGCATCAAGCCAACTATGCTAGAAGACAAAAACTATGCCTACTGGATCCACCTGATGCAAGGATTCTTGAAATTTAATGGTCTCCTGAGAGTCACTGAAAGGCAGCTATTGGACAATCCAACAGCTGAAAGTAACTGCCTTTCAGAGGAAGCAGCCATCATGCTCACATCCAACCTAAGACCAAAAATAAAACCCAACATTGTCAGCGCCAACACTGAGTTCAATGCCCACACCATCTGGTGCAAAATCTGGGAGGTATACGCAACAGCAAACATTTATTCTATCTATCAAGTCTGGAAGCAGTTTGAGGCAGTAAAGTACAGCAAAACAATTCCAGTCTTCATAAAAAATATGAAGGATGCACTTTTAAATGCCAGAATCATTGGAATATCAATCTCTCTGCACATACTGTCCTGTTGCATCATATCCAGAATTACTGACAGGCGTCCTGGGTTAATGCAGAAACTCCTGTGCAACAAGCTGCTACTGGAAAATCCAGAAAAGCTCTTGAAACAATTCACCAACATTGCAAATCACAATGCAACCTCCGGCACCTAAGTTCCCCCCCCTCAATGAAGCAATGGCCCTTGTTGGCACCAAAAAAAAGGAATAAAAAAAGGACAATATTAGATGCAAGGGAGGAAAACACAATCTGCACTCCAATTGCACTGAGGAGCATTGTTGAACTTTCACCCTGAGTTAAGACCCATCAAGCGCCCAAGATTACTTGCAATGGAAATGGAGATTGACAAATCCTATGGCAAATCAATACAATAGGGGGTATCAAAGTTAACCAAACCCGCCATTTTTTAATGGCGGGTTTCAACCCAAATCTGCCATTAAAAATCAAAAAAACCCACTTATTTCAGATCAGACGTGTCAAAGTTAACCTGAAATAAGTGGGTTTTTTCAAATGAAGTATTTAAATGCTTCCACCACCTGTCCGCGTCATACACCCCTGTCTTCCCACCTCCTTCTACCTCCGACCTCATCGGAAAATGTTTTACCCCCACCCTCATCATAAAATTGATTGACCACTCTCATCACTTTATCGCTCTCATCACTTGATCACTCTCATCCACTTCATTGCTCTCAAAACTTCATCACTCTCATCACTTAACCGCTCTCATCACTTGATCACTCTCATCCACTTTATTTCTCTCAAAACTTCACCACTCTCATCACTTACGTAGCCCAAACTCTTTCAAATGGCCCCTCAGCGAACCTCCCCCCACAAGTCCAACACACCCAAGAGAACATTGCCAAGGAACTCCAAAACAAACAATCCTCCCCCATCAGCTTCCAAGGGCTCAAGTCAGCTCAAGAGAGCTGATCACATCATCCTGGTAAACTGGCTGAAAATTCCCTCCAACTACAATTCCTGCTTTGGATCCAACAACAAAACACGTGTTGGCCAACCTCAATCCTCTAAGGTCAATGGTTATCTCCTGATGGCCAATGAACTCAAGAACAAAACAAAAGGTAGGCTGGATCTGTCATCCAAACAGATGAGGGAGCGGTTCAAAACTATCAAGCCAAGTACAAAAAGGCCCACTCCATGTCTATCTCCACTGGCTTTGGTATCACCGACTTGGACAAAGCCAAAGGAATCAACTTGGTGGTTGATAAGTTGGACTCCATTTGTCCTTTTTATATTCAAATGGATGAAATCTTTGGAAAGAAGGCCAACATCACCCCCCTAGCTGCTTTTGATGCCCAACAATCCAATTCCGTTGATGCCAAGGACTTGGCTGGGGATACTCAGCCTACCAACGGGGACCTTGATGAAAACTTGGCCTTGGAGTGGCCCCCATCTGATGACAAGGAGGATATTCAAACACAATTGGCTCCAATCACTTCTACTTTGGTATTGATTGATCAGTCAATCCTGACCTTGGACCCCTCACTTCCTTCTTTTGATTGCTCTCTTCCTGGGGCAGAACAACTGGAGAACTTGCCCAATGAGGAGGATGTTATTCCTGGATCACCATTGCCATCAACATCTGCTCAAGTAAGGAACTAAATTGTTTTTGATTCTGTCTGGTTGCTCCGGACTGATTTACATTGTAAAAAAACAGGCTCATCCATTTTTGATTGGCCAAAAACTCAAGCCAATGGGGCCTCCCACATCGCCTTCAAATACTAGTGAGGACTTTCAGACTCAAACCTCCTCTGCCAAGGGTAAGTAAAAGGCCTCCAATTCCATCAATGTCAACTCAAAAAGTCATCAAAAGAGGAGAAACACTTCCAGTTTTTTGGGCTTTGAAGAAATCATGGAGAAGCAAGATTCATGTAAGCTGATTGATTAAATATCCTTGCTTTCAAAATCATGCTTATTGCCATTCCCCTCCAAAAAACAGTGAAATCACAAATTGAATCAGATAAACTTCAGCTTGAAAAGCAAAAGTGGGATCGCCAACTGGCCATGGATGGTCAAAAGCAGCAACCCAAGACTTTGGCTAATCAAAAAAAATTGGATGCTGAGTGGAGGTTGAAACAAGCTGAGCTAGAGTTTCAAAAAGAGGAAAAGGAGAAGGATCGGCAGCAAGTGCAACTGGAAAAGGAGAGGGAACAACAGGAAAACAAAAAAAAGGATAAGGTATCAGTAGCTTTGGCTTGCATTGGCAGTGGTAGATTGGTAGAAGAAATACAGCAGATTACTCAAATGCTGGGCTTGTAAAGATATTTGCATGGATGAAAGAAAAACAAATTATTTTTTACTACAACAACGTTTGAGAGCATTCTTAACCCCACCAATATACAAATCTTTTTTGTTTTTATTGATATTTTTTTCTCTAGAGTAAATTTGGCCGTTTTTCATGTCCCTACAAGTGCTCTGAGTTTTTTTATTAATTTGGAGTGACATGGCCATTCTGATATGGGTTGCTGTGTCCACAGCTGGAAAGGTACAGTGCTTGTACTTGTTAGCCACCCAAACCATTTTGACTATACCTTTTTGCTTGAAATCAAGCTTGCAACTAAAGCACTTTGCCCAGTTGTTTGAGCCTGATGTGGGCAAGGAGACAATTGTTCGCTCAAGGCAGTGCCACTGTGGGTTAAATCAAACCAGACCCTGTCACACAATGGTCTTGAACATCATACTTTCCTTCAAAGGGATCACAGTTATACTCAAACCCAAGGTTGCAAATGAAACAATTTGGCTAGTTCAGTCAATCCCATCACCCCAATTTCCACACCCCCTTCCCCACCAAGTACTGACTACTTGTACCATCTTCATCATCAGTCTATCATCATCAGGTCGTCATCTTCCTCCACCCTTACGTCCAGTCGATGAGAAATCTTCAGATCAATTGATTTGAAATTGGTTGGATCATACCCATCCTCGTCCTCTTCATCATCTCCTTCCCTCCCCTCTTGGGTCATGAGGTCTCTTAACCCTTTTTTCTATCATCATCATCACTCCACCTCCTCCTTCCATCCACTCCAACACTCACCACTTCTCAACCCCTCTAGGTCGTCATCATCATCTGTGGTCTTGTCTGGGGTCTTTGGTTTGGCTTTATCATTGTCTCCGTTGGCACCCTCGTGGGTGAATTGGCTAACTATTGGGCCTTCAAATACGCCTGCTCTCATCGAGCCACTAAACTCAAGAAGAAGGATTGAAAATATGCGTGTATGTGCATTGTCATCCGAGAGGGTGGATTCTGGGTCAGTTGCTTCAGTCAATCGACTCCCTCATTCCACTCCCAGAGATCCTGATCCACATGGTTCATACCTTGATATCCTACCTCAAACTCAAATATCCCTTTCCATCATCTCTCCAGATTGCTTTCCTCGCTAGATTATCCGCCATCCCAGGTCATCTCATCACCCCAGTCTTTGCAACTACCGGTATGAGTTTGTTCATCTTCACCACCGCCACGGTATTGACAATGCCCAAACAACTTGCCGGAGTCTATCTGGGTACCTTGTTTAGTGAGGATGGCAATGGGCTACCAAAATTGACCTCATTGAGTGTTGTCAAGTACACCGTACTCGCCTTCAGCTTCATTGTCACCATCTTTGCCGCACTCCACATCTATAAGAAGATTGCTCAGGTTCAAATGCGAATCAATGCTCAATTTGATCCCAATCGGAACCCATCCTCCTCCCCTATCATTGATCCCTTGGGTCAGAGAGTCATCCAGCCTCATGAATTGCATCAGTTTGGCCCTCCCAGTCCAAATCTTTATCATGGTACCAATCAATTCTCTTCTTCAGCTCTTTGAATGCCCAATACATGTTCTCAATATGATTTACATTGAAAGCCCAGTTCTCTTGACTCCTTAACGACTGGGATCTGATGATTCTCCTTCCTTTTTGTCTGCCTCTTCCTCTATGCCCCCCTCCCCCCCTCCGCACTCTCAGTCAAGTTGAAAACGGAAGAGAAGGAGAGAGATTCTATAGACTTCCCAACGAGGATGACCGGAAAAAATTGATCCATCATGGTCCGAACCGAGACAAGGAAGAAGAGGAAGGCGAAACGTATTTATCGACCGGGGCAGGGGTGGGACCGAGAAGGTTTGAGAACAATCCGTTTGAGGATCCCATCAGACCCCTGAGATCCTCGACTTCCTTCAACCACCTCGACCACGAGAACAATCACAACCACGATCCGAACAAGGATGATTTGGGATTTGAATACTTGGGTTCAGAACCCTTGCATCATCTCAATCCCTTCGTTGATCCGCCTCAATTGTCCAGCCTTTCATCCTCGTCGTTTGGAACCTATTTAGTAACCTGGACCACACCAACACCAACCACCACCAACCACCACCAACCACCACCCACCACCACCCACCTCATCCACCCTAAAAGGTGCTTTGGTTTTTCAACCAAAGCATGCTGGAGATTGAATGCCTTTCATGAATGCGTCCATTAAGGAAACTATGCAAAGTGCTTTCTAATCAATGATGGTATTTGATTGATTGGGCTGTGGCCGCGCCATGCCTGAAACATCAATCCTTTTGTTTCACCACCACCCACCACCACCCACCTCATCCACCCTAAAAGGTGCTTTGGTTTTTCAACCAAAGCATGCCGGAGATTGAATGCCTTGCATGAATGCGTCCATTAATGAAACCATGCAAAGTGCTTTCTAATCAATGATGGTATTTGATTGATTGGGCTGTGGCCGCGCCATGCCTGAAACATCAATCCTTTTGTTTATTTGCCCCTTGGTTTTCATAATGTCACCATCTCATTCCAATAAAATACCCCCAACATTGGCAATCAATTGCTTGATCAATGAGAGGAGGAATTGGAGGAGGGGAGGGGCTCACCTTGATGGATAGAGAAATGGATCCAGGGGGGGACTAAAGGTTGAATGATCAAAGGATCAGCAAATGGTGAGGGGAAGGAAGAGGAAGAGGGTGGAGGGGGCTTACCAGGAGTAGGAGGAGGGGATTCAGTGAGTGAGGTGAGATGAGGTGGTGGTGGTGAGTAAGGTGGTGGTGATAAGTGAGGTGGTTTGGTGAGGAGGAGGAAGGGTTTGACCGGTGAGTGAGTGGGGTGAGGTTGAAGGGGTTGAGTGGTGAGGGGGAGGGGGGTGGCATTTGGTGAGTGGCAGGGTTTGAGGTGGAGGTGTTTTTGGATTCAAGTCCACTAAAAAAAAAATAAAAAAAAAACTCAGCCTATGAATCTTGGGTGAGCAACCAAAACCAAAAAAATACGGTGAAGGGAATTTTTACCAATTTCAAAATCAAAAATTACTCATCAAAGCGAGCAAGGGTGAGAGGAAGAATCCGCTCTCTCATAGAAGAAGATGAGGGACCAGATGAGACAGGGATGACTTGGGGCGGATCAGGAATATCATCTTGGAATATTTTGTCCCATTCATCTTTGATGTCGGCCAAAAGGTTGTGAAGGATTACACAAGTGATAATCCAGTTGATGAGGAACCTCATATCTTTGGAACATTGGAGCTGGTTTCGCATCTCCCGTAAGCTGGCCCATCTTCCTTTCAGAATTCCTATGGCATGCTCAATCCGAACTTGTGATTGGGCAAGATGATAGTTAAAATTGGTTTTTCCTTGATCATTGGACAAAACATTCCGGTATGCTGGAACTACATATTTCCCACTAGCATAAGCCAAATTGGCAAGAAGGTATTGATCTTGGTCAAAGTAGATCTCTGGTTGTTGGGCAATCCGCATCCGATTGAAAACATATGAATCATGACAAGAACCTGGAAGGCCAGCATGGAGGGAGATGAACTTCTTGTTATTATTGCAAAAAAGTTGTAGTGCCACGGATTATCTAAAAAAAGAGATGGAACATATTTGTTCAGTGTGTGATCCAAAGTTTTATCATAGCAATTGGAAAATAAATGAATCAATTGCCTTTTTTTACTATCAAAATAGTGGTTGCCATCTAGGTTGGGTTTTTGAATCAAGGGGATGGTGGTTCCATCAACAAAACCAATGCAAGCAGGAAAGCCTTCTGTCTCCATTACTTGAGATATCTCCTTGCGTTCTTCTTTGGTTGGCCATGAAAGGACCAAGCGACGGAAAGATAGGATAGCAATCATGACTCTTTTGGTGTATAAGTCAATGCTTCCGTAACTGACTGAGAATAGATTTTCCAATCAATGGATTGCTGCTCCATTTCCATTTGACCCCAATCTACAAAGAGCAATGGCAAGTTGGATGGCTGGATCACGTTGAGGATTGCGAGAATTTTTCTGGAAGATGTGGTGGTCTTCAATCATTGCCAAAAGTTTCATGAAAGAAGGCAACAAAGTTCGGAACAGTTGCTGGAAGCTTAAGTCAGGGATGAGATGATGCTTTTGCCTTTCATACATAGGGTTATGGAGAGTGTGTATTCTTGGAACCATGCATTGCTTTGCCAACAGAGAATTCAAAGCTAACCAAGTTGATTCCAAATCGGAGTCTGAATCAGAGTCTGAATGGGAGTCAAACAGTAGCAAAAGTTCAGTCAGCTTTTTTGCGTTTTCAACTTGCTGGCGGGATGTTTGATTGGACATGTTGAGAAAGGTGGTGAGTGATGTGGGGTGATGAGATGATGATGGGATTTGTGTGAAGATGGGTATGTGAAGGTATGTGAAAAACAATAGAGATGTGTGTGATGCGATGGAGATGGGACCGGTATGGATTTGCTGATGTGGATGGGTGTTTTTGATGTGATGGATGGTGGATGGATGATGATGCATAAATGGCGGGTTTAATGGCGTGTTTGATGATTGAAATCCGCCATTTTCATGAAACACGCCATTTTGAAATACACCAGTTAGGGGGTATGTGTATTTCAGAAACCCGCCATTAAAAATGGCGGGTTTTGTCAAAAAAATGGCGGGTTTCTAATGGCGGGTTTGCTAACTTTGATACGCCCTAATTTGCAACTAGTTTCTTCAATGTGCAGGATCATTGTCCGTACCACCACATCACCACCTGTCCCCCGAAACCCCCGGTCTCCTAATTCTCTATTTCTTCTTCACCAAAACCAATTGCTGATCCCCCTTCCCTCTCTCCGCCAGGTGGCCGCATGCCCCTTCTCCGCCCTCCCGACCCACCGAGAATGGTGGGAGCTTTGAACGCTGATATGGAAATTGAAAAAAACGCGTCAACGCGTATGGCGCCCTCCCCCCCGATTGCTAGTGGAGCCAGTGGCCTTGTCCTATTCATAACCCAATTGATTGAAGACCCGAACAAATACAATGCTAAAGGTGAAATAACCTTGAATAAAACCATGATATAACTGATCCGGATCTTGATCCGCACTGAGAAATTCCCAGATGATCAAATGAAGACAATGGCCAATCAAATCAAAGTACTAGTTGATCTCCAAAAATAAAACCCCCCAACGATGGATAACGTCCCACAAGGACCTCCACCTCAGATCTCAACTTATGCAAATTGTGCTGCAGCAAAAGCTCACCCCCCTGGTCAAAGGCCAACAACACTACCACCCGCCAAGGCGGACCTACGAGATCTCAGGCCAGGCAGGGCAGTCATCCATTCCAATCCTCTAAATAACCAGATCAATAAGCTACCCAAAGTCCTTTTTGTACAGAGAGCAAACAAGGCCTTGGCAAAAATGAACGCAAGGGTCCAAGATGAATTAGTTACGGTCACTGATGCTCACGTGATGAACTCCTGTGACATAGTCTTCTATACAAAAAACAAAATACATCAAAAGTGGTTGATGGATAACAAGCATATCCGGTCGAAACAGGTTCATTCCTACCTGGAAGCCACCCCTAGCACGTGGTCGGTACTAGTGCATGGTATCCCAAAGGAATTTTATCCGTCCTTGGAACTCAACAAAGCTAACTTGGATATTGCAAACCGACTCAAGAAAGAAGAGATTGTCCGAATGCGCTGGTTGTCCGACAATATGAACACCGCGAAGAAAGCAGGATCCATTGTCCTATCCCTGTCAAATAAAGATTTAGCTGAGCGCCTGACCTACTCAGGCATTTTTCTGGATTACGATTACCATTGAGTAACAAAATTCAAGCCCTAACCAGCACAGTGCTTCAAATGCTTGCAAATGGGACACTTTGGGAAATGGTGCAGACGTTCACCCAGATGCGGCAGATGGGATGAAGACCATATGACAAAGGACTGCTTGGCTGGAGACAACAACATTACAGAATGTGTGAGATGCAAGGAAGGTTTGCGGAACAAAGAAGAAGGCATAAGCAATTATAACCACTAAGTTTTCAGTACCCTGTGCCCTTACAAGATGTCATGATTGCAGGCTAAGAAGCCAAATTTCTCTTCTCATCAATGGTAGACACACCTCATCCAAACACCCATACTGATACACCAATGTTTGATCCCCCACACAGGCTTACTCTTGAACACGCTTGTTTGAATAACCCACCCAAATTACAATCCAAAAACACTGATGCTATTTCCTTCCTACAACTCAATTGTCACTTCTCAAAAGAAATTACTCTGACCCTTCTACACCACTCCCACACGGATTCCATAATAATTCTCCAAGAGCCCTGGGTAAACCCATTCACTCTCCTCCCTCCCTCTCATGCGGATTGGCATCTGTTTGCTGGATATGAACATCGCCCGTCTGACTGGAGAGACAGACACAAAAGCGGCATTTATGTGCGCAAGTCCATCCCCTCAGAGAAATTAATCCAACTCCCAACCAACTCCAAACATCTCTTGAGCCTGCAGCTTCGAACCTCAGCTAACTGTAGCCTGACACTGGTGAAAGTGTATAACCCACCCAGAACAAATGAGGGTCTGAAGGATCTAAATCTCTGGTTAGGCCTACACAACAACAGACAGTCACCCATTTGCCTGCCTGTTCATGGATTCAAATCTCCACAACCAAATGTGGAACCCTGTAGGACACTGTTCATCCCATTGCAAGGCGGCGGAACTGGTAAGCCTATGCGGCGCTTCTGGTTTCCGCCTGGCCTCTCCAAGACACATCCCTACATTTTATTCAACCAAAGGTAGGGGCACCACCATTGATTTAATATGGTCAAATTTTAAGGCTTCAAAGCTACTTGCAGACATCCAAATTTCAGAAGACAACTTTGGGTTGGACCACCAAGCATTGACAGGGATGCTAAGCCTGAAGGGCCAGATATACTCCCATTGCTGGGTCAAACCCAACTGGAACAAGCTTGACCAAAAGACAGTGTGTGACAATTTCAACCGCCTGCTCAATAACACTCCCCTGGATAATGATGTAAACACCAGTGCAATCCGACTCACCAACGCCCTCCAATCCACCCAATTAGGTTTGGGAAAGTATGTACAACATAGTGATACTCGCTCCAAAAGATGGTGGGATCCAGAAATTTTGAACCCCATCCTTCAGATTAGGAGCCGGGCAAGACAGTGGATGATACGCTCCAACACGGAGGAAGCCCGCCAATGTTATAAGGAGTGGAACAACTACTTCCGCCACGTGGTCCGAAAAATGAAACTCAACCATTGGAGAACTTTTCTGGAAAATTCCAATACTCCGCTGGCTTTTCAAGCGATGAAACAAGTCAAACCCTCCAGTGGAACGCAAATCTTACCCCTCAGAAAACCAGATGGATCCTTTGCGACAGGGAAAGAAGAGCAAGCCAATATATTATTTGAAGGCACCTCCAACATCTGCCCAGAGATTGACCTATCTGACGTGACCAGCACTGAACCGTGTCGGGCGGCGGTATTTAATGAAATCACTCTGACAGAGGTTGAATTTGCCATGCATAAGGCAGGCAACGGAAAGGCGCCAGGCCCTGATCAAATTCCCAACAAAATGCTTAAGCTTGCGGCTCCATCCTTATGCCCGCAGCTGGTAACTATTTACAATCAGGTCTTACAGCTTGGGATATATCCTGCATGCTGGAAGACCGCTGTTACATCTATCATCAGGAAATCTAATAAACCTGATTACACAAAGGCTGGAGCATACCGGCCAATTGCTTTACTGAACACCCTGGGAAAAACACTAGAATATATCCTGGCGCGGAGACTGGTGGAGTGGACATCAGTAAGTAAGGTTTTGTCGGCTAGGCACTATGGAGGCCGCAAGGGCATAGGCACAGAAGAGGCCATCCTAGACCTTGACACGTGGGTACGCGACAGGTGGTCAGAGAAAAAGGTGGTGATTGCTCTGTTTTTGGACGTACAATCCGCCTATCCCACAGTGCATCCAGATAGACTGATTCACACGCTAAGATCCAAAGGTTGCCCAGCCTATTTATGGGTCATTATTTGTGATTTCCTTACGGGATGGAGCACGTTGTGGTGTCAATTTATAGACACGGATTGGGAACTGCGTTGCGGCTGCGCGCTCAGCATTGGGGGCAAGCGGGCTCAGCACTAGGGTATGCGGAGTGCTCAGCAGCAGCCGCTGTTTGGCTCCGCACCTGGTGGACGGGTCGGGCTCAGCATTGAATGCGGTGTGGGCGGCGATCCGCCCCGGAGATTGGATTTGGAAGGTAGTGCGCTCGGCTAGGTTCGCGGGCGCGCCGGTTCGGATACGTAGGGGCGGAGCAATCCGCGGGCTATGAAGGAATGGATGAAGCGCGCGCGCTTGCGCGCGGATCATGCCGGATATTAACAAACACCCACGACGGGCGTGGACAAACGGATACAGACAGGCGCGGGGGGCTCCAAGTAGGGCGCGGTGCGAGGACCGCGTCATGAGAAGGACAAACCGGATGGACAGAACGGCGTACGGACAACGGGGGAGTTTGGTACGGAGGAGGTGGGGAGAGGAGGCTAGGGTTTCTGTTTTGAGATTGTTTTCTGTTTTGTTGTCATACTGTTATTTGCGCGTGTACTTAGGTTAGGGTTGAGAGGGAGGACTTATCCTCACTCTCAACTCCAGGTTGGAGGAGGAGAGGAGCATAGATGCGGAGGAGGAAGAATCACATCATCAGATTGAATCACTCATCTCACCAGGAGATTAAGGGAACTCATACCGGATACACATCCAGGTGGAAAGTTCTTAGGATTGAAGGATTGGCAATTTCTCTCTCTACTTATCTTTATCTCTTTATCTCTTTATTTCTATTTCTCATTTAAGTGCGACTTCGGACATCCTCATCTCCTTTCAAACGCAGGGAAATGTTAAATTCCAGACCTTGGGACAATTATAGGGGGATAACCTTTATTCTTTCCACAACGTCCATGAAACTTGACGATTACATATCAAGCACCAAACCAGTCCCCAAAGGACTACCCCAAGGGTCCCCCCTTTTGGTCAACTTGTACATTTTATACAACTCGGACCTATTACACCTGCAGGGGCAAAAATCTCCCAATACCATATCAATTGGCTATGTTGATGATGTGGTCCATTTAACCGCCGACCGGCGCTTAGAAAATGCAATTGAAATGATGAGTGACCTTGCCAGGCGCTCCCTGGAATGGGGTTGCCGTCATGCGGCTGTCTTTGACAAACATAAGTCACAAATCATGATCCTCACAAAGTCCAGATCAATTTCACCTCTCCTGAATGATTTCCCCTTAGGTAGCACTTTATTGCCCTTCACCACCACCTCCAAATGGCTGTGTTTAACCATTGACAACAAGTTTTTATATCACCAGCATATTGGGGACCTTTTACTCAAAGGGCAATCCACGCTGAGAGCGCTGGGCTGCTTGGGAAACTCCCAATGGGGTCTGATGGAGCGCGACCAAACCAAACTGCTGGATGATGTCCTCATGCCAAGGATCACCTACGCGGCCCATGTATGGGCTCGCTCCAAAAATCTAACCAGGATACAAGTAATTTCTGATAAACTCAACAGAACGTGTGCCAAATTTGCCAAAGGCACATTCAGGAATACCAAAATTGGGTGGCTGAAACAGAACTATTCACACAGGCCCGTCCTGGAGGCCATTGTGAAGTCATCCTTTTTGTTCTTCACCAGAAAGCTCACACTTGCAGGAGGGTCAGCTGATATTCAAACAGACTTATTAGGTCGCTTAAACCAAGAACGCACGCCGGACAATTCTGCTATCAACAAAGGGATCTGTTGGACGCACCTACTGAATTTTGTATTGCTACAAACCAAAACTATTGAGGTTCAACTCTTGGCAGGGCCACTCCCACCGCCTAGCCACATTGAGTATCGCAACCTAGATCTATCAAAACCTGAAGCTATCAAGGCTACCCTTTCTTTCATCAGCCAGACTGGTCACGAGGACGCCCTCATCTTCACCAATGGATCGTATGACAAGGAAAAAGGCGACGGGGCTGCAGCTGTAATGCTAAACACCAACAAATCTCTTCTTATTGCCACAGGAAAAACAGTGCTCCACTCTAACCATGAATGTGAAATCTTAGGAATCATTGCAGCTTTCAAGCTGCTAACCACGGTCAAGCCCAACAAATTCTGTCGGTACAGTATACTCATGGACAACAAAGGGGCAATCCTCAGATTGAAAAACTTACACATGGCAAAACCGGGACAATACTTGTAAAAAGAACTGACAAAAATTTGGTCTCATCTAGGTTCCGGAGCACAACTCATTGTCCTATGGTGCCCGGGTCACTCTGGGATCCAAGGAAATGAAATCGCGGATGAAAAAGCAAATGATGCGGTCTCAAAAGGCGGAGCTCCTCCCCTCCAACTCTGCAGCAACTTGACAAAAGCCAGGCGGGTGATCATGAGAAGTCATTTAACCTCCAGCCAACAGCTGAGGAGCCGGACCCCCAACATAGGAATTCAGGCTTCTGCAATTTTGAGTCAGCTAGCTTCTGGTTTTTGCAGCCTGAATGGTTACTTATTCCGATTAAGGAAAGTGGCCAAACCCTCCTGTCCTCGCTGTAAATATCACAAGGAGTTGGTGACTCACTTCTTTCATTTTTGCACGGCTTATACCTCGCACCAAAGAGAACTCAAAAGGAGCTTAAGAAAACTGAATATTTTCTACAACCCCAGTGATCTCAGTTCCATCCTAAGGAACCCGAAAGCATGGCCGATGTTGGAAAATTTTGTTTGGAAATCAAACCGATTTGCTTGCTTACGGGACAAGATGGATGACGACCCTTGAAATAGGAGGACCTTACGCGACACACTCCACCTACAGAAACCCCACGCCCCCTCACCTTCTCCTGCATTGCACTAAATCTGGCGTTCCCACTCTCCTGGCGTTCCCACTCTCCAACCTTTTGCCTGTTCCTTTCCTTTTTTCCTCTGTCCCCTCCCTCCTTCTTTTCTTTCCTCTCGAGTGCTATGATTGATTGTGTAGACAGTAGAAAGGCGGATGTAATAGGCCCCCTCAAATAGTTGTATTTTCCCCACACCCCAACACTTTGCATATCCAAAGTGGCCCATGCGCAATGCAAATGCCCACTATAAAAAAAAAATGTAACTGATGATGAATCTGTTGTTTTGGACTCAGGGGCCAGTCACCACCCCCTGAACAACCAAAGGTGGTTCACCAATCTGCAACCTGCCGGCATGAGAATCAACACTGGAAATCTAGGAGCTCTACTAAAGGCAACCCACAAAGGAACGTCCATAATTCCCCTTGGATCTGGCAGCTCCCTCTGTGTCAACATCTGCTGTATGTTCCAAATCTTAGTAGGAACTTAATCTAGATCTGCCAGTTATTCAAAGACAATTTGTCAATAAAATTTGATTGAAAGAATGTCAAGGTCCAAATAGATCAAGACCTAATCATTCACTCCAGCACCAAGCCTGGGGTCTTGTCCTTAGAGCAAAATTCAGGAACAGCCCATCTTCTAATAGCAACAGCAAAGCAAATTCCATTTGCCCAGTGGCACAACTGATTTTTCCACTGGAGTTTTGCAAGAATCAGCTGTGTATTTCCCAACACTCTGGCAAGATCCACTTCACCATGTGGGAATTTCATGAATGGTAAGATGATCAGGAAGCCCTTCAATCATAGGTTCCACTATGCCTCATTTCCACTAGCGGTAGTCCACAGGGATCTCTGTGGTCTCATCCTGCAAAAAAAAATGGAGGGATGAAATATTTCCTCACATTAGGTGACCAATTTTTGGGGTAAATTAATATCTTGCTCCTTAAGAGCAAAGATGAAGCAACGGGAGCCTTTTTTCACTTCAAAAATATCTTTGAGAAAAAAACCGGCCTTGCTGTGAAGAAACTGGTCACAGACAGAGGAGGGGAATTTGGTAATTAAATTCTTTCTACTTTCTTAATGGGTGAGGGGATAATTCACCATTTTTCTCCCCCATGCAAACCCCAGAACAATGGCATTGCCAAACACACAAATAGAATGGTAATCAAAATGACCTAATATATGCTTTTCCAATCAAAAGTCAGGACAGAATGGTGGGGAGAGGCTGTCATAATAGCCGCCACTGCAACAAATATTCTCCCATCTTTGGCAAAAAGCAAATGAACTCCAACAAACATACTTCTGAAAGAAACCCCAAACATAAGTGCACTCCAACTGTTTGGCTGCATGGCCTGGATTTTAAAACCAAACCACCAGCAAGACTAAAAATTTGATTAAGTCTCATGGGAAGGAGTCTTCATAGTTTACCCCATGGAACTATCCAGCTATAGAATTGTTTGACAGACAGACCTAAAATTAGTTTTCACCAAACACATGGTATTTGATGAAACAGTCTTTCCTCCTCTTTGAGCCACAAAAATGAGTGTTGAAATATCATTTACATGCCAATACCCTATCTTTGCAGAAGAATATCCTCTACCATTCTTGGAGGAAGAGTCCATCCCTTTTGAATTGGAGACCCAAAATGAATTGCCGCCACAGCTCCCAAACCATCCCCACCTGGTGTTGACTCAACCAAACAATGAGTTGTTCAACACCTCTGAGGACCAAATATTCAACCTGAATGGTAGAAAACTCACCATCCTGGGTCCCAGGAATCTAACTCTGATTGTAGTAGATCTGGAAAAAGGCAACATCAGAACCTTCAAGCGGAATCAGAGACCTGTTGCACTCCTGACCACAAGCTTGGTGGAAACTAGGACTCACAAGGAAGCAACAGAAATGGAAGAGGCAGATTAATGGGGGAAGGCAGAGGATAGAGAAGTCTCAAAAGTGAGGTAACATGTTGTATGGGTAGAAAGGAAAAGAAGTACAAATTATCACCCAATCACAACAACTTGGGATTACAGAAGGAAGCTTGGCGCAAACAACAAGGTTGTTGAATACAAAGCCAGAATTTGTTCTCAGGGATTCAGGCAAACTTACGGATTAAAATTTCAATCCAAGTATGCACCTACTGGTTTCCCTTCATCATTGCTTCTTCTAATGGCACATGCAGTAAAACATCAGCTACAAATTCACCAGCTTGATGTGATAAGCGCATTCCTCACCTGTGATCTACACAAAGAGGTTTTCCTCCTCCCATCACAAGTTTACTCAGCTGCACCCAACACAGTTTTCAAACTTAAAAAGGCATCTATGGCTTAAAAACATCCTCAAGGGTTTGGTATTTGCGCATAAGTAGTTTCCTCAACTCTAGGGGATTTTGCACGGTGCAGTTTGACCCATGCATCTTTTGGAGACTAGACCACAATCCAATCTGGATCTTCATACATGTAGATGACTTAGCCATATTCAGCTGCAAGCCAGAAATTTTTTGAGATGAAATAAAAAAGGAATTTGATGTCAAATACCTTTGCCCCACTGAATTCTTACTTGGCATTTAGATACAAAAGCTGAATAATTGCATTAATTTTGGTCAGCAACAATATTTTGAGAGAAAACTGGAAGATTTTGGGCTGCAAAGCCTAAATCCAGTCATCTCACCAATTTTGGTGAGAATTCAATTAGTTCCGGCCATCAAGAAAGAGCATGAAGAATACCTTGCTAGCAGGATCAACTATAGAGCCCTGGTAGGGTTGCTCAACTACTGATCAGTACTAACTCAACCCAAAATCTCATTTTCAATAAGCCAGTTATTTCAGTTCTTGGAGAGACCTGGCATGAAACACTGCACAGCAGCAACCAGAGTCTTTCAATACTGGTCAGGAACAAAAAACCTGGATCTCAACTTTGCTCTTGGGAGCTACAATCTCATTGTCCATGTGGATGCAGATTATGCCAATTGTCTTTCAACACAAAAATTGGTGAAATGCTTTGCAATCACTGTTGGACCCAAATTTGTATCTTGGAAGACATGCAAACAAACCACTGTCTCCCTTTCAACCACAGAGGCGGAATACAAAGCATTAGCTGACATGTTTAAAGAAGTTTTCTGGATCAAGCAGGGAATCAAGGAATTTTTTATCCAAACTACAGTAAGACCTGCACTGTATTGGAAGATGAAAAGGGTGTGATTCATCTTTTCAACATCAAAATCAGCCAAAATGGATTTTGTACCAAACACATCAACGTCAAACTACTCTACATCCAAGAACTGGTCACAGAAAAGAACATATGATTCAAACATGTTGCAAGCCACCTGAAAACAGAAGATATTATCACCAAGGCCTGTCACGTCCAAGCAATATCAAGTGCACTAAGCAATCTTGGCATCAAAGATTCTGCTCAAGGCTTACCAGCCAAGAGTGCAAGGGCATGTCAGATTACCAGAGAGGAGAATTCCAAAAGACCTAAGACCACTATTGAAATGGTGCAACTAACTAAAATTAATGCTTCAGGTTAGATAGTTCCACCACTTACCAGAAAGAACCAAAGCAGAAGTGCAATGCACGCTGACTTTGGTAGCTCCACAGACCCAAGGAAATAAAAGAAAGATCAGGATTTAGAAAGCCAGTCAAGGACAGAAAAAACTAAGACCAGACCCAACAGGGATTAAGGCATCAGATGAGATGCTTACCCTCAGACCAATAAAACTTGAAACATACCAAAATTTGCACTGAAACATCTGCTACCACTAATTTCCATAAGATACAAAATCAGGAAAAAAGCCTAATAAACCTGAAAAAACTTTGAAAATCATTGCTTTCTTTTTCCTTTGTTTTCCCGTTAGATCAAATCAACCTTTTTAATAAGAACACATGTTGTAAACCCATTCACAATCATTTTCCATCAATCTTACTTTTAAAAAATCCTGCATTAAAATCATTCTGAAATCAAGCCATAAACTATAAACCCGTCCAAAAATGAATTTCTTAGACTATCTTTTTCAGGGTTCTATTATTTAAAATTTCCACACCCTACTAATTTTATCAATATGATGGAATTTTTTGCAAAGTTTTATAGAATAAGAATGAGCAAAGAAAAGGGCCTCTAATTGACCCTCTCCACCAAATTTGGACCTGGAAACCCACTGGGATTCCTGGAGCATTTCCAATAAAACTTCCATAACACCTTTCCCATCCAGTTTAGCAAGCTTTACCTTCTTCTTAGTGTTATGTATTGTTCTATTGTCAATTTATTCTCCACCATCAATCTTGCTCAATTTTCTTTTCATTTGAATTGTATTGAGCCCATCTGTCATTCCTTCCTTAATTAGACCCAAGGCTTTCCCAGAGATTCTCCTCAGTCAAGGATACGCTGAAGGGCTTTCAGATGGTTTAAAATTGTGTAGGCCATTTCTAATGGAGAGATGCCACGTAGGATCTGCTACTTTCCAACTTTCACAGATCATGAATTGAAACCCAACATTCTTGGTGTGAGTTTTCCTTTGAGGTTTGGGGAGGAATGGCCCTTCATAAACCCCAAATCTGCCACATTCTAGATCAACATATTTATCTTCCCTGAACTTGAAAGTTTTCAGTGCGTAGCAATGCATGGCTGACCATTTTTGACAATGAATCTTGGCTTCTTTCCTGCTAGCAAAGGCTCTCACAGGAGGAGGATCAAGAGGTTCTGGAAAACCTTATTTACATTAGTATTTCTTAATCCAAATCCTTCTCAGTCAAATGAAATATCAAATGTGACCCACCACCTTTGGTGAATTTCAGTTGTGAAAAAATATCTTGTTCCTCATTTCTAACCCTATATTAGGATGCAATTGGGGCTTCCAATGTTTTCTTTTCCAACTCCCTACCCAAATCCCTAGAATTCAAAGCTTTGTTAACAACCCTTTCAAATAATTCTGTTAACACAGCCATTTTTAAACCTGGAAGGCTTGGGCTTGTCACTGTTCCTATAAACCAAAAAAATTCAACAGAAATTCATTATTCAATTCAATTTTAAATCCAAATACTCCAAATGTTTGCTCACTTTTGGGTTGAAAAAAATAAATTCATGCAAATGGAATGTGTTGTGTGTGTATGTGGTGCCAATAGGCAGAGTGTGATTCCAAAGTTCAACGTTTCTTTTTGTGGTCCAATAATAGTCCCACATAGTATGCCAGATCCCCAAATTTGGGTTGACAGCACTCAAATGTGGTCCAGGGGTGCCTAGGTACCTCAAATGGCCCATTTGGGACTTTTTTTCCCAAATGGGCCTGGAAAAAGCATGCAGCCCCTGCTCCGTCCCCCAGGGGATGCAAACCACAATTTTCAAACCATTTCAATTTGCAATCCCAGGGGGTGCACAATTTGGGAGCTACTTTGCTTGCTCCTTGTTGGGAAGTGAATTTCTGTTTGCAACCCATATGGGTTGTGAAAGGAGATTCATGCCCTTTTGCAACCCTGAGGTTACAAATTTAAACTTCCCTTTTTCCACAGACCTCAAATCCTTAAACCAACATGTATTTTTTTTTTTTTTTTTTAGATTGTGTGGATGTCTTTTTATACAGCCTCAAATACTTGAACTCACAATTTTTTTTTCTTTTTGGAATCTTTCCAATTTTGTATTTCTGAAATTTCAGTTTTCTATTTCAACTTGCATCTCAAGGCTTCCCGCTCCCCTCAAAAAAAAAAAAACATGCAGGAGATTTAAGAGGTTTCAAAACCCTTAAGAATCCCTTTCAACAAACCCAAAAAAAATCAAAAAATTAAAATAAAACAGGCTTGTTTGCATTTTCAACACTTATTTCACAAGTTTTTTTCATGTGGTTTTTTCCTCCCATGAATTCAACCAAATTCTAAAAGAAAAGTCTTTTGAACTTTAGTCACCAGGAATTGGAATTTTTTTGCAACTCTTTGAGAGTATTCTACACCCCCCTCTTGTTTTTATTTTTTTTTTAAAAAAAAATGAAATAAAATTGCCTCTGACCCAAAAGGAACATCTTGAAGAGCTGTTAGGTAGACCTTGATGATTTTAACTTTTTTGTTGGAAGTATTAAATTTTTGGCCCAGCACAACCTGTTCACAACCCAAAATAGGTTGTTGGGTACAGTTCACAACCCATCTGAGCAGTTAAAAGCCGTTTGCAACCTGCAGAGTTGTGAATGGCCATTCACAACTTGACACGGGTCATGAGCAGCCATTCACAACGCATCTGAGTTGTGAACAGCTGTTCACAACTTTTTCAATGCTCCAGGGTTGTAAGTGTTGTGAGGAAAAAAAAGAAAAATAAAAATAATTAAAATGAATGAAAATAAATGAAAAATTGAACAAAAAAACCAAAAAAAAATACCAAAAAAAAAATATCAAAAAAAAAATATCAAAAAACACCAAAAAAACACCCAAAAAGGCACAAAAAAAACACCAAAAAACAAAAAAACAAAACAAAAAACAAAAAAAAAAAAAAAAAAAAAAAAAAACAAAAAACAAAAAACAAAAAACAAAAAACAAAAAACAAAAAACAAAAAAAAAAAAAAAAAACACCAAAAAAAAACACCAAAAAAAACACCAAAAAAAAACAACAAAAAAAACAACAAAAAAAAACAACAAAAAAAATAACAAAAAGAAACACCAAAAAAAACACCAAAAAAACACCAAAAAAAAAACACCAAAAAAAACACCAAAAAAAAAACACCAAAAAAAACACCAAAAAAAAACACCAAAAAAAACACCAAAAAAAACACCAAAAAAAACACCAAAAAATAAACACGAAAAAAAAAACCCAAAAAATTACCAAAAAAAAACACCAAAAAAACCAAAAAAAAAAAAACACCAAAAAAACCAAAAAACAACACCAAAAAAAAAATACAAAAAAAAACACCAAAAAAAAACACCAAAAAAAAACACCAAAAAAAAAACACCAAAAAAAAACAAAAAAAAAAAAAACACCAAAAAAAAACACCAAAAAAAAAACACCAAAAAAAACACCAAAAAAAACACCAAAATAACACCAAAGAAAACACCAAAAAAAACACCAAAAAAACACCAAAGATAGTTGAAAATAAAATGAAAGAAATTAAAAAAAAAAAAAAAAAAGTGAAAATTTCACAACTGCAGGGTCATGAATGAACATTCATATCCCTATGAATAAATCAAAATAAACAATCAAAAAGTCTAAAGAATCAAAGAATTGTGCCCCAAAAAAAATAAACAACTGCAAAAATAAAAATGGGTAAATAAAATCAAAAGGAACAATGTACATACAATACAGCCCTGAAAAGTTCAACATGTTTAAAGCTGATCCCTTCATAAGAAGTAGAAAGGCTTCTTATGATGGGATCAGCCCAACACAAGTTAAACTTATTTCATTTGACTAAGGCCAGACTAAATCAACCCCCCCCCCAAAAAAAAAAAATAGGGCTAGTGCTTTGAGGGTATACAAATCCAGCTCAATGGACTAGCCCTAAAGTAAAAACACCAGAAATAATTAAGTTCAACTTGTGGTAGGCTGATCCCATCATAAGAAGTAAAAATAATCCTTATGAGGGGATCAGCCAAACACAAGTTGAACTTACCTGACAATAAAATCTCATTCAAAACAGTCAACATAATGATGTTAACTCAAAAAACTCAACATAATGATGTTCAAAATGTAATAACCATTTACATTGATAGTGAAGGAATTCTGACTCACCCCCGCAACCAGCCACTCAGTATGGGACACCTCAAGGACATCATGTAGACATAGCTGCAACTCTCCTTTGTGGTATTGACCTAACTTATGTAATCTCAACCTTGTTTATCATTTGATTAGGTCTAACAGTGTGTATCTAGTTACTATATCCACCTCAATTTTCTCTTTTCTCTTTTCTCCACATTCATGCCCCTTCTCATCTACTTTTTACCTTGTTCAGGTACCTTCTCCTCTTTGTCTGCCTCATCCCATCATTTGAGCCTCACTCAACTCAGTCTTGCTGGTCCATCTCTTCAGGTACTATCTCCTCTTTGACTCCCTTGTCCCATCATTTGAGCCTCACTCAACTCAGTCTTGCTGGTCCATCTCTTCAGGTTATGAGCCCAGTTAAATACCAGCCAAGTGGCCAATAGGACAAGGAGCAATCCAAGAATAACAAATCCTGAATTGTGGCCAATCCCACTATAACTCTGTTTTCACCACCACCATCCACTCCCTCCAGTGACAATTTTCAATCTCCTTGCGGATCTGAATCTTTCTCTGGAGAAACCATCAGAGACTATCTCTTGGGATATTCCCCTCTTCAACTCTCATCTTCTCCCTCTCTCTCCATGGCAGAACCCTCTGATACCAGAGGACTCATGTGCAAAAAACTCTCCGGTCCCAGAAATTTCTTGAGTTGGAAAAACAGCATCCTCACGGCGCTTTGCTACAAGGACTTGGATTTTGTTGTTCTCAAACCCATTGAGGATATTACTCCCAATATTTGCCTAAAAAAGAAGCAAGCAACCACTTTTATTCTCTTACATCTGGATCATCAAAACTTTACCAGGTTTGTCAAAGACCCCACCAAATACAAGCCAAAAGAACTCTGGGACTCCATTTGCAGCCATTATTCTGCCAAATCCCTTTAAAATGTAGTCAACCTTATGGATTGCCTTTACAATATGCCTTTTTCCAAAAGTGATCTTCAAAACTCAATCAACAAATTCCAAAAAACTTTTTGTCTCCTGCTAGAAGTCTCATACAAAAATCTTGACACCTCCACCATTGAAAACTCTTTGGGCCATCATCATCCTTAAACATTTACCTCCTTCCTTTGCAGTCATGCGCTCACTCCAGTTTGCCCAATACAAATGAAAACAAGCAAAAATTCCCATGGATACCTTCATTTTGGATCTAGAACTTGAAATTCAGCAACAATTCAACTCTACCAAAACCTCCCAAGCTACTGCACTCACTGTCTTCCGCTATCATCCTCCCAACTCAATTCTAAACAAAAATCAAAAGCAAAGAACTTTTTGCAAAAATGGCACTCACAATCCAAATACCACTCATTCACCCAAACAATGCCATCAATTGCATCCTGAATTTGATATAGCTTATTATCAAGCTGCCCTTCGTCAAATGCAAAGCAAAACTCATCTGGGGAAAGCAAATCTAAGCCACTGCGGAACCCATCCAGATCTTGTCATTCTTGACAGTGGTGCTTCAGGTCACTATCTCAAACATTGAGAATACTTCACTATGTTCCATCCCTCAAATTCCATCCTATACACTGCTAACAGTACTCCCCTCAAAATTGTTGGTTATGGTCAAGCCATTATTCCCTGAGCAACTGGTGTGCTCAATAGTCCTCACGCTCAACTTGTACCAGACCTCTCAAACTCCTTAATATCAATCACTCCCTACTTGAAAGCTGGTTATTCCATTAACCCTATCACCAATGGATTTTAGTGTGTCAAAAAAGGTCATAAGTTAATGTCTGGAAGATTCTCCATTAATATATTAGCCCTAAATCTCTCTCAACCGAAATCTCTTACTACCCTCTCATCCTTAGACCTTCAGAGGTTGCTTGGACATCCAAACAACAAGTATCTCCTAAAACTATTCCCTCACCTCTCCAACTCTCCTATCAATTGCTTCAAATGTCTCACTGCCAAAATGACCAAGGTGCCCTTCACTTGTCACTTTCCTACTCCCTCCTCTTGCCTAGAATGCGTTCACATGGACCTCTGTGGTTCCATTACCCCCATCTCTAAAGGCGGTAGTTGCTATTTTTTGAAAATTGTTGATTTCCACAGCCAATTTGCCTTCATCTATCCCATTGGAAGTAAGTCAGACTCCTACAACTGCTTTGTTACCTTCCTGAATGAATCTGAATGCTTCTTTGGATGCAAATTCCAAACTGTAGTTATGGAAAATGGAGGCAAATTTGTCAATGAAAAATTAAAAAATTTATTCAGCACTAAGGGTATCAGGCACCTCACTACCTCTCCATACACGCCCCAAAAAAACCCTTTCTCAGAACGCAGAAATTGCACCACCATAGAAAAAACCAGAACTCTACTCCTCACTAGTGGAGTTCCCTTGAACCTTTGGGGTGATGCCATAGCCACTTTGGTGTTCTTAGAAAATTGGACTCCTCACTCATACCTAGGTCTCATCACTCCCTATGAGAAGTGGACCGGTAATCCCCCTTCCCTCAAACACCTAGCGCCTTTTGGTTGTTCAGCAATTATGCTTCTTGAAAATAAATGGAGACACTCCAAGTTTCCCCCATCTGGAGAAGAAGTTATCTTGATTGGCTTTGATCCCCATCATGTTTTGTTTGAGATCTGGGTCACTACATCCAACAAGATTCATTCGTCCCACCATGTAAAATTAGTCCACAACCAATTTCCTTTCAAAAGAACTCCTCTTTGCTCCTCTCAATCTGACCACCTCACCATCCCAACTGATGTGACTACCCTTCCTACTCCCACTTCCAACTCCTCCACTACCATCTCCCTTGACTCTGAAATCAACCATTCATCCCCTCCTATTTCTCCTGAACCCAATATCCCAGATCCTTCAGAAAAATCAACCAACAATGGTCCTTCCAATCAAACCACTTCTCTGCCACCCGCTCCATCCAAAAATCACAAGTATGTTCCCTGGTATGAGAAGGGTCCCAAAGAGGTTGGCTCCAACATCTATGTCAATCAAATCCTACCAAATAGAAAATGAAATCAATCAAATGCCATCCTCACTGAGCCTACCTCTCATGCTGACCCTAAAACCATTTCCAAAGCCAAAAACTCTCCAGATTGGCCCCAATAGAAAACAGCTATTGGCACTGAAAAAGATAACTGCATTAGAAATCAAGTTTGGGAAGTGGTTCCAAAACATGCTAATGTCAAAGAAATTGATACTACATGGGTTCTAAGAACAAAGTTTTATTCCGGTGGCTGCTTCTCCAAAAGGAAAGCTTTTCTCCGCGTGAGAGGAATCCAAAAAGTGCAGGGAATTGAATACAATGAGAACTTTGCCCCCACTGGTTTTCTTCCCTCTCTCCACATTTTTCTCAGCCTTGTGGCCTCTTATGATCTAGAACTTCACCAAATGGACTTCCAATCGCTTTCCCCAATGGTGAACCAGAGGAAGAAATCTTCATCAAAAACCCAGAATAACTTGACATCCAAGCACCACCAGGATTTGTAATTTGACTCAAGAAATCTCTTTACAGACTAAAACAAAGCCCTTGGTGTTGGTACACCGCTCTAACTTCCTTCTTCTCCTCTCTTAATTTCAAATCCTCTGAATTTGACCCCTTTCTTTTCATTCACTCTGACCCCAATAAACTCTGTCTTGTCTACATTCACGTAGACAACCTTATTATTGGTGGAAGAAAGCAAGACGTTCTGGACTTCAAGGAAAAAATGAAATCAAAGTTTGAAATGGAGGATCTTGGCAAGTGTAAATGGGTCCTGGGTATGAGAGTAACTAGGGATTGCAAGAACCAGAAGATTCAACTAAATCAAGCCAAGTAAATCAAGAAATTTCTTTTTGAGTTTGGAATGACAAACTTCAAACTAGCATCCACTCCTCTCCCTCAACAACCCTCCAAAGTCCCCATTGCTGACACCCCAATTGACTCCTCCTTCAATTATTGTCAAGTTATTGGTCTCTTGAACTATCTGGTGCAGTGCACAATGCCAGATCTTGCTTTCTCCTGGAGTTATTTGTCCCAATTTCTCAATAATTACTCAATTACCCATCAATGACAATTCTTCCACTTACTTTGATACCTCAATCACACTAAAAATCTGGGAATTACCCTTGGCAGGAATCCTTCTACTGCTTTCAGTCTCAAAGCGTACTGCAATGCTGACCTTGCCTCAAACAGCAATCACCGCTCCTTCACAGGAAGTTATGTCTTCCTCAATGGCCCAATCATTTGGTGTTGCTAAAAACAATCTGTCATTGCCCTCTCTACTACAGAAGCTGAGCATCAATCATGCTCTGAATCCGGTCAAGACCTTCTGTGGGCCTCTCAACTTATCATTCTACTTTCCACTGTATTCAACCGTCCTTTTCTTCTGTCTACCCTTTTTTGAAACAATCAGGGATCCATAGCTCTTCTAGATAACCCTGTCTATCAGCACCAAACCTGGCACATCAAAGTTTGACTGCACTGGATTAGGCACCACATTTCCAACAAAGACTTCTCCCTGCTCTATTTCCCAACAATTGAAAATCTTGCAGATGGAATGAATAAGATTTTTTTGCCTCATTTCCACTCCAACTTCTTGAAGAACACAAACATCTTACCTCTCAGGATGAATTAGCAAGCACGGGGGGTGAAGGAATTCTGACTCACCCCCGCAACCAGCCACTCAGTATGGGACACCTCAAGGACATCACATAGATGTATCTGAAACTCTCCTTTGTGCTATTGACCTAAATTATGTAATCTTAACCTTGTTTATAATTTGATTAGGCCTAAGAGCGTGTATCTAGTTACTATATCCACCTCAATTTTCTCTTCTCTCTTTTCTCCACATTCATGTTTCTTCTCATCTACTTTTTACCTTGTTCAGGTACTTTTTCCTCTTTGTCTCCCTTGTCCCATCATTTGAGCCTCACTCAACTCAGTCTTTCTGGTCCATCTCTTCAGGTACCATCTCCTTGTTGTATCCCTTGTCCCATCATTTGAGCCTCACTCAACTCAGTCTTGCTGGCCCATCTCTTTAAATAGGATTAAAAGATCAGGATCAGAAGTACATGTTAGACCAAACCCAAATGATGAAATTCTATGATTTTTTTAAATTAGAATACAAATAAAGTTGATCTTTGAGATGATCAACCCAACCAGATAATTTCTTTGAAATCAAAGAAGAAGGTTTTTCTACAATGGACAGGATTGGAATCATATCTCCCTCAAGTATGTTGTATAAAGCCTGTCTGGGCGCCTGGCCAAGTTTGACTTGGTGTGCGCCAAGTGAGACTTGGTTGGGTGCCTAAAGGGCTTGATTTGGTTGGGCTTGCGGGGGTAAAAACTTGGCCCGTATCAAAGCTGGTTGCACAAAAATGAACAGCCTCCCTCCCCGTGACTTTCAACCATCATTTCATTTTATTTCATTTTTCTTCTATTTTGCGGGTGAAAGCACCCAGCTTTGATTGAAACCCAAACCAGCTTGGAAAGGCTCCAGGCCAATTTGGCCGTGCGCCAACTGGCGCTTGAAAGGGTGCCAAGTTTTCCTGGCTAGGCACCACGTGCCCTTTACAAAAAAGACCCAGAACTTGGCCAGGCGCTCAGACAGGCTTTATACACCACATGAAATGAACCCAGTGGTTATTTTTAACAAAGCAAATAAAAATTTCATCTGATGGTTCTTTAACACCCATTTTAATAGGAGTATAAGTACAACAAAAAGCCAAGGAAATGAAACAAATTTGCCTTCCATAAGTTTCTGCTATCATTTTTCCCATATCTAACTTTGCAAGTCATTTCAAAGAGGGAATCTTTTCATTGATTTCTTCAACTTCAAGTCTTTTCTCAATCTTTTTAACCTCATTGATACCACCAAATATCTTAGAATACCATGCCTTATTTTTCCTCAGTTTTTCAATCATTTGCCTTCACACTTTGAACAATCCATCTTCATCATACCCAAGTAATTTAGAAATTACTATAAATCTGCAATTCCCATTGCCAACAGGATCCCAAACCTCACCCATGAACTTATTCAATTTCTTTGCTATTTGATTGAGTTATTTTAATTTTTTTTCCTATGATCAAAACTCACTTAGCCAACATTCTAATCACATTAATGAAGACCAAAATCACCCAATACAAGCTCCTGGTTGACTTCTCCACTTATTCTTCTTCCTCAGAATAGAATTCTGATTCCGGATGAAGGGAGCCTAATCCACTTTCAGTCTCTTCCTCTGAACTATGAAATTCATATTCTAAGCCTAAGGACTTGTAATATAATCATCATTTTGCCACCAGCTCATTAAACCATAAAAATCAAAACTTCTAAAAATAAATTACTTAAAATTTTTGGTGTTTTTGGTTCCCTTCTAACCTGTTTTTCCCTCTTAAGTTCCATTTCCACATTCTTAGATCTTGAAATTTCACAACAGGTGTCTTTCAATCTGGGTTGACCATGGCTGGGTTGTAAGAACTTTTGCTCAAGCCTTGGCTTAGAAACCAAAGTGGTTTCATTCTTTACCAGTTTGCTTAAAATCTGCACTTAAACTTCCTCATTTTTTCCCATAAGAATTGAAGTGAGCTTGTAAAAACATTGAGATGATTCAAGCACTGGATAAGTTTAAAGATTTATAAAAGCAAAACCATCACTCATTAGTAAACCAAATATTAAGTAAAAGCCTCCATCAAAAATTGGTTCAAGCAATCCAACTTAATGAACTGGAAGGTTTATAGTCTAACCTCCACTGAGGATGAACATCCTCAGGCACAAAGTATCCTCTTTATGCTAGTATTTCTGCTAATATGTGGGAAAAGGGAAATCACATTTTCTTGCAATATGACTTCAAGCACACCTTGCCATTGGGGTGGCGCTTTAACTTCTTGGTTTGTTCTTCAATGATTTTAATTTCCTCAATTGAAAATTTGTAACCCAAAGGTAAAATTTCTTTTGGAAGAACTGTTCCTAACTCTATTTGAGATTTTCTAAGAAATGCATGAACTGATTTGATTTGGCTATCAATGGTTCCTTCCTGGTGCTTCCACACATCCAAAATTTTCCCCAAAGATCCCACAAGTAATCTTTTGAAAGTAGCATGGGCCCCTTCTACCCAAGATGTTGTCTTATTACCAAAGTTAGGGTTGACACAAGTCTACACCATTACAAAATTCTCTTTCATAGAGAAAATTTTCTTTCTCATATACTCAAGAAAATCCTCACAGTCTTTCAAGAAACATTGTATACAATTTTCAACATAAGAAATCCCAGTAGAGATGAACAGAAGAAGAAATGAATTGGTCTACTCTGAGTTCTGCATCATTGACTTCTGCCTCCCCCTTGGTTTCAGAGGCCCCATATATTCTCCACAGAAACATGAAACTTTTCCATCCTTCATTTTGATAACTGAAGCAAACTTTAAAATTACCTGGAATATTTTTAGACTAGTGCCAAGGGCACTACTGTCTGGATGACTCAGGGAAACTATGTTCAATTGCAAAAATCAGAGCTATTTCAAGGTCCATCACAAAGACTTTTGGAAGCCTCTCAGGATCATAAGCCAACTACTTTAGTGCATTCAATTCCCAAATGTTGAACTCAAATTTTTCTTTTTTTTATTAAGAACAAAAGCCTTTGTAAATTTTTTCCTGTTGGCTGTCATTCCTACAACATGGAATAGAGGGATGTTGTACCTATTTGTTTTACAAGTACAATCCAACTAGGCAATACAATAGAATTTTTTCAAAGTTTTATAGAATCAGGATGAGCCAACAAAAGGGAATCTAAGTGAACCTCTCCACTAATTTTTGGGCTGGAGACCCACTGAGTTTCTTGGAGCATTTTAAATAGCACATCCATAACACTTTTCCCCTTGAGTTCTCCTTCCCTAAACTTGTGCCAAGTGTTATAGATTTTTCTATTGTCAAAATATTCACCCCCATCAATATTTCTCAATTTTCTTTTAATTTGAAATGTATTGAGCCAATCTTTCAAGCCCTCCTTCAGTTTATCTAAAACCACAACAGAGATTCTCCTCAGTTGAGGATGACCTGAGGGGCTTTCAGATGGTTGATGATTGTGTTGGTCATTTCTAATGGAAAGGTGCCACATGGGATCTGCTACTGCGAAACTGTCACACAGCCACCCCACGTACTATAGGGAAATTCTTAGATGATTGTGAGCGCGGAGGAATGCTGAGTGCGAGGGCAAGTGCGAATAGCAAGGCTCAGTTGCAAAGTGCAAACTTAGTTATGCCACTCGACAAACGGCAAGATGAATGGAATGTGTTCCAAAGAGGGAAACTCAACCTGAGTCCAATGTGATAACTAGGTTGTAGCAAATGCAAGAACGTATGAAATTAACTAACTGAGGAGACAATAATCAGGCAAGGGGGTAGCCCTTATAAGTTAATCCAAAGTGACTAGATACAACCTGGTGGTGAGCTATCTACAGTTGAAGGCAGTGAGGCAATGAATGACAGGAACGGGATAGGAAATAAAGCAGTAGTACAATCATGTCCGAGGCAATGGCGTAGGTGCAAGACAATAGAATCTGAGCGTAAAAATGTATGATGAATTGGGACAGGAGCGAGTGACTTTGAAGGTAATGCAAATGAGAAGTAATAGTGTATGCAGGGTAAGGACTAGTCCAATTGCAAACTGTACAGTAATGATGGCTTAGTTAGACGTAGATGCGAACTAACAAACAGTGCGTGACCAAAGATGGAAGTCCAAGGCTGTTGATTGGCCAGGGAAGGAGATTGGATCTCATGATGGATGGCCAACCAGTATGGAGTTAACCGCAAAGTTTGCAAGTATATACTGAGTTAGTTGCCAAGATTGGAAGTTCAGCGTGAGCCAGAGGAAGTAGCGGATAGCACCATCAATGTTGTGCTTTATTTGTGTCACGCTTATAGACTGAGGTAGATGGTACTGAGGAGAGGACATGTCAAAGTGATGAAGACAATAATTCCTAAGTGCGAGGCATGACAGTTGCCCGGGTATAAAGACGCGAGCTCCTGCAAGCATTCAGATAAATTTTCCCATCAATTTCAAGTTGTTAATAAATACTGTATACCCTTTACTTATTATTTAATTCATTACTTGTTAGATTTATAAATTATATAAAATTTTGTCATTGTTTTCCCGCCGTTGCAAAAACTGTATTTGTCAAAACAAGCAATGTGTCCCCAGTACTGCCGTCCAAGGCCTTCAAGGCAAGTGCAAGCAATTTTGTCTCCGCAAGGTCGCATGCAATTTCCCTAAAAATATCAAGTCAACTGTTGATAGTCCCTCGGAGTCATCAAGGAAGATGCGGAGTCGTAGGTACGCGCTAAGGTTTAACTACAAAATACCACCGTTGCCGGAGATCAAATACTTGGGTACTTGAGTTCCTGGTGATTACTAATTGGGACTGACTAATGATAATAAAGATAGTAACTAAATTTTGCTTGTCTTGCTAGTGTTTCCCCATTTCCAAAGATACACCGCGAACACACCACCGCCACCACCACCTTACTGGGGTCTGCCAACCAAACTTCTGGGGGGCCAGATGAATGCTGAGGTGCAAGATGAAGTGCCCGGTGCGGAATTGGTTGGGGTCATAGCCGAGGAAGCAAGGGAGGAAGAAAGGAACAAAGTGGAAAGAGGATTGGGAGATGGAGAAGACGGAAATGGAGGGAGAGAAGGAAAGGAGCGAGAAGAGGAGGTTGTAACGGAAGAATTGGGAGGAGGAAATAGAGATGGAAGGGATGGAGTAGATGGAACGGAAGGGATGGAGGGCCAAGGCAAAGCGGATCCGTTGCGAGTTGTAGGACTGGTCAAAACTGATGCAAGGCGACTGAAGGGCAACATTGGAGAAGGTTTGTCAGGAGGCCAAAGGAAGAGAGCGTACAAAGAGCTCTTGGAGGAAGGTGGATGGAATGCTCAGCCAAAGCAAGCTTGAATTGCAAGGTGAAAGGAAATATTCAAGAGGCACATTGTAACAGAGGTGCTGGTTCTCCAAAGGATGTCCGCACTGATCAATGACAAAGACCTGGATACCTTTTGATACATGGTTGCGGAGTTGACTGCAAATTGGGAGGATGCAGAAAAAGAATTAAAATAAACTTTGTAACTTATTATAAATATATATATATTTTTTCTTTTTTTTTTAAAAATAAATAAATTTTTCTCTCTCTTTTTTTTTTTTTTTGTATAAGGAATGGAGTTTTATTTAGTAGGAATGAGAGGGGGAATGAGAAGAAGGAATAAAACGGTGAGATGAAAGGGTTGATTGATGGAATGATGATGTGGAAAGGAATGGTGTTAGGTGAGATGGGATGTGGAATGGAATGGGATTGGATGAGATGGAATGTGGAATGGAATGGGATTGGATGGGATGGAATGTAGAATCAAATGGGATTTGATGGGATGGAATTATGATTGTCAAGGTTTGCAAGGGTAGCTTGCATGGAAATCCCAAATCAGATTGGGAGAGTTGCAAAGGTGATGGGCTGGTTCCCACGAGGTGCGATCTTTGTTGGACTGGAAGACAGACCACTCAACAAGGTATTGAAGTTTTCCTTTGCGTAACCTGGAATCCAGAATATGGCTTACTTCCCACTCTTGATGATTGAGGACAGTGACTGGTTCGGGAGGGGGATGAGTCTTGCCTGGGTATAGGACTCAAGCTGGCTCTAGGAGAGACACATGAAAGACCAGGTGGATACCTTTCCATTTCGCAGGTAAGGTAAGTTTAAAGGCGTTAGGGGAGATGACTGATTCTACTTTAAAGGGGCCAAGCTTTCTTTTGGAGAGTTTGCAAGTTGGGCGAGTGCTGCAAATGTTGCAAGCATCAACCCACACTTGATCTCCTACTGCAAAGGTTGGAGCCGTAGTGCGAGATTGGTCTGCTTGCTCCTTATAGCGCTGGTTTGCTTCTTTGAGGTTGGTTTGAAGTTGCAATTGAAGGGATTCAATTTGTTCAAGGTAATTGGTAGCAGGTTGAGAAGGTGCTACGTGAAGGGAAGAGAAAGTTGGGTTTCTACCATAAAGAGTTTGGAAGGGCAACTGTTTGGTGGAGGAATGAGTGGAGTTGTTGTAGGTGAATTTGGCTAGTGGGAGCTATTGTGAACAGTTGTCTTGTTGATAGGCAACATAAATTTGAAGATATTTTTTGAGAATCTGATTAACTCGGTTGGTTTGCCCATCCGTTTCTGGGTGGTATGCTTTTGATAAATTGCAAGTAATCTTCAAATGTTGCCATAGCAAGGTCCAGAAGCTTGAGACAAACAGAGATCCACAATCACTAACTATATTATCAGGAAGACCATGTTTCAAAAATACATATTCTATGAAAAAGTTAGCTAAGTCTTCTGAAGAGGCCGTCACATTACTGCGCAGAAATAAAGCCATCTTTGAGAAGCGATCTACTATTACTAGAATAGCATCATATCCACTAGAAGAAGGTAATTGAGAGATGAAATCCATAGAAAGCAAGTGCCAAGGACGAGGCAGAATTGGAAGTGGCTGGAGCAGCCCATACTTCCGGTGTTTTGAGGACTTGTAACAATTGCAATCATAGCACGCGCTAACATAGTCTTTTGCTTCTTTGGTCATACCAGGCCAGTAGAAGTCTCGTGCAATCAATTGGTAGGTTTTATCCTGCCCATGATGACCAGCAAGCGGAGAATCATGCCGTGACTTGAAGATATCTAACTTAATGCAAGAATTATCTGGTACTACTATACGATTATCATAGACTAAAAAGTCATTATCATCAATACTGTAACTACTATCTAATAAGTTTGCACTTTTGCAAAGTTTGATGCACTTGGGGTTGTCGCAATGAGCTTGTTGGAGTTTGGAAACCAACTCTTGTAAGTGAGGAATGATCAAACTGAGTTGGGAATATTGGGTTGAGAAGAGTGTCCTAACGTTTTCAGGGTTGTTTTTGGCAAAGGTGCTCCCCCCCCTGGGTAAACATTGTCCCAACGTGATAAAGCATCAGGGACTACCGCTTGTTTCCCAGGGAGGTACGTGATTGTAAAGTGGAACTCAGAGAGGTATTTGGCCCATTGTGCCTGTCTACATGTGAGGACTTTTGAGCTCATGAAATACTTTAAGGAATTATGATCAGTTAAAACCTCAAAGGATTCTCTAAGGCTCAAAAGGTATGAACGCCATTTCTTTAAGCAATAAACAATTGCAAGAATTTCCTTGTCATGAATCTCATAGTTAAGCTCTGCAGCAAGCAACTTGCAAGACTCAAAAGCTACGGGATGAAAAAGGGAAGTGGAGGAAGAGAACTGCGAGATTACTCCTGCAATTGCATAGTTGCTAGCGTCTGTTTTGACAATAGCGCGAGCTAGCTCATTGAAGTGAGCAAGTATTGGAGCAGTGGTGAACGCTTCCTTTAGAGCTTTGAACTGCAAAGCAGCTTGTTTGGTAAAAACAAAAGGAGTGTCTTTTTGAAGAACGTTAGTAAGATTCACAGTTTTTTTAGCGTAATGCTCAATAAACCTCCTATAAAAATTACTGAAACCAAGGAAAACTTGAAGGGATTTAATGGAATAAGGTGGGGGCAAGTCCAATATGCGTTTTCTTTTTGCTGGGTCCATCAATAGTCCTTGCTGCAAGACTACGACACCTAGAAACCAAAGAGAAGAGGAATGGAATTTGCACTTAGAGGCTTTTGCAAACAGGTCATTCTTGCAAAGTTGCTGCAGCACCTCTTGCACATGTGTGATGTGTTCTTCAAGGTTCCTCAAGTATACTAGTATATCATCTAGATATACCACAAGGTATTTACCTACGAGATTGGAGAAAATGTCGTTGACAAAATGTTGAAAAGTGGAAGGAGCGTTACAGAGGCCAAAAGGCATGAAGGTATACTCATAACTGCCGAAACGGGTTCTCATTGTGGTCAAATACTCATGACCTGTCATAATGCGAATTAGGTTATAGGCACCTCGAAGGTCTAACTTTGAGAAATAAGCAGCTCCATGGAAGAGGGTGAGGAGATGTGACATAGGTGGTACTGGATAGGCATTCTTCCAGGTTACCTGGTTCAGTTTCCTGTAGTCAACACAAAGGCAAAGTCCGCCTTCCTTTTTTGGAACAAATAGGACAGGTGAACCGGTATTTGAATTGCTTGGTCGAAGAAATCCTTTTGCTACATTTTCGCAATGTAGTCTTGAAGCGCAATTGATTCTTGCATCAAGAGAGAGTAAACTGGTCCTGGTGCCGGAGGTGGGCCAGTAAGTTTGATCTTGTGATTGTAAGGACGGGATGGAGGCAGTTTATCTACTCTTGCAGCTGTGAAGACGTCAGCAAATTCATTATAAACTGAAGGTAAAGACTCTTGAATGATTTCTAAATCTTCAATCTTGTCATCTTTGAGCACCGGATTTGAGGTGCTTGCATGGTGCGAGAGGATTAGGGAGCTCAAAATACACCGTTTGGTTGGTGTCTGTTTCTCTTTGAAGGAACAGGAAAGAGGTAAGCTGGATAGGTAAGCGATAACTCCTAAATCTGAAGAGGGAATTTGGGAATGAAGGTCAGGATATTGCAAATCTCCTGGCGGAAAAGTGTCATCCAACTCAATGACAGTTTCAGGTAGGCTGTTTAATTCCTTTTTGACAGAAAGATTAGTGTTTTTGGGGTGTGAGGTTTGAAGGTTAATTACTCCTTCTTGCCAATTCACATCTGGATTCCAGTAAACTAGGAAATCATGGCCTAGAATGGTATCATCCATTCTGGGTATAGCCAAGAAAAATAAATCCCATTCAAAGATGGGGAAATTGGAGAATGAAAAGGTCCATTTTGGCTTTTGGCAGACCCAATAAGACAGTTCAGTTGCACTACTTACTAAATAGATAGGAAATTTATCTATCTTGGAACGCGTAAGATTTTTGGAAGTGGCAAAATATTCACTGATGAAGGAAACATTAGCGCCGGAGTCAAGTAAGACTTGATAAGAGGTGTTGTTGGAATGGAATAGGATAAATCTTGAACTGAGAGCACCTAGTGACTCGCAAGTGCAAAGATTTACTTGCGGTGATTTAGATAATTTGTAGCTTTCCTTGCAAGTATCAGAAAAACTACAAGCTAATTTTTTGACTTCTTAGCCGCTTCACACGCTAACCGCTTTGCACAGCTGTAGACATCATGTTTCCCTCCACAATACATACACAGCCCATTCTTCTCCCTCTGTAGCCGTTCCTTGTTCTGTAGCATTCTGGTTTCTTTGTTCAAGAACTTTGGATTTTTGGTGAAGGTTTTCCCTTTTGGCTGGAGTTCAAAGTTGGGGTTGGTTTGGATGGTTTTGGGTTCCTAGTGTTTTGCTTTGAGGAGTTGTCCACCCTTGGAGCCAAGGTGGACGGTCCATGGTTGTTTTGCCAAGAGGGATTCTTGTCGTGATAGCCATTATCAAGCTCAATCACTCAATCAATTAGCTGCTGGAGCAAGGTTGTCTTATGCCCCCCAACTGCAAGCTGTTTGATTAAGCGTGCCGGTAGACCCTTTTGGAAATGGAATAGAAGAGCGGCCTTGTTCCACTGGATGCAGGACTGAAAGGTTTGAAAGTGAGAAATATAAACGGAAGCTCTACTTTTTTCCTTCATAACTAGACTATTAAGTTTGTATTCAGTGTTTCAAACTTCATTGGGGTCGCCAAACAGGGTGAACAGTTGTTGCTCAAACCTGTCCCAGTTGTTGAGAATACACGTGGGATTGTTGTTGGACAAAAGTTTGAGGTACGGTTTGAACCACTGCGAGGCTCTACCTCCTAAGAAGGAAGAAGCATACATAACCTTATGCCTATTCGAAGGGAAATTGTTGGAGTTGTTTGAAAAGATGATTTTACAAGACTGTAGGTAGGATCTAAGCTTATGAGGGTGTTCTCCTGTAAAGTTATTGGGTTGTTTCATGCCTGGAGTGCAAAAGCTAGGGGTACTTGGACTAGATTGCTGGGCACCATGAGTGAGGGCCTGGATCAATGTTGAAAGCACGGTCAAAGCATTGGGCTTGGGAGCAGTAGTGCGAACCCTTGGCCTACCACGAGTTGAGGTTTCATCAGAAGAATGGTTGGAATCTGCAAATTCTGCAAGAGGGTCCGTCGGGACATCCCGTGGAGGAGTCCAAGGATCATCGAGGGGTTCAACAGATGGCAATTTAGAAGAAGGAACGGGATCTAAGGGTTGTTGGGCCCAAGGAATGCTGGTTCTCCCTACCCAATGGATATCATTGTTGTAAGGGGCAAGGAAGGCGTTCCCGGTTGAGCAAGTACGTGACATCAAGAAGAAGAAGTCTACTATAGGTTGGCAAGCTACAATAGATGAGTTGAGTTAGACAGAAACCTGCACAGATCATGAATTGACACCCAATTCCTTTTGTGATTTTGCCTTTGCCTTTTGGTGATCAATGGCCCCTTTTATACTCCATATCTGTCACAGTCTAGGTCAACTCATTTATCCCTTTTTAAATCATATGTTGTCAATACATAGCCACGCATGGCTGCCCTTGATTCAATTCCAGCTGTGAAACATATCATTCCTCAATTGTAACCCTAGATGAGGACGTAATTGGGCCTTCCAATTTTTTATTTTCCAAATCCCTAGATTCTTCCAAAGCTTTGTTGACAACACTTTCAATGAAGTTCTTTAATGCAGCCATGTTGAAACCAAGGGGGCTTGGGCTTGCCACTGCTCCCATAATGCAAAAAAAAATTCCAATCAAATTGATTATTCAATCCAACTGTTTTAAAAACTCCATAAGTAATAAATTATTTTAATCAAGTTTCAAATCAGGGGAATGGATTTAAAAAAAATGAGATAAAAAATTGTTCAAGTATTTGAACAGACAAGCAAGTAAAAAAAATGTTGGTACTGTGTTTGTATTTAGTCCTGGAATGGGCACAACTTTTTTTTTTAGTTTTGATTTATTCAGTTTTTTTCCAATTTTTATCTCCAGGTTCTTCCATGGTTTTTGTCCCAATCTTCCCTTCCAGATTCCCCCCCCCTTACCCCCAAATTGGGGTTTTTTTTTGGATCCCCCAATTGGACCCAATTTTTTTTGCAGCCTCCAGTCAGACCAATATCCCCAAGTTTTCCCTCCACCCATCCATCCACCAATTATCAATCAAGAATTTCCAACATTATCATGATCACCCGGCCATTCTTTCCCCATCAGTAAGTATTCCTTTCCCTGGCCTTTCTAATGAACCATCTCTTCCAGTAACTGACTGCTTTTTTTTATTGGGGGGGGGGAGGGTTCAAAATCCAAGGCCTCAAAAAAGGACAATGGAATGTCATAAATCAGCACAGCATTTCACCAATAATAAGATGAGAGCCAGCAATTTTTGGGTTACTAATAAATGAGATTGTTGAATGATGGTTGTATTGATGAATGAGCCTAGTCCAGACCTTCCATTTCACAATCTCACATTATTCAATCCCTAAAATTTCCAAAATCTAATGAAAAAAAGTACCTTGGGTTGTCTGAAGTGGAGGCCCATCCCATTGACTGTCATAAGCCTAGTCAAACATTTATCTCATGGATCTATACACAATGTATTTTGTTGAACTTTGAGATGAGATTATATAGAACTAAGAAACAGCAAAACTAAACATCATAGAACAGGTAAGAATTCAAGATAACACAGAGTAGAAAGAATGGAGGAACAAAGAAAAGGAGATCCTATAGCTATGGCCGATCATAAGAGTTATACTAAGTAGCATGAGCAAGATAGCGTCTTCAAGATACGTAGAATGGATTGGGTGAAAGCAGATTTTTACAAAATTGAGGGTTAGATGGTCTGGATGATCTTTTCAGAGGTTTGAGATCTTACCAGGCAGAGATTGGAAGTAGTTCAGTCTTGAAGTTGAGGTTTATACCAATTGATGATGACAGAAAGGAAGAATTTGAATAGAGAAGGAAAGAAGAAAGAAAATTAAATAAAGAATAAAAGAATAAAAGAATAAAAGAATAAAAGAATAAAAGAATAAAAGAATAAAAGAATAAAAGAACAAAAAAGATGACCAAGTCAATTTGATTTGATTTTGGATGAGCTTTGACGCAGTCTTGAGTTAGATTGAGTATGGTGATTTGTTGGTTTGATGTTTGATTGGAGTTGGAAGGAAGATTAGAGAAAGAGAAGTGGATTGCGCAAGACAGAAAAGGAAAAAGGAGTTGCAAAAGAAATAGATTGGGGGACCTTCGGGGAGTGAGGTAACTGAAAGATGTGAAACTTCCTCTGTCGCGCGGAGCTTTCATGTGAGTTTGTCAAAACATGCGCTGCAAGAGGAGAGGTGTCGCGGAAATAATCCCTAATCTTAACACCCCTTGTGACTGGTAAGAGGAGAAGTTGGAGGGTAATTGTTCTTGATTTGGCAGAATATCTTCTTGTGAAGAAGTTTGAGCACTTTGACAGAGGTTTCCTTAGTTAAGGAATTGGCCATCATTTTATCTGCAGGAATGAGACGCAATTTGTATTTCTCAAGCAAAAAATCTTCCCTTAAGCCTTTAGTTTTAATATTTATATGTCAAGATTTTGAATGAGACCCAAAGTTTTTTATTTTGTCTTTGAGTCCCTTATTATCAATGTAGACCGTAGGCTTAACTGAGGGATTGAGATAGATTTTTCCAACCAGGTGACATATACATTTTAATTCTAAATAACAATCTAACATTGCATTTAATTTGGATTTGGTGGATGAATAGGTTATTTTTTTTTTGTTTTGATGAGTTCCAGATGACGGGACTTCCATAATGAAAAATAATGTAACCTGTTTGAGACTTTCAAAAAACAGGGTTGTCACCCCAGGTTGCTTTGCTATAGCCAGAAACAATGTTGTGGTTGGAATTGTATCAAAGGACCAGTTTGAGATCTTTTGTAGTTTTGAGATATTTCCAAACTTTCCGGACCTCTCTCCAGTGTGTGAGGCCCAGCTTGGCATTAAACCTTGCCAAGCTTGACACGGCAAAAGAAATGTCCAGTCGAGTATATTGGGAAATGTGATTCAGGAGACCGATTGCCAATCAGTAATTGATATTGAGTTGAACAAATTCTGCCTGATCTTCATCCAAAGCAGGTTTGAGATGCATATTTTGAGTCAGAGGGGAGTTGACATCTTTGCAGTCAGCAATGCCTAATTCTTCAAGTCTACGGTTGATATGATTTGGTTGACTAAGCGTAATCTTGTTGCCTTCGAATTCCATTAGTATTCCAAGAATTGTATTAGGGTATTAACAAGAGGAATTAGCAAATCTTTTTAGAAAATTTGTTGAAAAATTGTCAGTTCTTCCCACAAGGATTAGATCATCCACGTGGAAATAGATGACTTCACCAGAATCTGAATTGAGAAATAGACATGGATCACTGGTAGATCCATGGAATCCTTGGGACTTGATCCAAGCGGTGAGGGTTTTGTACCAGTTTTTTGGTGATTGTTGGAGGCCATATAAGGATTTCTTCAAATTTAAGAAGGGAGATTTTCTATCTGATCCTTCAGGGGTTTTAATTATAACAGTTTCATTCAAACGAGCATGTAAGAAGGCTCCCTTTATGTCAAATTGAGTAAAGTTCATCTTATTTTTGAGACCATATAGGAGAGCTAGGCAAAGGGATCCAAGTTTACCAGTAGGTGCCCAAGTCTTGTTGAAATCAATACCTTGAATCTGATTGAAACCTTGCATGCACATTCTGGCTTTATATTTGACAGGTTGTCTGTGGCAATTTTCCTTCACCTTGAATACCCAAGTGGTGTTCAGAATGTTGTCCGGAGTGTTGTAATATTCTTCCCAGATGTGTTGAGATTCTATCAAGAGTAATTCATCTTTCAAAGCTTGCTCTCATTTTGGCCATTCTGGGCATTTTTGGGCAGCTTTATAGGAAGGTGGTTCATAGTAGTGGTGAAATCCATATCTTTGCAGTTTTTGATCTTCTTGTTTGGGTTGGGATGATACATTGGGAGCGGGAATGGTTTGAGTTGGAGTTCTTGATTACAGAGGATCTGAGGGACTGTCTTCATCTTCAGGATAAGAGTCCAATTTGAGACATTCAGTGTCAGCCTTGCGGATAATTTATTGTTTTTTGGATGTGGAGAAGTCTGACTCTTTGGGATCCAAACTAGATTGAGAGAAAATATCCAGTCCGGGTGATTCAAGGAGTGGGAACTTGTTCAAGTTCATCTTGAGGAATTTGATGTGTTTTGTCTCTATAATGGCTCCAAGCAAGTTGAGGACAAGATAGGAGTAAAAAACCAGGTTTAAACCAACCAAGATTCCTTCAAGACCTTTTTCATCAAACTTGCGTCCCTTTTGTGTAAGATTTGCAAGATATATTATGGATGTACCTACGGGTTTTAAGTAATTGGTTGGTAGTTTCTTACCAAACATAAACTCCCAGGGAGACTGATTTTTACCTTCCCAAGGAATCTGGTTGAGCATGAAGCAACAACTTCTGGTCACAATGTGCCAGTAATTGTTGGGTAATCTTGATGCCAAAAAAGTAGCTTGGGCAGATTCTAAAATGGTTCAATTGGCTCTTTCAGCACGGCCATTATGTTGGGAATGGTACGGTTTGGAGGTTAAAAGCTTGATATTTTTGGACTTAGCAAAATCTTTAAGGGTAGAATTGGTGAATTTGGTCCCTTTATCTGAAAATATTTCATTTGGATAGTAGTTTAACCTTTTATATTTGGTTTTGAGTATGTTGATGATTGTTTTGGGAGTCTTGTCTTTGGATTTAAGAGGGAATGCCGCTAGACAGCCAGTATAGTTATTGACTAGGGTGAGTAGATAGTGGTGGCCGGACTTAGATTGAGGAGAGATTGGACCGATCAGATCAAGGTGAATTTGCTCCAAGGGTTTGTTAGAGGAGGTAGATACACTAGAGAATGGAGCTTTAGTGATTTTACTTTTAATGCAACTATTGCATTGGAACTTGAGGAGTTCCTTGTTGGGGTAGTGATCTTTCAGAAGGGGTTTGAGAGTGGAAATGGAAGCATGACCATAGGTTTGGTGGAATTTGAGTAACAAGGGAGGTATAGAGGAAGTTTGGTTGGAAAGATTCACAATCTGGTTGTTCCCAGCGGTCCTAGGTTTCTCAATGACAAAGAGATGATCTTGGACAAGGCCTTTTAAGACAATCTTATTGTTTCTGGTAACGGAGAAGCTGTCGTGTCGTTGCATGAGTTTTCAACCTTTCTTAGCTAGGAGACCAGGGCTGATTATATTCACTACTATATTGGGCACGTATACGCAATCTTCAAGAGTGATTGTGGATTCTTTCCATTCTAACTGAACCATGCCAGTTCCTTGAATCTTGAAATTGGCTTTGAGTTTGCCGGTTTTTATTTCCTTAAGGTTATCTTGCAGCTCAATTGAGGTGAAGTACTTGAGATTGTTGAAGATGTGGAAATTGGCTCTGGAATCCAGAAGGAGATTAGGTTTACTTTTGGAGTTGATCCAGAGAGTAAGTAGGGCGTGATAATTGATTTCTGGATTCCTTTTGTTTTTATTCTTCCATTCCGTTTTTTTCTTGATCCATTAGTCTGGGGCGGTCTCAGGATGTAGATGGAAACAAGAAAACTCAGGATGTGGGGCGTTAGGGTTGTTGTAACCTTCTCTGCAGCGCATTTTGATCTTGCGTTTTTCCTTATTGTGTTTCACTTTAGTTGTTACAAGGGATACTTTGGTGGAAGGTTTAGTAACTTTGATCTGCGCTCTTCTTTCATTATTATACTGGGTAAGATGGTTTAAGACAACGTCCACAGTTAGATTCTTCTCAACGTGCATAATTTTCTGCTTGAGATTCTTGAGGATAGGAGGAAATTTGAAGAGAAGTAAGTAAGCTAATATGTCTTTTGGAAGTTCTATTCCTACGTCCGTCATCCTTGTAATGGCTTTTTGCATCTCAGTGATGAATCCATCAATGGCATGTTTGCTGAATGTTGAGTGGAGGAAGTGGTTAAAAATCCTAGCTCTGTTTGCGATCTCCAATGATGCAAATCTCCGCGTGATTTTGGCCCATAGCAGCTTAGAGGATGTTATGTTGGTTGAGTTAACTACGTTCAAGTGTGTGGTGCTATTGAGTTTCAAGAGGATGACAGCCTGTATCTCTTGGTCTTGCTTGGTCGACATCTGTCCGGAATTCCTCGTAATGATGTCTTTGATGTCTTTAAGATTGAAGAGCATTAGTATCTTATCTTGCCAGATCAAATAATTTTCTTCATTCAACAGAGGTATGGTGTCAACCAAAGCTTTTAGAGCTACTTGATGGAAGTAATCAGACGCTCCTTCTGGTTTGTTCATATCTTTAAGTCATCTGGTTGAGGTTGTTGGTTTTGGCGTTTAAAAGTGTTGAACTTTGAGATGAGATTATATAGAACTAAGAACCAGAAAAACTGAACATCATAGAACAGGTAAGAATTCAAGATAACACAGAGTAGAAAGAATGGAGGAACAAAGAAAATGAGATCCTACAGCTATGGCCAATCATAAGAGTTATACTAAGTAGCATGAGCAAGATAGCGTCTTTGAGATACGTAGAATGGATTGGGTGAAAGCTGATGTTTACTAAATTGAGGGTTAGATGGTCTGGATGATCTTTTTAGAGGTTCAAGATCTTACCAGGAAGAGATTGGAAGCAGTTCAGTCTTGAATTTGAGGTTTATACCAATTGATGATGACAGAAAGGAAGAATTTGAATAGAGAATGAAATAAAGAATAAAAGAATAAAAGAACAAAAAAGATGACCAAGTCAATTCGATTTGATCTTGGATGAGCTTTGACGCAGTCTTGAGTTAGATTGAGTATGGTGATTTTTTGGTTTGATAATTGATTGGAGTTGGAAGGAAGATGAGAGAAAGAGAAGTGGATTGCGCAAGACAGAAAAGGAAAAAGGAGTCGCAAAAGAAATAGATTGTGGGACCGTTGGGGAGTTGAGGTAACTGAAAGACGTGAAACTTCCTCTGTTGCGCAGAGCTTTCATGTGAGTGTGTCAAAACATGCGCTGAAAGAGGAGAGGTGTTGTGGAAATACTCCCTAATCCTAACATATTTCATTATTGGAGTGATTGAATACCTTTTTAATCATTATATTAGATATGAATTATTTCTGAGAAATTGATTGATTGATACATCATAGTAAACTTACCAATCATACTTTTTCCCTCATGCAATACCAGATGGTTATTTATCTCTCAGTGAGAATCCAATTGGAACCCAATGAGCCCACCATGGGCATTCTGATGGGTGAATTTTTTAAGCATAGATGGAGGGCCTGGAAATTGAATTGGAAGTAATGAAATGGTAAGGGCTATGGTTTGAGGCCCCTGATCATTTTGATCATCTTTTTTTTCAACTCAACTGACATTGTATTTAACTTCATGATTTGAAAAAAAAAAAACACCATACATAACATCAATGTAAACTAAAATACAAACACATGAACTGAATGGAGCATCAAGATAACCAGCCAGTGCAAGTGGCACCTCAGCAATAATGTTATCCAATTCAAGTCCATCAATTAGGGCTCTAATTAGTAGCAAAAATTTCCATGAATGAGTAAATAGTTGGAATGATAGATTGGATGGGTCTGGTTAAGATAGCTTGAGATGCTTTCTGTCAGTGGAGTACTGCCAGATGGATCTCAAGAATGATGAATGAAAAATGGGAGGTGAGTTTATATGGTGAGGTTCAGTGAAAGTTGTATTTTGAGCAGTAAGATACAATGGAATGATGCCCCCCCCATAAAAAAAAGCATTCAGTTACTGGAAGAGACAGTTCATTAGAAATACCAGGGAAAGGAATACTTACTGATGGGGAAAAAATGGTTGGGTGATCATGTTGGCAATGCTTCATTTATAATTTTTGGATGGATGGTTGGAGGGCAAACTGGGGGATATTGGTCCAACTGGAGGCTTCAAAAAAAATGGGTCCAATTGGAGGATCCAAAAAAAAAAAACAATTGGGGGGTAGGGGGGAAGAATTTGGGAGACTGGATTGGGACAAAACCCTTGGCTAAACCTCTGAATAAAACTTGGGAAAAAACTGAATAAATAAAAACTAAAAAAAAAAAATTGTGCCTGGTCCAAGACTAAATACAAACACAATATGTGATTTCAGTGGGTGATAGAATTCAACACCTCATGCTAAACCAAAATCCATTTCCTAATTATTTTTTTAACATCTACTGTTTGATCAAATTTTATAAAATCAGGAAAGGATTTTCCAATTGCTTTTCCATGATTTTGATACATAATGAGGACCCTGTGATCTGTGATCCAAGAATTAATCAAAGCTCCCACCATGAAATTGATGAAAGAACTAAATGGGAAAAGTTGGATTTCTGGTTGTCAAAGTGCAAATATCAAACAAATTGCTTAGGTTAAAAGGGTGAATCTACACACCAGCTTCTTGAGTTTTCATTTCTAAATGATTTTTTTCCTCAATTGAACACTTTTAAAAAGATTAATATGAATTTTTTATAAGAAATTCCATTACTTGCTTTAGGTTATTAAATGATGTAGCATAAACAGAATCATTCAACAATATATTACAAACTATTTTTCTGAATCTGCAGGATGAACAGTATAAATGCTCCTTATCCAATTACAAATCTTAAATTGTCTGAAATCTTTTCTGAGTTTATGGAATGTAAAATATTATTCAAATTCTGAATGATTCATTGTAATTGAAAACCTATCAATTGAATTTATTTTGGAATATTGTGTAAGAAAATTTATCCATGTGCTGATATTTGACAAAATTCAACCAGGGCTTCATCTGGTTCACAAAAAACCTGTATTTGGAAAAGAAGATGAATATACAGCCTTTAAAAAGAAGGTGAAGTAGTAAAATAATTTAAATAGAAACCACTTCAACATGTCTCTGGAACACCTACACACCTTGAATCCCTAAATTAGTAAATATGATCCAGATAAGCACCAAAAGAACAGTATAAATATCATAGCGCTTATGAATTTTACTTTGGAGGTATTTAAAAACCATGATACCTGCATATATCCCTGCATTTAAGTGGAATTGGTACTTTCCAAAAATTTAAGTATTGTAAAGAACCCCATAGCAATTACCAATGTCAAATATTGTGTGATTCCTCCTCATTTAAATGGTAGTTCCATCCTGGTGTATTCTATATTTGGAATAAACTTTTTTAATGACAATGAAGGCTGGATAGAAAAAAAATTGAATGAAAAAAACTGCCAAAAATTCCTCTGAAGGAGGTTACCCTCTTGAATCCCTCAAATAGTCTATTTCATCCAAATATGCACCAAAATCATCATTAAAACAATCATGGGCCTTATAAAGTTATTTGTAGAGGTATTCAACAGCCAAGATACCTTTATATATCTTCACACTTATGTGGCATTGGTTTGTTGCCAAAAGGTAAGGACTGTAAGGAACAATCAATGAATTATCAATGAGGAACTTTGTATGATTCCTGCTAATTGAAATGGTAGGTACATTCTTGCATCTTTTGTATTTTGGAAAACTGCTTTCACCCACAATTATTTTAGGATAGAAGGCTTTTGGGTATTGCTTTGTGCATCTGCCATTTTCCACGCAAGGTTCTTTCATTTTTAAAGTACCACATGGCCCAAGTGTCATTTGTTGTTTCACTTCTTGAATAAAGTTTTGCTCTTTGAATTAGTCAGGTCTCTGCCCAAAAAATCATTCTAATTTCTTCAGAGTTAATTTCTTCAGATGTTCTTGGTTTGTTATCATGGTAAACAATGACCAAGATGTGAGAATGAGGCAGACCTCTCTTCTGGAATTCTATAAAATGAGTTCTTCCCATTTTCAATCCAAATATTCCATCAATGGGTTTTATTTTCAAACCTGTGTTACCATATCAGGATATTGTATGGAGCAGTTTTGCCATTTAACTGATGATATGGATGATGGGTCCACTACTGAGAATGTGTGGATTTGTGATTCTTTATCAAAGAATTATTTCTTCTATTTTGATCATGGTTGGAATAGATATGATATTTTTTAAATCATGAAATTTTTTGATCAATTGGGAAATCAGGGGCATGGATAAAAAAAGAATGATGTGAACAGTTTTTCAATTATTTCAACCAATAGGCATTTAAAACAAATTATATAACATGGAAATCTTGGTGTGTGATTTCAGTGATGGATAGAATTCAACACCCCATGGTAAACCAATTAAACAAAAAAAATTGACTTGAAAAAAATAAGATAAATTTGAGATAATTTTAATCCAGTACAAAATTTGGGAGATGGATTTTTTTAAAAAAAAATGATGAAATTACAAATTTTTCAGGTATTTTGATGATGAAGCAATTCAAAAAAAGTATATATGATGGAAATCTTGGTGTTTAATTTGAGTTCTGGATAGTGTTGCATACCTCATGGTAAACCATGTTTTCAGTTTAAGATGAGATATGTTTTTCAGTTTTTGTTTCAACCATTACCCACATTGAACTTCTGGATCAAAACCTTGAAAATTCAACATTTAATTGCCCATGGGTGTAAGCTTGATCTTGAAAAAATTCAACACATAACTTCCCATGGGTGAATTCTTGATCTTCAAAATAAATCCTAATATTCTAAATTTTCTGAACTCTTGATTTTTAAGTTATGAGGAGAAACCTTTTGAGGAAATAATTAATTAGGAGACTCTTGTTGTTTTAAATTTTTAGTGTTTTAATTAAGATAACCATGGTATAATTCCCCAAACTTTCATAAACTATTTGAGGATGTGTAAACTTTGGAGAAACAGGTAGAATTTTCCAAAAATCCCCACCATGGACTCTTAATTTTCCTCAAAAAGGTAAATCACAATCCATTAGGTCTTGAGGTATTCTGTCAACCAACTCATGATTATGCTTATGAGTCATAGGTTCTTCATTTCACCCAGCAGGATAATCAATAAATAATTAAGAGGTCTGAGATGAATTGCCTGCATCTAATATGAGCTCAAATATATTCCTCTTTCCATTATTCAGAAGATGAATCTTTTGCAAATCTGATTCATTTATAGCATTATTTTTTCTTATTCAAGAATTAATTTCCTTTTTATTCTTGTAACCTCTACTTATCTATCACATTTTGGATAATCATGAAAGTTGTTTCCAATAGTTTTTCTGTTGTTTTGAAATATGATTTAGTTGATTCATCTGATATTTTTTTTTTGGGGACCGTTTGATTTGTGATCAAAGAATGATTTAAAGCCTCCACCATGAAATTGAAGCATGAATTCCATGGGAAAATTGAGATTTCTTGCAGAAAAAGTGCCAATAGCATTCCAAACAACTTTCTTGGCTTGAGATGGTGAATCACCTCAAAAGAATTTTGCATTTTTGCTTCTACATGATGATTTTTCTCAAGTAAAAACTTGAAAAAAGATTCATCTCTCAAGATTTCATAAGGAATTTTGTTGACTTGATTTAGGTTATTGAATGAAGTAGCACCAACAGAATTATTCAAAAAAAATCTGATAACTTAAATTTTTGAATCTGCAGGTTGAATTGTATAAATTCTTCTGATTCAATAACCAATCTGACAGTTCCTGAAATCTTTTCTGAGTGGATGAAATGTGAAGTATGATGAAAATTCTAAATATTCCATAGTACTTGCAAAATTACCAATCACATTTATTTTGAATTATTGTGTAAGAATATTTTTTACTTGTGTTGATCTTTGAAGAACTTCATTCATGAATTCATCTGGTTCAAATAAAACCTTTTTTTGGACAGGAAGATGGATATTCAGCCTTGAAACAGAATTTGAAGTAGCAAAAGCTTAAAATTAAAAACCCTGATATGTGTCTCTGGAGGAGCTACTCATCTTGTGTATCCCTAAATTAGTCTAGTTAAGCCAAATTTGAATCAATATGAGCATTAAGAATAGCATAGTCCTTATGAATTCACTTGTAGAGGTATTTAACAGCCATGATTCCTTCAAATATCTCTGCATTGATGTGGCATTGGTAATTTTCCAAAATCTAAGGATTGTGAGGAACCCCAAAGTAGTCATAAATGAAAAGGTTTTTATGATTCCTCCTCAGTGAAAAAATTGGTCCATTATGCTTTCTTCTATAGTTGGCATAAATTTTTTTACTGAAAATGAAGGTGAGATAGAAAACAATTTGCATGAAAAAACTCTCCAACATGCCTCTGGAGGAGCTTCCCATCTTTAATCCTTAATGTAGTCTTTTTCATCCAAGTCTTCACCAACATCAAGATTAAAACAATCATGGACCTTAAAAATGTACTTGTAGATGTAATAAACAGCCATGATACCTTCACATATCTTCACATTTATGCAGAATTGGTGCTTTTCAAAAACGTAAGGATTTTAAGTAAAAAACCACAAATGATCAATGAGAAACTTTGTATGATTCCTCCTCAGTGAAATGGTAGGTCCATTCTTGAATCTTGTATATATTGGGCAACTGATTTCAATTGCAATTGTTTAGGATAGAAGGCTTTGGGGTATTTATCCTTGAATTTTTCATCATTGATATAAGCTTCTTTCATTTTTTAAGTACCACATGGGACAGGTATCATGTTTCTTTTAATTTCTTGAAATTTTTTTGGCTGTGTGAATTGATCAGGTAGCTCTGCACAAATAATCATGCCATTTTATTCAGATGATCTTGGTTGGTGATCATGTTAAGGAATTATCAAGATGTGAGCATGAGGCAGACCTCTTCATGGAATACTATCAAATGTTTTCTTCCCATTTTCAATCCAAATATTCCATTCATGGGTTTTGATTTTCAAACCTGTGATACTATATCTGGATTTTGTATGGAACAGGTTAGCCATTTAACTGATGAGATGGATGATGGATCCACTACTGAGTATGTGTGGACCTGTGATTGGGTATCAAAATTCTATTTTGAGCATGATTGGAAACAGAATAATTTCTGGATGGTGATCAAACTATAGCAAACTCATGAGTTGGGGGTTGAGAAACAATTGATGATTAAGATCAGGATGATCACATGTGGTTGAAATTCTCAAGTGATGGTAATGTGAATTGTGAAGAATTTCATGAGGATGTGAGTGATGTGATTCATTTTGAAGCACCAAGAAAGAAACTGAAGAGTTTCCTCTATGTAGATTTGGAAGATGACTCATGGTTGTTTTATGCCGAGGAATCAAGGATATAAAAGATGTAGCTTGTGGTATTTCAAGATCAGGAAATGCAATAGCAGGTGGTATTTATGTAGAAGTTACACTGAATTTGATCTCCTTGGTTACACCCCCCTTTTACACTGTTGTCTGTAACATATCTTGTAGCTGATTGATATTTCACTGAAGGTGTTCCCCCCCTTTACATCCACCCTGTTACACTGTTGTCTGTTACATACCTTGTAGCTCCTTGCTGTTACACTGAATGTGTTCCTGTTGGTTACATCCCCCTGTTAAAAAGTGGACCCAACCTTATGTATAAGTACATACATGCAGAAATATGTATCTTGACATGGAGTCAAAAAAAAAGTAGACACCTGAAAAATATATACATATATATATTCAAAAAGAAGATAACTAAACATATATTCACATGGAGGGAAAAAAAGAAGACACTCAGAAAAAAAAAATTAAGTTTCAAAAAAAAAACATTGATATATTTGAAGAGTTTAATATGAGGAGAAGGGTAATTTGGAGAAGGAAGGAATACGGTAGGCTTCTGAATAGCCAAAGGAGGAGTATTGATAAGGCTACAAAGAGCCAAAGGGGAGGAGATATTACTTGTAAAGTCAAGTGGAACTGATCTGAAAAAGAGGAAGGGACACTCCGGTTTAGTTGTCTGGTAATCAGATGGTTTCTCATTCATGGTCCAAGGGAAGGTCCAGTATTTATGGACAACTAGAGAACCCCCAAAAGGGGCCTAAGACAGCAGGTTAGTGACAACTAGAGAGCCCCAGAGGGGGCCTGAGACATGATTAGTTATTTAATGGAAAAAGTAAGTTGGAGATAAAGGTAACTAAATTTGTTAGTTACAGAATATGAACAGAAAAAGACAACACACCACCTTAACTGACAAATTTAGGAACCAATTTTAGACCAATCAACATTTCAGAGATTCATGAGAATATGAGAAAAGAACATGAGAATGAGAGATATGAGATTTGAGAAAGGATGACAAGACACCACCTTGTCAGCATATGAGATGGGGAATGAAAGCCTATTTTAAGAGGAGCAACTAGGACCTCAGGCATAGTTGCCTAGCATGATGGAGAGGATGATATGATGATAATGATGATAGATGAGGGTAATGGTAATGGTAAAGCTAATGATGATGGATGAGGGTAATGGTGATGGAATGGTGATGGTGATGGTGATGGTGATGGTGATGGTGATGGTGATGGTGATGGTGATGTTGATGAAATGGATTGGTAGCAGTTGTTGAATAATGGTGGGTGATGATTTTCTTGAATTATAATGAGTGTGATTGTAGTAATGAAAGAGGGTGGATAATAGAAAGGTATATACAGATAGTATTGAACAAAAGAATGGGAGGATTCCAACACACCAGCCTGTTCAATACTAGATGGGAGGAATGTTAATGTGTTGTTGGAGTCAAATTGAATGTTGTTGATGGTGTTGAGAGTTGATTGTTGATATTGTTGATTTTTGAAGTGATGGTTGAATTGGATGATGGAGGTATTGATGATGTAGCAGGTGGAGCGGAGGAGATGGATGGGAGAAAGCGAGCGGCTGAGATGGAGCGGAGCAAGTGAGTGGTGATGTAGCGTGTGGAGCGGATGAGATGGAGCGGAGCGAGCGAGTGGTGATGTAGCGTGTGGAGCGGAGGAGATGGAGCAGAGCAAGCAAGTGGTGAATGTTGGAGAGGAAGCGGTGGAAATGGATGAAGGGAGCAAGCACAAGGTCGGATAGGAGAGAGGACAATGGGCGAGAGAGGGGGAATGTTGATGATGAGCGGGGTTGGCAAGTGAAGCAGTAGGAGAAGTTGCAGATGAAGCGCGACCAAGGTTGCAGATGTTGATGGATGCAAGATCGCGCAAGATGTTGGAGGTGAGTAGCAAAAGGGAGGTGATCAAAGTCGCAAGGACGGTTAAGTGAGAGAGCAAGCAAAGGCGGAGGTGAGCGGCAATCAAGGTCGCCATTGAGGTAGCAAGAGAAGCGGTGGAAAGGCAAGGGGAAGTGAGCAAGCAAAGTCGCGATCGTGGAGGAGAGGAGAGAGGAAAGAGCGCGCGAGATGTTGGAGGTGAGTAGGATGATGTCGGAGAGGGTATGAGGAAAAGAGAGCAAGCAAGGTGAATGAGCAGGTAGACTAATGACGATTGATTTGGAAGAGTCGATTGGGATTGATAGTCAAGGAGCGTTTCTCAAGCTTGTCTAACTGTAAATGTGAATTGGCTTGGATGATGAAGAGAGGAAAACAAGGTCGCGGCTGAGACGCCAATAGGAAAGCAAGGGCGACTAGGGTTGACCTGAGAGGTGATCAAAGTCGCCATCAAGGCAGCAAGAACAAGAAGGAGGTAGCAGGGGAAGAGAGTGTGAACGATGTCGCGGATGGAGGAGGAAGCAAAGAGAAAAAAAAGGAATCGTGATTGAGATTGAGGAGGATGTGAGCCGGGGAGGATCTGATGGAGTTGTGGGCAAGGTTGCGGATGGGAGCAGGATTGAAGGCCGGACAGCCAGGTTGTAAGGTTGGAGAGCAATAGCGGAGGATGATGGGGTTGGATGAGGAGAAGCTGGAGTGATGATGGAGGGAATTTGAGCAAGCAGTGGAGGGGAAGCAGGAGCGAGAAGATGAGAGGAAGCGGGATGATAATGGAGACCGAGTAAACTGGGTCGGAAGAAGATGAGGACAAGATCTGATCAAATGGGGGCGAGCGCGATGGTTTGAATGTTGGAGCGGGTTTTGAGGGAGAGAGGATGACGGCCAAGTTTGCAACAAAGGAAGACGCATAGAGAAGCAATAGACCAAATTGGGCGCAAATTGGCAAAGGATCAAATAAGTGAAAATTGTCTGAGGGGGCATTGATGCAAATGAGAGATGGACAAGGGAATTGGCCAAGATGGAGCTGAGATGGCGTTGGTGCTGGGACGTGATCGACCGAGCAACTTTGCAATTGATAGGAATGACAAGCTAAGGTAATGGAGAAAGAAACGGTTGCGGGATTGCAAATAGAACAGGATGACCAAAAGGATGCAAGATCACAATTTTGATGGATTGGAACTAGGCAGCCAGAGAAATTGGGTGAAGATGGTCAAGATTGCTCGTGATGAGATTAGAGGGGAGACAAAAAGAAGGGAGGATTGAGATAGCCACAAGACAAGCAGGTGCTAGATTAAAGAAATGCTGAGAGCGCTAAATTGATTTATCAAACTGATGGCAGGAGATGGTCGAATGTGAGCAATTGTGCTGTTTTTGGGAACAACCAAGGTGGTAGAAGGGTCCAGTCCAATGAGGGTGTAAGCTTTGATGGCCAACCAGGAGAAGCTAGATCAAGGGATGGATGATTGGAGTGGACAAGCAAGGATTTGATGGAGAGTTGAGGTGAGAGATGAGGCCGGGCCAATGACAGGGCTTGAGAAGATGAGGTTGGAAGGATCTGGGTGGATTGAGAGTTTGATGATGATGAATGATGATGTTTGTCAAAGCAGACAAGAGGGATGGAATGGGATGGTTGTAGTAAGGCAACCAGTGGGAACAATGAAGTCAACTGGATAGCTTTAGCGGGATGAGTTTTGGCTTTTAACCGTGAAAAGTTAAATATGAGGAGAAGGGTAATTTGGAGAAGGAAGGAATACAGTAGGCTTCTGAATAGCCAAAGGAGGAGTATTGATAAGGCTACAAAGAGCCAAAGGGGAGGAGATATTACTTGTAAAGTCAAGTGGAACTGATCTGAAAAAGAGGAAGGGACACTCCGGTTTAGTTGTCTGGTAATCAGATGGTTTCTCATTCATGGTCCAAGGGAAGGTCCAGTATTTATGGACAACTAGAGAACCCCCAAAAGGGGCCTAATACAGCAGGTTAGTGACAACTAGAGAGCCCCAGAGGGGGCCCAAGACATGAGTAGTTATTTAATGGAAAAAGTAAGTTGGAGATAAAGGTAACTAAATTTGTTAGTTACAGAATATGAACAGAAAAAGACAACAATATTCACATGGAGTTAAAAAAAAGCAAACACCTAAAAAAAAAAAAACATTAAATTCAAAAAGAAGATAGATGTATATTCACACGGAGGAAAAAAAAGTGGACACTCAAAAGAAAAAAAACATTGAAAAAAGAAAATTGACATTCAGATGCACGGTTTGCATCCTCAAGGTTGGTAAGTTGAATGGAGAATGCAGGACCAAGGCAAACAATGCCAGCGTTTGCCAAGGCTGCAGAACCCAATCTTTTTAGTATATAGTAGAGAAGTAGAGATGTCCTCACTTTTTCCAATCCAAACTTGCTCAGGTTCCATTGGTCACAGATCTGATTGACCTAGGCTCTCATCCATCATCCAATCACCCATCCCCCCCCCCACCCCTTCATTCTTCCTTCCTTCCTTCCTATCAAAAAAAAAAAAAAAAAAAAAAGAGTAGACAGTTTATTTGGTTTAGAGATTCACACTTCCCAAATTCCTGACCATCCTCTTCTCACATTTGTTTCTCTTTCTCAAAAAAAAAAAAAAAAAAAATCCAGATTGATTGGGTCCTCTCTGATCAAATTTGCTTTGATACTGCCACCACCTCAACGTTGATTGGCCACCTCGACGCCGTCCAGGTTTGCCTCCTTCATCCACTCACACCCCAACACCTCCTTTCCATGTTTATTTTTTTGACCATGCTCCCCCCTCTCCCTTTCATCGTGATCCACAAGATGGGAGGCGTAGGAGTTCCTAGCCGTCATCTCATCATCATCATTGTGGCCTTCTCAAAGCGACTCACTATTATGTACATACTTGGTGATCCTCAAGAATGCTCTCCAGTTCATACCCCCCTATAGCACATCCTTACACTCCTTCCCTTTTCTTTAACCTTTCACAATCTTTCTTATCCGCCGGGTTTGTTGTTTCAGATCAAAGACAGCTTTTTTCTTTTGTCTAGTCAGGCAGGCATTTTGCTGGTTTTTTTTTCCCCTGTCTGATGTCTCAGTTATCCAGGAGTAGAATTTAGCCATGATGAGGGACGTCTCTGGATGATGACGAGTATGTACTATTTACTTTTGGGGGAGAAAGGTCCTTGACCTGGGAGATAGAGATATTAGGTTAAGCTTGATTCATTTTTTTTTTCTTTAGGTATTTGTACATGGAATAGATGCCGTTCTGAGGCTAAAAGCTTTGCTGGCGCCTCTGCTCCAATGGTGATTGATCATGGCGTATCTGAAAAATAGGTGAAGCGTTAGGATCGACGAGTCGACCAATTTTGGACTACATAAACATATGGCCAAATCCGCCACCACCGCCACCACTACCAGGAGGACGAACTGTTCGAGCATAAAGAGGAAAGGAAGACAAGTCATCAGTAATCGCTGGATGGATAGCCAATGGGGTTTTTTTCCCCCAAAGAACGAAAGCAAGCTGGTTTGCAAGGATTCACAGTCGTTGAAATCAGGTCGAGGTGGGCGTGATCCGATGTGAGGATTGTGAAGTGGTAAACCCTGGCCGAGACCACCCATAGGGTCTAAATCGAATCCGAACCGTTGATGAGGAGGATTGGCTCGAGGGATACCGGGGCCGATGGGGTCGAACCTCGCTCCTGGTGGGACGGCAGCCGGTGGTAAGAATTGATTTTCACCCCCAAAGACTCCAGAGGGTCGATTCGATCGATGATCGAACATCGGATGATTTGGACCAACCAACATGCCAGATCGAGCAGCCAAATCGGCGGAGGGAGCGTTATAGAGCGAAGGGAGGTAGAGGTTCGAAGTACCGATGGGATCAAGGTCGGATCGACCGATCTCAAGTGGACTTCGGGAGGAGGGATGGTAGGGAGGATCGGATTGGTTGGGGTTCGATTGAGGAGGTGGGTAGGTGGTCGTACGGCTGTTAGAGGATGAAGGGGTGGGGGGGTGGGGGGGACGTTGATTGGGGGAGGTGGTGATGGGAATGAGATCGGGTAGGAGGGGGTGTAAGATTTGATTGAGGAGGAGGGAGATGAAGTCTAGTAGGTGGGTAGTCGATCTAAATCCGATCGAGCTGGATTGTAGTTCCTGAGTTAGTTCGAGTGGGAACTGGTTGGGATCGACGTATTCGGAGATCGACAAGTCTAGATTGGCCAATCGATCGTCCTGGGAAGATAGGAAGATCAGCGTCGGTTGGAAATATTTCTCTTAAGGATGATGATGATGGGGGACTGACTTGGACGGCGATTGCGGCGATCGAGATTCGATTTCCGATTTTGGAGAGGGTGAGTTCGAAGGATAGTGAGGTTTGATGGTGAGAATAGTTAGAATGGAGAGAGTAGGCAGGTTGATCGGCAGTGAGGATCGAGTTCCAATCGGTTGCGAGTGATGGATCTGATCCGATGGAATCGTTCGTCGAACCGGATCTCAATCGGAAGGAATGAGAGATGAAGATGGCATGAGTGGTGAGACCGATGAGGCTCAATGGGTTTGGGATCTGGATGGATGATGGATTGGGATGAGATTGGATGAGATTGGTGAGAGTACGATGGATGAGATTGAGATCGGCTGGTTGGTTTAGATTGCGAGTTTGGATTGAGGATGAGTGAGGAAGATGATCTGATGAAAGTTGAGTCATCCTATCGTTTTGATTTGATTTGATTTGGTTGCTTGGCTTGGATTGGATTGGCTTGGATTGGCTTCTTGAAC